>CM059425.1:16421573-17621573 GCA_030390025.1 Squalus acanthias | reverse complement strand
CTATAGGTGAATCACTCAGTGATTATCACTCACTGCTATATGTGAGTCAGTCAGTGATTATCGCAAACTGCTATATGTGACTCAGTCAGTAATTATCGCACATTACTATATGTGAGTCAGTCAGTGATTATCACTCACTGCCATATGTGAGTCGGTCAGTGATTTTCACTCACTGCTATAGGTGAGTCAGTAGGTGATTATCACTCACTGCTATATGTGAGTAAGACAGTAATTATCGCACACAGCTATATGTGAGTCATTCAGTGATTATCGCAGACTACTATATGTGAGTCAGTCAGTGATTATCGCACACTGCTTTATGTGAGTCAGTCAGTGATTATCATACACTGCTATATGTGAGTCAGTGATTATCGTACACTGCTATATGTCAGTCAGTGATTATCACTCACTGCTATATGTGAGTGAGTCAGTGATTATCACTCACTGCTCTATGTGAGTGAGTCAGTGATTATTGCACACTGCTTTTTGTGAGTCAGTCAGTGATTATCGTACAATGCTGTATGTGAGTCAGTCAGTGATCATCACCCGCTGCTATTTGTGAGTCAGTCAGTGATTTTCAGACACTGCTATATGTGAGTCATTGATTATCGCACACTGCTATATGTGAGTCAGTCAGTGATTATCACTCACTGCTGTATGTGAGTCAGTCAGTAATTATCGCGCACTGCTATATGTGAGTCAGTCAGTGATTATCACTCACTGCTATAGGTGAGTCAATCAGAGATTATCACTCACTGCTATATGTGAGTCAGTCAGTGATTATCGCACACTGCAATATGTCAGTCAGTCAGTGATTATCACTCTCTGCTATATGTGAGTCAGTCAGTGATTATCACTCACTGCTATATGTGAGTCAGTCAGTGATTATCACTCACTGCTATACGTGTGTCAGTCAGTGATTATCGCTCACTGCTATATGTGAGTCAGTCAGTGATTATCACTCACTTCTATAGGTGAGTCAGTCAGTGATTATTTCACAG
The DNA here is from genome assembly GCA_030390025.1 of Squalus acanthias. NCBI lineage: Eukaryota > Metazoa > Chordata > Chondrichthyes > Squaliformes > Squalidae > Squalus > Squalus acanthias. Next base: position 17,620,572 of record CM059425.1, on the reverse strand, counting down.
ATTTCACAGAATCCCCACAGTGCAGATAGAGGCCATTTCGGCCCATCGAGCCTGCACCGACTATATCCCACCCTATCCCCGTAACCCCACGTATTTAATCCCCCCTAACACTAAGGATCAATTTTACATAGCCAAATCAACCTAACCCGCACATCGTTGGACTGTGGGAGGAAACCGGAGCACCCGGAGGAAACCCACGCACTGCTATATGTGAGTCAGTCAGTGATTATCACTCACTGCTATATGTGAGTCAGTCAGTAATTATCGCACACTGCTATATGTGAGTCAGTCAGTGATTATCACTCACTGCTATATGTGAGTCAGTGATTAACGTACATTGCTATATGTGAGTCAGTCAGTGATTATCGCACACTGCTATATGTGAATCAGTCAGTGATTATCATTCACAGCTGTATGTGAGTGAATCATGTGATTATCGTACACTGCTATATGTGAGTCAGTCAGTGATTATCGCACACTGCCATATGTGAGTCAGTCAGTGATTATCACTCACTGCTATATGTGAGTCAGTCAGTGATTATCACTCACTGCTATATGTTAGTCAGTCAGTGATTATCACTCACTGCTATATGTGAGTCAGTCAGTGATTATCACTCACTGCTATATGTGAGTCAGTCAGTGATTATCGTACACTGCTTTATGTGAGTCAGTCACTGATTATCACTCACTGCAATATGTGAGTCAGTCAGTAATTATCGCAGACTGCTGGATGTGAGTCAGTCAGTGATTATCACTCACTGCTATATTTGAGTCACTCAGTAATTATCGCACACTGCTATATGTGAGTCAGTCAGTGATTATCGCACACTGCTATAGGTGAGTCAGTCAGTGATTATCACTCACTGCTATATGTGAGACAGTCAGTGATTATCACTCACTGCTATTTGTGAGTCAGTCAGTGATTATCACTCACTGCTATATGTGAGTCAGTCAGTGATTATCACTCACTGCAATATGTGAGTCAGTCAGTAATTATCGCAGACTGCTATATGTGAGTCAGTCAGTGATTATCACTCACTGCTATATGTGAGTCAGTCAGTAATTATCGCACACTGCTATATGTGAGTCAGTCAGTGATTATCACTCACTGCTATATGTGAGTCAGTCAGTGATTATCACTCACTGCTATATGTGAGTCAGTCAGTGATTATCACTCACTGCTATATGTGAGTCAGTCAGTGATTATCACTCACTGCTATATGTGAGTCAGTCAGTGATTATCGCACACTGCTATATGTGAGTCAGTCAGTGATTATCACTCACTGCTATATTTGAGTCAGTCAGTGATTATCGTACACTGCTATATGTGAGTCAGTCAGTGATTATCACTCACTGCTATATGTGAGTCAGTCAGTAATTATCGCACACTGCTATATGTGAGTCATCAGTGATTATCACTCACTGCTATATGTGAGTCAGTCAGTGATTATCACTCACTGCTATATGTGAGTCAGTCAGTGATTATCACTCACTGCTATATGTGAGTCAGTCAGTGATTATCACTCACTGCTATAGGTGAGTCAGTCAGTGATTATCACTCACTGCTATATGTGAGTCAGTCAGTGAATATCGCACACTGCTATAGGTGACTCAGTCAGTAATTATCGTGCACTGCTATATGTGAGTCAGTCAGTGATTATCACTCACTGCTATATGTGAGTCAGTCAGTGATTATCACTCACTGCTATATTTGAGTCAGTCAGTGATTATCGTACACTGCTATATGTGAGTCAGTCAGTGATTATCACTCGCTACAAAAGGTGAGTCAGTCAGTGATTATCACTCACTGCTATATGTGAGTCAGTCAGTAATTATCGCACACTGCAATATGTGAGTCAGTCAGTGATTATCGTACACTGCTATATGTGAGTCAGTCAGTGATTATCGCACACTGCAATATGTGAGTCAGTCAGTGATTATCACTCTCTGCTATATGTGAGTCAGTCAGTGATTATCATTCACTGCTATATGTGAGACAGTCAGTGTTTATCGCACACTGCAATATGTGAGTCAGTCAGTGATTATCACTCTCTGCTCTATGTGAGTCAGTCAGTGATTATTACTCACTGCTGTATGTGACTCAGTCAGTGATTATCACTCACTGCTATATGTGAGTCAGTCAGTAATTATCGCACACTGCTATATGTGAGTCAGTCAGTGATTATCACTCACTGCTATAGGTGAGTCAATCAGTGATTATCACTCACTGCTATATGTTAGTCAGTCAGTGATTATCGCACACTGCTGTATGTGAGTCAGTCAGTGATTATCACTCACTGCTATATGTGAGTGAGTCAGTGATTATCACTCACTGCTCTATGTGAGTGAGTCAGTGATTATTGCACACTGCTTTTTGTGAGTCAGTCAGTGATTATCGTACAATGCTATATGTGATTCATTCAGTGATTATCGCACACTGCTATATGTGATTCAGTCAGTGATTATCACTCACTGCTATATGTGAGTCAGTCAGTGATTATCACTCACTGCTATATGTGAGTCAGTCAGTGATTATTGCACACTGCTATATGTGAGTCAGTCAGTGATTATCACTCGCTGCTATAGGTGAGTCAGTCAGTGATTATCACTTACTGCTATGGGTGAGTCAATCAGTGATTATCACTCACTGCTATATGTGAGTCACTCAGTGATTATCGTACACTGCTATATGTGAGTCAGTCAGTGATTATCGCACACTGCAATATGTGAGTCAGTCAGTGATTATCACTCTCTGCTATATGTGAGTCAGTCAGTGATTATCATTCACTGCTATATGTGAGACAGTCAGTGTTTATCGCACACTGCAATATGTGAGTCAGTCAGTGATTATCACTCTCTGCTATTTGTGAGTCAGTCAGTGATTATTACTCACTGCAGTATGTGACTCAGTCAGTGATTATCACTCACTGCTATATGTGAGTCAATCAGTGATTATCACTCACTGCAATATGTGAGTCAGTCAGTGATTATCACTCACTGCTATATTTGAGTCAGTCAGTGATTATCGTACACTGCTATATGTGAGTCAGTCAGTGATTATCACTCGCTGCTATAGGTGAGTCAGTCAGTGATTATCACTCACTGCTATAGGTGAGTCAATCAGTGATTATCACTCACTGCTATATGTGAGTCACTCAGTGATTATCGTACACTGCTATATGTGAGTCAGTCAGTGATTATCGCACACTGCAATATGTGAGTCATTCAGTGATTATCACTCTCTGCTATATGTGAGTCAGTCAGTGATTATCATTCACTGCTATATGTGAGACAGTCAGTGTTTATCGCACACTGCAATATGTGAGTCAGTCAGTGATTATCACTCTCTGCTATATGTGAGTCAGTCAGTGATTATTACTCACTGCTGTATGTGACTCAGTCAGTGATTATCACTCACTGCTATATGTGAGTCAGTCAGTGATTATCACTCACTGCAATATATGAGTCAGTCAGTGATTATCACTCACTGCTATATGTGAGTCAGTCAGTGATTATCACTCACTGCTATATGTGAGTCAGTCAGTAATTATCGCACACTGCTATATGTGAGTCAGTCAGTGATTATCACTCACTGCTATATGTGACTCAGTCAGTGTTTTTCAGACACTGCTATATGTGAGTCAGTGATTAACGTACATTGCTATATGTGAGTCAGTTAGTGATTATCACTCACTGCAATAGGTGAGTCAATCATGTGATTATCACTCACCGCGAAATGTGAGTCAGTCAGTGATTATCGCACACTGCTACATGTGACTCAGTCAGTGATTATCACTCACTGCTATATGTGAGTCAGTCAGTGATTATCACTCACTGCTATATGTGAGTCAGTCAGTGATTTTCAGACACTGCTATATGTGAGTCAGTGATTATCGCACACTGCTATATGTGAGTCAGTGATTATCGTACATTGCTATATGTGAGTCAGTCAGTGATTATCGCACACTGCTATATGTGAGTCAGTCAGTGATTATCGTACACTGCTATATGTGAGTCAGTCAGTGATTATCACTCACTGCTATATGTGAGTCAGTCAGTGATTATCGCACACTGCCATATGTGAGTCAGTCAGTGATTATCACTCACTGCTATAGGTGAGTCAGTCAGTGATTATCACTCACTGCTATTTGTGACTCAGTCAGTGATTATCACTCACTGCTATTTGTGACTCAGTCAGTGATTATCACTCACTGCTATTTGTGAGTCACTCAGTGATTATCACTCACTGCTATTTGTGAGTCACTCAGTGATTATCGCACACTGCTGTATGTGAGTCAGTCAGTGATTATCACTCACTGCTATATGTGAGTGAGTCAGTGATTATCACTCACTGCTCTATGTGAGTGAGTCAGTGATTATTGCACACTGCTTTTTGTGAGTCAGTCAGTGATTATCGTACAATGCTATATGTGAGTCAGTCAGTGATTATCACTCACTGCTATATGTGAGTCAGACAGTGATTATCGCACACTGCTATTTGTGACTCAGTCAGTGATTATCACTCACTGCTATATGTGAGTCAGTCAGTGATTATCACTCACTGCTATATGTGAGTCAGTCAGTGATTATCACTTACTGCTATAGGTGAGTCAATCAGTGATTATCACTCACTGCTATATGTTAGTCAGTCAGTGATTATCGCACACTGCCATATGTGAGTCAGTCAGTGATTATCACTCACTGCTATTTGTGACTCAGTCAGTGATTATCACTCACTGCTATTTGTGACTCAGTCAGTGATTATCACTCACTGCTATTTGTGACTCAGTCAGTGATTATCACTCACTGCTATTTGTGACTCAGTCAGTGATTATCACTCACTGCTATTTGTGAGTCAGTCAGTGATTATCACTCACTGCTATTTGTGAGTCACTCAGTGATTATCACTCACTGCTGTATGTGAGTCAGTCAGTGATTATCACTCACTGCTGTATGTGAGTCAGTCAGTGATTATCACTCACTGCTGTATGTGAGTCAGTCAGTGATTATCACTCACTGCTGTATGTGAGTGAGTCAGTGATTATCACTCACTGCTATATGTGAGTGAGTCAGTGATTATCATTCACTGCTCTAAGTGAGTGAGTCAGTGATTATTGCACACTGCTTTTTGTGAGTCAGTCAGTGATTATCGTACAATGCTATATGTGAGTCAGTCAGTGATTATCGCACACTGCTATATGTGATTCAGTCAGTGATTATCGCACACTGCTATATGTGATTCAGTCAGTGATTATCGCACACTGCTATATGTGAGTCACTCAGTGATTATCACTCACTGCTATATGTGAGTCACTCAGTGATTATCACTCACTGCTATATGTGAGTCAGTCAGTGATTATCACTCACTGCTATATGTGAGTCAGTCAGTGATTATCGTACACTGCTATAGGTGACTCAGTCAGTAATTATCGCACACTGTTATATGTGAGTGAGCCAGTGATTATCACTCACTGCTATATGTGAGTCAGTCAGTGATTATCACTCACTGCTATATGTGAGTCAGTCAGTGATTATCACTCACTGCTATATGTGAGTCAGTCAGTAATTATCCCACACTGCTATATGTGAGTCAGTCAGTGATTATCACTCACTGCTATAGGTGAGTCAATCAGTGATTATCACTCACTGCTATATGTTAGTCAGTCAGTGATTATCGCACACTGCAATATGTGAGTCAGTCAGTGATCATCACTCACTGCTTTTTGTGAGTCAGTCAGTGATTTTCAGACACTGCCATATGTGAGTCAGTGATTATTGCACACAGCTATATGTGAGTCAGTCAGTGATTATCACTCACTGCTATAGGTGAGTCAATCAATGATTTTCACTCACTGCTATATGTGAGTCACTCAGTGATTATCGTACACTGCTATATGTGAGTCATTCAGTGATTATCGCACACTGCAATATGTGAGTCAGTCAGTGATTATCACTCTCTGCTATATGTGAGTCAGTCAGTGATTATCACTCACTGCTATATGTGAGTCAGTCAGTGATTATCACTCACTGCTATACGTGAGTCAGTCAGTGATTATCGCTCACTGCTATATGTGAGTCAGTCAGTGATTATCGCACACTGCTATATGTGAGTCAGTCAGTAATTATCGCACACTGCTATATGTGAGTCAATCAGTGATTATCACTCACTGCTATATGTGAGTCAGTCAGTGATTATCACTCACTGCTATACGTGAGTCAGTCAGTGATTATCGCTCACTGCTATATGTGAGTCAGTCAGTGATTATCGCACACTGCTATATGTGAGTCAGTCAGTAATTATCGCACACTGCTATAGGTGAGTCAATCAGTGATTATCACTCACTGCTATATGTTAGTCAGTCAGTGATTACCGCACACTGCCATATGTGAGTCAGTCAGTGATTATCGCACACTGCAATATGTGAGTCAGTCAGTGATCATCACTCACTGCTATTTGTGAGTCAGTCAGTGATTTTCAGACACTGCCATATGTGAGTCAGTGATTATTGCACACTGCTATATGTGAGTCAGTCAGTGATTATCACTCACTGCTATATGTGAGTCAGTCAGTAATTATCGCACACTGCTATATGTGAGTCAGTCAGTGATTATCACTCACTGCTATAGGTGAGTCAATCAATGATTATCACTCACTGCTATATGTGAGTCACTCAGTGATTATCGTACACTGCTATATGTGAGTCATTCAGTGATTATCGCACACTGCAATATGTGAGTCAGTCAGTGATTATCACTCTCTGCTATATGTGCGTCAGTCAGTGATTATCACTCTCTGCTATATGTGAGTCAGTCAGTGATTATCACTCACTGCTATATGTGAGTCAGTCAGTGATTATCACTCACTGCTATACGTGAGTCAGTCAGTGATTATCGCTCACTGCTATATGTGAGTCAGTCAGTGATTATCGCACACTGCTATATGTGAGTCAGTCAGTAATTATCGCACACTGCTATATGTGAGTCAGTCAGTGATTATCACTCACTTCTATAGGTGAGTCAGTCAGTGATTATTTCACAGATTTCACAGAATCCCCACAGTGCAGATAGAGGCCATTTCGGCCCATCGAGCCTGCACCGACACATATCCCACCCTATCCCCGTAACCCCACGTATTTAATCCCCCCTAACACTAAGGGTCAATTTTACATAGCCAAATCAACCTAACCCGCACATCTTTGGACTGTGGGAGGAAACCGGAGCACCCGGAGGAAACCCACGCACTGCTATATGTGAGTCAGCCAGTGATTATCACTCACTGCTATATGTGAGTCAGTCAGTAATTATCGCACACTGCTATATGTGAGTCAGTCAGTAATTATCACTCACTGCTATATGTGACTCAGTCAGTGTTTTTCAGACACTGCTATATGTGAGTCAGTGATTAACGTACATTGCTATATGTGAGTCAGTCAGTGATTATCGCACACTGCTATATGTGACTCAGTCAGTGATTATCATTCACAGCTATATGTGAGTGAATCATGTGATTATCGTACACTGCTATATGTGAGTCAGTCAGTGATTATCGCACTCTGCCATATGTGAGTCAGTCAGTGATCATCACTCACTGCTATTTGTGAGTCAGTCAGTGATTTTCAGACACTGCCATATGTGAGTCAGTGATTATTGCACACTGCTATATGTGAGTCAGTCAGTGATTATCACTCACTGCTGTATGTGAGTCAGTCAGTGATTATCACTCACTGCTATATGTGAGTCAGTCAGTGATTATCACTCACTGCAATATGTGAGTCAGTCAGTAATTATCGCAGACTGCTATATGTGAGTCAGTCAGTGATTATCACTCACTGCTATATGTGAGTCAGTCAGTAATTATCGCACACTGCTATATGTGAGTCAGTCAGTGATTATCACTCACTGCTATAGGTGAGTTAGTCAGTGATTATCACTCACTGCTACATGCGAGTCAGTCAGTGATTATCACTCACTGCAATATGTGAGTCAGTCAGTGATTATCACTCACTGCTATAGGTGAGTCAGTCAGTGATTATCACTCACTGCTATATGTGAGTCAGTCAGTGAATATCGCACACTGCTATAGGTGACTCAGTCAGTAATTATCGTGCACTGCTATATGTGAGTCAGTCAGTGATTATCACTCACTGCTATATGTGAGTCAGTCAGTGATTATCACTGACTGCTATATGTGAGTCAGTCAGTGATTAACGTACATTGCTATATGTGAGTCAGTCAGTGATTATCGCAATAACAACAGAAAACGCTGGAAAAACTCAGCAGGCCAGGCAGCATCCGTAGAGAGAGAAAGAGAGTTGACGTTTCAGGTCGATGACCTTTCATCAGAACTGGGAAGAGCTGGAAATCAAATAGATTTAAGGCCAGGGTAAAGCTGGGAAAAGGGGGAGGGGATAAAGGAACAAAGGAGGAGATGAAGAGACATTAAGAGACATTAAGAGATATGCAAGGCTAGAGGTGGTGTTAATGTGACAGATTAAGGCTGAATGAAGTGTGAAATCCACTGGCAGAATGAAGGACAGCTGCCAGCTTCTAGGAGGAAAAAAAAGGTGGGGGGGACAAATAAAAGGGTGGATAAAATAAAATATAAATGTGATTGGAGCTGAGGTTATGATCTAAAATTGTTGAACTCGATATTGAGTCCAGAGGGCTGTAGCGTGCCTAAACGAAAGATGAGGTGCTGTTCCTCGAGCTTACGCTGAGCTTCCGTGGAACAGTGTAATAGACCGAGGACGGTGAGGTCAGAGTGGGAGTGAAGCGGTGAATTAAAGTGACAGGCCACCGGGAGCTCGGGGTCCCCCTTACGGACTGAACGGAGGTGTTCCGCAAAGCGGTCACCCAATCTGCGTTTGGTCTCCCCAATGTAGAGGAGTCCACATCGTGAGCAGCGAATACAGTATACTAAATTGCAGGAAGTACAAGTAAATCGCTGTTTCACCTGGAAGGGGTGTTTGGGGCCCTGGACAGTGGGAAGAGGGGAGGTATAAGGGCATGTGTTGCATCTCCTGCGCGTGCACGGGAAGGTGCCGGGCGAAGGGGAAGGGGTGCTGGGGGTGGTAGAGGAGTGGACTAGGGTGTCGCGGAGGGAGCGGTCCCTGCGGAATGCTGAAATGGGGGGTGAGGGGAAGATGTGTTTGGTGGTGGGATCACGCTGGAGGTGGCGGAAATGGCGGAGGATGATCCGTTGAATGTGGAGGCTGGTGGGGTGAAAGGTGAGGACAAGGGGAACCCTATCGTGGTTCCGGGAGGGAGGGGCAGGGGTGAGGGCAGATGTGCGGGAGATAGAACGGATTATCGCACACTGCTATATGTGACTCAGTCAGTGATTATCATTCACAGCTATATGTGAGTGAATCATGTGATTATCGTACACTGCTATATGTGAGTCAGTCAGTGATTATCGCACTCTGCCATATGTGAGTCAGTCAGTGATTATCACTCACTGCTATATGTGAGTCAGTCAGTAATTATCGCACACTGCTATATGTGAGTCAGTCAGTGATTATCACTCACTGCTATAGGTGAGTCAATCAGTGATTATCACTCACTGCTATATGTTAGTCAGTCAGTGATTATCGCACACTGCCATATGTGAGTCAGTCAGTGATTATCGCACACTGCAATATGTGAGTCAGTCAGTGATCATCACTCACTGCTATTTGTGAGTCAGTCAGTGATTTTCAGACAGTGCTATATGTGAGTCAGTGATTATTGCACACTGCTATATGTGAGTCAGTCAGTGATTATCACTCACTGCTATATGTGAGTCAGTCAGTGATTATCACTCACTGCTATATGTGAGTCAGTCAGTGATTATCACTCACTGCAATATGTGAGTCAGTCAGTAATTATCGCAGACTGCTATATGTGAGTCAGTCAGTGATTATCACTCACTGCTATATGTGAGTCAGTCAGTAATTATCGCACACTGCTATATGTGAGTCAGTCAGTGATTATCACTCACTGCTATAGGTGAGTCAGTCAGTGATTATCACTCACTGCTATATGTGAGTCAGTCAGTGAATATCGCACACTGCTATAGGTGACTCAGTCAGTAATTATCGTGCACTGCTATATGTGAGTCAGTCAGTGATTATCACTCACTGCTATATGTGAGTCAGTCGGTGATTATCACTCACTGCTATATGTGAGTCAGTCAGTGATTGTCGCACACTGCTATATGTGAGTCAGTCAGTGATTATCACTCACTGCTATATTTGAGTCAGTCAGTGATTATCGTACACTGCTATATGTGAGTCAGTCAGTGATTATCACTCGCTGCTATAGGTGAGTCAGTCAGTGATTATCACTCACTGCTATATGTGAGTCAGTCAGTAATTATCGCACACTGCTATATGTGAGTCAGTCAGTGATTATCACTCACTGCTATAGGTGAGTCAATCAGTGATTATCACTCACTGCTATATGTGAGTCACTCAGTGATTATCGTACACTGCTATATGTGAGTCAGACAGTGATTATCGTACACTGCTATATGTGAGTCAGTCAGTGATTATCACTCGCTGCTATAGGTGAGTCAGTCAGTGATTATTTCACAGATTTCACAGAATCCCCACAGTGCAGATAGAGGCCATTTCGGCCCAACGAGCCTGCACCGACACATATCCCACCCTATCCCCGTAACCCCACGTATTTAATCCCCCTTAACACTAAGGGTCAATTTTACATAGCCAAATCAACCTAACCCGCACATCTTTGGACTGTGGGAGGAAACCGGAGCACCCGGAGGAAACCCACGCACTGCTATATGTGAGTCAGTCAGTGATTATCACTCACTGCTATATGTGACTCAGTCAGTGTTTTTCAGACACTGCTATATGTGAGTCAGTGATTAACGTACATTGCTATATGTGAGTCAGTCAGTGATTATCGCACACTGCTATATGTGACTCAGTCAGTGATTATCATTCACTGCTATATGTGAGTCAGTCAGTAATTATCGCACACTGCTATATGTGAGTCAGTCAGTGATTATCACTCACTGCTATAGGTGAGTCAATCAGTGATTATCACTTACTGCTATATGTTAGTCAGTCAGTGATTATCGCACACTGCCATATGTGAGTCAGTCAGTGATTATCGCACACTGCAATATGTGAGTCAGTCAGTGATCATCACTCACTGCTATTTGTGAGTCAGTCAGTGATTTTCAGACACTGCCATATGTGAGTCAGTGATTATCGCACACTGCTATATGTGAGTCAGTCAGTGATTATCACTCACTGCTATATGTGAGTCAGTCAGTGATCATCACTCACTGCTATTTGTGAGTCAGTCAGTGATTTTTAGACACTGCTATATGTGAGTCAGTGATTATCGCACACTGCTATATGTGAGTCAGTGATTATCGTACACTGCTATATGTGAGTCAGTCAGTGATTATCGTACACTGCTATATGTGAGTCAGTCAGTGATTATCACTCACTGCTATCTGTGAGTCAGTCAGTGATTATCGCACACTGCCATATGTGAGTCAGTCAGTGATTATCACTCGCTGCTATAGGTGAGTCAGTCAGTGATTATCACTCACTGCTATATGTGAGTCAGTCAGTGATTATCACTCACTGCTATAGGTGAGTCAATCAGTGATTATCACTCACTGCTATATGTGAGTCAGTCAGTGATTATCGCACACTGCTATATGTGAGTCAGTCAGTGATTATCGTACACTGCTATATGTGAGTCAGTCAGTGATTATCACTCGCTGCTATAGGTGAGTCAGTCAGTGATTATTTCACAGATTTCACAGAATCCCCACAGTGCAGATAGAGGCCATTTCGGCCCAACGAGCCTGCACCGACACATATCCCACCCTATCCCCGTAACCCCACGTATTTAATCCCCCCTAACACTAAGGGTCAATTTTACATAGCCAAATCAACCTAACCCGCACATCTTTGGACTGTGGGAGGAAACCGGAGCACCCGGAGGAAACCCACGTACTGCTATATGTGAGTCAGTCAGTGATTATCACTCACTGCTATATGTGAGTCAGTCAGTAATTATCGCACACTGCTATATGTGAGTCAGTCAGTAATTATCACTCACTGCTATATGTGACTCAGTCAGTGTTTTTCAGACACTGCTATATGTGAGTCAGTGATTAACGTACATTGCTATATGTGAGTCAGTCAGTGATTATCGCACACTGCTATATGTGACTCAGTCAGTGATTATCATTCACAGCTATATGTGAGTGAATCATGTGATTATCGTACACTGCTATATGTGACTCAGTCAGTGATTATCGCACTCTGCCATATGTGAGTCAGTCAGTGATTATCACTCACTGCAAAATGTGAGTCATTCAGTGATTATCGCTCACTGCTATATGTGAGTCATTCAGTGATTATCGCACACTGCCATATGTGAGTCAGTCAGTAATTATCGCACACTGCTATATGTGAGTCAGTCAGTGATTATCACTCACTTCTATAGTTGAGTCAGTCAGTGATTATTTCACAGATTTCACAGAATCCCCACAGTGCAGATAGAGGCCATTTCGGCCCATCGAGCCTGCACCGACACATATCCCACCCTATCCCCGTAACCCCACGTATTTAATCCCCCCTAACACTAAGGGTCAATTTTACATAGCCAAATCAACCTAACCCGCACATCTTTGGACTGTGGGAGGAAACCGGAGCACCCGGAGGAAACCCACGCACTGCTATATGTGAGTCAGTCAGTGATTATCACTCACTGCTATATATGAGTCAGTCAGTAATTATCGCACACTGCTATATGTGAGTCAGTCAGTGATTATCACTCACTGCTATATGTGAGTCAGTCAGTGATTATCGCACACTGCAATATGTGAGTCAGTCAGTGATCATCACTCACTGCTATATGTGAGTCAGTCAGTGATTATCACTCACTGCTATATGTTAGTCAGTCAGTGATTATCGCACACTGCCATATGTGAGCCAGTCAGTGATTATTGCACACTGCTATATGTGAGTCAGTCAGTGATTATCACTCACTGCTATATGTGAGTCAGTCAGTGATTATCACTCACTGCTATATGTGAGTCAGTCAGTGATTATCACTCACTGCTATATGTGAGTCATGATGTGGAGATGCCGGCGTTGGACTGGGGTGGACAAAAATGAGAAGTCGCACAACACCAGGTTATAGTCCAACAGATTTTGGACAAATCTGTTGGACTATAACCTGGTGTTGTGCGACTTCTCATATATGTGAGTCAGTCAGTGATTTTTAGACACTGCTATATGTGAGTCAGTGATTATCGTACATTGCTATGTGTGAGTCAGTCAGTGATTATCTCACTCTGCTATATGTGAGTCAGTCAGTGATTATCACTCACTGCTATATGTGAGTCAGTCAGTGATTATCACTCACTGCTATATGTGAGTCACTCAGTGATTATCGTACACTGCTATATGTGAGTCAGTCAGTGATTATCACTCACTGCTATCTGTGAGTCAGTCAGTGATTATCGCACACTGCCATATGTGAGTCAGTCAGTGATTATCACTCTCTGCTATAGGTGAGTCAGTCAGTGATTATCACTCACTGCTATATGTGACTCAGTCAGTGTTTTTCAGACACTGCTATATGTGAGTCAGTGATTAACGTACATTGCTATATGTGAGTCAGTCAGTGATTATCGCACACTGCTATATGTGATTCAGTCAGTGATTATCACTAACTGCTATATGTGAGTCACTCAGTGATTATCACTCACTGCTCAATGTGAGTGAATCATGTGATTATCGTACACTGCTATAGGTGACTCAGTCAGTAATTATCGCACACTGTTATATGTGAGTCAGTGAGTGATTATCACTCACTGCTATAGGTGAGTCAGTCAGTGATTTTCAGACACTGCCATATGTGAGTCAGTGATTATCACTCACTGCTATTTGTGACTCAGTCAGTGATTATCACTCACTGCTATTTGTGACTCAGTCAGTGATTATCACTCACTGCTATTTGTGAGTCACTCAGTGATTATCACTCACTGCTATTTGTGAGTCACTCAGTGATTATCACTCACTGCTATTTGTGAGTCACTCAGTGATTATCGTACACTGCTGTATGTGAGTCAGTCAGTGATTATCACTCACTGCTATATGTGAGTGAGTCAGTGATTATCACTCACTGCTCTATGTGAGTGATGTGGAGATGCCGGCGTTGGACTGGGGTGGACAAAAATGAGAAGTCGCACAACACCAGGTTATAGTCCAACAGATTTATTTAATTTTACAAGCTTTCGGAGCTGTCGCTCCTTCGTCAGGTAAGTTAGCAATGAGAGAATCTCCCAGAATTCACAATTTAAACCCAGACAAAATCTATTCACATTATTCGCTACAACGAAGAGCACAGCCAAGACAATGAGATGTGTCCCAGGGGGTCCAACATGTCAAACCACCTGCTCGCTGCATATCCTGTCAATTTGTGTTCTTGTGTTAGCCTTTTTAAAAAAAAACCAAAAAAAAAAAAACCGAAAAAAACACCTGGGAAGACCGGCCATGATGTCAAGTCACGTTCTGTATCGTGACATGAACCCGATATCGCGATTGAGGCCATCCTCATGAGTGCGGAACTTGGCTATCAGTTTCTGCTCTATGATTTTGCGCTGTCGTGTATCTCGAAGGCCGCCTTGGAGAACGCTTACCCGCAGATCCGAGGCTGAATGCCCCTGGCTGCTGAAGCGTTCCCTATGTGAGTGAGTCAGTGATTATTGCACACTGCTTTTTGTGAGTCAGTCAGTGATTATCGTACAATGCTATATGTGAGTCAGTCAGTGATTATCGCACACTGCTCTATGTGATTCAGTCAGTGATTATCGCACACTGCTATATGTGAGTCACTCAGTGATTATCACTCACTGCTATATGCGAGTCAGTCAGTGATTATCACTCACTGCTATATGTGAGTCAGTCAGTGATTATCGTACACTGCTATAGGTGACTCAGTCAGTAATTATCGCACACTGTTATATGTGAGTCAGTGAGTGATTATCACTCACTGCTATAGGTGAGTCAGTCAGTGATTATCACTCACTGCTATATGTGAGTGAGCCAGTGATTATCACTCACTGCCATATGTGAGTCAGTCAGTGATTATCACTCACTGCTATATGTGAGTCAGTCAGTGATTATCACTCACTGCTATATGTGAGTCAGTCAGTAATTATCGCACACTGCTATATGTGAGTCAGTCAGTGATTATCACTCACTGCTATAGGTGAGTCAATCAGTGATTATCACTCACTGCTATATGTTAGTCAGTCAGTGATTATCGCACACTGCCATATGTGAGTCAGTCAGTGATTATCGCACACTGCAATATGTGAGTCAGTCAGTGATCATCACTCACTGCTATTTGTGAGTCAGTCAGTGATTTTCAGACAGTGCCATATGTGAGTCAGTGATTATCGCACACTGCTATATGTGAGTCAGTCAGTGATTATCACTCACTGCTATAGGTGAGTCAATCAGTGATTATCACTCACTGCTATATGTGAGTCACTCAGTGATTATCGTACACTGCTATATGTGAGTCAGTCAGTGATTATCGCACACTGCAATATGTGAGTCAGTCAGTGATTATCACTCTCTGCTATATGTGAGTCAGTCAGTGATTATCACTCACTGCTATATGTGAGTCAGTCAGTGATTATCACTCACTGCTATACGTGAGTCAGTCAGTGATTATCGCTCACTGCTATATGTGAGTCAGTCAGTGATTATCGCACACAGCTATATGTGAGTCAGTCAGTGATTATCACTCACTTCTATAGGTGAGTCAGTCAGTGATTATTTCACAGATTTCACAGAATCCCCACAGTGCAGATAGAGGCCATTTCGGCCCATCGAGCCTGCACCGACACATATCCCACCCTATCCCCGTAACCCCACGTATTTAATCCCCCCTAACACTAAGGGTCAATTTTACATAGCCAAATCAACCTAACCCGCACATCTTTGGACTGTGGGAGGAAACCGGAGCACCCGGAGGAAACCCACGCACTGCTATATGTGAGTCAGTCAGTGATTATCACTCACTGCTATATGTGAGTCAGTCAGTAATTATCGCACACTGCTATATGTGAGTCAGTCAGTGATTATCACTCACTGCTATATGTGACTCAGTCAGTGTTTTTCAGACACTGCTATATGTGAGTCAGTGATTAACGTACATTGCTATATGTGACTCAGTCAGTGATTATCATTCACAGCTATATGTGAGTGAATCATGTGATTATCGTACACTGCTATATGTGAGTCAGTCAGTGATTATCGCACTCTGCCATATGTGAGTCAGTCAGTGATTATCACTCACTGCTGTATGTGAGTCAGTCAGTGATTATCACTCACTGCAATATGTGAGTCAGTCAGTAATTATCGCAGGCTGCGATATGTGAGTCAGTCAGTGATTATCACTCACTGCAATATGTGAGTCAGTCAGTAATTATCGCAGGCTGCGATATGTGAGTCAGTCAGTGATTATCACTCACTGCTATATGTGAGTCAGTCAGTGATTATCGCACACTGCTATAGGTGACTCAGTCAGTGATTATCATTCACAGCTATATGTGAGTGAATCATGTGATTATCGTACACTGCTATATGTGAGTCAGTCAGTGATTATCGCACCCTGCTATATGTGAGTCAGTCAGTGATTATCACTCACTGCTATATCTGAGTCAGTCAGTGATTATCACTCACTGCTATATGTGAGTCAGTCAGTGATTATCACTCACTGCTATATGTGAGTCAGTCAGTGATTATCACTCACTGCTATATGTGAGTCAGTCAGTGATTATCGCACACTGCTTTATGTGAGTCAGTCACTGATTATCACTCACTGCAATATGTGAGTCAGTCAGTAATTATCGCAGACTGCTGCATGTGAGTCAGTCAGTGATTATCACTCACTGCTATATGTGAGTCACTCAGTAATTATCGCACACTGCTATGTGTGAGTCAGTCAGTGATTATCGCACACTGCTATAGGTGAATCAGTCAGTGATTATCACTCACTGCTATATGTGAGTCAGTCAGTGATTATCACTCACTGCTATATGGGAGTCAGTCAGTGATTATCACTCACTGCTATATGTGAGTCAGTCAGTGATTATCACTCACTGCTATATGTGAGTCAGTCAGTGATTATCACTCACTGCTATATGGGAGTCAGTCAGTGATTATCACTCACTGCTATATGTGAGTCAGTCAGTGATTATCGCACACTGCTATATGTGAGTCAGTCAGTGATTATCACTCACTGCTATATTTGAGTCAGTCAGTGATTATCGTACACTGCTATATGTGAGTCAGTCAGTGATTATCACTCACTGCTATATGTGAGTCAGTCAGTGATTATCGCACACTGCTATATGTGAGTCAGTCAGTGATTATCACTCACTGCTATATGTGAGTCAGTCAGTGATTATCACTCACTGCTATATGTGAGTCAGTCAGTGATTATCACTCACTGCTATATTTGAGTCAGTCAGTGATTATCGCACACTGCTATATGTGAGTCACTCAGTGATTATCGTACACTGCTATATGTGAGTCAGTCAGTGATTATCACTCACTGCTATCTGTGAGTCAGTCAGTGATTATCGCACACTGCCATATGTGAGTCAGTCAGTGATTATCACTCACTGCTATATTTGAGTCAGTCAGTGATTATCGTACACAGCTATACGTGAGTCAGTCAGTGATTATCACTCGCTGCTATATTTGAGTCAGTCAGTGATTATCACTCACTGCTATATGTGAGTCAGTCAGTGATTATCACTCACTGCTATATTTGAGTCAGTCAGTGATTATCGTACACTGCTATATGTGAGTCAGTCAGTGATTATCACTCACTGCTATATGTGAGTCAGTCAGTGATTATCGCACACTGCTATATGTGAGTCAGTCAGTGATTATCACTCACTGCTATATGTGAGTCAGTCAGTGATTATCACTCACTGCTATATGTGAGTCAGTCAGTGATTATCACTCACTGCAATATGTGAGTCAGTCAGTGATTATCACTCACTGCTTGGTGAGTCAGTCAGTGATTATCACTCACTGCTATATGTGAGTCAGTCAGTGATTATCACTCACTGCTATATGTGAGTCAGTCAGTGATTATCACTCACTGCAATATGTGAGTCAGTCAGTGATTATCACTCACTGCTATATGTGAGTCAGTCAGTGATTATCACTCACTGCAATATGTGAGTGAGCCAGTGATTATCACTCACTGCAATATGTGAGTCAGTCAGTGATTATCACTCACTGCTATAGGTGAGTCAGTCAGTGATTATCACTCACTGCAATATGTGAGTCAGTCAGTGATTATCACTCACTGCTATAGGTGTGTCAGTCAGTGATTATCACTCACTGCTATATGTGAGTCAGTCAGTGATTATCACTCACTGCTATAGGTGAGTCAGTCATGTGATTATCACTCACCGCTATATAGAAACATACATAGAAACATAGAACAGTACAGCACAGTACAGGCCCTTCGGCCCTCGATGTTGTGCCGAGCATTGTCCGAGACCAAGATCAAGCTATCACACTCCCTATCACTCTGGTGTGCTCCATGTGCTTATCCAATAACCGCTTGAAAGTTCCTAAAGTGTCCGACTCCACTATCACAGCAGGCAGTCCATTCCACACCCCAACCACTCTCTGAGTAAAGAATCTACCTCGGACATCCCTTCTATATCTCCCCCCATGCACCTTATAGTTATGCCCCCTTGTAACAGCTGCCTCTACCCGAGGAAATAGTCTCTGAACATCCACTCTATCTATCCCCCTCATCATCTTATAAACCACTATTAAGTCGCCTCTCATCCTCCTCCGCTCTAAAGAGAAAAGCCCCAACTCCCTCAATCTTTCCTCATAAGGCCTCCCCCCCAAACCAGGCAGCATCCTGGTAAATCTCCTTTGCACTCTTTCCAATGCTTCCACGTCCTTCCTATAGTGAGGTGACCAGAACTGCACACAATATTCCAAATGTGGTCTCACCAAGGTCCTGTACCGTTGCAGCATAACCTCACGGTTCTTAAACTCAAACCCTCTGTTAATAAACACCAACATACCATAGGCCTTCTTTACTGCTCTATCCACTTGAGTGGCAACCTTCAGAGATCTGTGGATATAAACCCCCAGATCCCTCTGCTCCTCCACGTTCCTCAGAACCCTGCCGTTGACCCTGTAATCCTTATTCAAATTTGCCCTACCAAAATGAATCACCTCGCACTTATCAGGGTTAAATTCCATCTGCCATTTTTCGGCCCAGCTCTGCATCCTATCAATGTCTCTTTGCAGCCGACAACAGCCCTCCACCTCATCCACTGCTCCACCAATCTTGGTGTCATCAGCAAATTTACTGATCCACCCTTCAGTCCCCTCCTCCAAGTCATTGATAAAAATCACAAACAGCAGAGGACCCAGCACCGACCCCTGTGGCACACCGCTGGTAACTGGTCTCCAGTCCGAAAATGTTCCATCCACCACCACCCTCTGCCTTCTATGAGATAGCCAGTTACTTATCCAATCGGCCAAATTTCCCTCTATCCCACAACTCCTTACTTTCTTCATGAGCCGACCATGGGGAACCTTATCAAACGCCTTACTAAAATCCATGTATACGACATCAACTGCTCTACCTTCATCTACACACTTAGTTACCTCCTCAAAGAATTCAATCAAATTTGTTAGGCAAGACTTACCCTTCACGAATCCGTGTTGACTATCCCTGATTAAGTTGCCCCTTTCCAAATGGTCATAAATCCTATCCCTCAGGACCTTTTCCATTATCTTACCAACCACCGAAGTAAGACTAACCGGCCTATAATTACCTGTGAGTCAGTCAGTGATTATCGCACACTGCTATATGTGAGTCAGTCAGTGATTATCACTCACTGCTATATGTGAGTCAGTCAGTGATTATCGCACACTGCTTTTTGTGAGTCAGTCAATGATTATCGCACACTGCGATATGTGAGTCAGTCAGAGATTATCGCGCACTGGTATATGTGAGTCAGTCAGTGATTATCACTCACTGCTATATGTGAGTCACTCAGTGATTATCACTCACTGCTATTTGTGAGTCACTCAGTGATTATCAGACATTGCCATATGTGAGTCAGTCAGTGATTATCACTCACTGCTATATGTGAGTCAGTCAGTGATTATCACTCACTGCTATATGTGAGTCAGTCACTGATTATCACTCACTGCTATATGTGAGTCAGTCAGTGATTATCACTCACTGCTATATGTGAGTTAGTCAGTGATTATCACTCACTGCTATATGTGAGTCAGTCAGTGATTATCGCACACTGCTATATGTGAGTCAGTCAGTGATTATCACTCACTGCTGTATTTGAGTCAGTCGGTGATTATCGTACACTGCTATATGTGAGTCAGTCAGTGATTATCACTCACTGCTATATTTGAGTCAGTCAGTGATTATCACTCACTGCTATATGTGAGTCAGTCATTGATTATCGCACACTGCTATATGTGAGTCAGTCAGTGATTATCACTCACTGCTATATTTGAGTCAGTCAGTGATTATCGTGCACTGCTATATGTGAGTCAGTCAGTGATTATCACTCACTGCTATATATGAGTCAGTCAGTGATTATCACTCACTGCTATATGTGTGTCATGATGTGGAGATGCCGGCGTTGGACTGGGGTGGACAAAAATGAGAAGTCGCACAACATCAGGTTATAGTCCAACAGATGTATTTAAAATTACAAGCTTTCGGAGCTGTCGCCCCTTCCTCAGGTAGAGTTACTGTGAGACAATCTACCAGAATTCACAGAATATAAACACAGAGAAAATGCAGAGATTCAATCTATCCCTACATCAAAGACATACTAAGAGCATAGCCAAGACAATGAGATGTGTCCCAGGGGGTCCAACGTGTCAAAACACCTGCTGGCTGCATATCCTCTCCATTTGGGTTTGTTTCTTGTGTTTGTTTCTTGTGTTTGTTTTTTTCAAAAAGATGGAAAGACCGGCAACGATGTCAAGTCACGTTCTGTAGCGTGACATGAACCGGATATCCCGATTGAGGCCGTCGTCATGAGTGCGGAACTTGGCTATCAGTTTCTGCTCGATGATTTTGCGTTATCGTGTATCCCGAAGGTCGCCTTGGAGAACGCTAACCCGCAGATCCGAGGCTGAATGCCCTTGACTGCTGAAGCGTTCCCCGACTGGGAGGCAACCCTCCTGCCTGGCGATTGTTGCGTGGTGTCCGTTCATACGTTGTCTCAGTGTCTGCATGGTCTCGCCGATGTACCATGCTCTGGGGCATCTTTTACTGCAACGTATCAGGTAGACAACATTGGCCGAGTCACATGAGTATGTACGATGTACCTGGTGGGTAGTGTCCTCACGTGTGATGACGGTATCTGTGTCCATGATCTGGCATGTCTTGCAGAGGTTGCCGTGGCAGGGTTGTGTGGTGTCGTGGTCGCTGTTCTCCTGAAAGCTGGGTAATTTGCTGCGAACGATGGTACTTTTGAGGTTAGGCAGCTGCTTGAAGGCGAGTAGTGGAGGCGTGGGGATGGCCTTAGCAAGGTGTTCATCGTCATCGATGACATGTTGAAGGCTGCGAAGAACATGGCGTAGTTTCTCCGCTCCGGGGAAGTACTGGACGACGTCGGGTACTCTGTTGGTTGTGTCCCGTGTTCGTCTTCTGAGGAGGTCTATGCGGTTTTTCGCTGTGGCCCGTCGGAACTGTCGATCGACGAGTCGAGCGTCATATCCCGTTCTTATGAGGGCGTCTTTCAGTGTCCGTAGGTGTCCATCGCGATCCTCCTCGTCTGAGCAGATCCTGTGTATTCGCAGGGCTTGTCCATAGGGGATGGTTTCTTTAGCGTGGTTAGGGTGGAAGCTGGAGAAGTGGAGCATCGTGAGGTTGTCCGTGGGCTTGCGGTAGAGTGAAGTGCTGAGGCGTCCGTCTTTGATGGAGATTCATGTGTCCAAGAATGAAACCGATTCTGAGGAGTAGTCCATGGTGAGTTTGATGGTGGGATGGAACCTGTTGATGCTATCGTGTAGTCCTTTCAGTGATCCTTCGCCGTGGGTCCAAAGGAAGAAGATGTCGTCGATGTATCTGCTGTACAGCGTTGGTTGGAGGTCCTGTGCAGCGAAGAAGTCTTGCTCGAACTTGTGCATGAAGATGTTGGCGTATTGGGGTGCGAATTTGGTCCCCATGGCTGTTCTGTGTGTTTAGGTAAAAAACTAGTTGTCGAAGGTGAAGACATTGTGGTCAAGGATGAAGCGGATGAGTTGTAGGATGGTGTCTGGAGATTGGCTGTTGTTGGTGTTGAGTACTGAGGCTGTCGCAGCGATGCCGTCATTGTGGGGGATATTGGTGTAGAGTGCCGATACGTCCATCGTGGCGAGGAGTGTCCCTGGTTCAACTGGTCCATGGGTGCTGAGTTTCTGCAAGAAGTCTGTAGTGTCGCGACAGAAGCTGGGGGTTCCCTGTACGATTGTACCCATCATACAGGGAACCCCCAGCTTCTGTCAGTCAGTGATTATCACTCACTGCTATATGTGAGTCAGTCAGTGATTATCGCACACTGCCATATGTGAGTCAGTCAGTGATTATCGCACACTGCTATATGTGAGTCATTCAGTGATTATCAGACACTACTATATGTGAGTCAGTCAGTGATTATCGTACACTGCCATATGTGAGTCAGTCAGTGATTATTGCACACTGCAATGTGTGAGTCAGTCAGTGATTATCACTCACTGCTATATGAGTCATTCAGTGATTATCAGACACTGCTATATGTGAGTCAGTCAGTGATTATCACTCACTGCTATATGTGAGTCAGTCAGTGATTTTCAGACACTGCTATATGTGTGTCAGTGATTATCGCACACTGCTATATGTGAGTCAGTGATTATCGTACTTTGCTATATGTGAGTCAGACAGTGATTATCGCACACTGCTATATGTGACTCAGTCAGTGATTATCATTCACTGCTATATGTGAGTGAATCATGTGATTATCGTACACTGCTATATGTGAGTCAGTCGGTGCTAATCACTCACTGCCATATGTGAGTCAGTCAGTGATTATCACTCACTGCTATATGTGAGTCAGTCAGTGATTATCACTTGATGCTCTATGTGAGTCAGTCAGTGATTATCGCACACTGCTATATATGAGTCACTCAGTGATTATTAGTCACTGCTATATGTGAGTGAATCATGTGATTATCATACACTGCTATATGTGAGTCAGTCAGTGATTATCACTCACTGCTATATGTGAGTCAGTCAGTGATTATCACTCACTGCTATATGTGAGTCAATCAGTGATTATCACTTGATGCTCTATGTGAGTCAGACAGTGAGTATCGCACACTGCTATATGTGAGTCAGTCAGTGATTATCGCACACTGCTATATGTGAGTAATTCAGTGATTATCACTCACTGCTTAGAAGCATAGCATAGAAGCAAAGAAGATAGGAGCAGGAGTAGGCCATTCGGCCCCTCGAGCCTGCTCCGCCATTTCATGAGATCATGGCTGATCATCCAAATTCAGTACCCTGTCCCTGCTTTCTCCCCATATCCTTGATCCCTTTAGCCTTCAGAAATATATCCAACTCCTTCTTGAATATATTTAATGAATTAGCCTCAACTGCCTTCTGTGGTAGAGAATTCCACAGGTTCACCACTCTCTGGGTGAAGAAATTCCTCCTCATCTCAGTCCTAAATGGCTTACCCCTTATCCTTCGACTGTGATCTCTGGTTCTGGACTCCCCCGCCATCGGGAACATCCTTCCTGCACCTAGTCTGTCTAGTCCTGTTAGAATTTTATAAGTTTCAATGACATCCCCTCTCATTCTCCTAAACTCTAGCGAATATAAGTCTAATCGACCCAATCTCTCTTCATACGTCATTCCTGCCATCCCAGGTATCAGTCTGGTAAATCTTCGCTGCACTCCCTCCATGGCAAGAACATCCTTCCTCAGATAAGGCGACCAAAACTGCACACAATACTCAAGGTGTGGTCTCACCAAGGCCTTGTACAACTGCAGCAAGACATCCTTGCTCCTGTACTCGAATGCTCTCGCTATGAAGGCCAACATACCATTTGCCTTCTTAACCACCTACTGCACCTGCATGCTTACCTTCAGCGACTGGTGCACAAGGACTCCCAGATCTCGTTGCGCTTCCCGTTTTCCCAATCTATTGCTGTTCAGATAATAATCTGTCTTCCTGTTTTTGCCACCAAAGTGGATAACCTCGCATTTATCCACATTATACTGCATCTGCCATGCATCTTCCCAATCACCCAACCTGTCCAAATCATACTGGAGTTTCTCTGCATCCTCCTCACAGCACACACGCCCACCTAGCTTTGTGTCGACTGCAAACTTAGAGATATTACATCTAGTTCCCTCGTCTAGATCATTAATATATGTTGTGAATAGCTGGGGTCCTAGCACCGATCCCTGTGGTACCCCACTAGTCACTGCCTGCCACTCGGAAAAAGACCCGTTTGACGTAATAAAGACTCACTACGCACTTGAACATAAAGCAAGGCTTTAATCAACTTGTAACAAAACATGGAGGTCTAGTTAGCAGTCACTAGCTTCCTGTTTCCAGATTGTCTCAACCCAAGGTGGGCCCGTGCCTGAGTATTTATACTCCCTGGACGGCGCCCCAGCTGGCCGCCCAGTAGTACTTCCTGAGTTGTTACTTGCGATTTATGACATTCTTCCTCCCTAAAAGGTTTGGAAGTCCAGTCTTCCTTTAACGGACTAGGCGGACCAGAAATAGCCGTAGACGTTTAGCTCTCTGCTTGTGACCGGAAGGCACGTCTCCCCGGACCGTGTCCTGGTCCCTGGGTCGCTTGGCCCGTACCGGTAAGTCAGTAGAGTCCGCGTCATCTTGATCATCCTGTGGAGGACTGGGAATATCATGACTCCGGGTGCGGGTCCCCACAGGTGCTGAGCTGGCCTCATCCCGGGTCGTGGCTGGAGATTGTCCGGCGTCCTGGTTTCGGGTGGCCATCCTACGGGGAGCGTCCAGCTCCCTGAGTTGATCCGGTAGTGTTGCCGGCAGATCCCCCGATGTCCCAAGCGGGGCGTCATTTTCATAGGGGTGCGGAGTGTTGATAGCCTCGTCGTGGGATCCTTCATCATTCGGGCCCGTGTGACCGGTTGGGCAGGGAGCCAGATCTCTGAGCGAGACGGTGGCCTCCCGGCCATCAGGGTACCGTACGTGCGCATACGTGGGGTTTACCTCCGTTAACTCCACCTCGTCAACGAGAGGGTCGTTTTTGGCAGACCGGACGAACCTCCGGAGTAGCACCGGGCCTGGAGCCATCAACCATGACGGTAGAGACGTCCCATGTGTAGAGCGACGCCGGAATTTGAAGAATCGCTCATGAGGCGTGACATTAGTAGATGTGGAGAGAAGAGACCTGATAGAGTGTAACACGTCAGGGAGCACCGTTTCCCACTGCTGGTCCGGTAGGTTGCGTGACCTTAGTGCCAGACGGACAGCGTTCCAGATGATGTCATTGTATCGTTCAACCTGTCCGTTACCGATTGGGTGAATGGTGTCGTCCTACTTGAGGCGATTCCCCGTTGGGAGAGATAACTTTTAAGTTCACTCGACATAAAGGAGGGACCCCGATCAGTGTGGATAAAATTGGCCGTCCCGCAAAGGGAAAAGACCTGATCGAGGCATTTAATTACCGTAGAGGTAAGCATATTAGGGCAGGGGAAGGCGAAGGGAAAGCGTGAATACTCGTCCACCATCGTAAGTAGGTAGGTGTTCCTTGTCGACGAAGGCAATGGCCCTTTAAAGTCTATGCTGAGCCTCTGCATAGGCTGCATTGCATGTATGAGTAAGCCATCTGATGGGCGAAAGAATTGTGGTTTCAATTCTGCACAAATCCTACAGGAGGAGCATGTTTTCTTTACGTCCTCGGTTGAAAATGGTAGATTTTTAGAGCGCACAAAGTGCAACATGCGGGCCACACCAGGATGGCATAAGTCCATATGCAAATCCGCCAGAGTCGACATTGACATTGAGGAGCAAAATGCCCGTGTGAAGGTATCTGGGGCCACGTTCTGTTTGCCGGGTCGGTAACGGATAGTATATCCAAAGGCAGCCAGCTCCATCCTCCAGAGTTGAATTTTATTATTTTTGATTTTCGTGCGCCTCCGGTTATCCAACATGAAGGCCACAGAGCGCTGGTCAGTTATAAGCGTAAAATGACGCCGAGCAAGAAAATGACCCCATTGGCGTACAGCCTCGATGATGGCCGTAGCCTCCTTCTCGACGGGGGGGTAATGGAGCTCGCTACCCTGCAAGGTTCTGGATAGGAATGCCACGGGTCGGCCACCTTGATTCAAGGTAGCGGAGATCGCCACCTCCGATGCATCGCATTCGACCACAAAAGGAAGATTTTCGTCAATGGAGCGAAGCGTGGCTTTCTCCAGCTGTCGTTTGAGGAGGTTGAAGGCAGAAATAGCCGTAGCTTCCAATGGAAAAGACTTCGCATGGAGCAGGGGCTGTATTTTATCGGAGAAGTGTGGTATCCATTTTGCGTAATAAGCAAACATGCCAAGTGCCCGACGAAGAGAGCTGAGGTTCGTCGGGGGAGGGAGCTCCTGAAGTGGACGAAGTCGCTCTGGGTCCGGTTTAATAACACCGTTGCCCACCCAGTAGCCAAGAATGTTCACCGATGGCACCGACTTCACCGATTTGGATTCGTTTAACGTTAAGTGGCGACGGCGGAGTACGTCAAAAAATCTCTGAAGATTGGCGTCATGCTCCTTTTGATCATGGCCGGCAATAGTGATATTGTCTAAATACGGAAAGGTATCCGTCAAGTTCTCTTGCCGGACTAGGCCATCCATGGCCCGTTGGAAGACGGCCACCTCATTGGTGACCCCGAATGGAAGGCGGCGAAACTGGAAAAGCCGACCATTGGCCTCAAAGGCCGTATACTTCTTGTTGGAGTCTTGCAGTGGCACCTGATGGTACGCGCTTTTTAAATTGAAGGTCGAGAATACCTTGTATTTGGCAAGGTTGTTGACCATGTCATCTATGCGTGGCAGCGGGTAGGCATCCAGATCGGTATATTGATTAATAGTCTGCGAATAATCGATACACAGACGTTTTTTATGTTGTTTTAAGGGATTCCTCACAATGACGACCTGAGCCCGCCAGGGAGATGAACACGGCTCGATAATACCGTCGACTAAAAGGCGAGAGATTTCCGCCTCAATAAACGCTCGATCGTCTTGGCTAAAGCGCCGCGATTTGGTGGCTATGGGTTTACAGCGGGGGGGAAGATTGGCAAACAGGGAGGGTTTACCGAGTAAGGCCGCCGAGAGTGCACAAAACGGCACCTTAGAAATGGTAAGCTCCGGCCTTGACCCTCCAAACTCAAAAGTGATCTTCTTGTGCTGCTTCTGGAATTCCTGTCCCAGAAGCACATCGCTGCATAAGTTTTCGAGTACTCCGAGCCGGGTGGAGAGATACGTGCGGCCGTTGAGGATGAGGTTGACAAGACAGAAGCCAGAAGAATTGGTGGTCAGAGTCGTCAGAGCCATTGCAATCTCCCTGTCCGAGGGATAAATGTGCAGTTTTAACCTGTTGACAGCCTGCTTACTAATGAAGCTGTCAGAGCTGCAGGAGTCGATTAGCGTGCTTAGAGTGTGCCCATTTACTGAAACCTTCGTGGCTGCATGGGACAAACTTTGGGGAAAAACAGCCGTGATGGGAGGAGGGGCAATTTTCCCTTCGGCAACTGTAGCCTTAACAGTGGTTCCTGGGGGAGGAGCAGCTCCATAGATAGCAGCTGTGAAGCTAACAGGAGCTCTCGACCGGTATGCTTTAGAGGAGCGGCCTTTCTTGTTAGCAAAGGCCCGTGACTGGCATACCTTGGAAAAGTGTCCTTTCTTGCTGCAATGATTGCAGATCACATTACGAGCCGGGCAAAATTTTCTGTGATGGCACGCCCCTCCACAAAAGAAACACTTTCTTCCTGATTGCCAGGATGCTGCTAGGGCGGGGTCGTCATCAGCGAAGGCCTCTAGGGTAGGGTCATCGTCTGTTAGAGTAGAGTCGACATCAGTGGGGGCATCCACCCGAGACCTACCGAAAGACTCATTAAAGGAGATAGCCGCCGCCCGTGCACGTGGTGGGAGATAAGTGTCTGCATTTTTCTTGGCCAAGTCCAAGGAACACGCCTGGTCATAAGCAGCCCGTAAATTGAGGGTTTTATTTTCCAGCAGGCGCTGACGTATAAAAGGGGACGCGATCCCATTGATAAAGGAATCGCGGATTAGTTCCTCTTGATACTGTTCAGCTGTAACTGCTTTAAGGTTACAATCCTTGCTGAGCCTGCGAAGTTTCTGGAGAAATTCATCGAGTGATTCCCCAGGCTGCTGCCGCGTTGTGGCCAGTAGGTGTCGAGCAAAGATTTCATTTGGGGACTTGACATATAGCTGCTGTAAGATTTCGATAGCAGTGTCATAATCTATACAGTCCTCAATATAATCATACACATGAGGAGACACGTAGTTGATAAGCATTCGTAACTTATTAGGGACATCCGCCCCACATTCTTCAAGAAAGTTGCTAAAGGTACGAAACCAATGCTTCCATACCTTCGCTGCCGCAGGTGCATTCGGGTCCAGGTCGAGACGGGCGGGTCTAAGGAGTTTTTCCATGATGGATCAGTTTCTTGCCCTAGTTCCCTTCTGTGGTTCGAGTTGCAGCTGGTTGTTCCGAATCACCCAAAGCGTGGAGACAATATCAAGTTGATTAAATTGACGTAATAAAGACTCACTACGCACTTGAACATAAAGCAAGGCTTTAATCAACTTGTAACAAAACATGGAGGTCTAGTTAGCAGTCACTAGCTTCCTGTTTCCAGATTGTCTCAACCCACGGTGGGCCCATGCCTGAGTATTTATACTCCCTGGACGGCGCCCCAGCTGGCCGCCCAGTAGTACTTCCTGAGTTATTACTTGCGATTTATGACACCGTTTATTCCAACTCTTTGCTTCCTGTCTGTCAACCAGTTCTCTATCCAAATCAGTACCTTACCCCCAATCCCATGTGCTTTAACTTTGCACACTAATCTCTTATGCAGGACCTTATCAAAAGCCTTCTGAAAGTCCAAATACACCACATCCACTGTTTCTCCCTTATCTATTCTACCAGTTACATCCTCAAAAAATTCCAGTAGATTAGTCAGGCATGATTTCCCTTTTGTAAATCCATGTTGACTTTGTCCGATCCTGTCACTGTTTTCCAAGTGCTCTGCTATTACATCTTTTATAATGGACTCTAGCATTTTGCCCACTGCCGATGTCAGGCTTACCGGTCTATAATTCCCCGTATTTTCTCTACCACCTTTTTGAAATAGTGGGGTTACACTAGCTACCCTCCAATCCATGGGAACTGTTCCAGAGTCTATAGAATTTTGAAATATGACCAGCAATGCATCTACTATTTCTAGGGCCACTTCCTTAAGTACCCTAGGATGTAGATTATCAGACCCTGGGGATTTATCGGCCTTCAATCCCATCAATTTCCCTTACACCATTTCCCTATAAATACTGATTTCATTCAATTACTCCCTCTCATTAGACCCTATGTTCCCCGACATCTCTGGGAGTTTATTTGTGTCCTCCTTTGTGAAGACAGAACCAAAGTATGTATTTAATTCATCAGCCATTTCTTTGTTCCCCATTATAAATTCCCCTGATTCTGACTGCAAGGGACCTATGCTTGACTTCACCAATCTTTTTCTCTTCACATATCTATAGAAGCTTTTACAGTCAATTTTTATGTTCCCTGCAAGCTTACTCTCATATTCTATTTTCCCCCTCTTAATTAATCCATTTGTCCTCCTCTGCTGAATCCTAAACTGCTCCCAATCCTCAGGTTTTCTGCTTTTACTGGCTAATTTATATGTCTTCTCCTTGGAGCTTATGCTATCCCTAATTTCCCTTGTTAGCCAAGGTTGGGTCACCTTTTTTGTTTTATTTTTATGCCAAACAGGGATGAACAAATTCTGCAGTTCATCCATGCGATCTTTAAATGTTTGCCATTGCCTATCCACCGTCAGCCCTTTAAGTAACATTCCCCAATCCATCCTAGCCAACTCGTGCCTCATACCATCGTAGTTTCCTTTATTTAAATTCAGGACCCTAGTCTCTGAGTCAACTACTTCACTCTCCATCTTAATGAAGAATTCTATCATGTTATGATCGCTCCTCCCCAAGGGGCCTCGCACAACAAGGTTGCTAATTAATCCTTTCTCATTACATAATACCGAGTCTAAGATGGCCTGATCTCCAGTTGGTTCCTTGACATATTGGTCCAGGAAACCATCCCGTATACACTCTAGGAATTCCTCCTCCACAGTATTGTTACTAATTTGGTGAGCCAAATCTATATGTAGATTAAAGTCACCCATTATAACTGCTGTGCCCTGTTATATGTGAATCAGTGATTATCGCACACTGCTATGTGTGACTCAGTCCGTGATTATCGCACACTGCTATAAGTGAGTCAGTCAGTGATTATCGCAGACTGCTATATGTGAGTCAGTCAGTGATTATCACTCACTGCTACATGTGAGCCAATGATTATCACTCACTGCAAATGTGAGTCAGTCAGTGATTATCGCACACTGCAATATGTGAGTCAGTCAGTGATTATCACTCACTGCAATATGTGAGTCTTTCAGTGATTATCGCACACTGCTATATGTGAGTCAGTCAGCGATTATCACTCACTGCTATATGTGAGTCAGTCAGTGATTATTGCACTCTATGTGAGTCAGTCTGTGATTATCGTACACTGATATATGTGAGTCAGTCAGTGATTATCACTCACTGCTATATGTGAGTCAGTCAGTGATTATCGCACACTGCGAAATGTGAGTCAGTCAGTGATTGTCGCCCACTGCAATATGTGAGTCAGTCAGTGATTATCGCACACTGCTTTATGTGAGTCAGTCAGTGATTATCACTCACTGCTCTATGTGAGTCAGTCCCAGATTATTGCACACTATATGTGACTCACTCAGTGATTATCATACACTTCAATATGTGAGTCGGTCAGTGATTATCACTCACTGCTATATGTGAGTCAATCAGTGATTATCGCACACTGCTATCAGTGAGTCGGTCAGTGATTATCACTCACTGCTATCTGTGAGTCAGTGATTATCGCACACTGCTATCTGTGAGTCAGTGATTATCGCACACTGCTATATGTGAGTCAGTGATTATCGCACACTGCTATCTGTGAGTCAGTGATTATCGCACACTGCTATTTGTGAGTCAGTCAGTAATTATCGCACACTGCTCTATGTGACTCAGTCAGTGATTATCGCACACTGCGAAATGTGAGTCAGTCAGTGATTGTCGCCCACTGCAATATGTGAGTCAGTCAGTGATTATCGCACACTGCTTTATGTGAGTCAGTCAGTGATTATCACTCACTGCTCTATGTGAGTCAGTCCCAGATTATTGCACACTATATGTGAGTCAATCAGTGATTATCGCACACTGCTATCAGTGAGTCGGTCAGTGATTATCACTCACTGCTATCTGTGAGTCAGTGATTATCGCACACTGCTATCTGTGAGTCAGTGATTATCGCACACTGCTATATGTGAGTCAGTCAGTAATTATCGCACACTGCTATATGTGAGTCAGTGATTATCGCACACTGCTATCTGTGAGTCAGTGATTATCGCACACTGCTATTTTTTAAAAAGACTAACACAAGAACCAACACAAATTGACAGGATATGCAGCCAGCAGGTGGTTTGACACGTTGGACCCCCTGGGACACATCTCATTGTCTTGGCTGTGCTCTTAGTGTGTCTTTGATGTAGGGAAAGATTTAAATAGATTTTGTCTGTGTTTAAATTGTGAATTCTGGGAGATTCTCTTACTGCTAACCTACCTGAGGAAGGAGCGAAAAGCTCCGAAAGCTTGTAAAATTAAATAAATCTGTTGGACTATAACCTGGTGTTGTGCGACTTCTCATTTTTGCTATATGTGACGCTGTCAGTGATTATCGCACTCTGCTATATGTGAGTCAGTCAGTGAATATCGCACACTGATATATGTGAGTCAGTCAGTGATTAACAATCACTGCTATATTTGTGTCAGTCAGTGATTATCGCACACTGCAATATGTGAGTCAGTCAGTCATTTTGACACACTGATGTATGTGAGTCAGTCAGTGATTATCACACATTGCTTTATGTGAGTCAGTCAGTGAATATCACACACTGCTATATGTGAGCCAGTCAGTGATTATCGCACACTGCTTTATGTACGTCAGTCAGGGATTATCGTTCACTGCAATATTTCAGTCAGTCAGTGATTATCGCACACTGCCATATGTGAGTCAGTCAGTGATTATCGCACTCTGCCAAATGTGAGTCACTCAGTGATTATCGCACACTATATGAGTCAGTCAGTGAATATCACTCACTGCTATATTAGAGTCAGTCAGTGATTATCACACATTATATGAGTCAGTCAGTGATTATCACTCACTGCTATATTAGAGTCAGTCAGTGATTATCACACATTATATGAGTCAGTCAGTGATTATCACTCAATGCTATATTTGAGTCAGTCAGTGATTATCGCACTCTGCTAAACGTCAATCAGTCAGTGATTATCACTCACTGCTAACTGTGAGTCTGTCAGTGATTATCGCACTCAGCTAAATTTCAGTCAGTCATTGATTATCGCACTCTGCTATATGTGAGTCAATCAGTGAATATCGCACACTGATATATGTGAGTCAGTCAGTGATTAACAAACACTGCTATATGTGAGCTAGTCAGTGATTATCGCACACTGCTATATGTGAGTCAGTCAGTGATTATCACACACTATGTGAGTCAGTCAGTGATTATCACTCACTGCTATATGTGACGCTGTCAGTGATTTTCGCACTCTGCTATATGTGAGTCAGTCAGTGAATATCGCACACTGATATATGTGAGTCAGTCAGTGATTATCGCACTCTGCTGTATGTGAGTCAGTCAGTGATTATCGCACACTGCTATATGTGAGTCAGTCTGTGATTATCGCACACTGCTCTATGTGAGTTAGTCAGTGATTATCGCTCACTGCTATATGTGAGTCAGTCAGTGATTATCGCACACTGCTATATGTGAGTCAGTCAGTGATTGTCGCACACTGCTATATGTGAGTCAGTCAGTGATTATCGCACACTGCTTTATGTGAGTCAATCAGTGATTATCGCACTCTGCCAAATGTGAGTCACTCAATGATTATTGCACACTATATGAGTCAGTCAGTGAATATCACTCACTGCTATATTAGAGTCAGTCAGTGATTATCACACATTATATGAGACAGTCAGTGATTATCACTCACTGCTATATTAGAGTCAGTCAGTGATTATCACACATTATATGAGTCAGTCAGTGATTATCACTCACTGCTATATTAGAGTCAGTCAGTGATTATCACACATTATATGAGTCAGTCAGTGATTATCACTCACTGCTATATTTGAGTCAGTCAGTGATTATCACACTCTGTTAAATGTCAATCAGTCAGTGATTATCACTCACTGCTAACTGTGAGTCTGTCAGTGATTATCGCACTCTGCTAAATGTCAGTCAGTCATTGATTATCGCACTCTGCTATATGTGAGTCAATCAGTGAATGTCGCACACTGATATATGCGAGTCAGTCAGTGATTAACAAACACTGCTATATGTGAGTCAGTCAGTGATTATCACACACTGCTCTATGTGAGTCAGTCAGTGATTATCGCACAATGCAATATGTGATTCAGTCAGTGATTATCACTCACTGCTCTATGTGAGTCAGTCAGTGATTATCACTCACTGCGATATGTGAGTCAGTCAGTGATTATCGCTCACTGCCATATGTGAGTCAGCGATTATTGCAAACTGGTATATGTGAGTCAGTCGTGATTAACTCACACTGCTGTATGTGAATCAGTGATTATCACTCACTGCTATATGTGAGTCAGTCAGTGATTATCACACTGCTATATGTGAGTCAGTCATTGATTATCGCACACTGCTATACGTGAGTCAGTCAGTGATTATCCCACACTGCTATATGTGAGTCAGCAATTATTGCAAACAGGTATAGTGAGTCAGTCAGTGATTATCGCACACTGCTATGTGTGAGTCAGTCAGTGATTATCAGACACTGCTATATCTGAGTCAGTGATTATCGCACACTGCTATGTGTGAGTCAGTCTGTGATTATCGCACGCTGCTATATGTGAGTCAGTCAGTGATTATCACACACTGCTATATCTGAGTCAGTGATTATCGCACACTGGCATATGTGAGTCAGCGATTATTGCAAACTGGTATATGTGAGTCATTCAGTGATTATCGCACACTGTGATATCGGAGTCAGTGGTTATCACACACTGGTATATGAGTCAGTCAGTGATTATTACCCACTGCTTTATGTGAGGAAGTCCGTGATTATCGCACACTGCTCTGTGTGAGTCAGTCAGTGATTATCAGATGCTTTAAAGAGGTTTGAATGCCAATCAACTTGCATTGGTAGAAAGGGCTCTCCATGGATGCGGCAATTGTCAGATCATGCTGTGGGAGTACCTTCACGACGCGGGCCGCAGCGCTTCAAGAAGGTGGCTCACCACCATTTCTCAAGGGCAATTAGGAATGGGCAAGAGATACTGCTTTGCCAGTGACACCAACATCCTATGAACGAATAATAAAAAAGAAAAGGAAACAATTGGTTCCTTATTTAAAGGAGTCATTTGGATCTTTCTGGGTGGATGAATATCCTTCCTCATCTATAATTACCTTTTGATCTTGAGTAACAAGTGAAGCACTCTGAAGCATGCAGGCCTCCACATTTGGAATAGCACAGATTATTCCTGGCACACCGACAGGACGATCTGCGTCTGCTATATGTATGGGTAGGCAGCCAATAGAATCACAAATGGGTCCTCTGGGGCCCTTGTAGTAACCCTCCATGCTTACACCTTCCAGTAGGGCATCACTTAGGAGTAGGACAGGAGAAAGAACACGGCACACATCTGCACGAAGTACAGGCGGAATGCACAGCGGGACATCACGGGCCAGAATTTGCTGTCGAAGTAACGGTGAGGTTAATGGTGCTTATTATGCGGAAATGATACAACAACTTCAGGTGATGAGCAGATGTGCCTTACTATTGATATGCATTGAATGTCGTGACGTTGCTGTATTTGCGTTGTCAATACGAACTAACCCACCGCAGATATTTAGGGCTAGTAATTAGAAGCGGAAGTACTCTTTCAATGGCGTGATCAGTATTAATTACTGCCAATCAACCTCTCTGGCACCAAAAATTAACTATTATAAGCATGGAGTCTCATTCCCTCAGGATGTGAATTGGTTTAGAAGATTATAAAAATATCAAATTCTAAATTTGTTTTTCTTACTTTTCCTTCCTGTCTCTTTTTTCTATCTCTCTTAATCCAATCTTTCTTTCCCTCTCTTTATTTCTCTTTCTGTACACATTAATGGTTAAGATGAAGCATTTGGTCTTCTGCCAGCAAACAGGCAACTTCAATTAAAATGTATTTACATCACTCCACATTCTCTCCTTTTTGCAGAAAGGTTCGTGTGTGGGTCTCAGGAGAACTAATCATTGATGGCTCTCGGTCCGGCAACGCCTCAATTGTAAAATTCACATCCTTGTGTTCAAATCCCTCAATGGCCTCACCCCTCCCTATCCCTGTTCTTTCCTCCAGCCCTACAACCCTCCACGATCTCTGCGCACTTTCCAATTCTGGCCTCTTGCGCATCCCCGATTTCCTTCGCTCCACCATTGGTGGGCGTGCCTTCAGCTGCCTGGACCCTAAGCTCTGGAATTCCCTCCCTAAACCTCTCCGCCTCCCCTCCTCCCTCTTCTCCTTAAGACGCTCCTTAAAACCTACCTCTTTGACCAAGCTTGCGGTCATCTGTCCTAATATCTCCTTATGTGGCTCGGTGTCAAATTTTGTTCGATAACGTTCCTGTGTAGTGCCCTGGAATGTTTTACTATGTTAAAGGCGCTATATAAATGTAAGTTGCTGTTGTTGTTGTTGTTGACCGCCCACACACCTGTGCCATTTTGGGCACTGATGGTGCTGCATGGGGTTTGTGTTCCCTGTCGACCTCTTTCAGCGGGGTGGTGGGTGGGACCCACCTTGCTGCACCTCCTCTTTGGCAAGCATACGTATACATCCAAAATATGCAGCATGAAGATATTTGATGGTCATGTTGCAGAGTTCAGTGAAATATTCACCCTTTGGACAATATGAGTTGCTCTGCACAGCACTCAAACCCTGCCGGCTCCCTCTGGTGTTCTAATGCCAAGTTTAAGTAGGAAAATTAACGCAACGTGAGAATGAAGTAAATTCTGAGAAGATTTGCATATTGCACATTCAAACAAGTGAAAAAAGGTTAACACCAGGATCTCTGTGTTAACGGGCATTATAAATATTTACTCTCGAGAGCAACTTGAGAAACACAGGCAAACATTTACATCCACTCTGCTGACAACAATTCATATACTTCTTACCCTCTGCTGGGTCCCGCAAAATTCTTCCAGCCTGCTGTCAGCCCGTTCCCCCCCCCTCCTCCCCCCTCGAATTCACATTTCTGCCCCCGCCCCTCCTCCCCCCTCGAATTCACATTTCCACCCCGCCCCCCTCCACCCCCTCGAATTCACATTTCCGCCCCCCCCCCTCCACCAACCACCCCCCACGTGCCTCACCTGCCGGCCGGACAGCTGCTGCGGTAGCTGGCCGATTTTCCTCCTGAACTGACCGGCGAGCTACACCATCAGCATCCATTTGGCTCCTCCTCCTCACCCAAAAAATGTCATTGAACCCCAAACTTGAAAGTGGTTTGGGCCTCTCGACTGTCATGTTGGGCGGGTGATGCGGGCGCGTCGACCAATATCGCGCCCAATATTTGGCGCCCGACCTGAATGCCCCCCGCCCCGCCCCCCTCAACCCTTCCCATAATTTTCTAGCTCCAACTAATCTGTAGTAAAGACTTGGTACACAAAGGCTCTATTGTTAGGTATTTGAAGAAGCTTAGAATTATTCTCCTTAATTTTCATGGGTTCATTCAATGAGACTGTGCAGGATACAACCTTTTAGGTTGGCACATCCAAACATGCTATAATTCTTAAATAGGTTGGTGATAGTTGGTTTATGATAGCTGTTTCTATTGAATTAATTTGCTTTC
Organism: Squalus acanthias; assembly: GCA_030390025.1. Taxonomy (NCBI): domain Eukaryota; kingdom Metazoa; phylum Chordata; class Chondrichthyes; order Squaliformes; family Squalidae; genus Squalus; species Squalus acanthias. The sequence goes on along the minus strand of CM059425.1, from coordinate 17,583,232 downwards.
TGTCAATGCAGCACAGACAAGGCAATACTTGCCTCTTCTTCATTCTTTTGTGAATTTAATTACACTCTGATGTTGTTACTGACTTTGTGGAAGTGCTCCAAATCATCAAAATATCTGCTATCCACATATTACTGCCAGCCATTTGATTTTGCAGAACAATATATTTAGCTACATAACATATAAATTGTATATTTATAGTACACAATTATCTCTTGATGTAACATATACCCAGTAGCCACACACCTGTTATTTTAAGTACTCAGGATAAGAAAAGGCCATCAGGCCCATATGCATTTGATCCACTTCTTACTGGATTCATCCATGCACCACACACTTCCTGTAAGCATAACACTTACTTCCTGTCACACGCCAGACGTTACACTTCAGACATCTCATTTTAGCCAGCACACAAGACTCATGGATCCCCAAAGCACTGGTAAAATCCCAGAACACCATGGCCGCGATTTTGCCGGCGCTCAGAGGGCGGGTTCGGAGGCGGGTCCGCTGTCAAAATCAAAATGATTGACAGCGGGTTGGGAGCCCGCTCCGAACCTGCCTCATGTAAGTTTCCAAAGTGTCGGGTCTGCGATTTCAGAACAGACCCGACACCAAGCAGCGGGGGAGGCATTTAAGATAGTTAAATGCTTGTTGACTACTATTTTGCCAGCCTATTTCTGTTTTACCACTTTTTTAACGAGGTTCATGTCATTCAGAGATCACATCAGGTAAGTAGGTCGGGTTCTCTAAGTCTCCCCATTGCTGTGAATAGGTGACAGCTGCAAAAGTGGTAGAACAGCTATCATTTCACAGCTGTTCACTTTCCAATGTCAGAAGCTTGAGCCTTCAGGACTTGGAAGACATTTTTGAGCTGTATGCAGTTTGGAAGTGTTTGGAGTAAACTCTCTATCCACTGTCACCTCCTTGGAGCAAGCTCTCTCACCATTGACAGATCGCTTCTGTCATCTCAACTTCAGCTGCCATCTATTCCAGCAACATCGGTGCCCTCGAAAAAATCTCACCTTGGTCCTCTGAATCCCTCCACGATCAGCCCCAACACCAACATCACCAGGCACACCAACATCACCAACAACACCAACCTTCTCCGCAATCACCTGATGCTGCACAGGACACAGGGCATCAGCACCCGACAACATTACTGCCCGGGAGACCAGCGATGGCATCACCATGGCCAGATTTACTTCACTTGACGCTATATACCCTGGCTGCCACATGATGCACCAGGTTGACGCCACCCCACACCAGCACCATAAAGCAGCCCTACAATTTCCAAGCCATTCCTTTCACACTCATCACAATTGGGAGGGGGGGTGGAAAGTTATGTCTCATCATTCACTGGAACTCACTAAGACACTTCCAAAGGTGAGCACAGATCCTTCCAATAAGGTAAAGTGTTGAAAATATAGATTTCAATGTTTGACAACATATTAACATAACATTTACATGAACATTGCATAAAACACCCAAGTGCCTCCCCTTGTGTGTTGCTAGTTGGTATGATTGCACTAGGATGAGGGTGAGTGTGAGTGGTGACTACTGAGATGGGGAAGTGATAATGTAGATAGAGAGGGATGGGTGGATGTGCAAGGTAAGTTGGTGTGAGCAAGGATGTGCAGGAGTAGGGTAGGGAAGGCAGAGTGATGGGGATGTGATGAGTGGCACAGCAAGATGAGGTTGGGTGTGGATTTGCAGTAACGTTTCGTGATCTACTGAGATCATTGAAAGGTTTGCGCTCCTGCAGCCTGGTCCTCCTGACGACATCTCTGCTTGTGTCCCCCTGTGCAATGTGCAACCAGGCTGCGTTGGTCTCCTGGGGAAGTCTCTTCTGCCCTTGGAAGGGAAGAGAACCTTCCTGCGTGCTGTGACTCCCTCCAGAAGCATATGGAGGGAGTCATGGGAGAGCCTGGGTGTAGCCGTGCACCTCTGTGCAGTGCTCGTCAGTGTTGCAGAACCTCAAATGCTGTAGAACACTGACAGCACAACTGTCAAAATGAATGTGGACATGGTCCCTGTAAGGAAACCGGTCGATGACGCGTCATCAAATGATGTCACCAGACCCGCTTCCTTTTAATTGGCCGGGAACCTCACAGGGCGGGCTTAACAAGTCCCATCTACGTAAAAGCCTTTTCACAGAGCGGCTGGAGCCGGAGCGGGACCGGGACCGGGACCCACCAACGACCTCTCCCGCCGTGTTCCGACCTCTGATGGCAAAATCGCGGCCCATATAACAGAAATGGAATTTGATTTATTCAGTCACCATAAATCAGTGCCTCTGATAATAAAGTGCATTACTGGTCATAGCATTCCTATCATTAAGAAGTGGGTCAAATGCATATGGGCCCGATGGCCTTTCCCTATCCTGAGTACGTAAAATAACAGATGTGTGGCTAGTGGGTATATGTTATATCCAGATATAATTGTGTATTATAAATATACAATTTATATGTTACGTAGCTAAATATACTGTTTTGCAAAATCAAACAGCTGGCAGTAATATGTGGCTAGCAGATATTGTGATGATTTGGAGCACTTCCACAAAGTCAGTAACAACATCAGAGTGTAATTAAATTCACAAAAGAATGAAGAAGAGGCAAGTATTGTCTGGTCTATCGTTATGAAACGGCATATCCCTCCAATCACCGTGAGCAACACCATGTGAGATCTGCTCGTGTATTATTTTGCGTATAGATGTGTATGTGGTATATATGTGCTTACGTTGAAATACATAATTGCATCAAGATTGGAATGTTTCATTTGCCAAGTAAGCAGAGGTGATTTGCTTTCCAGCTTTGATGAAGTGAATAAAAAGTAGTGGATTGCTTCGTGCCCTTTTTGTATTTTCTGTTCGAAGGAGTCCCCCATTTATAGTACAAAAATATACGACAAAAATTTTTCTTGATGTTTTTATAAAAACTTAATTTTTCCATGTTGCCCGGAGCTCTGTCAGGTTTGATCTCTCTCCTTCCTAGGCCATTCTGTTATGTCATTGATGCTTTAAAAATCAAAGTCAAAGAAGATTCTTTTAAGTATATTTTTTTGAACTATGTGCTTTAAACAAAAATACATGTCCTTTGAGCCTATTAGTCAAAGTTCAATCAAGCTTTTAGCAAATGGAAAGTTCTTGTTCAGCTCTTTCCCCACCACATTTAAAGATTGAAATCCTCTTTAGGTCCGCTTCCTTCACTACACACAAACGCTCAGTCAAATTCCAGGCTTCAGCCAATGCAGCCCTTGAACTGGCTTGTAGCACATGCAAGAAAGCAACCCCGAGGAAGACTCTGACTGTCCCTGCCTCTCGGTTGGAAACTATCCAGACTCTGATCAGCCAACCTAGAAAGTGTCAAAAGCTGACCAAGAGCTTCCAAAAAGCTGACACAGCTACAAAACAACTGACAGCTCAAAAACAGCCCTGAATATAAGCTTGATGACATGTAAAGAATTCATCGACTTACCGCCACTCCGTAGCGCCATGAAATGGCGTTAAAATGGCAGCCGGCGCTCTTTCGTCAGCTGGTCGCGGGTCCCGCAGCGGTCGCCATATTCCTCTCCCCCTTTGTGCTGCCGGTAACTGGCAGCGCCCTGGAAAAAAATGGCGGCGTGGTGACGTCAACTTAACGTCACCAATGCGAACTTTGACCCTAGCGCCAGCAGGCCGACAGTGGCGATGTCTGCAGCTCTTAAAGGGACACACACATCATTCAGGTATGTTTGAATTTAAGGGTTTGGACTGATTTTTTTTGAGTTTATTGAAGTGGTGGCTTGCTGCAATAGATGTGAAAAGCTTTTTAAGTGTGTAGGGAATGCTGCTGGATGCTTGCAAGGGCTCGCATGGTAAACAAAGGCCTTTGAGAAGACAGAACATCCCGCGAATACTCAGCAGTTCACGCAACATCCGTGGAGAGAAAAACAGGGTTCACGTCTCAGGTCAACATACTGCCTGACCAACTGAGTATTGCCAGCATTTTATGCTGTCATTTCACATTTACAGCATCCACTTGCAGAGAGAAGAGGAAGACACAGAAGAGGAAGACACAGAAGAGGAGGAAGCCGAAGAGGAGGAATCAGACAGAAGGATGCATTCCAGGCAGCCCCTTTGTGGCCGGGATATCTGGGATGGAATCATCTACCCGCGGTCCCACTGGTTGGGCAGACTGCCTCTTCTTGCTGACCCACTGGCTGGGCAGGCTGCATTTCTTGGATGTGTGAAATGAGGAAGGCACAAGGGTGGAGTTGTGCTGATGGAAGGGCAGGAAAGCAAGAGGTGCATGCCAGAAGGAGGATAATGTACGAGGATATCCGCATCTTGTATCCTTTCAGCCCCACTGCTGGCCAATGGCTCAGCCATGCCCCTGCCAAGAATGGCCTGCACCGTCTCCTCCAAGGGGGTGAGGTGAGGCTAGGAATGGGAGATGTGCCTCGTGAATGGTGCAGATTGTTGGTAGGTGAGTGATTGGGGGTTGTGCATTGAGCAGTGTGTGAGGCTAGTGATTCAGTTGGTAGGAGACAGCTTTTGAAGATGCATTCACTGACCTTGACCAGTGGTCTGAGGTCATTGGGCACTGGAGCCAGGTGGTGGGGGCGAAACTGCTGTCAGTGACGGCCTCGGTGATGTGGTCCCACATCCTTCTTTCTGGAGGGCCTTCTGGCCCCTGTGGGTAGAGGGCTGCTCTTGCAGTGTTGACCCCCTGCACAAAGCTGGAGTGCTGCATGTGAGACCCTCAGTGCCCCTTCCCTGGCTTGCTGAGCCATTTGTGTTAGTGCTGAGGCAATTTTCCCATTTGTTGAGGTGAGGAAGGTAATTCAGCTTTAACTGCTGAATATTCACATTTGGAACTTCTTTTAAATATTGAATATTTCTTAAAAGGCAGAAAGGGCTGAAAAATGCATTGAGTCACTGCATTTTATTTTGTATTGCTTCAGTGTGCATGGCCCCTTTAATTCTCAGACCTCTTCATTACCCACAATTCCTTGCGCACTCTACAGCTTCGCTCACAGAGGCTGCGGGAAGCAGCAACGCCGGACCTGGATACAAACTTCATCCCGGATCGCTCCAGCAACGCCACCAGGACGGCATTGCACGGAAGGTGAGCGCTGCGCCACCTATCTCCATGCCCCCCAGACCAATTTCACTCGGTTAGCGTTGTGGCCATTTCCAGCGGCCGTTAACTGCAGTTGCCGGTGACACCGGCAACGTTGCTGGCGATCACGAATTTTTCCCCCAAGGAGGCCTAAATTCCAATACTTTTGGTGCAAAGGTGGTGTAACTCTGGTTTAGGGGAGCGGAATTTGGGGGCATAAGTCAGAGTTACATCCACTCCAAAATACCCCGATAGATTCGAGTAGAAATGGCGGCTGGCAGAAGATGTGCCTGCCCCCAAAGTGGTGTATTTCTGCAAATAACAGTATAACGAGGGCAAAAGCTGCTATCCAAAAATTCCGCCATTTACACCAGAACTGCACCTGACTTTATGTACAACTTGTAGAAAAGAGGGGTAAGTTCATAGAATCATAGAAATTCACAGCACGGAAGGAGGCCATTCGGCCCATCGTGTCCGCGCCAGTCGACAAAGAGCTATCCAGCCTAATCCCACTTTCTAGTTCTTGGTCCGTAGCCTTGTAGGTTGCGGCACTTTAAGTGCACATCCAAGTTCTTTTTGAATGTGGTCAGAGTTTCTGCCTCTACCACCCTCTCAGGCAGTGAGTTACCTGAATTACTTTTCAAATCAGGAAGTGGATGAGTTCAAAGACTTTGAATGTCCATAAACTTTATCTGAAACATTAATTAGGGGGAATTTTTACCAAACCCGCCCATCAGGAAACTGACGGGATCGGGTGCAACGCTGGTTTCACACTCCGGCCCGATTTTATCCTCCACTGAAGGCAGTGGCGAGTAATATTGGGCGGGGTGTAAAACCGGCGTTCCACCAGATCTCATGGGTTTTCGCACCCAATGAGTTAGGTTAAAATTACCCCCAAACTAAAACAGTTAGAAAAATCTTTCTCAGCAGTGTAACTAAGAGAGGATTCCGCAAGCTGCCTTTCACCAGTTTCAGGCAGGGACATCTTTTTGTTCCCTATCTTCTATCAGGGACCCCTTACGATGGGGTTCACTATGGACATGCCCAAAAACGTCCTTATAGTGAAGACAGCACAAACGCAGGAGGAAGAGGTGATGAGAAAGGCTCACAGGCTAAGTCCAAGTAGGAAGTACCTTACACACCATGCGCATTCCCTCACCGCTTAAGGAGGCAACAATTCAATAAGGGGGCACAGAAGGAATTACATCTCCCATTGCAAATTGATCTCAAGCCAACATCAACTTGCATTTTTATCGTGCCTTTAAAAAAACATCCCATAATTCTTCACCAAGAAAATGGACAAAAGAAATGAGCTAAAGAAAGAGATTTTAGGAGGGGTGACCAAAAGCTTGGTCAAAGAAGTAGGTTTTAAGGAAGGTTTTATTTTTAAGTAGCTTCAGAAGGGATAAGGTTGAGCCAATACCATCAAAAGAAAACCAAGTTCTGATGAAGGATCACCTTCAAACATTAACTGAACTGCCTCCTTAAGCAGACAACATCGAGGGAATGTACATGGCCTGTGAGGTACTTCCTAGTTGGTTTTATCCTGTCTTTTGTTCTTTTAATGTTGATCAACCTACTACGAACCCTTAATGTATTCATATGACATTTTTTTGTCCACTATTTTAATGGCTGGATTAACCCACTTCATTTTAAATAGGTTCATGTCTGCATCCAAGCAGAGGACAGAGCCATCTAATACTCCCAATATCACCAACAATCATTTTTACCCTATTTTGACTTCAAACCTAAAAATAAGTGGCTGTTGCGATTTTTGATTTTTGCGGTGGATTATCAGTTGATAAACAACATTGCTCCCTCTACATTTAAAATTCTGAAATATAATTCCATCTTATTCAGGGTTGAATACTCTTTTGTGTCCTGGTCACGGAAGAATGAAGGATGGGAGAGGGAGTGCAAAGCCTGTTCAGACAGGAAATGCTGAATGAAACTAAACATCTGAAACAGTTACTTCTTTGAATGGGTGACTCACTGAGAGAAAAAGTGTAGGATTGTGCTTTGAAATAGGTTGGGACTGTGCATATAGTGTCTGTTTATTAGATTTTGGTTCATTGGATTACAGCCATTCCTGTTTTAAATATTCTAATAGTTTTAGGCATCTTTGAGCCATTTGCTGTTGATTAGATAATAAATGAGGTCACAAACCTTATTGGATTTAACTTCATCTGTGGGTTAATCGGTTTTCGTCATTTCCTGGATGCACTATTTCAATGCGGTTCTTAATCAGCTTAAAATAAATGGCTTAAGGACCCGATCATTTTGGAACATTTTTATGATGTCACAGGGAGAAGCAATCATCCAAAGTCTTCTCACTATGTTTCTGAAGTTACTAACACATAACAATAAAGAGGAAATCTTCCCCCAAAATTATTGTAGGAAATAAGTGAAGTATGAAATACCCAATGCAAACATTTTAGCCCCAACACATCTATAATCAAGAAAGAAGAAAGAATTCGCAGTGACAAAGTGCAATATCATGTCCTTAAGCACTTTGTAACCGATGGATTGGTTTTGAAGTGCAGTCACAGTTGTTATGTGAATAAATGTGACAGACAACTTGCACACAGCAAGGACCCACAGACAGCAATGAGATGAATGAGGTTTTAAACAGGGGCCCCTTGGGACGTTTAATTAAAAAAAGAAAGACTTTTATATAGCGCCTTTCATGACCACCAGACTTCTCCAAGCGCTTTACAGCCAATGAAGAACTTTTGAAGTGGAGTCACTGTTGTAATGTAGGAAACGCAGCAGCCAATTTCCGCACAGCAAGCTCCCACAAACAGCAATGTGATAATGACCAGATAATCTGTTTTTGTTATGTTGGTTGAGGGATAAATATTGGCCAGGACACCGGGGATAACTCCCCCTGCTCTTCTTCGAAATAGTGCCGTGGGATCTTTTACGTCCACCTGAGAGAGCAGACGGGGCCTCGGTTTAACGTCTCATCCGAAAGACGGCACATCCGACAGTGCAGCACTCCCTCAGCGCTGCACTGGAGCGTCAGCCTAGCTTTATGTGCTCAAGTTCCTGGATTGGGACTTGAACCCACAACCTTCTGACTCAGAGGCGAGTGTGCTACCCACTGAGCCACAGCTGACACTCATTTTTATCAAAATCGATTAAAAAATTCTTGTTGTTAAATGAGCCTTTTACATACCCAGATGTGGCGCTATCTTCGTTTGACAAACGTTAAAGGCGCTATATAAATATAAGTTGTTGTTGTTGAATGACCAGGTAGTCTGTTGAGGGCAGAATGTTGGCCAGGACACCTGGAGAACTCCCTGAGCTTCTTTGAATAGTGCTATGGAATCATTTACATCCACCTAAGCATCCACCCGTTTAAAACCTCATTCAAAAGACATCACCTCCAACAATGAGACGCTCCCTTACGTGCTGCGCTGAAGTGTCAGCCTAGATTAAGTGCTGAAGGCCAATATCTATAATCTTCTGATTTAGAGGCAAGAGTACCACCAACTGAGCCAAGCTGACATATAACTTACCTAACTTCACTGAAATTTGCAAGGCAAAAACTGTGATTCAGTCACTGATAGTCCAGTGTATAAAGAGGAAATACACAGCTCAGTCAATGACGTTGATTCATTGATTATTTACAGGCGTTCACTTTGCTCAAGTGATTTCTCAGTGCTCAGTGAGTCAAACAAAGACAGCACCACATCTGGGTATGTAAAAGGCTCATTTAACAAAAAGAATTTTTTAATCAATTTTGATAAAAATGAGCAAAGATGGATTTCTGCTGTTCAAGGGCCTCAGATCCTGATGACGGAACTAGAAAACCACAGATCCTGGAACTTAGCCTGGAAAAAAGGCTCGGAAAATGTTTTTATTTCAGAATTAACGGAATTGTACCAATTTGGAAAATCAACATTTGAAAGAAGTAAGTTTACTTTCTAAATGCCTGACAAAATATACTCATTCTTTGTACAATATTTTCTCTTATTCCACTATGAGTTTTTTCCTTAAAAATGCATGCATAATTTGTAATTATTTCCATTCCTCAGAGCAACAAATCTTCTGTACTTCTAACATTGCTAAATGCCTTGTACTTAGCTGCGGGCGGCCTCTTATGTGCTCACGAATCAGAGCCATCTGACCACGTGGCTGCGATTGCACTGAAGGTGAGCTCTGGCTTCAGCATTCTGGGGGGGATGGGATCCTCAGGGTAGTTCAGGAAGTATAAATCCTGCGCTGACATTTGTCAGCATACCTTGATGAGGGGATGCCAGGTGAAGAATGCTAACTGTCCACGTGAAACACCAGCGGTTGGTACGTGTCGACTGATACGTCCCTCTGACAGCACAGTGGATGCCGGCAATTCACCACTTTTGGTATCGGGGCATGTAATCCAGATCCTACCACTCTCCAGTGAAAGGTATTAAATCACAGCACCATAACGAGTTAAAGCTAATCTCACTGAGGCATTGCAACTACCCTGTGCAAATATTATTCTGCAAATGCTTAGTGCATTCGTATGGCCTGAGTTTTTTAAGAAGTCAGGGTGGCATGCTCCCACATCAGGTGGCATGGTGCTCCACTCCGCACTACCATGGAGTGCTGGGGAGTGGGCTCACAGCTGTGATTCCTTCCTTCCAAACTACTGAGATATCAATCTCAATTATGAAAGTGCCAAACCAAGGCCAAGTGTCTCCCCACAGAGAGTGAGGGGGAAATGGAAAGGAAAGCAACCAATTGACTGCTCCCGCACATCTCACAGTGTCCGGCTCAGAACGACACTGGCTGAAACCTGAGAGCAGATCGCCTGCCTGCCCACTTGGTTTGGCGTTAGTGCGTGGCCCAAGTGACAGGGGGAAAGGAAAATTAAAATAGCTTCAAAAAGCAGAGCTCGCACCATTGCAGAAAAAGGATCCTGTGTGTCACGCCGTGTATAAACCATTTTCATCTTTCTATAGTATGTATCTATGTAGTATGTTATTTCCACTGTATTGGTTAGTTGAATAAATTTCAATAGCACTGCTGTTGACACACAAGTGAGAGCTGATAGTTCATCACTTTTTTTATATTCATTCATGGGATGTGGGCATCGCTGGCAAGGCCAGCATTTATTACCCTAATTGCCCCTGAAGAAGGTGATGGCGAGCTGCCTTCTTGACAACTGAGTCAGTTGCTCGGTCATTTCAGAGGGCAGTTAAGAGTCAACCACATTGCTGCAGGTCTGGAATCACATTTAGGCCAGACCAGGTAAGGACAGCAGATTTCCTTCCCTAAAGGGCAATAGTGAACCAGCTGGGTTCATTATGACAATCTGGATAGTTTCATGGTTTTTTAGTCCAGATTTATTTAACTGAATTTAAATTCCCCAGCTGCCGTGGTGGGATTTGAACTAATGTCTCTCAGATCATTAGTCCAGGCTGCTGGATTACTTGTCCAATAACATTACCACTGTGCTACCGTTCCCGTGTCTTCCAAGGCTGCCAAAGAAAGAAATGGAAATAAGAGTCGTAAAAAAACAAATATGGAAGAAGCAAGGAACTGCTGCATTTCTCTGTATTAGAAAGAATAAAACTCCTCAGAGTTCCAAGGCAGTAGCACATCTCGAGGTTCTAATAACATAAGAAACAGTTCCAAGTTTTGCTCTCAAATTTATGAGCGTATCTCAACCCATTAATGGTCTAATGCCCGGTGACACAGCGCACTATGGTTACTATCCAATCAATTATTATATGTTATTCTAATATAAATAGAACGGTATTATTTAGCAACAATCCTTTGAAAATTACATCACTGTAATGTTGCACTATTTGCATCACAATACTAATCTTTCAGAAGTTACACCACACCCAACAGCTGAATAAATCAATCTGCCTTTTGATATCAGCCATGCCACCCATTGACAAAAATGAAAACAGCTTCCAAACCTAAGGAAGGATATACTTGCCATAGAGGGAGTGCAACGAAGGTTCACCAGACTGGTTCCTGGGATGGGGGGATTGTCCTATGAGGACAGACTGAGTAGACTCGGCCTATATTCTCTAGAGTTTAGAAGAATGAGAGATGATCCCATTGAAACATACACAATTCTTACAGGACTTGACAGGTAGATGCAGGGAGGATTTTTCTCCTGGCTGGGGAGTCTATAACCAGGCGTCACAGTCTCAGAATAAGGGATCGGCCATTTAGGACTGAGATGAGGAGAAATTTCTTCACGCAGTGGGTGGTGAATCTTTGGAATTCTCTACCCCAGAGGGCTGTGGAGGCTCAGTCATTGAGTATATTCAAGACAGAGATTGATAGGTTTTTGAATATTAAGGGAATCAAGGGATATGGGGATAGTGCAGGAAAGTGGAGTTGAGGTGGAAGATCAGCCATGATCTTATTGAATGGCGGAGCAGGCTCAAAGGGCTAAATGGCCTACTCCTGCTCCTATTTCTTATGTTCTTATGTTCTTAAACAGTAACAAAAGGTAAGACTTAAATGTGATTATCATTAATATAACCTGCAGATATAAATGATAAAGCAAGACATGGGTAAAAGTGATTTGATTTTTGGGCCTCAGATGTAAATCTGAACACCTAATAATTACTGATCATTCTCTTTAGGCTGTTTGGGAGTAATTCTCCACTAAAATACAAACCCAGGGCAGTTTATGATGCTTATTATACTGACAAAAGGTCAAAGACTTCAGTTGAATTCTAACAGTGAAATGAAGTTGCTCAAATGCATGCCTACCTTGCCAGGAAAAATTGTACTGGGGTCAGGATTCAAATGAACTGCAGATAAAAACAGACAAATTGCGACTCTTTGTCTCACAGCCCGATTTAATGGTTCATTCAGAGATCCTATCTTAATAAAAACAGATAATATTGAGCCAAAATGTTTTACACCAGACATATGTTGCTGCCTTAGGTGAAAGTTGGCAGTAGTCTACCTTATGGGCAACAGCATTACTAGACAAATAATCGGAGATGATCTTTTTATATGCTTGAATCAGGAATTCATATTTAAATGTTATGCTTGGATCAGGAAGGCTGTATAATTGAAGTGGAGGGGAAGTGGTTTGAGACATTGGAACCGTACAGTTGGATCAGATCTGTATTTCTCTGAAGTCTGTTTACATCCATGTTTTTAGTACTGTGAAGCCTGCTTATCTCTGGCAAGCTTGAAATACTGCTTCAAAGAAAATGTTACTATTTTTTGGTAATGGCATGTAACTTTCTAATGTTTAAAGCTTGTTTTCTCCCTTGTCTTGCTTAGGTCTTGCCAGATACCATGACATCACTGACCAACTTGATCTACTCCCAGGCCTCAGCAAATCTGCCTCTCCTTGGGCAGCTTCCAGCAAACTTAACACAGTTGTCCAGTGATCTCTGAAATTCACTCTCTGCATCCCCTCTTAATTTCACATTTTCCCCCACTCGACTCCCACCACATAAAGTGATCTAGTTACCGTTCAGCACTTCCTTGCCCAATCTGGCTTTGATTGAAACCCAGCAGAGTTATGTTTACGCTTCCATCTCTACATTCTCTGATACAGTGCAAAGGTGTCCAATGCACAGTGTTGCTGTCCACACTGAGTCAAATGAGCTTGTATTATTGCTGCTCCTCAACAACATCATCCACAGACACAGGGTCAGCTTCCTCCTATATGCTGATGACACCCAGCTTTACCTCTAACACATTCAATTTAACCTCTTTGTCCTGTGGCTCAGTGGGTAGCACTCTCGCCTCTAAGTCAGAAGGTTGTGGGTTCAAGTACCCACTCCAGAGACTTGAGCACAAAAATCTAGGCTGACACTCCAGCGTAGTGCTGCACTGTCAGAGGTGCTGTCTTTCAGATGTAGCCGTTAAACCGAGGCCCCGTCTGTTCTCTCAGGTGGACATAAATAGATCCTATGACATTATTTCGAAGAAGAGCAGGGGAGTTATCCCCGGTATCCTGGCCAATATTTATCCCTTAATCAACACCTAAAAACAGATTATCTGGTCATTATCACATTGCTGTTTGTGGGAGCTTGCTGTGTGCAAATTGGCTGCCACATTACAACAGTGACTACATTTCAAAAGTACTTCATTGGCTGTAAAGCACTTTGAGACGTCAGGTGGTCGTGAAAGGTGCTATAGAAATGCAAGTCTTTCTTTCTTTTTGGTTTTAAATCCTTCCATTTGCATCACATATGAATCACCTTGCCCCACCCTCTCTCTGCAATGTCATTCAGCCTTACATCCCCTGAATAAACTGCAGCAGTGGGAAGTCATATGAACGGGTAGGTAATATAAACAGGGTATTTCATGCAGTCAAATTCTGATAAATGTAGAGCTAATTTGCCAATAATTTGCATGCTTGATGGGAATTGTGCATTGGAATTTTATGCTTGGAACGGGTGTCCAAATTTCATTGCATTTTGTTGTCATGGTTTTAAACATGAGCTCAACGGAAAGGTGCAGGAGTCGCAAAGTGATAATAAGCATAAGTGAGAATCAAATGCAGTCCACTCTTTCAGTGAATGTCATGGAAAGGTATACAGGCCTTGCACTTAAAGCAAGTAAACCACAGGTAAAAAGAGACAGGCAGATAGAAATGGGGAAACAAAAGCAAAATATTGAGGATAAAAACAGAAAATGCTGGAAATACGCAGCAGGTCAGGCAGCATCTGTGGAGAGAGAAACAGAGTTAACGTTTCAGGTCGATGACCCTTTGTCAGAACTCAAATAGAAATGGGGCTTTTTTCTGAAGTATTATTAAACATACACCAAAATGTCACCAAAACAATTGTTGAAAGTTGATTCAAATGTGATGCAAATCAGCAGACAGACAAATAGAGGGAACGTATATAAACATTGAAACCTCGGGCTGGATTTTAAGTTTGCGGGTGGGTGGGGGGGGGTGGGAGGTGGGGGATCCAACAGCGTGCGGGAAACCCAGAAGTAGGTGCAGCGCGTCTGCCAGTGACTTTTTAACACAACCATTGCATTAACATATGATTTCCAGGTTTCCGACCAACTAGCATCAGCGGGCGTGATGACAACCTGCCTGTCGCAATTTCAACTCCACTATTTAATGGGACACTCCAAACATGCAAGTTGAAGCAGTTGGAGGTGGGAAGGAGAGAGAAACAAGTCTTGCCATGGAAGGTAGAAGGTCAAAGGCTGCGCTCGGCTTCAGTGACGCCTCCCTGGATGTGTTGCTGGGGGCTGTGAGGACCCAGAGGGATACACTGTTCCCTAGCGATGGGAGGAAGAAGCCGGCTGTGGATAACAAGAAGGCATGGCTGGAGATGGTACAAACGGTCAGCAGCAGGAGTGTGGTGCCACACTCCTGGGTACAATGCAGGAAGTGGTTCAATGACCTAAGCAGGGCAGGAAAGGTGAGAGCAATGGCACATTCACTGACATCCTGATGTGCGTATCACCCCCAACACCCTCACTCTGCCTTCTCAAGCCTATTCCAGCACATCACTCCTCACACCAACTTACCTTGCAGGTACACGCATCCCTCGCTGCCTATGCACTTCCTCACGTCCCCATCTGTCCATCCACCACTGACACTCACCCTCATCCTTATACAATGCCATGCCTCTTCCTCATAGCCACCCTCAATAAATGCTCTCCATCCATCCGTTCAACAAATGCCATTACTCTCACTCATAGGTCTTTACTTTCCCTCCTTGCGGGAGAAGAGAGCACAGAACACAAGGAAGAGGCAGAGAACTGGAGGTGGCCCTCACAGCTAACAAGTACAGAGGATCAGGCGCTGGAAATCAGTGGAGTCTCGGCATGCCTGGCCATCGGAGATGTGGAGATGGTGGTCCAGGTTGCCGTCAATAATGACGACTCCTCAGAGGAGGTCAATCCCTGAGGATGCACCATCACAGGTCTCTTGCAGACCATGCACCAGCTCAGATACTCACACTTCATTGCAATCAGTAAGGCAGATAGTTGGGTTTTCATTTGGTGACTCACACATCACAAGTGAGCAAGAGCAGATGGTGGCACCAGGGACAGCAGTGAAGAGTCCGCATCGGAGGGCACAGGACGCGCTAAGCTCTGCTCAGCTGGATGCAGATGCTGTACCCTGGGGGCCGTCGATGAACAGGATACTTCTTGAGCAGCAGCAGAGAATATGTGATGTACTGGCAGGTGTTCCAGCCGCACTGTACACGCTTGCAGAGAGATTGGAGGAGTCCATCTCAAGCATGAGTGGCATGATGTCACAGGCCTTTGCAATGATGTCAAACACGGCAATCACACAAGTGCATGCAGGCCTTCACCAATGGCTTTCACACACTGAATGCCACCATAAATAGGATGAATGATACCCTAGCCTTGGCTATTTATCACCCCACTGATCTGCAGAAAAATGCTCTCCAGCTCATTGTTAGCAGGGAAGTGAAGCTGGGCCATGAGAGGGATGATGGTGAAAGGGGACATGAAGTGGGTACTCATTCAAAGCCCTCCCCCGCCTCTGACAGTACCCCACATGCTGCCTCATGTCCCGATGGCCAAGTCTGCCCCTGCACAGGTGCCGGTGGAGCAGTCTTTGGCGGGACCCTCAAGGGCTCCAAATCCCAGAGGACGTCAGCCAAGAGCAACTCAGCAGGCCGAGCAGGGATCTGAGCAGCTTGACTCTACCTCTGCTGAAGCCACAGGTGTTGCGCCACATACACGTGCTACAAAAAGGACGAGTAAAGATTTGTAGTTGCACAAGGGTATGCACATGGGTGTGTTACACATTGTTAGAATGTTAAGTTTCTGTTTTATGTGTGAGCCTCATAAATATTATTCTTTTGCACCACTTTCCCATCTTGCCCATTCTTGGCTGCTGGCTGGCAAGTGGCCTTTTCAATTGTGTGATGATGAATGGACGTCGAGCAATGGAGGGCTGTGAAAGGGAGCCTTGGTTGTTTGCAGGCCTGCTTTGTGTTAGTGGCATTGGGGGAGTGGGGTGGGGGCAAAAGTGGCTTTTGCATGTGGTTGTTAGATGGATGCACTGGTGGAACCTAAGTGAACCTCACAATAATGAGGGCATTCCAGGCAGCAATGTGCGCCGCTGGTGGTGCATTGACTGCATCACCTTCCTTCTCCTCCTCCCCCTCCACCTCATCTTCCTCCTCGTCTTCCTCCTCCTCCTCCTCCTTGGAATCGTCCGATGAAGTTTTGTGCTCTGTGCTTTGTTCCTCCTGCAGGTCCAAACCTCGCTGTTGTGCATCGCACAGCAAACCACGACCATTCTGGAATCCCTGGCGGGTGCGTGCTGAGCGATACCTCCAAATCTGCCCAGGCACCTGAAACGCATCTTCAACATGCCGATGGCCTGTTCAATCGCACATCAGGTGGTGATATGGCATGCATTGTAGCGCTGTTGGGCTTCAGTGGTCGGGTTTCTGAGAGGTGTCATCAGCCACATTTTAAGCCCTCATCTGAGGTCCAAAGTAACACAGCGTAAACGGCACCCATGCTGATCTGATAGATCAGAGCTCCAAAGTGCAGATCAGGCCTCCGAACCTCCAAAGTGTAGATGACACCTCCAAAGTGTGTAAAGTAACCTCCAACGTGTGTAAAGTAACCTCTCAGCACAAGTATTGTGAACAAACCCTTTCACACAAGCAGGTAAGAAAGCAGCTGTGTGTACTGAGTACTTATTGGCATATTTCCCTGTCATAGCTTCAGCCCCCTGAATTGCCGCTGTCTTCTCGCCTCGCTTTCACTGGCGAGTTCCAGGAAGCTGGGGAAACCCATGGAGTTAAACTGCAAAACCCACGTTAATGTCACTGTAATTGAGCGATTAACCTATGGAAATTGACAATCCGCCTCTCCCGAGGGGGTTGTGCGCACGCAGCCTGACATGCTGGAGTGAAAGGTGGAAGTCGGCGGGTTGGAGCCGGCTTCCCGATGCACTCACATATTTTTCCTGGATTTCACCTCCCCACCCCCACCCGCACCCAAACCCACGCACTCACCCACATTAAAATTCCCCCTTTAGCTTCCTTCACACTTTTTAAAATAAATTACATCCATCCCCATTTGCCTAAGGGTTCATACACATTCCAATTTACCTTTGAAAATGAATTCCTGTCAGTTATTTTTCAGACCATCTCCAACACAGAGTGCTAAAGCTAACTATAGCCACGGGCACCTCTCAATATACACAGAGAATGGAGGGAGGAGAAGATCAATAAGCTTTTTAAACATGTTTGCCTCTGTCTGCAGGACTGTCAGAGGCATACAATATAATTTGCTTTAACATGGGAGAAAGAGTGTAAAACCCAGTGTTGCACTTGTATAGAAATCAATTCCATACTTACAATTTCTACTCAGTAGCTGTCGGCCTTAAGCTCTGGAATTCCCTCCCTAAACCTCTCTCTCGTCCTTTAAGACGCTCCTAAAACCTACCTCTTTGACCAAGCTTTTGGTTACCTGTCCTAATATCTCCTTATGTGGCTCGGTGTTGAATTTTGTCTGATTACACTCCTGTGAAGCGTCGTGGGATGTTTTATTATGTTAAAGGCGCTGTATAAATGCAAGTTGTCGATGTTGTACGATCTACTTGGTAAATATCTATGAAGCAAACCATTGACATCAAGAGGGCTCCACAGCTGCGTCCAGTCCTGTTCTCATTTAATAATTTCTTCAAGAATTCAGGAGTAATTGGGGGCTCTGGCTGATTTTCCTTCTCCCTAGCTCTGGACTCAACCCAATTATGCCATCCCTGCAACTGGCCGGCTGAGATCAGCTTTGTATATTTTCGAGGGTACCTCTAATCTTGCTCTTGAGCAGCTGAGGAGTGAGAGTAGGAAGAGGTTGGATAACTTTCCGTGAGGGAATCACATCTTCACTCCAGCAGAGTTCATATTCGGTTCACTGCAAAATGATCCTTTGCTTCAGTTACTCTGTGGTCCAGCGCGCAATCCATGCCTTAGTATTCCAAACCAGCACAATAAATTGGATGGAGTTGTGGCTATAATGCATACTTCAAGCTTTGTAACAGAAATATAGGGTTTCTTCGCATAAGCACATGCACACATATATTTACACGCCCAATCTTTAAAATCAGTTTTGAATCTAAATTGAAATGGCAGCAATGACAAATATGATACAGACAAGCAAAAAGATGCAGCAAACAGAGCAGTGAACTTGGTGGTAGCCGAAAAGAGAGGCGTTTCAGTCATAAGTCTCACCAAGTTGCAGTGTGACAAGCGTCCAAACTGGGACTGTTGGGAAACCAACCCCTGAGGTGGTTCTTGTTTCAAACTGGCACTGATTTGGCACATACCGATCGAGTTTGGAGGCCAGATTTTGGTTGACTTCAGGTCTAATCAATCGCTAAGATGCTGTATAAGCCCACTAAAATACTGCTAACATTATATTGCAATACTCCATCAACAAGTGCTGTGATATTAACCATGGTTCCAATAGCATGGAGACCCACCTCAAGAAGTTGTTTCATAGCTTGCTCTTGGAGCAAAGTGCTGTGGCTCCAGGCAAATATAAATGGATGCTGCTGCCAGTGCTAAGTGGCTCATGCTACCATACTGATCTGGCCATGGGCAGACTGATAGCCCGGGTGGTTCATACAGGTCAGTAATTCAGTTTTCACTTGTTGGGCTGAATTGATTTTTCCCCAACATTGGTTGTTTCAGTTTTGCCACTGAATTCTGTGCCATAATGTAAATGCATTCCCGAGTGACATCAGCCTTGCATATTGTGGAACAGAAGCAACATAAAATGAGCTTGGAGTCTGGCGCAAATGCCAACGTGTCCTATCTTCTGATTGTCAGTCAGCGATGTTGAAGTTGTGACCTCGTGTTGGTACAGTAGAGTGACTTAGTATTAAAAGGAGGCTGTATCAGCAAAAGGTGTTGGAGGAGTGACTGCTTAAGCAGCACAAAGGAAAAATCAACCATCACTCACTGTCATTCACCGGCAATTTTAATTAAAGTGGTTGATCACTCGTTAGCACATCATTATTAACTCAACAAATGTCAAACACATCTCACAGCAGAAACGCCAACATCTCATAATACTGTGAAATAGAGATAACATAGTAATGCACTCAGTGGAGCATGACACATAAGGAAACAAATTTATTTTCTATTAGCTTATTTGGGCCATTATCCAATACTATCAAAACCAAGTGCTGTAAATTTACTTTAATAGCTAGTAGGATTTAATATAAAACCTTCCAACAATTTTTTACTCCAATAATCTGTTGATCTGTTTATCTTTCTATCTATTGCTATATCTATCTTGCATATACATAAATATTTTATTTCGATGTGTAGTATGCTACATATGTCTCAGTGCTTATCCAGTGTTGTGCAATGCATGCAACTGTTACTTTGTGAATTACCTACAACTACTTCAGAATATCTATATCTATAAATAACAATGGTTTACGCTGACACTTGGAAACTAGGGGCAGACAGTTTGATCAAATCTTATCTTTCGAAAAGCTGGTAGAATTTGTAATTCTATCTGATCTGAGTTTTCCCTGTTGTTTTAGCCATTATCTCATTTTTCTGGTCTTTCGTAGCTTTGAAAAAAACAATACCTACTGTAGCTCAGATAATAGGGAAGAACTGTCCAAACCCATTGACAAGCAAAGGGGAAGAGGATGATTGTCTGACACACCAGAACACAGATATAACACCAGATATCCTCAATCAGGCCTCATTATTTGCAATTGAATTTAAGTGTACAGCATTCAGCTGCTCCAAATGTTGTATTTTGAACAACTGGGAGGGATACAATCATAGTTTTTAACTGCACACCAAGGAAGATAAACTATGAACAAAATTTGATCTTCATGCAAGTTTATCCTCTGCATGTTTTGCTTTTCTACTTTTGCTAACTGGTACCTGTTGCAAAGTAACTTTTCAGTCGTAATAGAAAACAGCACTACACGGAAGTATAATTATAAAAATGGCCTTGGTTGACTTGCCCTCTGACTTTTCTTTCCTGTTGGGAAGTGGCTGGCCTCCATTTACCTCCTGCCCAAGCTACCCCCAAAGGCAGGATGGAAATCAGGACTCACTGTGTGGGGGGAAATTGCGGGTTACACCTGTTTACTACAGAGGTTACTCTGTTATTAGTGCCTTTCCTGGCTTGCAGATCTCCCTGCTCCCCCCCCAAAAACAATCTGCAACCAATCCAACATACTGATGTTATTCAGTTTGTACCATTCAGTCATATTGTGCCAGTACCTAGCTTTGAGTGTGAAAAGCTACACAGGGTGCAATGTTATATACAACCCATCCTTACTTTCATACCAATCAAGTGCTTTTTTTTTAAATTTAAGATATTTATTATTTTCTCCCTTTAATTTCCCAAGAGACGACTTTACTTTGTAACAGGCTGCTAGGACATGCATGGACCAGAGGGGAATGGCGAATAACCTGACTTTTGATTTTCCCTCTTTTCCTGTGGAAAAGTGGCTGGTCTTTACTCATCGCCATCCCAGAGTGGTATCGTTGATTTGGCACTGTATGGCAAACTGTGCCATTCCATTCCAGGCTGTTGTAACAATTGCTTTGACCCCCCCCCCCCCACAGCCTGAAGGCCCTTTAAACATTTTGACTTTGTGCAATAGTGTAATACTGGTGATAGCATATCAGCAGCTCGTTTTATACCTCGCCCCATTTTTATTTCCATTGATTTCTGACAAATTTCAAACATGCGTGGGTTTCCTCCGGGTGCTCCGGTTTCCTCCCACAGTCCAAAAATGTGTGGGTTAGGTTGATTTGGCTATGATAAATTGACCCTTAGTGTTAGGGGGGGATTAAATATGTGGGGTTATGGGGATAGGATGGGATATGTTAGGGGGAATTAAATACGTGGGGTTACGGGGGTAGGGTGGGATATGTGTACTGTGGGGATTAAAGCAGGGACAGGGTACTGGACTTGGATGATCAGCCATGATCGTATTGAATGGTGGAGCAGGCTCGACGGACCGAATGGCCTACTCCTGCTCCTAGATTCTATGTTTCTATGTTTCTATAATCGGTATATTGGTTTTGCAATTATGATTTGACACGTGCTGAGCTAATACAAGATTTAAAGACAGAACAGTTAGACCTGATGTATTTTAATTAGGGGTCCAGTCAGACATCCATTTCCAATATTGGATGGAGACCAAGTCGACCCAGTAATGTTGCTCTGCCCCCAGTTTCTTTAGTGAGGCGCCTTGGGATGTTTTTCTTCGTTACAGGCGCTATATAAATACAAGTTGTTTTTCTATTTACCCACTAAACCTTTCGGGAAATCTCAAGAATGAGCAGGATACTGTATCCAAGTTGCGAGAAATTACAGCTGAATTTTGAAATTACGCGAGATGTGCAGCATTCAAGGCAACAGATGTAATCTCTTGCTGGTGTATAATTCTTATTGGAGTGTAAGGGGTTAAGGTATCTTGGAATTAGCTAGTGAGGCTGTATTCAGGGATTCAAGCAGGAATCGTGGATCGGGGCCCTTATTCTGGAATCACTTGGGGTTGCAGGCAGTTGCGATACCGCGGGTGCATGCCTGGGGGAAGGGGCTCAGCTAGGGAGAAGTTGGGCAAGTTGAAGGAGAGTTGTGGGGCGGGGAGGGGAGGGATTGTACATCTTTCTTGCTTGCTGCAGGTGCCAAACGAGCTCTGTGACTTGAAAATGCGTTTTTTGTCTGACTGGCAAAGACAACTCAGGTGCCAAATTTGGCTGGAACATTCCCGCCGAGTGCTTTGTGAAGGGCGAAAAAAGGTGTGCCCGGGTCGGTGCCGGTGGGTTCCGAACCGGGGTCCCAAGTTGCGTGAACTGCCTTTGAACTTCGATGCGGCACAAAGTCGACGCGCGAGTACTTGGATTGTGTGGCTGCGTCTCCCTGAAACCGTGTTTGGATTTATCTGAGGGAGGGGAATCGAAGCGATTGTCAGAGCCCGGAGGAAACATGCATGGTTAGCAAAAGACCCGGGTGCAAACGAAGCAAAGTAACTTCTCAAAGCCTCCGCAGTTGTAAATAAATAAATAAATCCAATTGTGTGGATAGTTTTGACCTCAGGCTTAATAAGTTGCCACTTTGCGAGCGACTGTTATTTAGCGTTTTGCTTACAGTGCAAGCGCTGGCAAACTTGTCCCGTTCCCTGTTAAAAGAAAAAAGGCGAGGAGCTCTTGATCTCAAATTACCGGGCAAGTAAAGAACCTCAGGAAACGAGCCTGGCAGTCGGGTCACCTCTCACTTCCCGCTAACCTCGCCGCAAGGTCAATTGGAACCTGGCCTCTATCTATTTGAAGTAGAACATGGTCCGTCTTAGAAGCTATGTGCGAATGGTGCGTTAAGACAAATCTGTCACTTGGGACTTAACAATGATGAAACATCCGATTGCAGGATTATGCACGAATATTGCCGCTGTACTTTGATGCACATTCCAAACTAGTGTCCGATCCAAACTGGTGTATGATAGATGCGCTTTCTCGCTTTCCTTGATCTTTCCCGATTGGTGCTGCTCTTGTGCTGTGAAGACACCCCCTCCCCGTCCTGTCACCGAGAGGCAGGGTGTGTTGCAAGCATATATATATTTTTTTTAAAAACCCCATTTCCCTTTCGATGCTAAATTAGGGTTTATCCTTACGTCAGAGTTCACTGAGAGTGGGCGAGAGCGTCCTCTGTACGTAATGCCTGTATCAGAAAGAATCCGAAAGGAAAGCCAGAGTCACTTAAACACTGCGAGGCAGGAGCCGATTCTTTTTTTTAAAGCACAGTCAGTGACTGGGAGCCTGACAGTCACCCACATGCACCAGAATCGGCCCCAAGAAGCAAACCTCCCAACGTGGATGTGCAGCGACTAGGGAAGTGTTTTTTTTAAATATTAAAGAGAGCTAGAAAACTTTTTCATTGGAGTTTCCTCCCCCACAAAAAAGTTTTTTTTTGGCTGTGTGTTTTCTTGGGATTTTATAGCAGGAATTACAGAATTAACTGTTATTAAGGAAGAAGGCGAAATCATCCGGTGTGAGTGATGGAGTGCAGCCGGCTGTGGATTTGCATCCCCGTACTGATGGTTTGGGGCTTTCTTGTTGCGCCGGGCGAGTCTCAGAGGGGTATCAGCGGGAGCTCGGCGCAGCTTTCCGCTCTCAGAAGCGGACACGGGATAGTCTCCAACCTGACAGCGACCAGGGCCAGATTGGCAGTCCACAGCACGGCGCGGAGAGGTCCGGAGAGGAACCCCGCTTCATTCCGGCCGCCGGCCGATGTCGGTATTCCGGTCTGGTCGCGGACACTGCGCCAAGTGTCACCTGGCCGCGGCGGAGCGCCCAGTTCCCGAGAGAACAACGCCCGGCGACTCGGACCGAATGTCGCCGGAGCCGGCGGCGGCGCAGCCTCCAGCCGGAGACCCGGTCCTGCCTCCGCCAGGGCCAGCCGCCCGATCGCATCCCGGGTCAGCGCCGTGTCGTCCCGGGAGAGCGGCCGGATACATCCCGGGACAGCCTGGGCCAGAAGACCGACCCCGGCCCGGTACAGTCGCCCCGCTTCCTCCGAAAGAAGCGCTGCCGGCTTTATTTCTGACGCTGCCGGCAGTTCTGGTGCATCCCAGGAGAGGAATCCCGCTTCCACCGCCGACAGCAAGCCTTCACCTGCCCGGACCAGCTACTTGTCTTCAGGTCCTCTGAGGAGCCGGCTGACGGCGAGTGCTTCCCAGCTGAGGAGCAGGCAGATCGCCAGACAAACCCCGGGGAAACGCACACCCACCAGGAGACTGATAGGGTGAGAATTGAAAATATCCTATTCAAATAAAATAGATTGTGCATACATAACAATAGTCACTGCACTCCAAAACAGGCAAGGCGCTGTGTCTCAGAGAGGCACCGTATAAACAGATATCTCCCACCGCTTGCATGGTGTAATAGTCAGCATTGGATCTTCACTTTTTGCAATCTTTCATTATTGCATTTATTCTGAAAATTATATTTAATTTAAATGAAACCTTCTAAATAAAAAAAAAACCCCATGCTGCCTTCAGATAACTTTAGCATTAGCCCGCCCTTCCATAATATTGTTTTCGAATTGCTGCACTTTCCCGCGCTGTATTCAAGTTTATTTCCCTGTAGTTTCAACTGGCACCGAGCGTGTCAGCCTGGATTTACAGGTGGCGCGACCGTATCGTGCAGACAATCTTTCCACGTGTATTTCTGGTTCTTCCCCCACCCCCCCAATTCTGTCTTGCCAGTAGATAAACATTCCCAAAGTCCCGGAGAGCTGACACATTATTATGTTGTAGGTGTGTGCCGTTCCCAACGGTGCCCGGGAGACCAGCGTTTAGAGATGTATTTAGAATGAGTCTGTTACTCTAAACATCAAATTTAGATGCGGAGATGCCGGTGTTGGACTGGGGTGGACAAAAATGAGAAGTCGCACAACACCAGGTTATAGTCCAACAGTTTTATTTGAAATCACAAGCTTTCGGAGCTGTTGCTCCTTCGTCCAAATTTAGAGTCACTGCCCTGAACTGAATCACTCCCACCTTCTGATCGCCGGCTCCCCGAGGAGTCCTCCTGGCTTTACTGTGTCCATTCCCTCCACATGCACCGGCGAGTCAAAGTCTTTTTTTTTTACGGCAGTTTAGGAGTTAAAATTGAACCGCGTGTACGGAGAAAGCGATTCACATTTTGTAACTGGATGGATTACAAATGCACGTCTGGGTTCGCTGCAGCCGCACAGTAAAGGACTTTGTTAAAGTAGCTCAGGACTTGTGATCAGGCACATGAATAAGTCCTAACAGGAGGGCTGTTTGTTCGGCGATCGTTTTAAATCATTTATTTCTCGGTGGTGCAGCTTGTGCTGAGCTGTCAAGTTGAACCGAAATGATCAGAACGGCCAATGGGTATTTAGTATGTGAGGTATAGATTGTGCTAGAGGTGCACATATATACATCGACGAAGTCTCTTTTGAGATTGAAGTTTTTCTAACCCTCAAATCTTTTAACACAAGACTTTCTGCTTTTTTTTTAATGAAATGTAGTTCCAAAAGTGTTGGCCTTTTTGAGGCAGCTGCTTTGTGTCGGTCCACTTGGTCAGAGTCTATTCAGAGATTCCTACTTTTCCGCCCAATGGCATCAGCAAGGTAACGCTCTCCCGCCCCGTGCACCGTTTGGCTCCAGGGGGGAAGGAAAGGGAGCCCGCTTTAATGAGCTGCCCCAGAATGAAATCACAAACCTCGGCTTTAATGACTTCATGCTCTTAAAAAACCGGCGGCGCCAACAAGCAAACTTGCGAGGAGGGGGGGGGGGGGGGGA
Organism: Squalus acanthias; assembly: GCA_030390025.1. Lineage (NCBI taxonomy): Eukaryota > Metazoa > Chordata > Chondrichthyes > Squaliformes > Squalidae > Squalus > Squalus acanthias. Next base: position 17,557,879 of record CM059425.1, on the reverse strand, counting down.
AGCATTTCTTTCGTTTCTTCGGGGAGAAACATGGGCTTTAATTCACAATTAGCCATCTCCTGCCCTGGCTCTTTGGCTGATGACAAGTTTCCAAAGACCGGTGATAAATAGTGAAAGTGCACCCCTTCACAACAAGTTCTTCTGGGTGCCTTGGGAAGGGGGAGACGGCAGTGTCTTCACAATCACCCCAAAGTAAAGCATATCCTAAATAAGCAAATACGACTAATAAGCAAATCCTTTTTAAACAAAGGAGACCCGCGCTGTATTGCTGCACTCGGACATGTTGTGGTCTTTTTGGATGGTTTTTTTTTTGCAGCGTGGCGCTGTTTTGTACTTTTAACTTTCCTCAAGTTCTTTCAGCTTTTTGAGATCAAACGAGGAGGGAGCTCAGTCCAATCCCACAGAGATCACTTAAGCCTCGCAGTGTCTTGTTTCAAACGGCCCTTGTTGCTTTTCACAAAATTGGAGTGGGGGGGGGGGGGGGGGGGAAAGCCACTAACAAAAGATTTTTCTTTGGGGACGGGCTGAAAGAAATATGTACACACACAGAATGTGCATCTATCCCAAGGTCATGGAGTAGCAGCGAGTCTCTGCGTTGCCAAGATCAGACCAATGCCAACATTGAGATTTTATGAGACTGATTGCAAACTCATTGAAATGATTAGAATGGTGTTTACATTATTTTACAGTGAGATAGACAGACACAGGAAGTGAAAAAGTGAAACTTGACAGGTTGGATCCAGTTTGTGGCAATATTTAATTCGACACATTCCCTACCATTCTTCCACGTTTCTCTATGTACTTTGAAGACCCGCGCCGTGATTGGTTTTTTATTGAGTTACGTTATCTTGGAGAGAAAAACAATGTGTTAAAAATGCCAAAAAGGTTAAATTGTGCGAATCCAAAACAGTAGCAGTCATCGATTTTGCTGTAAATTTTGAAAGAGTGTTTTGACATTGTTCCAAAGATGTGATTCCTGGAATGTTGAAAATACCAATGAATATTTTGGTAGATTCTGTGACTGGTGCCAATTTGCACAAGTCTTCCTCTATTTATCCCTGTGGAATTTTGCAAGACAATAGGTCTTCCTTTTATTTATTTTTGGGGGGGATTTTGAATGAAATAGTGTCAACAGGCAAGGATAAGAAGAAAACAATCAAAAACACAAACAGGAAAAATACCTAAAAGAAGTCGACGTTTATACAATTTCCAGCAGAGAGCAATATTGCAACAATAACAAGCTTAAGTACGAGTTTGTAACAGTCACATATTTGAGGCACATGTCAGCAAAGACTGGAAGGCAATGGTGTACCAAGAACAACAGGAGGTCAATTAAAAGTACAGTGGGACTTCCACAGGAAGGCCCAAGATACAATGCAGTGTGTTGGGTGTGATATGATGGATCTGGCCCCTTACAGCATCATGGTTCATCATGACCAAGTTAAGGGATAGGTCCAAAAGATATGCAAGAGGAAATGCACTCCTTCACACCCTCTCCATCACAGATGTTACCGTTGGCTGTTGGCACATGTGTAAGCAACAATGGAGAGAGTTTTATCCGACATATATACTGACTTGGGACTGCTTGTTGCATTTCTTTCCTCAACACTTACATAACTCACATAGGTCATAAAAACTCACTCCAGCCACCATAAAAAAAAACAAAATAATTATAGAATTATTATTATAAATTATAGAATCCTAGAAATCGTAGAAATTTACGGCACAGAAGGTGGCCATTCGGCCCATCGTGTCTGTGCTGCTGAGAAAGAGCTATCCAGCCTAATCCCACTTTCCAGCTCTTGGTCCATAGCTTTGTAGGTTATGGCACTTCAAGTGCACAGCCAAGTACTTTTTAAATGTGATGAGGATTTCTGCCTCTACCACCCTTTCAGGCAGTGAGTTCCAGAGCCCCACCACCCTCTGGGTGAAAAATGTTCTCCTCAACTGCCCTCTAAACCTTCCACCAATTACTTTAAATCTATGCCCCCTGGTTATTGACCCTTCTGCTAAGGGAAATAGGTCCTTCCTAGCCACGATCAAGGCCCCTCATAATATTATACACCTCAATTAAATCTCCCCTCAGCCTCCTCTGTTCCAAAGAAAACAACCCCAGCCTATCCAATCTTTCCTCATAGCTAAAATTCTCCAGTCCTGGCAACATCCTCGTAAATCTCCTCTGTACCCTTCCTAGTGTGATCACATCTTATAGAGAGCGATTTGTTAAAAGTAGGTTGCGAAAGGTCTAAAAAGGAAGTTTTCTATATGAGAGAATCATGTGTTGCTACAGGAGTACATCAAATTGTTCATCAGATGGATCACACCGATGGATTGCTAAAAGAACAGGTTCCAATGGAACAGTTTAATTTTGGGCCATGTAATATGTGTGACTCCCTCCCCTCCCCGCTTTTAACTATGAGTAAAATAACAGCAAAGTGCTAGATTCTCCATTCCATTTTCAAAAAAAGGAGAACAGTTTTTATCTTTCATCTTAATTTACAATTTTCCAAAGAAATCACGGGAAGGCATGATTTTAAAACATGCAATTCCCGAGAATGCGACTTCTTTCACAGGAATACAATAGTAAGCAATGGTGGCACACCTATAATAATGATCCTTTAATGCTTTTCAAGGAGCTAATGAGCCACTTAACTGGTATTAATCTGTGGAACGCACAATGGCAATTTCAGAAAATCGTATTTAGCGTTTGGATTATAGGGATGCTAGTAAACTCTATTATGGACAAACATGAGCAGATCTTTGTGGGGGAAGCAGAGCCCCCAAATATTTAAATAGTGTTGGAGGGCATGGTTGCATATTATTGGAAGAGTGCCATGGGTGAACTACTCACAGTCACAGGACTACTTTAGAGGTTTGGAAGAATTTGCCTGATTTAAAGAAGAGCACAAAGGTAAGGGATGGATAGTACTGCAAAGGAGTAGCACAGAATATATGTATGGGCATGAAAGAAAATAGTTGTTAAAAGAAATATTCAAAAATCACTACCAACACAGAAAAACTATATAAGAATAAAGAAGCATTTTTGCTTATATATCGTGGTACTGGTCACTTTCTATCACATAATATGAGAGAGCGAGTCGCTGGCTTTGTGGTAGCATTCATGCATCTGGCTCAGAAGGTGCAGGGTTTCAAACCCCGCTCTCAGACAGTCCCAGCGCCAGCTCTGAAATCTGAGTTGGCATCCAGTGGGATGCTCACGACCAGTGGGTGTGGGTAGGTCCCCCTCCGCCTCATCATATGGGTTGTGGGAGCCCATAACACTCTTCCTATCGACTGGTATTAAGATGGTTACGGGTATGGAAAGAGCATTCACGTCGCGGCCAGTCAGGCTGTTGATCAGTCCGTGAATCCTTCCGCTACTTCGCACTATTCACCAAGTATGAAAAACAAACGATAAAATGGGGTTAAATGCCAGCTTCACGCACAGAAAATAAGCCGTCTTCTTTTGATATCCAAAAGCATCGGAATAGACGTTATGGGGGCGGGCGGCTGGGGAACTCCAAAAATTATCTCGTTTGGCTCTTGGTTTCGCGCACAGAAGTCACCCATCGCCACCTTTAATTGGTTCTTCTTTTAGGCGTCTCTTTAAGCATGCGAGTTATGGTCCTGCACTTGTTTTGGGACCCAAATGCCCTTTTCAACAGCTCTGGCATCCTACTTGTCAATTCTATATTAGTCACAGGCCTCATGGGCATGAGCAGCTATCTTCAGTGATATTTAAAGGGATCATCTGCTGTTCTCAGGTAAATCACTGGTTAGTTTATTGGGACTGCTAGTGTGCTGCTTTTGAGCTTTTGGGGAGTTTTGACTGCTGGAACTGACAGTAATTGTTTGTAAAAGTAATTCGGTATGTCAGCAAATGCTTTAGTCCAACGGCTTCTGGTATACGTTTGATTGGCTTCAATGGGTTTGGTGCTTGCTCTGCTATTGTGCCCGGAAGAGGAGGAGGAGGAACAGGTTAGAGTCCAGGGAGCTGTAACTGTGGAGAGGAGAGGCAGAAGGTGGGCAGCTGACAAGAGCTCTAACCCCATATGAGTATAGAGGCCCAGGAGCAGTGTGTGAGGAGGCTATGCTTTACCAGGGAGGCTGTCACAGAGCTCTGTCACCTGATGCAGCACCAACTACAGGTCACGTGCAAGGTCACGTGCAAGGTCACGTAGTCTTGTCTGTTCTGAATTCGCCAGATGACGGATGTGCTCAAAGCCAATGACTTCATATCTTTCCCATGAAGCAGGATGACAGGGCTCTGGGCATTGCCAAGATTGCAGAATTCGCCCAGGTGCGGGGCATCATCAACTCCACACACATTGCCTTGCGTGTGCCAGTAGAAGAGCCTGGAATCTACATGATTAGGAAGGGATTTCACTCACTGAGCATGCAACAACATGCAGCACATTATGCAGGTCTGTGCCATGTTTCCTGGTAGCAGACATGATGCCTTTATCCTGCGCCAGTCCTCAATCACTCCTCCCTTTCATCCCAAGCATTGGTCAGAGGCTGACTGCTTGGGGACAAAGGCTATCGTCTCTAGACCTGGCTAATGATGCCTCTCAGCAACCCAAGCACAGATGCAGAGATGAGATGCAATCAGTGCTATGCCTCCACTTGAGCCCTGATAGAACAGACCATAAAACAGACCTAAAGCAATGCTTGCGCTGCCTAGATAGGTCTTGAAGTGTCCTCCAGTATAGTCCTCAGACAGTCTTCAGGATTGTCATTGTCCGCTGCAAGCTGTACAACTTTGCCATCCAGAGGGGCCAACCCATCGAGCCCGCTGCAGAAGAAGATGTGAAGGCGGAGGAGTATACGCAACAAGAAGACAGTGAGGAGGATGAGGAAGAGCAAGGCCTACCTATTCTGTCAGCTGCAAGAGCTCTTTGAAAGCAACTCATCCAGGAGAGCTCTGGCTGAAAACTTACTATTCCCCTGCACCAACAGTCCCTTCCAACATCAGTCCTCTGCCATCCTTAGGACTGCAGTGATCCCAAACAAACATGGGGCTTTCAGACAGAACACATTGCGTGATCGTCAAATACTCACCAAATAAACTCTGCACAACAAGAAGTTCAAAAAATAATATAATTTACAGTGATCTTTACACTTGCCATTAACCCTGGTGCAACCCCCTAGTGCCTGTCTTAAATGCTCTTCTTACTCCCGTGCTCCTATGAAGAGCTCCTCGAGCGGCATCAGTTTGGGGTGTAGAAGGCTGCTGGGTCACCAGTGAGGGATCTTGGGAAGGCTGTGGCCAGTGACCTCGAGGAGCTTGGCAGTGAGAATGCCTGGCTGCAGATGGTTGCACATTGGATGCTTCCGGGGAAGACTGGCCCACCTGGCTTTGTGGCACCAGGACATAGGAACAGGAGTAGGCCATTCAGCCCCTCCAGCCTGTTCTGTCATTCAATGAGATCATAGCTGATCTGCGACCTAACTCCATATACCCGCCTTTGGCCCATATCCCTTAATACCTTTGGTTAACAAAAAGCTATCAATCTCAGATTTAAAACTAACAATTGACCCAGCATCAATTGCCGTTTCGGAAGAGAGTTCCAAACTTCTACCATCCTTTGTGTGTAGAAGTGTTTCCTAATTTCACTCCTGAAAGGTCTGGCTCTAATTTTTAGACTATGGTCCCTAGTCCTAGGACTGGCCCTGGTCGAGGGGGTGGCGGGGAGTAAGCGAGTTGATATCTTGAGAGAGGCAGCATGCACCTCTCCCATGGTGATACTGTCAACTCGCACAGGGCGGTGCCTCAATACCCCCACTAATCTGCAGGAGAGAAAACTGCAGGTATGCTTCGACATCTTGGAAACCCCTATCAATGCTTTCCTTCAAGCTTAGTAAGCTGCAAGAAATGGTGGAGACCAGAGCTTGCATGGCCTCAGTATACACAATTTAACCTATTTGCTCTAGACTTTTCCAGATTAATTCCACTGCATATGTTGAATGAACTGGAATTAATAAATTCAGTTTGAATAAAGACAATTTGAACTAAAATTGCTCGCCAATGAAAAAAGGGTATAAAATCTTCAGTTTGATTATCTGTTTCCCATTAGTTTTCCTAACAACATCAGCTACATACAGTGCTAAAATCTTACCTTTTCTTAGCTATAGAGAAAAGCCTCTCTCAATCTCAGCTATGCCGGTCTTCCTGGCCTCAGCTATATAGAAACACCTCAGTCTTATCTGTTACATCTTGTTTAGTCTTTAGAGGTCAGATTCGTAAGTAAATGGGGGCGCCTCCAATCTCCATTTTGTATTCTAAACTAGATGAACTCCCAATCACCAAATCAACCTGAACTCACTGCAGCCCTTGGAATCAGGCCTAGGCCAATAGAGAGCTATATGGACTCTTGCCAGTATAAATTGGGAGGTAGACTAGGGTGCCAAATCCCACACACTCCAAAAACGTGGTTGCTGATGCCTCGTCTGCTCTCACCCTACCACATTTGGCTTACTTTCCTCATACCGTGATTTTTTTTTGTTGCATTAGTTGCAGACCACATTTTTCATTTTATTTTCTGTTTAATCTTCATTATTCAGTAGACAGCGGAATTATTGTAAAATCCACTGCTGGAAAACAATGGGGGGGGGGGGGGTTGGCGGGGGGGTTGGGGGTGGGGGGATTCAACAGTGGTGTTTATTTTTTTTCTACCCACTGGTTCATAAAACCACTCCTCAATGCGAATGAGGCTGTTCCATGACCCAGTAGTAAAACAGATGTCGAATTAGCATATGAATCCAATGTCTGACGTGAAAAGTAACCTAGGTACTGAACATCCATCTGTCTTGAGCAGCCAGCACTTTTAGATCCAACAAAAGTTTAATTCAAACGCAAAACACACACAAACAATTCAGATAAGCTGTCTATTTATCAAAATAGCCTCAATGGGGTTGGGCTTGGCAACAGCTAAACGAGTTTAACGGCTGAACAGCTGTAGCCTCAAACTGCTTTGTTAAATTAAATTGTGGCTTTGAAATATTGAACAGAACCGGCAAGTACAGCATCAAACAGCCCAATTGCTGATGTACCATGACACTATGAAAATTAACCACTCAACCTTCTTGAAGCTTGTGCCCAAAATCTCACTGTAACGCGTAAGCATCTCAAAACTGCAACACAACTGCCCCCCAAAAAGTTGGATGCAATGGTGAAATAGAAAATGTTCGTTATGAAGATCTATGGGGGGGGTATGACTTCTGCCCATGAATAGGTTGATCTGACGATTCTTGATGAATTTCCAAGTGAGTTACAGTGAGCTCCACAAGGGAGGCATAAATCATATCCTGCAGATATTCACAATGTTTTCTGTTTATATCACGCTTTCCAATTTAAACAAGTAGCGTTAAGGAGTTCACCATCAACAACCAAAATGGACAAAGCAAAAACAAAAGCACCTTGAAGTTAATCATAATGACTTGAGATTTTTTAAAAGGAGTCCTGCTGGTGAGACTCACTCTTTAATTGGGTAAAGTGGTTAAAAAAAAAAGATGGGTTTAACGGTGCACGATATATTCCTTTTGTGGTTTGCTTCTTGTGCAGCTGGAAGCACTGTGATTGTTAATTAGGCTATTGTGTGACGCAGATTTGAACACATGTTTGAAATATTTTCTTCAAACGGATTTTCAAAGGAGAAAAATAGTTCCTGTAATTAAAATGTGATGTGATGAAGTCATTTCCATGAAATATGAAAAATATTTAATGGAAATGACAAGATCACATATGGTGTAAATAGCTGCCTTCTCCTGAAGTCTGATGAAGCTGCCACTTCTCTCTACAAATCTGACTGCCTAATTAGTAACTTACTACGCATCCAGAAAAACAATGGGCTTTCGTGCAATGTATATTAGACAGAGGGAATTTCAATGAAGGAGTCAGATGACATCATAAAAGATACAAATGCAGCTCTAAGCTCTGAAGTCATATTAAACTCAGTCCTTGTCAGCCGTGGCTCAGTGGGTAGTGCTCTCACCTCTGAGTCAGAAGGTCACGGGTTCAAGTCCCACTCCAGAGACTTGAGCACCAAAATCTAGGCTGACACTCCAGTGCAGTACTGAAGGAGTGCTGCACTGTCGGAGGTGCTGTCTTTGGAATGAGATGTTAAACTGAGGCCCCGTCTGCTCTCTCGGGTGGACGTAAAAGATCCCATGGCACTATTTCGAAGAAGAGCAGGGCAGGGGAGTTATCCCCGGTGTCCTGGCCAATATTTATCCCTCAACCAACATAACAAAAACAGATTATCTGGTCATCATTACATTGCTGCTTGTGGGAGCTTGCTGTGTGCAAATTGGTTGCTGCGTTTCCTACATTACAACAGTAACTTCACTTCGAAAAGTACTTCATTGGCTGTAAAGCGCTTTGGGACGTCCTGAAAGGTGTTATATAAATGCAAGTCTGACTTTCTTTCTTATATTTTTAACAAGACTAGTGAATCTCCCATGGCATTATTCAGAGTAAGTTAAAGGATATAATATTTTATCAAGACAGGAGCATTATACCTTGTAATTTGCAATGTACTGTTTAGCTGCTATGATGGAGTTGCATTGAACCTTGCCTGCCCTGTTAATGCCAAAAGGTATTATTGCTGTAGCTAGGTACATCTTGAGGTCATTTAGAGTTTAATTGTGGTACAGCATATCTTGAGGTCGATGACTGGCTTTTGTTTTTTAAATATTTTTTATTTAGTGTGACACAGAAATTTGCATGTACAATATGTGATGCTTCAAGTATAATGGATATGTCTCAACATTTTTATATACTAGCACATGACTTGTGGCATTGCACAGAAGTTTTGCTGTTGCAACTTGGAGTGTTGGGTGGCAGTAAGAGGACGAGGTACATATTTCTGTTGAAAGGATTTGGAAAGAAGTTAGTGACAGCTATATTCAGAGACAGTGAACTAAGTGTTTTTGATTACTTCCTGAGAAGGAAGTAAATACATGGACTGACCAATAAATAATTTTGTATTCACCCTGTGAAGATGGATTAAAGAAGAAAGAAAGAAAGACGTGCATTTATATAGCGCCTTTCATGACCACCGGACATCTCAAAGTGCTTTACAGCCAATGAAGTACTTTTGAAGTGGAGTCACTGTTGTAATGTGGGAAACACAGCAGCCAATTTTCACACAGCAATGTGTTAATGACCAGATAATCTGTTTTTGTGATGTTGGTTGAGGGATAAATATTGGCCAGGACACCGGGGATAACTCCCCTGCTCTTCTTCGAAATGGTGCCATGGGATCTTTTATGTCCACCTGAGAGAGCAGACGGGGCCTCGGTTTAACGTCTCATCCGAAAGACGGCACCTCCAACAATGCAGCGCTCCCTCAGCACTGCACTGGGACTGTCAGCCTAGCTTTATGTGCTCAAGTCCCTGGACTGGGACTTGAATCCACAACCTTCTGGAAGAAAAAAGAATTAAATGTGTTCCCCTCACATACCAGTTAGATAAATAAATAGATCTGTGCGTGTAATATGGTGGCATAGTGGTTAGCACTGGTGCCTCACAGCGCCAGGGACCTGGGTTCGAATCTGACCTCGGGTGACTGTCTGTGTGGAGTTTGCACATTCTCCCCGTGTCTGCGTGGGTTTCCTCCGGGTGCTCCGGTTTCCTCCCACAGTCCAAAAATGTGCGGGTTAGGTTGATTTGGCTATGATAAATTGACCCTTAGTGTTAGGGGGGGATTAAATATGTGGGGTTATGGGGATAGGATGGGATATGTTAGGGGGAATTAAATACGTGGGGTTACGGGGGTAGGGTGGGATATGTGTACTGTGGGGATTAAAGCAGGGACAGGGTACTGGATTTGGATGATCAGCCATGATCGTATTGAATGGTGGAACAGGCTCGACGGGCCGAATGGCCTACTCCTGCTCCTAGATTCTATGTTTCTATGAGGAAAATAATGTTGCTTCGTGGGGAAAAGGGCAGCTCAGGAGCCGGTGCTGGCGGAAGTCTTTTGTCCAACCGCGTGCTATAAGCTATGAATGGCACAGTGGCAACATGTTCGATTGTTAATCATATTTAGAGAGAACGCAAGGGATCTAACGGCTTCAGACACCTAAACCCAGCCTGCACGTTGGGAGTAAAAACCAAATCACACTATTGTGTTGTTTTGATGGTTTTATTCCAAAAAGAAACAGACTAATATTTAGCTTCAAAACTCCAATAATGGTTTCCCGACTTTGTGGTTCTAATACTTTTCTTTCATTGCACATGGTGGGATTGGCTCACACACAGTAAATTTTGGAACTCAGTGTGAGGCTGTCAATCATAAAAGGCGTTGTAGGCACAGATGCATGTTGGAAATTGGAGCCTCTACCTGGTTAAGTCTCTTCAGCTGATACTGATGGCTCTGGGAAGACAAATGAATGAGGCTTCTCAGAGCAGTGCATTCCTCCAATGGAAATGATGCTGGACACATTTCAAGTGCAGAAAATCCCACTGTACGGGTAAGTTTATTGGTTACAAATCTAGCTTCTCAATTTAGTGTTAGTCAAAGATGGCAGCCTGAAAGGATTTATAAAAAAGATATTTGGAAAAGAACTGGGTGACAGTGGCTTAAACTCTAGTCTGACATCTTTGGGACCTTTGCTTCAAATCCAGCCCAGACTGATAGGATGGAAATCTTTCCTGCCTGCTGGCTTTAAGGGTGCTATGTGACTTGAATTTGGCAAGTCTCAACCGAGGTTTTGGTGGGCATGGATCCCCAGCACAAAACTATCCCTAATTTGGTAATAATTGGTAATCTCAAACAGAGATTTCAAAGAGGTAACAGGATGGCTGGTATGAAAATTGCAAAGAAAGAGTTCGATTTTTTTTAGTAAGGGGCGCTGTTCTGAGATTGAGGCTGAGGCGTATTGTTGGGGTAAAATAGAGGAAGCTTTACTCTGTGTCTGCCTCTCCAATACCTTACCTGGGAGTGGTTGATGCTGACTTCAGGTGCCTGAAATTCCCCAGCTGTAACATCCCTCGACTTGATGAGCAGAAAAAGCATTAGTTCTCTTTCTCCGTCTTGTATTGGTAGATTTTGCTGATTGCTCACTGTTTTCTTGGGGGTTTATGCATCGACTTTTGATTGGCGTGTTGTCTGCCTGCTCAGTTGTAATTTGTTGCAGTTTTATGAATATAAAATTTATATATATATAGGCATGGCACATAAATTATGACAGATAAAATGTGTGACCGATGCAAGACTTGTGTAGAAAATCAACACTATATTAACAGTCTTGCAAACAGTGCACATTTCTTCTAAGTGTCACACTTACTTTTGGTAACACTTCTGGTAAGACATTGGATTACCAGCTTGAAATGTATACTCCTGTACCTCGCAGAAACAGCTGGCAGAAACAAATATTGACCATGTGTGTACTGTAGTCAACTTTATGGCCCAGAATATGCTGGGAAGAAACGGTGTATGAACGATGCACGCCGTTATTAATGTAAAAATCGGCCAGCAACTTATGGCGAATAAGAGATACCCTGTGAATTGCGAATCGCCACAATTTGCTAGATGATTTGCACCACTCCATTATTAGCTTTGCCAAAACGGTATCTCGCCCTTAACCGCCCTGTGATTTTCATGAAGTTGCTGCATTGGCCGATTAATTGCCCATTAAACTCACCCAGAAAGGTAACAACAACTACAACAACAACTTGCATTTATATATTTTTAAATTATTCGTTTATGTGATGTGGGCGTCGCTGGCAAGGCCAGAATTTATTGCCCATCCCTAACTGCCTTTGAGAAGGTGGTAGTGAGCTGCCTTCTTGAACCGCTGCAGTCCGTGTGGTGAAGGTACTCCCACAGTGCTGTTAGGTAGGGAGTTTCAGGATTTTGATTCAGCGACGATGAAGGATCGGCGATATATTTCTAATTCAGGATGGTGTGTGACTTGGAGGGGAACTTTGGAGGTGGTGGTGTTCCCATGCGCCTGCTGCCCTTGTCCTTCTAGGTGGAAGAGGTCGTGGGTTTGGGAGGTGCTGCCGAAGAAGCCTTGGCGAGTTGCTGCAGTGCATCTTGTAAATGGAACACACTGCAGCCACGGTACGCCGGTGGTGGAGGGAGTGAATGTTTAAGGTGGTGGATGGGGTGCCAATCAAGCGGGCTGCTTTGTCCTGGATGGTGTTGAGCTTTTTGAGTGTTGTTGGAGCTGCACTCATCCAGGCAAGTGGAGAGTATTCCATCACACTCCTGACTTGTGCCTTATAGATGGTGGAAAGGCTTTGGGGAGTTGGGAGGTGAGATATAGCGCCTTCAATGTAGTAAAACATCTCAAGGCGCTTCACAGGAACATTATCAGAAAAAGATTTGACACCGAGCCACATAAGGAGATATTAGTGACCAAAAGCTTGGTCAAAGAAGTAGGTTTAAGGAGCGTCTTAAAGGAAGTTAATCTAGTAATTAGCAGCGTAAGTACCCTTTTAACAACATGTTAATTGTTAATGACAGCCAATCAACCTATGTTGTCCAGAAAGTGAACAATTAAAAGTGTGGAGTCTCACTCATGTATTAATTGTTGTTGGAGATTTTGAAATTGTAAAATTTTAATTTTTCAAAAAGAATCCTTACTTTTCCTTTCTGTCTCTTTTTTTTCTCTCTCTCTTAATCCAATCTTTCTTTTCCTCTATTTCTCTTTCTGTACCTGATTTGACATTGAATTCACCCACTCTAATTCACTCTCCTTCTCAGACCTTCCTCTGTTTATTTCTCAATCCTTTAATCCCATTGGTTAAGGAGATAGACTGTTTGTCCCGTTGTTCACCAATGTCCCAGATGCCCTGTTGCCCTCGCCGTGATCAGCTCACACCTCCAGCAACTGTGTGGGCAAAATGTTTTCAAACCTAAATGTGCACGAACAAATCTAACTAAGAGGGCACGCCCCGAAATGCCCCGCTCCAGCAAAACCTGGGCCAATGAAACAAATGATAAATGAATACAGGCAAAAGTGTTTCATTCCTGTCACAGACAGAATCAGACTTTATTGTTCTGGCCTCCATGATAGAAGAGTTTGATGGTACTCACTACCTAGGCTCATGCAGGAAGAATAGGTACTTGAGCAAGGTATTGGCCATGTAGGACTTTTAGTGCTTGTGGAAACATATTCTCAGAATGAATCATACTGTGGAGCTGAATTTGTGGTCAACCACATAGGGCACAATTAGAATTTAAATGCTTAGCTGAAGTATCTGATATACCTAAAGTGCAAGCCAACTTATCCCAAGTAGAGGCGTTGAGTACAAAAGCAAGGAAGTTATGCTAAATCTTTATAAAACACTGTTTAGGCCTCAGCTGGAGTATTGTGTACAATTCTGGGCACCACACTTTACAAAGGATGTCAAGGCCTTGGAGAGGGTGCGGAGGAGATTTACCAGAATGGTACCAGGGATGAGGGACTTCAGTTATGTGGAGAGACTGGAGAAGCTGGGATTGTTCTCCGTAGAGCAGAGAAGGTTTTGGGGAGATTTAATAGAGGTGTTCAAAATTATGAGGGGCTTTAATACAGTAAACAGGGAGAAACTGTTTCCACTGGCAGGAGGGTTGGTAACCAGAGGTCACAGATTTAAGGTAATTGGCAATAGAACCAGAAGGGAGATGAGGAGAAGTTTCAGATGCAGCGAGTTGTTATGATCTGGAATGCACTGCCTGAAAGGGTGGTGGAAGCAGATTCAATCGTAACTTTAAAAAGGGAATTGGATAAATATTTGAAGGAGAAAAAAATTACAGGGCTATGGGGAAAGAGCAGGGGAGTGGGACTAGTTGGATAGCCCATTCAAAAAACCGGCACAGGCATGATGTATTGAATGGCCTCCTCCTGTGCTGTATGATTCAACGATTCTATGTATTACTATTCTTAATAACCTGGCTGAATTTTACAGATCAATGGTGCGTCTGAATTGGAATAAAAGTATCTAGCTGTTGAAAGGCAGTGATCAATTCAGAAAGCTATTAGATTCAATTTTAAGTTGTACAGATTAATGATCTAAGGTAATATTCTGTAGAATTCAGCCCCAGTCAGTTTCTGTGACTTAGGCAAACAGATATCCCTGTTCTGTATTACAGCTATGAACTTATAGAGAAGTGTACCCCCGCCAAAGTACTGAAACGGCCCATATCAAAGTCACAAAGTGACCGTGACTGAGGTAAACTATCCCTCCTCATCCTTCTTGACCTGTCTGCAGCCTTTGACATGGTTGACCACTCCATCCTCCTCCAATGACTCTCCTCCGTCCTCCAGTTGGGTGGGAATGCACTCGCCTGGTTCCATTTTTATCTATCGAATCGTAGCCAGAGAATCACCTGCAATGGCTTCTCTTCCCACTCCTGCACCATTACCTCTGGAGTCCCCCAAGGATCTATCCTTGGCCCCCTTCTAGTTCTCATTTACATGCTGCCCCTCGGCAACATCATCCGAAAACACATCAGGTTCCACATGTACACTGACGACACTCAGCTCTACCTCACCACCAACTCTCTTGACCCTTCTACTGTCTCTGAATTGCCACACTGCTTGTCCGACACCCAGTACTGGATGAGCAGAAATTTCCTCCATCTAATTATCAGGAAGACTGAAGCCATTGTTTTTGATCCCCACCACAAACTCCGATCCCTGTCCAGCGTTTCCATCCCTCGCCCTGGCAACTGTCTGACACTGAGCCAGACCGTTTGCAACCTTTGTGTCGTATTTGACCCCAAAATGAGCTTCTGACCCCATCTCCTCTCCATCACCAAGAACGCCTGCTTCCACCTCTGTAACATTGCCCGACTCCGCCCCTGCCTCTGGAGTTCCGGTCGAAGATCACCCTTGATCTTACTGAATGGCAGAGCAGGCTCGAAGGGCCGTATGGCCTGCTCCTGCTTCTAATTCTTATGTTCTTATGTTTTTAGCTGCTGCTGAAACCCTCATCCATGCCTTTGTTACCTCTAGACTTGACTATTCCAATGCTCTCGTGGCCGGCCTCCCATCTTCCGCCCTACATAATCTTGTGCTCATCCAAAACTTTGCTGCCTGTATCTTAACTCGCACCAAGTCTCGTTCACCCATCTCTCATATGCTTGCTGACCTACAGTGGCTCCTGATAAAGCCTCAGATTTAAAATTCTCATCCTTGTTTTCAAATCCCCCCATGGCCTCACCCCTCCCAATCTCTGTAACCTCCTCCAGCCCTACACCCTCCGAGATCTCTGCGCTCCTCCATTTCTGGCATCTTGCGCATCCCTGATTTTAATCGCTCCACCATTGGCAGTCATGCTTGCAGCTGCTTTGGCCCTAATCTCTGGAATTCCCTCCCTAAACCTCTCCGCCTCTCCACCTCTCTCCTCCTTTAAGATGCACCTTAAAACCTACCTCTTTGACCAAACTTTCGGTCATCTGTCCTGATTTCTCCTTCTGTGGCTCGCTGTCAGAAATATTTATTGATAACACCCTTGTTAAGCGACTTGGGACGTTGAAGGTGCTATATAAATGCAAGTTGTTGTGGATCTGTAAATACAGATTATTAAAAAAATGTTAAACTTTTACAAAATAATCAAGAGACAAGAGAGGGGTTTATTATCCTACCCACAAGGCAGAAACTGGGCGGGTGCGCAATAAAAAGTGATGAGGTAACTTAAGGTAACTATGATATTAATAGGACCTCGAGGCAATTTTAACGGGGCCTGAGCAGGGAAAGCTCTGCGACTTTCCCCGCTAGGCAGAAGCAGTTCTGCAGCTGGTCTGACGAGAGAAGAGGCCGTCTGGTGAGTCTGAAACTTGTCCTTTGTGGGGCCAGGAGCAGCAGGAGGGCTCTGCTGGGCCCCACAACGAAGGTCGCGGCCTCCCCTAACCTGGACTCTCCCACCCCCGCCCCCCCCTCCCCTTCCCTATTGCTCGACCCTCCTGAAACTCCCTCCTCGCCATTTACCTGGAAGCCAGCAGGCGGCCAAGGACCGCCAGTTTTTCACCGGCCAGCAGCCAATCTGCACCCTCTTTATGCCCATTTGCACTGGCGCTGCCCACTCCTGGTTAAAATCAACCTCAGGAAGTTTAAGTACCTAGCAATTATGTTACTTACCCATAAGTTATCCCTGCTGTTATTCTACTTGTAATACTGTGTTTACTTGCCAGGAAGAAAATTGAAAATAAAAGGCCCATGGAACAGAACTTTAAATTCAAAATATACATTCATGTCACAGAATTGGAAGATTTACTTTCTGGCACTGCGTGTTGTCTAGGTGACTGCTTGACAATCTTAATTTTGGTGATTTTTATAGAAGAGATTTGTTTTTAGCCCTCATTTCTTGCAGGTTATCATCTGTCATACATCCTGCTCCTGCTCATCCATCTGGAAGTCTGCTGTATGTGTTTCATTAGTGTGTGAGACAGGAACTGATGGAATTTACCCAAGTGAGACAAACTAGTGCCAGTGAAAGGCTGTCTTGGGTCTTGAACTTGCAACCTATAAATGGGAGTCACGAGCTCAGCTTCTTAAGCTGTCAAGCCCCGCCCTCTCCCTCCATCTCATCATAATATCAGTAACTTAAAAAACTTTTAATGAATTTGAGCTAAAGTTCTTTATCTGCCTTATACCGCAAAGGTTGTATCTTTAAAAAAAAAGAGTCCTGCTTACAACTGTTTGCATTTTACATCATAATAGGCAACTGAAAGAAATAAAAGCTTGCATTTGTATAACAGCTTATAATATCCGCAAAACATCTCCTACAATGAATTACTATTACTTTGGGTGTGCAGTGATGTTATAGAGGCAGTTATTCTAAGCCAGGAGCGTCCCACAACTAGTAGTGAGATGAATGATCAATTAATCTGTTTTTATAATATTGATTGAAGGGCATAGTGGTTGTGTCACTGGACTAGTAATCCAGAGGCCTGGACTAATGATCCAGAGACGTGAGTTCAAATCCCACCACGGCAGCTGGGGAATTTAAATTCAGTTAATTAAATAAATCTGGAATGAAAAAGCTAGTATCAGGAATGGTGACCGTGAAACTACTGGATTGTCGTAAAAACCCATCTGGTTCACGAATGTCTTTTAGGGAAGGAAATCTGCCGTCCTTACTCGGTCTGGCCTATATGTGACTCCAGACCCACAGCAATGTGGTTGACTCTTAACTGCCTTCTGAGGTTCAAGAAGGCGGCTCACCACCACCTTCTCAAGGGCAATTAGGCAATAAATGCTGGCCTTACCAGCGACACCCACATCCCATGAACGAATATATGAAAAAAAAGATTGAGGGAGGAATGATTGGCCAGGGCACCAGAAGAAGCCCCTGTTCTTTTTCAAATAATGCCAGGAGACTTTTAATATCACCTGAACAGATGGGGGAAAAGCACCTCCAACAATGCAGCACACCCTTAGTAACTGTATAAATTATACACTGAAATCCTTGTGTGGGACACAACCTTCTGGAGGCAAAAGTGCTATCAACTGAATCAAACTGTTACAATGTACTGTACTCCGCACTGACTGTGATAAACTGGTACTGTACCAACTGTCAAACTAAAAGCTTTTGAATTAGATTTTGGTTCAAATTAAATACACGTTGTAGTAGAAACAGAATATGCGAGTCTGGCATGGTGGCACAACGTGATCCAACATGGTACACCACCAATGAGTAAGATGTAGCCTTTTACCTGTAACTCTCCAAGCTGTGAATTCCCAATCTTTGCTTTTCTGTCAGATGAGCTTTCAGAGACTAGCTGGTGCTTTTTCACTGAGAAGGAGAAAAACCAACAGGTTAATCGACTCAGTCCACTTTCATGCATTCTCTGGTTTAGCAAGAATGCAATTGGTAAAAAGAGTTGAAAAACATTTGCATTTATATAATGCCCTACCATATCACTCGGGTAGATCCCAAAGTGCTCACGTACAATATGTATTGGTTGCTTTTATGTGGGCGATGCAGCAGCCATTTCATACACAGGACAGTAATGTGATGAATGACCTGTTCATTTCAGAGAATCGTAGAATAGGACAGCACAGAAGGAGGCATTGTTTTTGTTAGTGTTGGTTGAGGGGGAAATGTTGGTTCAGGCACTGGCAGAGCTCCCTACTCTTCTTCAAATAGTGCCATGAGACCTTTAACATCCATTAAACTACTGAAAAAGGATAGGCAGAGCTTCATTTAACATCTAATCGAAGGGTGTGGAACCTGTGACCGTGCAGCACTCTCTCCTTCCTGCACTGCCGTGTCAAACTAGACTGATAAATCTGTAAATGTGTCCCCTGCTTATTCTTTTGGCTGGCTGATTGTCTTGGTATGTAACATAGCAAGGAGGAAAAATGTAAGGACGGAGGAAACAGCTTTTAAAAAGGGGCAAAATGAAGAGAGAAATAGAAGCAGAATACTTTATATTTAGCTGTTAAATCTAACTCGTATTTGAAGGGAACTAACACAGCTAAACTTGCAACTTTGCCACTAATTCAGTATTCGAACCTCTCCCACCTGTGAGATAAATTCTGTACTTAATAGGCAACCATTGAATTACCTTTATTTTACTGTAAGCAGGGTCTCTTTAAGGTCGACGTGGCTTCAGAATAAAACGCCTGCCAATGGAAATTCAGAACCAAGTCAATCCTTTGGCAGACTTGGTAACATGATACATGAACCAGACAGGCCCGTAGTACTCTAGGGCACTGTTAATGATTTACCAGCTAGTCTGGCTCATTAACAGAACCTGGAAGGGTAGACCTGTCACTGGGATTCTTCCCACTTGGCTCCAAATATTCCTGCAAACCAATACTCTAACAAGTAGGGCAGTCCTAGTTGGACAAGCATGCAGAGCCTTCTCTCTGTTCTTTACTGGTAATCTGCAAAGGTTTATCTAGTTAAAACTCCAGTAGCATCCCTTCACACAGTTGAGGGTCTCTAAGTCTTGGCTCTGCCAACCTGTGGTAAAGCTCTCTCAACTTAGGGAATTGGTATGTGTCCCAATGGGGAGAGAATACTCACTCTACATCGGGCAAACAGAAATTATGCTAATGTAGATTTCTCAGCAACTTGGCTCAGACACTTTTAAACATGGTGATGGGTTTCCACATATGTCAGACACCCAACAAAAATATTTCACCTCAAAACAACTTGAGAGCTATAAACCAGATGTGTTCCAAATTCAACATGCAGATCTAAATTATTGCATGGATTTCATTTTAGAAATGACCCATCTATCAAAATTCAAGATTGCGGTACAATGTAAGAGGGATGTCTCTGCGCAGGTGTGCTGCTTATCCTTTCACCCATAGATGGTGTTTGCATGAGAAGGTGTAAAAGGTGATAAAATAAGTACTAGCGTGCAATAAAAAGGAAAGTTGCTATCCAGTGCTAATAAAACTACTACATAGGATTACATAGCATATACGGCACAGAAACAGGCCATTCGGCCTAACCAGTCCATGCTGGCGTTTATGCTCCACTCGAGCCCCCTCCCGTCTTTCCTCATCTAACTCTATCAGCATAACCCTCTATTCCCTTCTCCCTCATGTACTTATCTAGCCTCCCCTTAAATGCATTTATACTATTCGACTACTCCCTGTGGTAGCGAGTTCCACATTCTCATCACTCTCTGGGTAAAGAAGTTTCTTCTGAATTCCCTATTGGATTTCTTGGTGACTATCTTATATTGATGGCCTCTAGTTTTGCTCTTCCCCACAAGTGGAAATACTCTCTCTGTATCCACTCTATCAAAACCTTTCATAATTTTAAAGACCTCTATCGGGTCACCCCCTCAGCCTTCTTTTTACAAGCGAAAAGCGACCCAGCCTGTTCATCCTTTCCTGATAGGTATACCCTCGCATTTCTGGTATCATCCTTGTAAATCTTCTCTGCACCTCTCTAAATCCACTCCTTGTCACTACACTGGCCATTTTTCTGGTGGTTTTAAAAGGAAGCACTGCTGCTTATACCAAAGGTGACAGAACCACATAGATGCATGGACTACAACTTATGCTGCTTCTTGTACCACCACTCTTATTTTCCACTGACTGGAAGGAGCTAACGAGAAAGCATAATGGGACAGCCAACTATTTCCAATTATAAGAAAGTAGAATGGTGAAAAAAGAGGCAGCAGAAGTTTCAAAAGCACAAGTAGATCGGCATCACGTTGGCTCTGGTTACATTATGGCTCGTGCAGAGAAAAAGACAATTGCAAAACCACTTCTTTGCAGGAGAGTTGAGGTCAGACCAGCACTGTTATATTGTACTTTTGGGGCAAGTATGGAGAAAATCACAACTTTGTACTGCCTTCAAAAGTGCAGTATAATGGGGGTATAACTTCTAAAACAGCCAGTCTATCAAATTGTATACAGATCTTGGTTGTATTACTTTCTATACACACATGTTCTCATGTAGCAGACCTTGCTTATGTTTAGGGGCGGGGGGGTGAAATATGTTAGTAGTCCTGAAAGAGGGTCAGGATAGAGCCCTTTTCAGATGAAATGCAGACTTTGAGACTCCCATCTGCCAAGACTATCTGAATTGCAATTAAAATCACCACTGGTATGCACAAATCTTAGATATTCAATGACATAGTACTGAAGGAGCCAGAATCCTCTTCCAAGCATATTTGTTTAGTTGTTTTGTCGGTTTTGTCAGGGTAGATCATTCTGGCACAGGGAATACGAGAAACTCGCAAGTGAAATGAGAGGTTTATATTCAAGGTTTTGAACCTTTAAATTATTAAGATTTTAATAAGAAACTCACTGCACTTCATAAAATATATACGCTACTTGCTACTTAGCTTGGGGGGAATCTGTTCCATGGGAGGCAATATAAGCTAAAAGTATATTTACTTGTTTTCAAGCATATAGCAGAAAGCAACAAATCAAAGAAACAAGCAAGCTTCCAAGAGATGGCTCTGTGACAAAAAGGCAACATCTATCTTATGTGGGATATTTAACATGCTTGTGATGTCTTCAGTCTAATGCTGTCTTTCAGTAGGAGGTCAATTGAAAATCTGTGCCACAGATGTGCTTTACAGCTCAACCACTTGCACACTGTTTGGAAATGCTTATTTTAAATTAATTTGGCACTTCTTCAGGATACTATTTCTGCAGTTATCTGGCTTACTCTTTTTTTAAAGTAATGCCTGAATGAATTTATTACTACAACATTACATTGAGTGGGTTTGTACCTCTGTGCACTGATGTATAATTTGAGCCCATAGAATCGTAAAATTTTTATTGTATAGAATGCCACTCAGCCCATCATGCCTGTTCCAGCTCTTTGAAAGAGCTGTGTGCTTAGTCCCATTCCCTGTTCTTTCCTCATACCCGTTTAAATTTTTCTTTTTCAAACGTTCATCTACTTCCCTTTTAAAAGCGATTAAGGAGTCTGCTTCTGCCACTGTTTTTTGGTAGAGCAATCCATGTCATAACAACTTAAATACTTAAACACAAGCATCTTGTGGATTTTATTTGGAGATATGTTTGATAAGCAGTTCTTTTTGATTTTGAGACACATTTTAATTTCCTCTGGCCCGGTCATTTTTTTTTTACGAAAAGCATTTGTTAGCCTGTCTTATTATAATTGATTAGTCCATCTGAAGCCATCAGAAAGAGATACATAGGCCAGAGAGAGATTCTGTGGACGGTCAGCAACAAAACCGCATGTAAAGGTCGATATTCAGGGACGTTGTGCCCGGTCCAATCAACATTGCAGTTTAGCACAGCTGACATGACTGCTACTTTCCATCTTCTGAAGAGGGATAGTTGAGCCTATAAATCTACAGTGTTTTATTGCTTTGGGTTACTTATCCATATACTGTTTAATAAATATATTTGGACATATTTAACTATGAATAGAATGGCTTATGCTACATATTTAACAATGAATAGAAAAGACTGAAAACTGGAAAGTGGCTCTACTTCCAGAAGATCATGCTCTGATTGTTTCCATAACAAAGAACCTTTTTTTCTGAGAACAAGTCATTAGCCTGACCAGGGCGACTGGCTAGATGTGCTCAACTCCCACTGGATGCAAGTACCCCGCTGGATGTCAGCCTAGTATTCAGAGGCCGGATGGCTGGTCTCCTGCTCACCAGGGCTTCGATGGGAGGCCACACCACTCCCATTGGACGCAAATACCTCGTTGGATGTCAATCCAATATTCAGAGACCAGAACTCACTTCTCCACGCACCGGGGCTGTCTGCTGTCTGACACAAGGGGTGGGGGGTAAAATTCAACATGGTATGCCGAACAGGCGGAATCGATTTTGCCGCCCGTTATATGACGCGCCCGATATTCAGTTCTATTGAAGTCAGTGGAACTGAATATTGGATGACAACAATGTGATACCGCCTGTTTTACATCCCCAGCCATGTCCAATTTCACCCACAGTAGGTGGGAATGCTACCATTGAGCCAAAGGCTCACTCCTGAAAAAATATCCAAAGACCCAAAAACTGTAACAGGATTCAGCACAAATAACATGCAACTCACTTCCCAGTATTAATTCTTGACTATTCATTGCTAAACATGTACGTTAATTAAATTTGTCGATGATAGAATTGTTAATATTGTGATTCTGCTACAAACAATCTGACAAATAAAAACACATAAAATGGCAATTGCTACAGTACTTCTGCCAGCTCCTCAGGTGGGCAAACTACGCAAACTGCAGAAGTACATTTTTCATAACCTGCAGCATGTTCAGCCAACACATTGTAAAAGAAAGAAATTACTTGCATTTATATGATGCCTTTCAATACCGCAAGATGTCCGTCCAAGAGCGCTTAGTATCATAGAATCTTAGTATGATGCAGCACAGAAGGAAGCAATTCCACCTGTTGTGCCTGTGCTGGCTCTTTGGTAGAGCTATCCAATTAGTCCCATTCCCTGCTCTCTCCCCATAGCCCTGTAATTTTTTTCCCCTTCAAGTATTTATCCAATTCCCTTATGAAAGTTACTATTGAATCTAATTCCACTACCCCTTCAGGCAGTGCATTCTACATCACAACAACTCACTGCATAAAAAAGTGTTTCCTCATGTCGCCTCTGGTTCTTTTGCCAATTACACTAAATCTGTGTCCTCTGGCTACTAACCCTTCTGCCACTGGAAGCAATTTATCCTTATTTACTCTATTAAAAACGTTCAAAATTTTGAACACCTCTATCAAATCTCCTCTTGGCCTTCTCTGCTCTAAAGAGAACAACCCCAGCTTCTCCAATCTCTCCATATAACTGAAGCCCCTCGCCCTTCATCCCTGGTACCATTTTCTTCTGCACCTTCTCCAAGGCCTTGAGATCCTTCCTAAAGTGTGGTGCCCAGAATTGGACACAATACTCCAGCTGAGGCCTAACCAGTGTTTTATAAAGATTTAACTTCTCAGTTAATTAAGTACTTTTGAAGTATAGTCACTGTTGTAATTGGAGTGTAGAATAGTGATAATAATGTTAAATGATGCAGGGTTCTCTGTTGTGACTATCACTGCAGTTGACTAAGTGAAATCATTTAATTGACTCACTAATTATTTGGTTACAGAATAGTTAGTTTGAAAATGCATCCTCTTGAGCAACCATTAAGACAATATAAAGTGGAAAGTGAATATAGCACAATGCGCTGGCAATGACAGTGAGATTGTCAGCGTTCGCTGTCATTACTCCTCTGAAAGTGACAGCAACCTCTGGAATCAGCGCATGCGCAGATAAATGCGCAAGTCCAGAGGTTGCGGTCAGTCATTCCCTGCTCCGCCACAGGTTGTGCTGTGGAACTCCCCAGAGCCGGCAATCAATTCATATCACAGTTCCTGGTGAAAACTTCCCTTATTACCCTGGAATATTGCTGTTAAACCTGAGATCCCAGGCAACCACTTCTGCGGTAAGTGTCTGCAGCTCGAGGAACTTCGGCTCAGAGTTGTTGAGCTGGAGTTCGAGGTGCAGACATTGTGGGGCATCGGGGAGGGGGAGAGTTACCTGGACACTTTGTTCCAAGAAGCAGTCACACCCCTTAGATTAAGTAGTACTTTAGAGCTCGTCAGTGGCCAGGATGTAGTGATGGAGGAGCCTCGGCCCTTGACTTTGACCAACAGGTATGAGATACTTGCTACCTGTGGGGACGAGAACAAGGACTGCAGGGTTGATGAGCAAACTTACCACGGCACCGTGGTACAGGAGGCCATTCAAATGGGGGGAGTGAAAAGGAATGTTGTCATGGTAGGGGACAGTATAGTCAGGGATTTAGATACTGTTCTCTGCAGTTGCGACCGGGAGTTCTGAAGGGTAAAGGATATCTCCTCGCGGCTGGAGAAGAACTTGGAGTGGGAGAGGGAAGATCCAGTTGTCGTGGTCCATGTAGGAACCAACGACATCGGTAGAACTAGGAATGAGGTTCTGCTGGGAGAGTTTGAAGAGCTAAGGTCGAAATTAAAACGCAGAACCTCACAGGTAATAATCTCTGGATTGTTACCTGAGCCACACGCAAATTGGCATAGGGACAAACAGATTATAAGGTTAAATGTGTGGCTCAAAGAGTGGTGTGAGAGGCAGGGGTTTCAATTCATGGGTCACTGGCACCAGTACTGGGGAAAGAGAGAGCTGTTCCGTGTGGACGGGCTCCACTTAAAGTGGGCTGGGACCAGTGTCCTGCCGAATCGAATAAGGCTTTAAACTAATGAAGTTGGGGGGTGGGAGAATTCAGGAAAGGCTAAATTCAAAAGCAGTAAGAGAAATGTCAAGGCTGCAGAGCAGAGTAGTGTCTGGGTAAAGATAAGCAGAGTGGGTCAGGAAGGGACAGATCGATTAATAAAGGTAATAGGGTATTCGTGACTAAAGTGACATCCGGGAAAAATAGAAAAATGTTAAAGCTAAAGGTACTATATCTGAATGCATGAAACATTCGCAACAAAATAGATGAATTAATAGTGCAGATAGAAATAAATGGGTTTGATTTAATAGCCATTACAGAGACGTGGTTGCACAGTGACCAAGGTTGGGAACTAAATATTCCAGGATATTTGACTTTTAGAAGAGACAGGCAGAATGGAAAAGGAGGAGGGGTAGCCCTGATAATAAAGGAGGCAATAAAGACAGTAGAGAGAAAGGATCTTGGCTCGGAAAAACAAAATGTAGAATCAGTTTGGGTGGAGCTAAGAAACAACAAGGGGCAGAAAAAACTAGTGGGAGTAGTCTATTGGCCCCCTAACACTGGTTGTGGTGTCAGGCAGAGTATAAATCAGGAAATTAGAGATGCATGTAACAAGGGTAATACAGTAATCATGCGAGACTTTATCTTTCATATAGACTGGGCAAACCAAATTTGCAGAAATAGTGCAGAGGAAGAGTTCATGGAATGCATTCAAGATAGTTTTCTAGATCAGTATGTCAAGGAACCTACAAGGGAATTGGCTATTTTAGATCTAGTAAAAAAATATTACTGGAGAAATTAATGGGACTGAAAGCCAATAAATCCCCTGGACCTGATGGCCTACATCCTAGGATTTTGAAAGAGGTGGCTATATAGAGATAGTGGATGCATTGGTTGTCAGCTTCCAAAATTCCGTAGATTTTAGAACGATTCCTGCAGATTGGAAGGTAGCAAATGTGACCCCACTATTTAAGAAAGGAGGGAGAGAGAAAATGGGGAACTGCAGACCAGTTAGCCTGACATCAGTAGTAGGGAAAATGCTAGAATCTATTATTAAGGACGTGATAACAGGGCACTTAGAAAATAATAATAGGATTGGGCAGAGTCAACATGGATTTATGAAAGGGAAATCATGTTTGACAAATCTGTTAGAGTTTTTTGAGGTTGTAACTGGTAGAATAGGTTAGGGGAACCAGTGGATGTGGCGTATTTGGATTTTCAGAAGTCATTCAGTAAGGTGCCACACAAGAGGTTATTAAACAGAATTAGGGCTTATGGGATTGGGGGTAAAATACTAGCATGGATTGAGGATTGTTTAACGGACAGAAAACAGAGAGTAGGAATGAAAGGTTCATTTTTGGGTTGGCAGGCTGTAACTAGTGGGGTACCGCAAAGATCAGTGCTTGGGCCTCAGCTATTCACAATCAAATCAATGATTTGGATGAGGGGACCAAATATAATATATCCAAGTTTGCTGATGATACAAAGCTGGGTGGGAATGTAAGTTGTGAGGAGGAGGCAAAGAGGCTTCAAGGGGATAGAGACAGGCTAAGTGAGTGGGCAAGAACATGGCAAATGGAATATAATGTGGAGAAATGTGAAGTTATCCACTTTGGTAGGAAAAATAGAAAAGCAGAGTATTTTTTAAATGGTGAGAGGTTGGGAAATGTTGGTGTTCAGTGGGACCTGGGTGTCCTTGTACACGGATCACTGAAAGTTAACATGCAGGTACAGCAAGCAATTAGGAAAGCAAATGGTATGTTGGCCTTTATTGCAAGTGGATTTGAGTATAAGAGTAAAGACATCTTACTACAATTATATCGGGCCCTGGTGAGACCACACCTGGAGTATTGTGTACAGTTTTGGTCTCCTTATCTAAGGAAGAATATACTTCCCATAGAGGGAGTGCAACAAAGGTTCACCAGACTGATTCCTGGAATGGGGTGATTGTTCTATTTTGAGAGATTGAGTAGACTAAGCCTATATTCTCTGGAGTTTAGAAGAATGAGAGGAGATTTCATTGAAACATACAAAATTTTTACAGGGCTTGACAGGGTAGATGTAGGGAGGATGTTTCCCCTGGCTGGGGAGTCTAGAACCAGGGGTCAAATCTCAGAATAAGGGGTCGGCCATTTAGGACCGAGATGAGGAGAAATTTCTTCACTCAGAGGGTGGTGAATCTTTGGAATTCTCTTCCTCAGAGGGCTGTGGAGGCTCAGTCGTTGAGTATATTCAAGACAGAGATCAATAGATTTTTGGATATTAAGGGAATCAAGGGATATGGGGCTAGTGCAGGGAAGTGGAGTTGAAGTAGAAGATCAACCATGATCTCATTGAATGGCGGAGCAGGCTCGAGGGGCCGAATGGCCTACTCCTGTTCCTATTTCTTATGTTCTTAAACCCCCCTGAAAAATGTAAGCCTTGTTGAAATAGGTGTAACTAGGTTTTTAATGGTATATTGACTGCTGAACAACTGTTCTGGCCCTGAAAAACTAATTTTATATTTGTGGAATGTCAAATCTTTCCATTAATATGATTAAGAATTACATCGTTTTTTTAAAATAATATATTATTGAAGCAAGCTTGATCTAAAATTTGTGTCTTTGCTAATGTTAGTGAAATTGTGCGCAAAAAGTGATGGAATGTAGGTAGAAAATACAGGGTCACTAAAAAGATATTGGGGTGTAAAGAGGGCACCAAAGATAAACATTGAAAAGGATGTTAAATATAATAAAGCAGTTTTTCATTGTCATCACAGTAAATTAGTGGTTAGAGAAAAAGTTAGAACTCTGACAGATAAAAGTGATGAAGTCATTGAAGATTAAAGGAAAATAGAATGATTTGATTATTTACAATAACTATCCACTAGGGAGAAAAATACTGATTGCTGTACAATTATTATATTAACAACATTTCAGAGGATTACTGAAATCAGTCTGGAGGAGGTTCTTAACAGGTTAAGGGGACTGAAGACTAATACATTCCTTGGGCCAGATGTTGTATATCCTTGCATGTTAAAGAAGACTAGGAAAGAAATCTGTGGGGCACTGGCTACAATCATGAAATAATTATTAGATCTTGGAGAGGCTGTGTTTCCTTGGGGGTGTGGAGAAAAAATGAGTAAATGTAGTGTGCATATTTAAAGGGGGCAAATCTGACACACACCTTGAGATCAGTATCGGGTAAAATAACGAAAGCCATTCTAAGGAGTAGGCTGGAAGAGTAACTATATAGTAGTCGCTGAGTAAGAAGGGGGAAGTCCTGCTTCAAAAATATCATTAGCTTCTTTGGGGATGTCACACATAAAGTAAATAATGGACCTTCCTACAATATAGGCAGCAAATTTAATTATCTTTGCTCTCAGGGAATGTCAATTTCACAGCACGATGGTCAGGGAAAAGAGACATAGACTGGACAAATTGGGTCTACATTGTGTTTCCTTCGGGGTGTGGAGGTGGGCCTGCACTTGCCGGAGGCCAGGGGCAATCATGACCTGCAGCTTCACTTTTCCGTATGTCACCCAATCGGAGGGCCATCTAAAGAAACCAAATGTTGAGGCTAGTGTCAGGTCTCGCATGGACTGTACGGTCTGTGGTGATCCTGGAAGCAGCCTAAAGATGAAGCAGACAAGGTAGACTTTCTTAGTTTAAATCACCCAAGAGTGATTCTCGGGCATCAAAGTCTTCTGGATGCTGTTGTCCATCAACAAGTCTTCGATGTGAAACCATATCAAACACCTTTTGAAATACCTTCAATTTATTTCCTTTATTAATATACTTTATTTCCTCAAAGATTTCCATTAAATTTGTCAGAAACAACTGGCCTTTTATAGATCTGTGCTGGCTTTCTTTAATTAACTCATGTCTCTGTAAGTATTATTTTTATCCTGTAATAAGACACTGCAAGGACAAAGGATGTAATTAAAGTTTTACTAAAGAATTTAGATCAGTTATGTAATTGGAAAGAAAAATGCCAAATGAAATTTAATACTGACGGACATAAATCAATAGGGATGGAGACTATGTTTAAAGCTTTATTAAGAATTTAGATATGTTATGCAGTTTGGGCAGAGAAATGGCAAATTACTCTTAATATTGACAAACAGAGCATTGTATATAAGGGAAAGAATTGCAACATGGATATATAATGGATAGACTTAACAGGTGCAGATTTAGAAAGTAACTTGAGATTAACAGTAAACATTTCACTTTTAATGTCGACACAATGTGGAAAAGCAATTAAAAAAAAATGTTGGGATAGATAACCAGCATAGTGGAGCGCGTGGCTAGAGATTTTGCTGAGGCTTTTTAATGCACAGGTCAGACCACACTTGGGAATATCGATTAAATTCTGGTTACAGTAGTTCAAAAAGGCCATATATCCATTGGGGAAGCTGCAAGGAAGAACAACAATGATTCACAATGTACAGAGGATGAGCTACTATGGTGCAGTAAATGGAATAATTTACCCGGTTAGGTAGTAGAGTCAAAGACATTAAAAGTATTCAAATTGCAGTTGCCTACTGAGCTAGTTGAGTTGGAGATGCAGAGGGTGTGAGTTTCGATGGGCAAAATGACCTTTTATCATTTTTAACTTTTTCTTATATTCTTAATTAGGCACATCATTGTTAGATGAAGGAACTTTGGGATATTTATAACCACCATGTAGCTTGTTGGCTGCTTGAGAAGGATGATTATTGTAGATGCATCATGATTGGTTGTTTTGTATTACCTCTAACAAAATTGCATTCACATTTCAAAAACATGCATTCCTGAAATTTGGTTATGTTCCTCTCCACAAACCGTAGCATCTTGCCTACTTTTTGTAAAAGACGCAAAAGTTTCTCTCCGACAAAACACCAAGGGGAAATTCTAACATTGTATCTCTTAATACCGAGTCTGGAAAGGGAAAGGGAATCACCGAATCATAAATTTCGCTGCACTTCTACCGAGTTGCCTGTACTCTAGTTCCAACATCTCATACATGATTCGGGCGAGAAACCTGCAGTAAGCTTCACGTGGAACCTTTCCTTCTTCACGGTGTAGCGTCTGCAGACATTGCATTGCCGATAAATGAGGCATGCGACATTTTTAAGAGAGATGCATCGATGCACATTGGGTGGAATGAATTGGGGATTGGCAATGAGTATGAAGGTGCACGTTTGCCAGGGCTGCAGTGCAGTGTAGGCTGTCTCGAGGCGCGAGCCTCCGTGCAGTGCCAGTGCTGGCTGGCTGTCCCGGGGCGCGAGCCTCCCTGCAGTGCCAGTGCTGGCTGTCCCGGGGCGCGAGCCTCCCGGACTCTCCCCGCCTGGCTCGCGCTTGACTGCAAACCCAGCTCGCACGGAGCGGCGGGGGCGCCATTTTAAATTCTGCTTCAAACGGGGAGGGAAGGTCCCAAACCCCTGAGGTAAACCAGTCACTTAAATCTGGTACTATTCCCTTTCTCAATCGGGGAAATATTGAATAATAATTTGTGTTTTTTTTAAAAAACTCTTGCTGAAACCCAATGTCACGAGGATGTTTTGGAATAACATGTTATGGATTAATTTTTTGAAAGCAGTTTACGAAAATGCTGTTCCTGGAATTTATAATCCATGTTTCAATTAATAATTTAATAGTGCATAGCAAGCGGTGTTAAAAAAGCAGAGGCTGATCTATCATGAACTTTGAATGTCCAGTCTGCCTGAGCCAGTTTCCTGTCCTTCATCCAGTTGGTCCAAAACTCAGCTGCTTATATCCTATCCCACTCTGCATTATCCCCGCCCTCGCTGACCCATTCCATCTAGAGCTGAGCTTCCAATTCCATATCCTCTCCATCACACAGTTCGCCCACTTCTCCCTCCGTAACGTAGCTCGCCTCGGCCCCTACCTCAGCCCATCTTCCTCTGAAAGCTTCAGCCATGCCTTTGTCACCTCTAACTTGGTTATTACAATGCTCTCCTGGCTGGCCTCCCATCCTCTACCCTCCATAAACTTCAGCTTGTGAAATTCTGCTGCCCATATCCTCTTCCGCACCAAGTCCCACTCACCCATCGTTCCTGTTCTTGCTGACCTACAATTGTTCCTGGTCTCCCAACGCATTAAATTTTAAATTCTTATCCATGTCTTTAAATCCCATAATTGCCTCACCTTTCCGTATTTTTGTAACCCCTCTCCTTATGAACTCTGTTGCTTTGACTCCATCTCAGGTGCATGTTCCCCTTTGTTTCTTCCACCATCTGTGACTACCTTCAGCCACCTACGCTGTAGAATTCCCACCTTAAATCTCTCCACCTCCCTATCTTCTTTTAAGACCCTCCTTATGCCTAACTCTTTGATTAAACTTCTAGCTACCCCATCAAATCTTTCCTTCTTTGGCAAGGTATCCACTTTCCTCATGCCTCTGTAAAGCGCCTTCGGACATTTCCTTTGTTAAAGTTGCTATATAAATGGGCGTTATATATCCCAGTGTACTAGTTTGTTGTAAATAAAATGTTATAATCAAATTATATTGAATATTACCAGTCCATTAAAAACTACGATTGGCCACTAACAAAGGGAATTTTTAAAAGTTGTTTATTGATTATGTGGTAGTTATAGAACATCATTATAACAACACTTTGCCACTGAGTATAAATGCATATTCATAGCCATGACTTGCCACATGGGGAGTTCTCTACAACTGCTGTGCACAGAGCAGAGCAGAGGTTCTTCCCCATTGAGAAATATGTGAAATTCATGGGCAAATCCCACTACACCACTGTCACACAACATCTACAGTGCAGTAACATAGATCAATGTTTGAGAGAAAACTAGTTGTCTTCTTAAACTTGAAAATTATATGTGGCATGGAAGAAGGGAAGCAAAATACATTTTGCTCATTCCATTTTGGGATTGTCAGATCTTCTAACCTTTTTGTCTCCAAATGGGTTGAAGGTCTTCGACATGAGTATAAGGCATCGAAAAGAGGCTAAGGAGCCACATTCATGGATGCTCAGTCATTGAGTAAATTCAAGGCTGAGATTGATAGATTTCTGGATATTAACGGAATCAAGGCATATGGGGATCGGGCGGGTAGGTGGAGTTGAGGTAGAAGATCAACTATGATCTTATTGAATGGGGGAGCAGGCTCGAAGGGCCGAATGGCCTACTCCTGCTCCTATTTCTTATGTTCTTATGTTCTTATTCATGGTATCTGCACTTCCATGCTGTGTTTTCCATCAGTACCCTTTCTTACTCTAATAACAGTCAATCTTAGAATCATAGAATCATAGAAAGTTACAGCACGGAAGGAGGCCATTTTGGCCCATCGTGTCCGCGCTGGCCAACAAGAGGAAAAGACTGGTGAAAACCAAAGTTGGTCCATTGCAGTCAGATACGGGGGAATATATAATGGGAAATAAGGAAATGGCAGACCAACTAAATGCATACTTTGGGTCAGTCTTTACGAAGGAAGACACAAAAAACCTCCCTGGGATATCGGGAAAAATAGGGACATTGGCAAAGGAGGAACTGACGCAAATCAATATCTCTAAGGATATGGTGTTAAGGAAGCTAAAGGATTGAAGGCGGACAAATCCCCAGGGCCTGATAACATGCATCCTAGGGTACTGAAGGAGGTGGCCCTAGAGATAGCGGATGCACTAAGCATGATTTTTCAGAATTCATTAGACTCGGGAACAGTGCCCATGGATTGGAGGGTAGCTAACGTTACCCCACTATTCAAAAAGGGGGGTAGGGAAAAAGCAGGTAATTACAGACCTGTAAGCCTTACATCAGTTGTGGGCAAAATGCTGGAGTCCATCATTAAGGATGAATAGCCGAGCACTTAGCAAATGGGGACAGGATAGGACAGAGTCAACATGGATTTACAAAGGGTAAATCGTGCTTGACTAATCTATTGGAATTTTTTGAGGGAGTAACTGGTAAAATAGATGGGGGAGAGCCAGTAGATGTGGTGTACCTGGACTTCCAAAAGGCCTTCGATAAGGTCCCACATAAAAGATTAGCATGGAAAATTGAAGCTCATGGGATAAAGGGGAAAGTATTGACGTGGATAGAGAACTGGCTGTCAGATAGAAAACAGAGAGTTGGAATAAACGGCTCATTTTCTGAATGGCAGGCAGTAACAAGTGGGGTACCACAGGGATCTGTCCTGGGTCCCCAGCTGTTCACAATTTATATTAATGACCTGGATCAGGGAGTCGAATGCAGCATTTCCAAATTTGCAGACGACACTAAACTAGGAGGGGGGTGGGCTCAGAGGAGGAGACCAGGAAGCTCCAGAGCGATTTGGACAGACTGGGTGATTGGGCGGATAAATGGCAGATGCACTATAATGTGGACAAGTGCGAAGTTATCCACCTTGGGTGCAGGAACGGGAGGGCAAATTATTATTTAAATGGCAATAAATTGGGAGAGGGGGAAGTACAGAGAGACCTGGGTGTTCTTGTACACCAGTCACTGAAGGCGAGCATGCAGGTGCAACAGGCGGTCAAGAAGGCAAACGGTATGCTGGCCTTCATAGCAAAAGGGTTGGAATACAGGAACAGGGATACCTTGCTGCAGCTGTACAGGGCACTGGTGAGACCACACCTCGAGTACTGTGTACAGTTTTGGTCGCCTCATCTGAGGAAAGATGTTCTTGCCATGGAGGGGGTGCAGCGGCGATTCACCAGGCTGATACCAGGAATGGCGGGATTGACCTATGAGGAGAGACTATGTAGTTTAGGGATGTACACACTGGAGTTTAGAGATGAGAGGGGACCTCATAGAAGTGTATAAAATTCTGACAGGTCTAGACAGATTAGATGCAGAAGGAATGTTTCCCTTGCGGGTGAGAACAGAACTAGAGGACATAATTTAAGGATAAGGGCTAAACCATTTAGGACAGAAATGAGGGGGAATTTCTTCACTCAGAGAGTGGTGAACCTGTGGAACTCATTGCCACAGAGGGCAGTGTACGCCAGCTCATTAAATATATTTAAGAGGGAATTAGATATATTTCTACAGGCAAAAGGGGTTAAGGGTTACGGAGAGAAGGCGGGGACGGGATACTGAATTGAAAGATCAGCCATGATCTCATTAAATGGCGGAGCAGGCTCGAAGGGCCGGATGGCCTACTCCTGCTCCTATCTTCTATGTATCTATGTATGTATTATGGGAAAATTAATAGCATATTTCTGCACAAAAACAAACTCACGCTTTTTCAAAACAGTTTGGGCAATTATTTTATTGAATAATAATGTTAAATACATGGCATGCTGAGATGAGCGGGGGTTATTGAATACAAAAGTACTAATGGCATTTTCATTTTTAAGCTTGATTTAGATCATATTCCCGAGGAGGTAATTCTGGAACAAAACAGAAGGAGCGTCAAAGATCTAATAAATGGTACCAGCATAGGTTGAGGGCTGAAAGAGATCCAGAGCAAAACACCACGAGAGGCTAGATGATGGGGCCAAATGGGAATAGATGCCTGGGTAAATAAAAGACCGAGACCAAAGATAAAGTTGAGTCGCACAACACCAGGTTATAGTCCAACAGTTTTATTTGAAATCACAAGCTGTCGGAGCTGCTGCTCCTTCGTCAGGTGAAGCTTGTGATTTCAAATAAAACTGTTGGACTATAACCTGGTGTTGTGCGACTTCTCACTTTTGTCCACCCCAGTCCAACACCGGCATCTCCGCATCAAAGATAAAGTTGCTGGGAAAGGACTGACAAAATCTGAAGAAAAAGAGATCTAAAGTATTTGTATCCTCTCTTCTATTATCTAACATTCCTTCTTCCCCAATTACCTTTTTTATTGGCCTCGCACTGCCGGTTTCTCCCACCCTCCCTCAATTCTTTCTCAAAACGTGTGAAAGCATTGCAAATCTTACATAGATGTATTTTAATACCCCCTTCTAATTGTTATTTCTCTCACTCTTTTGTATCCCCTTGTAGAGCATATGATTTTGTGGTCAGAAGTTTGAACAGAACACCTGTGCCTAGACTTGTCTCACTACTGCCTTGTAGCTGGACAAAAGCAGAGTGTGGACTGGGAAATTGTGTTTTATTTTGGCAAGTGAAGAAATGCACTTTTCATGGTTTAAAGATAAATAGTTAAACAAAAAAAAACTTGATAAGGAAACCTGTTGTCAAAAGCTTATAAACAAGTACTGAAATACTCATCTGCTCTCAATTTCTTTCAATTAATGTGTGGATAACTGACCAGATTTTGTGAATTTCTGGATCTGTCATGCTGCATTTTGAAATTTTTGCTTATAATCCTAGCCTTGGATCAATCCTAAGTAAGCTTGCTTGGAATAATAGTGACTGAATTCAGACAGGAAAAGCCCGAGGGGCATCAAGTGATCTGCAGCACAGAAGAAAATAACCTGTTGATTGTTATAGAATTTATTGGAGCAACACAATTGTGCTCACGTATGTGAATTACAACACTGAATTGAAATTCCCCCTCGTGACACATTATCTGAAGGGGAAATACTGGCCAAAGGAGAAGCAGCTATTTGTTCACTAGCCTGAGAAAATTAGCACGTTGAGCACTAGAAAGCTGGGGTCAAAGCAGTCCCAGAGCACAATCAAACTGCTTGCAGGATTATACAATTAGCATTTTTCTGAGAACTTTTTCCGTCTCCAATTTTCAGTCACCCTCTGTGCCCTAGTAGCCATTGTAGACAGTGGCAGTGAGTATCAGCACCTACTTGATCTTTGGGGGCATCACAGCAGTGCCCAATCTTGTTATCACGTTCTAGAGGGAATAGCTGGCCGATATTCTCCTCTTCTCACGGCTCTGAGGCCAATTGTATTGCTCCAACTACCACACCAACTAAGATCAGCAAACGCCACACAGCGCAGAAATTGCACCTGGGGCCTGGTAGGTGTTGCTCAGCTGCTCACTGGACAAACTTGCTAACTCATCAGGGAGTCCCAGATATATTACTTAAAAATTGCTTTGTGAATGATCAGATAAATAACGCAGCCAAACAAACAAACACCTTTCCCGAGCATGACAAATAAAGTGAATAATGCTTTAAAGGAAGAATTTCATAATTAACACACACACATTTTGCTTTCAGAGCTAATGTTTGTGGAAGACAATGCTGTTCTGGATGGACTGTGAGCACTGGTACAAACAGATGTATAAAACGTAAGTACAATATTTAAGAAAAATTGGAAATTACATAATTTTTTTATCTTGGCTGTTTTCATTTAACTAAATAATGGAAAATAATACTGATCAGATAGATGTTGGACATTTAATTTTATGATCAATTGACTTCAACCATAACACTATGAATACTTGCTGCAACTATGTATCATCTTTCTGTAACCTGAAGGAAGAGGACTGAGAAAATATTTGCAGTCCCCACCGCTTAAAGCGGGCGCATTGGTGTCAACGTGATTTGCCCGCTATAAACGGGAGGGTGTAACCAAGTAATTTAAAAACAATACTTGGTTGCTGCTTTATCTTAATTTATATACAGTGGTGCAAAAGAGTACTCACCACTTTCCAAAGCGAAATCCTGTGCAAAAGCATCTGGGCCAGTGTCCTCGAGTACTTTACCTGACGGAGGAGATCCCGAAGCTGGCAGGCAACACGGCACGGGGGACAACAAGAAGTCGCGCACCATCTGCAACAACGAGAAGCTCAACAAGCAACTTTGTTGCCGTAGTTGTGGAAGCCGGGTCCCACTATGACGATCTCCTCCTCCTGGGTATTCCCTCAGGGTACCATCCTCCAGCATGACGATGTAAAAAGTTGCATCGCTCCCCCGGACTCCATGTTTTCAGATTCTTTTGAGTGCCTGGATCCCCCTGGGGAGCAGCTGCCCATCCCTAGCTGGATTTGGAGTGCAAACCTGGCTCCCCAAGATCGATCTCTTTGCAGAACGGCGCGCTTGCATCTACAATGGTTCTTTTTAACAACATAGAGTCATAGGGCTGGATTTTGATACTGGGGCGGGTTGGGGGTCGTGTCATCTGCATTTCGTGTTATCCACCCGCCTGCAATTGGATGTGGGAGATTGATGCAATTTTCACTTAATTGGGCAATTGAGTTCCAGCATGTGGGAACCCATGACCCAATTAGTGGTTTCAGTCTGAAAGTCGCCTCTGATGATGTCATCATTGCTGCAGCATTGCAGGTCAGGTCAGAGACTGCCTGGCTTTTGGTGTGAGAGGACCTGGATGCAAAATGAGCAGCAGCTCTGAGGACAGAGAGAGAGAGCGAGAGATCCTCTCACAGCAAAGGCCAGGCAGTCTCCGCAGCATCAGAGGCGACTTTCAGACCTAATACTACTACTACCTTCATCACATCTCCGTTGTAATAGTGGACCTGCAGCTGATAGATAGTCAGCTATCCACTTGTGCTCCCGCCAGGTTTCACTGGCGTGTTTCACATCAGGCGTGCTTCACGTCAGAAAAGGGTTAAACTAGCTAAAACGTTTCAAAATGGCATTACAGAGCCAATTTAGGGCTTGTTAAGGGCTTTAATGGCCTTTCCCGCCTCTTGGAGGCGGAACGGAGTTGGGAACACCGCACACGATTTTATCAAAATTGCGTGGAGGCGGGATGGGGTCGGGACCCCCGAATCTGCAACTTTAAGCCCCCACATGCCTCCAAACCCGACTTCACGGGTCATTGAAAATCCAGTCCATAGAGTCATAACGGCACAGAAGGAGGCCATTCGGCCCATCGAGTCCGTGCTGGCTCTCTGTAGAGCAATCTAGTCAGTCCCATTCACCCGCTCTATCCCCGTAGCCCTGCTCCAGGAACAGGAACAGAGAAATTAAAACATATGTTTTCTGTGCTCCTGACCATGAAATCCGACTCTAACCCGGCGACCGGTGGCAGCAAGATGCACTTGAACAAGGTGCGAACAGCTGCTTGAAGTGTCCGAAATAGTCGACGTTCTTAATACTTTTTAAGTGGCGCCTTTGTAATTGATGCCGAGGTACTGGCAAATCGTTTGCACCATTTGCCCTGATATGGGCAGCTGTCCGGGTTAAGTGTGGACGATATAAGTGGTGGGGACTGTATTTAATCAAATTAACTTT
This sequence comes from Squalus acanthias, assembly GCA_030390025.1. Lineage (NCBI taxonomy): Eukaryota > Metazoa > Chordata > Chondrichthyes > Squaliformes > Squalidae > Squalus > Squalus acanthias. The sequence continues at coordinate 17,520,242 of CM059425.1, read as the reverse complement.
TAACTGTAATTCAAAAAGAAGAAAGAAAGACTTGCATTTCTATAGCACCTTTCCCAACCTCAGGATGTACCAAAGCACTTTACAGCCAATGAAGTACTTTGAAGTGTAGTCACTGTTATGATGTAGGGAAACACAGCAGCCAATTTGTGCACAGCAAGGTACCACAAACAGCAATGTGATAATGACCAGATAATCTGTTTTAGTGATGTTGGTTGAGGGATAAATGTTGGCCAGGACACTGGGGAAAACTCATTGGAGGTACGGGACGCTAGCATTTCTTGTTTCTTCCTGTGCAGACACTGTGGAATTTGTACAGAAAAATTCACTGCACAAAAACAAATCCACATGTAATTAAAAAAAAAAGTTTTCCATTGAAATGGCCACAGAGCATTGTCTGTCAGAACATGTTAGTGATGTGATGGCAGCATTGCCAGGGTATAACTGCTCAAGATGAACATTACTTTGGATCCAGCAGGAGCACTTCAACTTATTTTTAACCTATTGTTGCTGCTTGAAACTAAGCTTTGTCCTATGCTGACCCGTAGTGGTCGACAAAAGTAATCAGATTGAGTGACGTGCTATTGATTCATTTCTTGAGTGTTGGTACAATTCTGGCTCAAATGAATGTCAAAAGTGTCCTCATTCTGATGATGGTTAAGGGTCTTGATTCATTTCAGAGTCTCAATTTAGTTTACAGTGAAAATGAGTCTATGGAATAGAAATTGTCTTCACAATTTGCACCAAATTTCCTTGTTTAAAAAAAGTTAAAAGAATAATGTGTAGATATATTTACGAAAGTTGCAGTGGCAGAAATTTTGCTTGAGTGATTTTATTGCTGAGAAAAGGCATTTTAAGTAAGTGTAGCTAACACAAGGAACCACTTTCAGACCTCCAGAGTTTCTCCTTCTCCTTAAAAAAGGTTTTAAATGTACTGCTTAACTTTTGCAATACACTAGTAGAGCTCTTGTGGCATGACACATTGGGCTCGATTTTGCCAGTGCTCAGGGGGCGGATTTGGAGGCGGGTCAGGTGGGAAACTTGCAAAAAATGACGGCGGGTTCCGATCCCGCTGTCAACCCGCCTCCGCACAACTTTCCCAAAGGCGGGCTTGCAGACTCCGTTTCTGTCCCGCCTCCAAGCGGCAGGATAGGCCCTTAAGGCACTTAACTACCTCTATAATCCCATTTTGAGAGGCCATTCAAATTTTGCCACATTTTCAGCGTGCTGCGCGGCTCTCCTGAAACACGCCAGCTAATCCTGTCGGGTTCACAAGTGGCTGGCTTCCTAACAGCTGCAGCTCCACCATAAAAACGGAGCTTTCAACAAGGATCAGTTGCAGGTGGCAGAACTTTGTTTTTTCAGGTCTTGGAGAACTTTTTGCAGGTCTACTGATTTTGGAAGTGGTGAAGCTGAGATCCATCTCCACTGTGACCTCCTGGGAAAACCCCTCTCCCCACATTGACTTAGCGCTTCCTCAACTGAGGTATCTACCAGCAGCACGGGAACCATTTATTTTCTTTCATCCTGGACCTCAGTTTCGGACGAAGAGCAGCCGCGGCAGCAGCAGAACCAGGAACAACAGCAGCAACAACAGGGGCGCCAACCTGCTGCTCACCCAGCAGAAGGTGCCAGCGCAGGGAAGCACGTCGCTGCAGGAGATACCCCCAAAACAGGGTTTACAGGCTGAGGATGAGCTTCCTCAACATGACTGAGCAGCAGTGCCAAAGGAGGCTGAGACTTTCGCAAGACGTAGTCGGTGACATCTGCGCAATGCTGCACCAACACCTGGAGCCCAGAGGAGCGGTTGGACACCCCCTACCAGTGGCTGTCAAAGTCACCACCGCACTCAACTTTTTTGCTTCAGGCTCCTTCCAGGGATCATCAGCAGACATCAGCGGCATCTCCCAGTCAGCCGCACACACTTGCATCACGCAGGTTACCGATGCCCTCTTTGCAAAGGCGCACAATTACATCTACTTCTCGACGGATCAAGTAAGTATAATCGCGTGTGCGGTTGGCTTTGCAAATATGGCAGGCTTGCCAATGGTGCAGGGCGTCAGAGACTGCACACATGTGGCCCTTAAGGCGCCCCATCACAACCCAGCTCTTTTTGTCAACCGCAAGGGCTTCCACTCCCTCAACGTGCAGCTGGTGTGTAACCACAAGAAGGAGATTTTGCATGTTTGCGCCAAGTACCCTGGCAGTTGCCATGACTCGCTCATCCTGCGGCAGTCTAGTGTTGCCTCCGCTCTTCAATCCACCAAACCAACTTTGCGGATGGCTACTTGGAGACAAGGGCTATCCCCTGAAGACGTGGCTAATGACGCCGTTCAGGAGGCCATTGAATGAAGCTGAGGAGTGCTACAACGCCAGCCACATTTCGACCAGATCCATCATCGAGCAAACCATCAGCTTGCTGAAGATGCGATTCAGATGCCTTGACAGATCAGGTGGAGCCCTACAGTACTCAGCAGCCAGGGCCTTCAGAATCGTCGTGGTCTGCTGTGCAGTGTACAACATCGCATAGCATCGTGGCTTGCAGCTGCCTGAGGAACAAGTGGCTCAGCGCATAGCCTCCTCAGATGAGGAAGAGGAGGATAAGGAGGAGAATGAAGACCTTGCGGAGGCGCATCAACCAGCTGCAGTAGCATGCGAGCACATTGCTGCCTGGGATGCAAGGGATGCACTCATCTTGGCCAGATTTGCTTAGGTTGCTCAATCAAACACATGTGGCTGGCATCTTCTTACCACACCATAGACAATGGACATGAACCTGTGGCTTCCTATCACTCTGACCACCATCATGACAAATCCAAGTCGCCCTGAGCCCTCAATGTGGAACTTCCATTTCTGAAATGACAGAGGCCAGAACTTCAACAGTTTGCCATCACTTCAGTTTATTACATTCAGTAAAGGATGGCATTTAAGAATTAAACACAACAGAACACCCAAGTGACTACCCTTGTGACTACTTGTGCTTTATCTTCCTCTTACGCGCGCTCCTACGTGGTGCTTCCCCTGTGGCTTCAGCAGATGTGGAGGCCCCTTGCTCACTTTCATGCTGCTCCTGCCTCGTCACCTTTGGCGGGTGTGCTTTAGGTTGTGAGCCTGTGAGGGGTCGCCAACAGTCTGCTCCTCCTGCGGCTGTGCAGGGGCTGAGACACCCATCTCAGTTGGGTGAGGACTCTGGTGGGGCTCTGACCGAGGGCTACTTACTCAGTGGCATGGGAGTGTGAGCGATTGGAGAGGAGCCCCCACTTCTTTGTTGTCTGCCACCAACATCCCTCTCATGGGTCAGCCCCACTTCACTGCTAGCAAGTGGCTTGACAGCACCTTTCTGCACATCAGGGGGGCCATGAGGACCAGTATCTGCACTGGCAGTCCTGCTCCAGAGGACTTCCATGAAGCTCTGGTTTCTCTACTCAATAGCTGACCATCGCTCCTCCAGAGATGACAGTCTATTCTGAACATTCACCATGTTTTCCACACTCTGGCGACTTAGCTCCTGCACGGCCGTAGCCATCCTCCCCTCTACCGTAGCCATCCTTTCCACGGAGGTTGTCATCCTTTCCGTGGTGATGCGTTCATGCACCAATGCCTCCACAAAGGCTCTGCTTATGTTAGCGATGGACTCCTCCATCCTCTCCACACTCACAGTGACCCTGGAGACAAAACCTGCCAGAGACTCCTGCACCTGTTCCTGGAGTTCCAGCACTGCTCTCCTTCTGGATGGACCCGGAGGCACAGGGTCCACATGCAGCTGAGCAGAGCTGGGAGCAGCCTGTGCCCTCCGACGAGGACTCTCCACTGCTTTCCATGTCTCCACCATCTGCTGATGCTCACTTGTGAGCTGTGATACACCAGGTGACAACACTACTCTATCTCCCGAAGGTCCCACCGAGGTGTGCGTATCTGCGCTGGTGCTGGGTGCGCATAATTCTGCTGACGCTGTGCCCTCAGAGGTTGCAGGTTCCTCTGAGGTGTCTTCTGGCTCAGGCTCTTCCTCCTGGACAGTGGGGAGGGGGGCTGTCGATGGTCTTGTGGGGGAGTAAAGGTATGAGTTAGACATGTGATATTAACGTAGCATGCACATGGAATTGTGCAGATGATCATAAGTCAATCTGTTTGATCATCAGAAGCCATATCAGTCACTCATGCAATGTAAATGAGAGAGATGCAAAACTATTCTGTCACCAGCTTGCTCTGATGCGCCCGTTTCCCAATTCCAGATCCTCCTCGGCTCCAACGATCTCGAGGGCCGCCTCCTCAGCGCTGGTTAGATGGGCTATTGAGGGTGGCCCTCTTCCTGTCTTCACCCTTTCCCTCTTATTGTGGCCTCTCTTTTCCTGCAATGAGGGACACAAGTGGAGTTTGAGTGCGAATGATGGAGCGAGTGTAGAGAATCCATAGCATAGATGCTTAGAAGGACACAAAGATGGAATGAGGTCCCAATACCAAGGGCCCTCCCTGTGTGTTGCTAGTTGTTGTCATAGCATCACAGTGATAGGTAGTCTGAGGGCTGCATAGTCGAATAGTTAAGTGATTGTGTACATAGAGAGAGAGGGATGGTTAAGGGTGCAAGGGATGTAAGGGTAAAGTGAGATGTGTAGGAGTAGGTTGACAATGCAGAGTGCTGGTGCTGAGAGGAGATGGGGAGCAGAATGAGGGTAAAGGTGATGGTATACTCACTTTTCCTGTGCGGACAAGGTAATTGAACCTCTTTCGGCTCTGCTGCACATTGATCTGGAGCTCACCTCCTGAGCCAGTTGCAGCCACACAGCTTTGGTCTGCTGGGGAGGTTTTTTCCTCCCAGAGGAAGGAAAGAGCACCTCCTTTTGAGCTCTGGCTTCCTCCACCAGTGCATGGAGGGAGTCATCATCGAACCGAGGTGAGGCCTTGGGCCTTGAACTAGACATCTCAGGAGTACCAAACAGTTAGAAGAGTAGCAACTAGAAGTACAGAGGCAGAAAATGAACCAAGCTGCTTGGACCCCTTAAATGCAGCTGGATAAATGACGTCATCAGAGGCGAGTTTCAGGCCCAAAAGACTAAGTGGGCCAGGGGAGCGCACACGCTGGGAATCAATTGCCCAATTAGGGCAAAATCGCAAAATTATCCCGCCTGACAGCAGAGGCGGGAACGGGACCCGCCGACCACCTGACCGGACCCAACCCACCACCAATGGCAAAATCCAGCCCACTGAGTCACGATCAAGTGACCTCTTCATTTGAAATGGGAATAGAGGCCAGGGGCTAATTGGAAGCAATTCAATCCCGATTTTAAAGTCATACATTCTATCGTTTTTTTTTTACAATACTTGATTTTATATGATTTATAACTAATTTCTCCAATTAAATATTGGGAAGACTAAAGCCATTGTTTTCGGTCCCCGCCATAAACTCGTTCCCTAGCCACTGACTCCATCCCTCTACCCTAACATCTGTCTGAGGCTGAACCACACTGTTCGCAACTTTGGGGTCATATTTGACCCCGATAAGAGCTTCCGACCACATATCCGCGGCATAACTAAGACCGCCTATTTCCACCTCAGTAACATCGCCCTTGCCACAGCTCATCCACTGCTGAAACCCTTATCCATGCCTTTGTTACCTCTAGACTTGACTATTCCAACGCACTCCTGGCTGGTCTCCAACATTCTACCCTACGTAAACCTGAGGTCATCCAAAACTCTGCTGCCCGTGTCCTAACTCACACCAAGTCCCGTTCGCCTATCACCCCTGTGCTCGCTGACCTACATTGGCTCCCGGTTAAGCAAGGCCTCGATTTCAAAATTCTCATCCTTGCTTTCAAATCCCTCCATGGCCTCGCCCCTTCCTATCTCAGTAATCTCCTCCAGCCCCACAACCCCCCCCCCCACCGAGATTTCTGCGCTCCTCTAATTCTGCCCTCTTCTAATTCTGCCCTCTTGAGAATCCCTGATTATAATCGCTCAACCTTTGGTGGCTGTGCCCTATACTCTGGAATTCCTTCCCTAAACCTCTCCGCCTCTCTGCCTCTCTTTCCTCCTTTAAGACGCTCCTTAAAACCTACCTCTTTGACCAAGCTTTTGGTTATCTGCCCTAATTTCTCCTAATGTGGCTCAGTGTCAAATTTTTTGTCTTATAATACTCCTGTGAAGTGCTATATAAACACAAGTTGTTGTTGTTGTTGTAAAAATATTGGACCTGGGAAAAAAGACTGTTTGACTGGCAGCCAAGAATCATCCAATCGGGTAATGAACAACGTTCCCTCTAAGTTGCACGGCCGTGCAGCTTTCTCCCCTAATTTCTCCTTATGTGACTCGGTGTCAAAATTTATGGCTTATAATACTCCTGTGCAGCGCCTTGGGATGTTTTGCAACGTTAAAGGCGCTATATAAATACAAGTTGTTGTTGTTGTTGTAATTAGGAAAACTTGCAGCAAAGTTGGAAGCCGAGAAGTAGAGTGGGTTGGAGTATTATTGGAGGCACTGGACACTCATCTGTCTCTTTGGCAGACACTGGAATTTGTATAGAAAAGGTCAGCGCACAAAAACAAATCTACATGTAATTGAGAAAAAATAGTTTTCTATTGAAATGGGCACAGAAAATTGTAGCAACATGGTGTTAATGTGTTGCCACTACTGTTGGGTTGTAGCAATGCTCATGCTGAAAATTACTTCTGGATCTAGCTGGAGAACTTTCGTTTAATTTATTTTCTCGCAGTACAGGCTGATGAGCTGGGAGACACAAGAGTGATGTACTACAGCACTGTCAATGGTGGGAAGGTGTAATTACAATGGGACACGTTTTACAGAGGCAGTTTCCACTATAAATGTGGGTGTAGGAATTTATAATTAGAAAAGTTGACACCAAAATGTGACAACAGGAAGTAAGGTTTTGTAGATAGGAAGTGGATGCAGATGCAGTATTTCTAATATTATAGCTATTGTTCAATAAGCTAATTGTTCGTGAGTTAGAGAAGAAAGGATAACTTCACACAATACTACCATGTGTTGCAGACTTGTATTTTATTGCAGTTACGTAGTTTAGTTTTTAAAAGTGGAGTTCCCCTGGGCTGCTCACGTTAAGTCAAAGGATACAGTCTCTCTTAGCTGTCCCTATTGTATTCAGATTGCTATTTCTCTTTATATATGCATGGGCCGAATGGCCTGTTTCTGTGCTGAAAATTCAATGTAATTCTGCTTCTGTTTCTCTCTTTCTGTTCTATTTTGCATTCCTGTTCTGTTTCCTACATCTCTCTGTGTGCTCCTCTGTTCTTTTTTGACTTTTGGGATAGAGGTGGTGGGTAGTGTGATGGTGAAATTAATTTCTGACGACTGCAGGTCACATTTTCTGGTGACGGGTGCAGAGAAATGCAGCCAGAGAAATCCTGTCTCAATGCCTCCTGCCTCATTGTGTCCTTCTTGCTCCCATCCCCACCTCTACTGATCCCCATCCCCACCTCTACTGCTCCCATTCCCTCCTCTACTCATCCCCATTCCCATGTCTACTGGTCCCATTCCCTCCTCTACTGAGCCCCATTCCCTCCTCTACTGCTCCCCATTCCCACCAATCTCTTTCCACTGCACCCTCCTTTTTCCACCATCCTCTCGTTCCCATTCTGTTCCTGATACTTTGCCCTTTGCAGATCTCCATCAAATCTGAAATATTCCTCTACCCCCCTTGCTGTTCTATTACCTTTTCTTTCACTGGCTCATGTATCCCATCACCTATTTCTTCAGCCCTATGGTCTATCCCTTCCCCATCCACTCCCCTCTTGCCACGCTATTCCTCCTTCCCTCTTCATCATCTCCCTTTTCAGCCCTAGCCTCTTTCCCTTACCTCTTCTTTTAATAATGGCAAGGCCATTTAAACTTTGGAGTGAGTCTTTGGTGCAGTAGTAGCATTCCCGCCTCTGGGTCAGAAGCTGCAGGGTTCGAACCCCAATTCAGACAGTCCCGGTGAGTGGAGTCGGAGCTCCACATGAATTCTGGGTTGATATCCAGTGGGATACTCGTGTCCGGTGGGTGACCCCCCCTCCCTCATTGTATGGGTTGTGGGAGCCCATAAAACCCTCCCGCCATATAGGACTAACCACCCCTATCGGCTGGTATAAAGATGGTTACGGCCATGGAAGGAGTGTTAATATAGCCAGTCAGACTGTTAATCAGCCTGTGGATCCTTCCACTACTTCATGACATAAAAAGAGGAAGATTTAAACTTTTAATTTTTTTCCAGGTGAGTTTAATTTTTAATTTAAAACTGGAGAGGCCATTAAACGTAACATTTACCAGAAATAATTCAAAGTAAAAGAGCGGGTACAAAATATTTTTGAAAGGGCATGAAGGCTAAATGAGTAAGGCCTCGGTGTGGGGCTAATCCAGCTGGTGGAGCAAAAGTAGCAGTGTGATCCAAGAACAGCACAAGTGGTGGGAAAGACACAGCAGTGGAGGCACATGGGAAGAGACATAGTTGGTTGCAGGACCAGGGACAGGCAGAGTTGGTGGAGTTACAGAGCCCAGGGGGCACAAAAGACTGGGGAGAGGATGCACAATTTTTTTTTTGAAAGGGCCGTGCCCATGTCTGACGGACAGAAACAGGAGTGGGGCTAGGCAGGCAAGGCAGAAGAGGCGCAAAGGGTTGTCCAGGAGCAGCAGTAGTGATGGGTAAAACTGAAGACATACATTAGAGTGCAACGTGAATTTTCCTAGTTTGGTGATGTGACCTCAATACTCTTGCACATTATTTGCCTTAAACGTTTTTGTGATTCTCCTGAATAGTGCAGCAGAAATTCAGTTTGGTTATGAGAGGGTTCTACATAACGGTCTTTAATGCACTAAATCTGAAGTAAAACAAGCTAATTTTTTACTTGATTGGTGATATGATTCACTCATTTCATTAATAGTATGGTTTTAGAAAAAGTAGTCCTCTTAAATAGCTTTTGGCTCTCTGGTAGAAATTTGATTGGTTGAAATTAGCATTAGAATTACCAGGGATTCTGCAAATGAAACCCATGTTAAAAGCTTTGAATTTTATAATACTGCAATACATTAAAAAAAATATTTGTTCTCTGGATGTGGATGACACCGGCAAGGCCACATTTATTCCCCATCCCTACTTGCCCTGAGAAGGTGGTGGTGTGCCATCTCCTTGAACCACTACAGTCCTTGTGCTGATGGTGCTCTCACAATGGTATTAAGTAGGGAATTCCAGGATACTGACCAAGTCATGATGATGTGACTTGAGTTATTTCCACAATGTTACTGGTCTTGTCCTTCTAGGTGGTAGAAGTCGCAGGGGAGGGAGGTGCTGTTGAAGTAACTTCAGTGAGTTGCAACAGTGCATCCTATAGATCGTACATACTGCAGCCACAGTGCACCCATTAGGAACATAGGAACAGGAGTAGGCCATTTAGCCCCTCGAGCCTGTTCCGCCATTCAATGAGATCATGGCTGATCTGCGACCTAACTCCGTCTACCCACCTTTGGCCTATATCCCTTAATACTTTTGGTTAACAAAAAGCTATCAATCTCCGATTTAAAGTTAACAATTGATCTAGCATCAATTGCCGTTTGTGGACGAGCATTCCAAACTTCTGCCACCTTTTGTGTGTAGAAGTGTTTCCTAATTTCACTCCTGAAAGGTCTGGCTCTAATTTTTATGCTATGTCCCCTAGTCCTAGAATCCCCAACCTGTGGAAATAGTTTCTCTCTATCTACCCTATCTGTTCCCCTTAATATCTTGAAAACTTCGATCAGATCACCCTCTATCACCTTCTAAATTCTAGGGAATACAACCCTAATTTGTGTAATCTCTCCTCGTTACTTAACCCTTGAAATCTACGCTGCACTCCCTCCCAAGGCCAATATATCCTTCCTAAGGTGTGGTGCCCAGAACTGCTCACAGTACTCCAGGAGTGGTCTAACCAGGGTTATGTATAACTGCAGCAGAACTTATACCTCATTGTATTCTCGTCCTCTAGATATAAAGGCCAGCATTCCATTAGCCTTTTTGATTATTTTCTGTACCTGTTCATGACATTTTAATGATCTATGTACCTGGACCCCCAAGAATCTTTGGACCGCCACTGTTTTTAGCCTTTCATCATTTAGAAAGTACCCTGCTCTATCCTTTTTAGGTCCAAAGTGGATGACCTCACATTTGCCTACACTGAAATCCATTTGCCACAGTTTTGCCCATTCACTTAATCAGTTGTAGAAAGGGTGTATACTGAGTTCAGTGGCTGGGGTACGGATGAAGCAAACTGCTCTATCCTAGATGGTGTTAAGCTTCTTGAGTGTTGTTATGGCTGCAATCATCCAGACGAGTGATGAATATTCCCTCACAACAGCAACAGCTTTCATTTATATAATACTTTTAATGTAGAAAATCATGCTAAAGCTTTTCACAGATGGTTAATAAAAAGAATGAACACTGAGCCAAAGAAGTAGATGTTAAGAGGGATAACCAAATACTTGGTCAAAAAGGAAGGTTTTAGGAGTGTCTTAAAGGAAGTGAGGCGTAACGATTTAGGGAGGGAACTCCACAAAGAGTGGGCCGAGGCAGCTGAAGGCAGGGCCACCAAAGGAGGGGGGAGGGGGGGTGGGGGGAGTGCGGGCGGGCGGGGGTGGTGAACAAGAGATCAGAGTCAACGGAATAGAGAGTTTGGAGAGTGTGTATTATAGGGCTGGAGAAGAGTACAGAGATAGGGAGGGACAAGGCCATGAAGGGATTTGCATGAGTCTCAATTTCCTCCAGTTAAACATTGGAAAGAGTGAAGCTATCATTTTCGGCTCTTGCCACAAACTCCGTACTCGTCCCTGGGATTCCATTCCCCTCCCTGGCCACTGTCTCAGGTTGAACCAGACTTCGCAGCCTTGGTGTCCTATTTGACCCCAAATTGAGCATCTGACCCCATATACTTTCCATCACTAAGACTGCCTACTTCCACCTCTAACGTCGCTTACCTCTGCCGTTGCCTCAGCTCCTCTGCTGCTGAAACCCTCATCCTTGTCTTTGTCACCTCCAGACTTGACCATTCCAATATTTTCCTGGTGATCTTCCCCTCCTCCAGAAACCTCAGTTCATCCCAAACTCTGCTGCCCATATCCTATCTGGAACCTAGACCCATTCACCCATCACCCCTGTCCCTGTTGACCTACATTGGCTCTTAGATATTAGGAAAGTAAAGACATACCCTGGATCATAGGGAACACAGATTTGCTTATGGAAGTGGTTTGTGACACTGAACCCGAAGAAAATGTCTTGTGTAAAAAGCCAAAACTGGAACAGCTAGCCATGAGCTTTGGAGAGGCCTCTGATCGCACCATCTCCTTCGCTCACTCCCTCTATTGCTAGCATGCCCAGAATGTCACTCTCCTCATCTGGAATCAAGAGTTGCAGCTTGGGTGATCACCTCCTGCTGTCTGCATTCAATGGCCCTGGTTATCTGTGGCCTTGTTCCAAAAAGAGCCACCCTTTTCTGTAGCACCCTTTAAGAAGTATCTTGGAAGGATAATGTTCGACTTGCTTCAGAAATTTTTCACTTTATCAACATGTTCTTCTAGTTTAAAAAAAATGGTGTATCTGAACCTCTAAGACTCTCTGCACCTCTACTCCCTTTTAAAGTTCTATCATTTAGTGTATATTTCCTCTCATTCTAACTTCCGAAATATCTCGCCTCACATTCTCTGCATTAAGTTTCAACTCACGTTGCTGTGTCCAATTGACGAACTGTCTCTATCCTTCTAAAGTCTCATCTGATCTTCTTCACAGCTTAGCATCTCCCCATTTTTGTATCGTCTGCAAATTTTGATGTTGTGTTCCTTATATCCAACTTCAGATCATTTATTTTCTTAATTATGAATCCATACGGGCTGTTATTCATTAACTCACGTTTTTCGGTGATGATTGATTTTTGTCCCTTATGGCTTCTAGAAGCTTATGCACTATTGATAGGAGGTTGACTGTACAATAGTTACCTGGTTTAAATTGCACTGTTATAGTGCACTTTTATTTCTACCAGATTTATACGCTAAATATCATCGAGATTCTTGGATTACAAGGGTTCTAGTACTGTATAGTAGGTCCATGTGGACTAATCAGCTTGAGTTGCTTTTCATTTTAAATAGAAATACGTAATGGAAAAAGATCTAAATCTGTGTCACTTTTCTCATAAGTCATGAATAATGGGGCCACGGGAACGGTAGCATCGTGGTTATGTTACTGGACTAGTAATCCAGAGACATGAGTTCAGATCCCAACCCCAAGAATTTAAATTCAGTTAATTAAATAAATCTGGAATAAAAAGCTAGTATCAGTAATGGTGACCATGAAACTACCGGATTGTCGTAAAAGCCCATCTGGTTCACTTATGTCCTTTCGGGAAGGAAATCTGCCGCCCTTACCTGGTCTGGCCTATCTGTGACCCACAGAAATGTGGTTGACTCTTAACTGCCCTCTGAAATGGCCTAGCAAGCCACTCAGCTGTATCAAAAAAAAACTAGGAAAAACAATAGGAATAAAACCGGACAGACCACCCGTCATCGACCTAGGCACTAGATTCAGACATGGCAAAGGCACACCCTGCCCAGCCAACCCTGCCAAGTCCTCCTCGCTAACATCTGGGAACTTGTGCCAAAATTGGGAGAGTTGTCCCACAGACTAGTCAAGCAACAGCCTGATATAGGCCCAAAAATTAGTCCCGCGACGCGAGAGTACGCACTGTGTACTCTCGTGTATTCTGTCACCAATTGCCGGTTTTCTGCATGCACTGCGCATGCGCTGAAAACCGGCACTTGGTTTTTGGAAAAGGGGGCGGTTCCTCGGTGCACCGCGTGCGTGCTACAGGCTGCGCGCACGCTGTGCACTTAGTGCTTTGGACGCGCAGGTAAGGACGGAAGATTTTAGAAATGATAAAAGGAGGAGTAAGACCCACTTTTAACAAGGTAAGTAGTGAATTAAGTATTATTTTGAATTTTTTTTAACAGGTATATCTTTTTTAGAGACTTTAAAGACAGGTAAGTTTATTTTTATAACTTTAAAAGATTTTAAATTTTTTCAAAAATTTAATTTTTTATTTAAAATGGTTAATTTATTTAACTATACTTATTTTATTAATGTGATGGTTTTTTTTTATTTAATTGAGGTTTAGCTGTTATTTTGGGGGTGTGTAAGATTCATAGCTTTCACAGCATGTATGTGAAACTTATGAATGGAAGATGGTGTGCTGCCATTGGCTCTAACTGAGTCACGTGATCCCACAGCTCGCACGAATTCACTACGCTGGTGGGATACGCAAGCACTGCCCAGCTGATGTCTAGAACATCAAGTTCGTGCGAGCTGGATCTGAAAAAGCCAACGCGGAGTGAGAGATCACGGGGAAGCCTTACCCCCGCGTCAACACTCAGTCTTTAATTTCTGGGCCATAGTCATACTCACAGAATCATACCTTTCTACCAACATCCTCTATCACTATCCCTTGAGATGAAGGCAGCATTTGACCGAGTGTGGCATAATTGACCGAGTGTGGCATCATTGAAGTCAAATGGAATCTGGGGAAAAACTCTCCACTGGCTGGAGTCATAACTAGCACAAAGGAAGATGGTTGTGGTTGTTGGATGCTAGTCATCTCAGCCACAGGACATCGCTGCAGGAATTCCTCAGGGCAGTGTTCTAGGCTCAACCATCTTCAGCTGCTTCATCAATGACCTTCCCTCCATCATAAGGTCAGAAGTGGGGCAAAGAGAGAGTATGAGAATAGAATGGCAGCTAACATAAAAGGCAATCCAAAAGTCTTCTCTAGGCATATAAATAGTAAACGGGTAGTAAGAGGGAGGATGGGGCCGATTGGCAACCAAAAAGGAGACCTACGCATGGAGACAGAGGGTATGTATGACTGAGGTACTAAATGAGTACTTTGCATCTGTCTTCACCAAGGAAGAGGATGCTGCCATAGACACAGTAAAGGAGGAGGTAGAGGAGATACTGGATGGGATAAGAATTGATAAAGATGAGGTACTAGAAAGGCTGACTGTACTTAAAGTAGATAAGTCACTAGGACTAGATGGGCTGCATCCTAGGATGCTGAGGGAAGTGAAGGAAGAAATCGCGGAGGTACTGACAATCTTCCAATCCTCCTTAGAAACTGGGGTGGTGCCAGAGGACTGGAGTCATAGAGTTATACAGCACAGAAAGAGGCCCTTTGGCCCATCGTGTCTGCGCCGGCCATCAAGCCCTATCTATTCTAATCCCATTTTCCAGTACTTGGTCTGTAGCCTTGTATGCTATGGCGTTTCAAGAGCTCATCTAAATGCTTCTTGAATGTTGTGAGGGTTCCTGCCTCTACCACCCTTTCAGGCAGTGAGTTCCAGATTCCAACCACCCTCTGGGTGAAAAAGTTTTTCCTCAAATCCCCTCTAAACCTCCTGCCCCTTACCTTGAAACTATGCCCCTTGGTTATTGACCCCTCTACTAAGGGGAAAAGTTCCTTTCTATCTACCCTAACTATGCCCCTCCTAATTTTGTACACCTCAATCAGGTCCCCCCTCAACCTTCTCTGCTCTAAGGAAAACAACCCTAGCCTGTCCAGTCTCTCTTCATAGCTGAAGTGCTCCAGCCCAGGTAATATCCTGGTGAATCTCCTTTGCACCCTCTCCAATGCAATCACATCCTACCTATAGTGTGGCGACCAGAACTGCACACAGTATTCCAGCTGTGGCCTAACTAGCGTTTTGTACAGCTCCATCATAACCTCCCTGCTCTTATATTCTATGCCTCGGCTAATGAAGGCAAGTATCCCATATGCCTTCTTAACCACCTTATCTACCTGTCCTGCTGCCTTCAGGGATCTATGTACATGCACACCAAGGTCCCTCTGATCTTCTGTCCTTCCTAGGGTTCTACCATTCATTGTGTATTCCCTTGCCTTGTTAGTCCTCCCAAAATGCATCACCTCACACTTTTCAGGGTTAAATTCCATTTGCCACTGTTCTGCCTATCTGACCAACCCATCTATATCGTCCTGTAGCCTGAGGCTTCCCTCCTCGCTATTTACCACTCCACCAATTTTTGTGTCATCTTCGAACTTACTGATCATACCTCCTACATTCATCTCTAAATCATTAATGTACACTACAAACAGCAAGGGACCCAGCACCGATCCCTGCGGTACACCACTGGGCACAGGCTTCCAGTCACAAAAACAACCTTCGACCATCACCCTCTGCCTCCTGCCACTAAGCCAATTTTGGATCCAATGTGCCAAATTGCCCTGGATTCCATGGGCTCTTCTTGACCAGTCTCCATGCGGGACTTTGTCAAAAGTCTTACTGAAGTCCATGTAGACTACATCAACCGCACTACCTTCATCCACACAGCTAGTCACCCCCTCAAAAAATTCAATCAAATTGGTTAGACATGATCTGCCCCTGACAAAGCCATGCTGACTATCCTTGATTAATCCTTGCCTCTCCAAGTGGAGACTAATTCTGTCCCTCAGAATTTTTTCCAATAATTTCCCTACCACTGATGTTAGGCTCACTGTCCTGTAATTCCCTAGTTTATCCCTACTACCCTTCTTGAATAATGGTACTACGTTAGCTGTCCTCCAGTCCTCTGGCACCTGAAAATTTGTGTCAGAGCCCCTGCAATCTCCTCCCTTGCCTCACACAGCAGCCTGGGATACGTCTCGTCTGGGCCTGGGGATTTATCCACTTTAAAGCCTGCTAAAACCGCTAGTACCTCCTCCCTCTCAATGCTAATTTGTTCAAGTATATCACAATCCCCCAGGCTGATTTCTATGCCTACATCGTCCTTCTCCATCGTGAACACAGATGCAAAATATTCATTTAAAACCTCACCTACATCTTCCGGCTCTACACACAGATTGCCACCTTGGTCCCTTATGTGCCCTACTCTTTCCCTGGTTATCCTCTTGCCCTTAACATACTTATAAAACACCTTGGGATTTTCCTCTATTTTGCCTGCCAGTGTTTTTTCTTGCCCCCTCTTCGCTCTCCTAATTTCTTTTTTAAGTACCCCCCTGCACTTTCTATACTCCTCTAGGGCTTCCACTGTTTTTAGTCCTTTGTATCTGCCAAAAGCCTCCCTTTTTTTCCTAATCTATTCTTGTATATCCCTTGACATCCAGGGTTCCCTGGACTTGTTGGTCCCACCCTTGACCTTTACGGGAACATGTTGGCGCTGTACTCTCTCTATTTCCTTTCTGAATGACTCCCACAGCTCTGATGTGGATTTTCCTACAAGTAGCTAATGACAGTCCACTTTGGCCAGATCCTGCCTTATCATATTAAAATAGGCCTTCCCCCAATTTAGAACCTTTATTTCCGGTCCATCTTTGTCCTTTTCCATGACTACCTTAAATCTCACCGAATTATGGTCACTGGCACCAAAATGCTCTCCTACTGACACTTCTACCACTCTGGAGAATTGCAAATGTTACACCCTTGTTCAAAAAAGGGTGTAAAGATAACCCAGCAACTACAGGCCGGTCAGTTTAACCTCGGTAGTGGGGAAGCTTTTAGAAACAATAATCAGGGACAAAATTAACAGTCGCTTGGACAAGTGTGGATTAGTTAAGGAAAGCCTGCACGGATTTGTTAAAGGCAAATCGTGTTTAACCAACTTGATCGAGTTTTTTGATGAGGTAACAGAGAGGGTTGATGAGGGCAGTGCGGTTGATGTGGTGTACATGGATTTCCAAAAGGCATTCGACAAAGGGCCACATAATAGGCTTGCCAGCAAAGTTGAATCCCATGGAATAAAAGGGACAGTGGCAGCATGGATACGAAATTGGCTAAGTGACAGGAAACAGAGAGTAGTGGTGAACGGTTGTTTTTCGGACTGGAGGAAGGTGTACAGTGGTGTTCCCCAGGGGTCGGTACTTGGACCACTGCTTTTCTTAATATATAATAATGACTTGGCTGTGGGTGTACAGGGCACAATTTCAAAATTTGCAGATGACACAAAACTTGGAAGTATAGTGAACAGTGAGGAGGATAGTGATAGACTTCAAGAGGACATAGACAGGCTGGTGGAATGGGCGAATATGTAGCAGATGAAATTTACCGCAGAAAAGTGTGAAGTGATGCATTTTGGTAGAAAGAATGAGGAGAGGAAATATAAACTAAAGGGTACAATCCTAAAGTGGGTGCATGAACAGAGAGACCTGGGGTATATGTGCACAAATCATTGAATGTGGCAGGGCAGGTTGAGAAAGCAGTTAAAAAAGCTTACAGGATCCTGGGCTTCATGAATAGAGGTATAGAGTACAAAAGCGTGGAAATTATGATGAACCTGTATAAAACACTGGTTCGGCCTCAACTGGAGTACTGTGTCCAATTCTGGGCACCACACTTTAGGAAGGATGTGAAGGCCTTAGAGAGGGTGTAGAAAAGATTTATGAGAATAATTCCAGGGATGAGAGACTTCGGTTATGTAGATAGACTGGAGAAGCTGGGGTTGTTCTTCTTAAAGCAGAGAAGATTGAGAGGAGATTTGATAGAGGTGTTCAAAATCATGAGGGGTCTGGACAGAGTAGATAGAGAGAAACTGTTCCCATTGGCAGAAGGGTCGAGAACCAGAAGACACAGATTTAAGGTGATTGGCAAAAGAACCAAAGGCGATTTTTACTCAGCGAGTGGTTAGGATCTGGAATGCACTGCCTGAAAGGGTGGTGGAGGCAGACTCAATCACGGCTTTCAAAAGGAGTTGGATAAGTACCTGAAGGAAAAAAATTTGCAGGGCTACGGGGAAAGGGTGGGGGAGCGGGACGAGCTGAAGTGCTCTTGCAGAGAGCTGGCACGGACTCGACGGGCCGAATGGCCTTCTTCCGTGCTGTAATGATTCAATGTTCGCTGATGATTGCAGTGTTCAGTTCCATTCGCAACTCCTCAGATAATGATGCAGTCCGTGCCTGCATGCAGCAAGAGCTAGACAACATTCAGGCTTGGGCTGATAAGTGGCAAGTAACATTCACACCACACAAGTGCCAGGTAATGACTATCTCCAACAAGAGAGAGTTTAGCCACCTCCCCATGACATTCAATGGAGTTACCATCGCCGAATCCCCCAGCAGCAATATCCTGGGGGGTCATCATTGACGAGAACGTTAACTGTACCAGTCACATAAATACTGTGGCTACAAGAGCAGGTCAGAGACTGGGTATTCTGCGGCGAGTGACTCACCTCCTGACTCCCCAAAGCCTTTGTACCATCTACAAGGCACGAGTAAGGAGTGTGATGGAATACTCTCCACTTGCCTGGATGAGTGCAGCTCCAACAACACGCAAGAAGCTCGACACCATCCAGGACAAAGCAGCCCGCTTGATTGGCACCCCATCCACCATCTTAAACATTCACTCCCTCCACTACCAGCGCACCGTGGCTGCAGTGTGTACCATCTACAAGATGCGCTGCAGCAACTCGCCTAGGCTTCTTCGACAGCAGATCCCAAACCTGCGACCTTTACCACCTTGAAGGACAAGGGGCCTACTTTTTAAGACTGCGGTGAGGAGGAATTTCTTCACTCAGAGGGTTGTGAATCTTTGGAATTCTTTGCCCCAAAGTGCTGTGGATGCTCAGTCGTTGAGTATATTCAAGGCTGAGATAGATAGATTGTTGGATTCCAGAGGACTTAAGGGATATGGGGATAGGGCAGGAAAGTGGGGTTGTGGTCGAAGATCAGCCATGATCTTATTGAATGGCGGAGCAGGCTCGAGGGGCCGTAGGCCTACTCCTGCTCCTAATTCTTATGTTCTTATATTCTTATGTTCTTAAGGGCAGCAGGTGCATGGGAACACCACCACCTGCAACTTCCCCTCCAAATCACACACCATCCTGACTTGGAATTATTGCTGGGTCAAAATCCTGGAACTCCCTCCCTAACAACACTGTGATGAAAGGTCATCAGCATGAAATGTTAACTCTGTTTCTCTCTGCACAGATGCTGCTTGACCTATTGAGTATTTCCAGCATTTTCTGTTTTTATTACTAGAGTATGACCTACCATCCCCAGTTTGACACACTGACAGCTTTTCATAGATCTTCTACTCGTCAAACTTAAATCGTTCAAGAACATCAGTCTCTCTTCTGTTATATATCACATATTTTAGACTATTTACAATAGCTTCTGGATCTATGTCTGGAACCTGGTGCCATTCACATCAATGTGGGTGTGATTTAAGCATTCCTCTAGCCTCAGGCTAATTTGGAGAACAACCCTCAGAGTCCCACTTAATGAAAATTAAACCCGGGTAAATCCACCTCATTTCCAATTGGAATCTAAATTTTGTACTATAACAATTAATGGATCCTGCTTTTGAAACACTGGACACCTGTGATATGAAATTCTGAACCGAGAAAATGACACTTATGGTTGCTTTGGCTTTGGTGTTGAAGCAGTGATAATGCCAGCACCGATCATTGATCTACCTTACTTAACATGAACACTTTGATCATGTGGTACTCAGAATGCAATGAGTTAGTCAACACCTTCAGGAAAGGCGGGGAGGATGTGAATAAAAAGGATAAGATCAGGAAGGAAAAGCAGCTTAATTGTCGATAGTGAATTAAAAGCTTAATGTAAAAAAAGTATAATGTAAAATAATATTTACACTTACACTTTGGATAAGTCTAAGGCAGCTACTTATTAATGCTGAGGATGATGATCTGCACAACTCATCTGGTTTTTTTTATTCGTTCCTGGGATGTGGGCGTCGCCGGCAAGACCAGCACTTATTGCCCATCCCTAATTGCCCTTGAGAAGGTGGTGGTGAGCCACCTTATTGAACTGCTGCAGTCCGTGAAAAACTGGAAAAATTTGGAGATGTAACAGATGTTAAGTAAGTACAGAGGCAGGGAATGGGGGGAGGGGAGGAAAGAACAACAGGGAAGGTCAGTGATTGAGTAGAAAGCAGGAGTGATTAAATGACAAAAGGGATGACGGTGCAAGGCAAAGGTAATGGGACAAGTAAAGAAAGAAAGGCTTGCATTTATATAGCGCCTTTCATGACCACTGGACGTCTCAAAGCGCTTTACAGTCAATGAAGTACTTTTGAAGTGTAGTCACTGTTGTAATGTGGGAAACGCAGCAGCCAATTTGCACACAGCAAGCTCCCACAAACAGCAATGTGATAATGACCAGATAATCTGTTTTTTGTTATGTTAGTTGAGGGATAAATATTGGCCAGGACACCGGGGATAACTCCCCTGCTCTTCTTCGAAATAGTGCCATGGGATCTTTTACGCCCACCTGAGAGAGCAGACGGGGCCTCGGTTTAACGTCTCATCCGAAAGACGGTACCTCCGACAGTGCAGCACTCCCTCAGCACTGCACTGGAGTGTCAGCCTAGCTTTATGTGCTCAAGTCTCTGGAGTGGGACTTCAACCCACAACCTTCTGACTCAGAAGCAAGTGTGCTACCCACTGAGCCACAGCTGACGCTTATGAGACAGAATGTCTTTCCTACAGGGAAATTAGTTGTAATAAGTACTGTTAAATGCTGAGATTTCTGAGAACTTTGCAATGCCAGTAGGAGCTCATCAGTATTAGCTTTACTCCTTCTACTCAGATCTTCTGCGGAAATGTGTAGAGAAACTTACCTGTCCAAGAAAATAAGAGTCCACCCAGCCTCCATGCTGAGCTGTCCATGGTACTTGAGCAGAGTAACAACAACTTGCATTTATTTAATGCCTTTAACGTAGTAAAACGTCCCAAGGCACTTCACAGGAGCGTAATCAGAAAAAAATTGACAGTGAGCTAAAGAAGACATTAGGACAGGTGAACAAAAACTTGGTCAAAGAGGTAGGTTTTAGTAGACGAGAGAGGTGGAGAGGCAGACAGGTTTATGGAGGGATTCCAGAGTGTAGGCCGAGACGGGTGAAGGCACAGCCGCTAATGGTGTGGCAAATGAAGGGGATGCACAAAAGGCCAGAATTGAAGGAACACAGCATTCTGGAGGGTAGTTCGGCTGGAGGAGGTTACAGAGTCAGGGAGGGGTGAGGCCATGATTTGAACATTATGATGAGAATTTTAAAGTCAAGGTGTTGGTGGACCAGGAGCTAATGTAGGTTAGTGAGCATAGTGGTGATGAGTGAACAGGACTTGGTGCAAGTTGGGATACACACAACAGAGATTGGATGAGCTCAAGGTTATAGAGGGTGGAAGATGGGAGGCCGTCCAGGAGAGCATTGGAATAGTCGAGTCTGGAGGTCACAAAAGCATGGATGAGGTTTTCAGCAGCAGATGGACTGAGGCAGGGGCCGAGACAGGCGATATTGCAGAGGTGGAAATACCGCCTAAGTCAGCGGTCTTGGTGACGGAGAGATGGGGTCGGAAGCTCAGCTTGGGGTCAAATAGGACACAGGTTGCGAATAGTCTGGTTCAACCTGAGACAGAGGCCAGGGAGGGGGATGGAATCAGTGGCTAGGGAACGGAGTTTGTGGTGGGGCTGAAGACAATGCCTTCGGTCTTCTTAATGTTTAATTAGAGAGAATTTTGGCTCATGCAAACAGTCAGACAACACCAAAGCAGTGGAGGGGTTGAGAGAGGCGGTGGTGCGGTAGAGCCGGGTGTCATCAGTATACATGTGGAATCAGACTTTGTGTTTTCAGATGATGTCGCTGAGGGGCAGCATATAGGTGAGAAATAGGAGGGTGCCGAGGATAGATCCTTGGGGGACTCCTGAGGTAATGGTGCGAGAATGGGAAGAGAAGCCATTGCAGGAGATTATCTGGCTCCATCATTTTAAGTTTTAAAAGTTATCTGTATTGCTTATGTTTTCCTTCAATATTGTATTCATTTTAATGAAATTTATTGTGAAGCTGAATAATCTTTAGTACCCCTTTTAAAATATTTTATCATTGCCTTTTACTTGTCTCCAGAGGTAAATAGCTGTAATTCTGAAATTCCAGTTAGTGAGGAATACAGTTTAAAAAATGTCACTGGGAATAGAACTATAACTTAACAGTTTACGTCAGCTAACTTAAATTTCTAACACAATGGCCGGAATTTTAACTTGGAGGTGGGTAGGGAGTGGGGGGTTGTGGGGGGTGGTGGGGGGGGGGGGCGGTGGGGGCGGGAGGGGGACCTGGAATGTGGTCGGGAAACCCGGTAGAACAGGTTTTCCTCAGGCCCTGCCGAATGTAATGGCAGGGCCTGATTAACATTTTGCTTCTCTGTTTCCCGCTCACAGCCAGCCAGATGGAGAGGCTGGCTGTCGGGCAGGTTAACACGTGTCACCAGGCTGCAGAGAGGAGGGAGGGAGGAATCGGGTGGGGGGGGGGCGGGGTTTGGAAGGCCAGAGATCGTCGGAGGGGGTCAGAAGGATGGAGGCTGGAGGTGGTCGGAAGGCTGGAGATCATCGGAGGAGGTTGGAAGGATGGAGGTTGGCGGGGGTGGGAAGGTTGGGGAGGCGTCAGGGGACAGGGATTGGAAGCCGGAGGGGGGTTCAGAGGCCGGAGATGGGGGTCTGGGTGTTGGAAGGCCTGAGGGGGTGGGGTTGGTGCCGTGGATCGGAGGTCAGAGGGGGCATCAGAGGCCAGGGGGTGGGGGGGGGGGGGGGAGCGTGGGTCAGAAGGCTGGAGGGGCGAATC
This sequence comes from Squalus acanthias, assembly GCA_030390025.1. Lineage (NCBI taxonomy): Eukaryota > Metazoa > Chordata > Chondrichthyes > Squaliformes > Squalidae > Squalus > Squalus acanthias. The sequence continues at coordinate 17,497,649 of CM059425.1, read as the reverse complement.
GGAGATCAGAAGCCTCGTGGGGGGTCGGGGGCCTCGGGGTGGAGGTTGGGGGGAGATCGGAAGGGTCTGATCGTAGTAGGGTTGGCGAGGCAACAACGCTGGATCCAGCAGGGAAGCGGAAAGGCACTTACTGCCTGGATCCAGCAGTCCTTGCCTTCCTTTAGCTGGTTGGTTCCCCGAGGCCTGGGAAACCAGTCCAACCAGAGTTAAATTTAAAATGGAGCTTCAAAATGAGGCAACCAGACTCATTATAATATTTAAAGTGCCAACCGCCTCCTGGGAGCGGGTTGGCTGCCTGCCCCTGCCCCACCTCCGTTAAAACCGGAAGTGGGTGGTTTGGGATTGGAATTCAGATTTTAACACTTTTTAACCTCCCACCCGACCCCAACCCACCTGTTGTTTGGGGTTAAAATTCCCCCCTGTGACTTTTAGAATAAAAAAAACCATATCTAAGCAAAGTGGAAGATTTTTTAGACCACAGTCATATGTGCTCTGGTGCAGATGCAGTCGCTATAACGGTTGGATGTGGAATGATGCAATTGATGATATAATTGTATACACCCACGAGTGAGTTAGACTTGCATGTATATTGCAGAATTAGTTAGTAATGAATTGTAAATGTCGAGGTCAAAACGCCTGAAATTTGTGAGAACTATCATGAGACTCAAAAGGAGAACATAACTGTTTACTTTGTGAAATGAATATTCGCTGTAAGAATTAGCCTTCACAAATGGTTGTTAGTAGTGCATCACAGCCCTAGCCCTAGCCCCTACCACAGTCCCAGCCCCGACCACAGCCCCTCTTGGTGCCAGCTTATGTTTGTTACACAATGACCCAAAAACCGACATAGTTGAGAATAAGTTGTTTTGGATACATCACATAAATTAACTTGAAGTACACTTTAAGCCAATATTTCACATTCTGATTCAGATGATATTTGCGAAGTATCTAGATTAAGGATTAAATTACATGGATATCCTTCAGTAAGTTACAAGATAGCAGTGCTATCAAGGACTTTAGATGATGTCAAAGCCTCGAGTGAAATGTGTGCGGTTTATATTATTCTTCTGAACTCCATTGAGGTAGTATTTACATTTATGAAAGCTTTTTTGTTATTGTGTATTTTATAGAAATAGCGAGTTTTCTTTTCAATTCTATTTTTAACTTTTGTGATGGATTTGAAGATGCTACATGATATAAAACCTGAAGAAATCCTGGGATTGTTTCCCAGAACATTGAGTACTGCTGGGTTCTTTTTGTAATGAAGACAGAAAATTCATTACCTTTTTGCATATATTACAGTCTATCACCTATGTATATATAAATTGTTTGCCAAAAATTTACGATGCTCCTACTGTTACTTACAGACAGCTGATGAATTTTAAAAACCAAATTGCGATCCTGAAAATAGCTTTGCAAAGTACAACAAATATACTATTCAAACTTGTAATCCTGGGACTGTTGACTCAACTGCAACTGAACTTGAGCTTTTTGCATTCTGTACCTCCTTGGGGTGAGAGCCTGACCTAAAATTGACCCTCTACTTTACGAAAAGGACAGTAAATTTGAGAATGATTGTATCCTGTAACTGAACTGGAATAAACGTGTTCAAAAAAAGGCAATAAAGAGATTCAACCAGCACACAACAAAGTGATACGTAGGAACTAGAGATGTTTGGAGCGGTTACTTTTCTAATGTTGTAATTCTGTTATATGCAAACAAAACACAGCTCTAATTGTGGCCTGGGTTTCCTCCGCATTTGCACCCATGGAGACGTGTAATCTGGGCGCAAACAAAATACGTGGCTTAATTTTGTGCATAAATAAGTTACGTAAGTATTTACAATATGCTTGAGTATCCTTGATCTTTTACGTCTGTCCATCAAACCCTTCGGCTGAACGAATCTCTGCCCACAAAACTGGCCACGCCTCCAGCTCTCAAATGCAAGCATCCTCCAATTGCGACCAGATTTTCAGGTGCACTGGCACTTGTGGTCACCTGAAGAAAGCGCAGATCAGCTGACCAGGAGAGAATTGAAGCCACCATAATCTCTTGGTGCTGCAGAAAGCCATTTTACAGGCGATTTTTGAAATAAAAAAGAATGATCGCTCCCTGCTTTATGTTATATTGGAGGAGGAAGAGGAGGGAGTGAATCAGAGATAGGAAGCCCAAAGAGTGAAGCATCACAGGAGGAAACTACATCCCAGTTGCAGGTACCTGGCCCCGAGAGTATGCAGGCCACGACTGACATTCCAGGAGGTGTCTGATGAGCTGACTGCGCCGTTTACGCTTCACACTGTGTGACTTGCTCCAAGGTGACTTGAAGCCTCAATCCACATGCTGCAGAGCCCTAACAGTGGAAGTAAAGGTGACCACAGCCCTCAACCTTTACCAGTCTGGATCCTTCCAGGCATCCACAAGGGACCTGTGCTGCTCAGTCAAGAGGCAGCTAGGGACAGCCCCCCTGCGCTGTCGACCAGTTACATTGGGGCTGGAAGGTTGGGGCCAGTCTGATGAGCTGTGGGCCTGTAGTTCTTCGATCCTTACAGCCATCTTTTCCTGGAACAGGGATACTGCTGTCTGCATTCCAGGATGGAGATCTTGAGCTGCCTTGTGCAACCTAATTTTTTAATATTTTCTTCCCTTTTCCCTCAAAAGTCTTTCTGTGCTGTGCAGTTTTCCCACATGAAAGAGATATTGGAATACTTTTCCCAAACCTATAGCAATACAGCTTTATAATGTAGTAGTGCATTGATTAGCCAGTTTTCTTTCCCTGACCTCCACTTAGTGTCTCTATTGAATGTCTTTAAATGCCGCCAAACTCACTATTTGGGGAGCCATGACCACAACCAACGATTCACTGAGCTTCAGCAGTGTTGCTCCCATCAGTACGTGATACATTTATACAACACTGTACAAAGAATGTCTAGAGGGAGACAGAAGGCTAGCTGCTTGTGGGAGAGGCTGGTAGGACTGGCTGTAGCTGTGTTTTAAAAAAGTTTAAATCAGCCACTTTTTAAGAAGGCCAATTTCTATTGCCAAAGCACCATTACCACAAGGACTTGTAAGCGTTGCCCGCATCCTGAGAACAAATAAATAAAAAACACTTGATTTTTTTTGCGTGTCCCAGCTAGCCTTGTTCAGTAGTAGGGACAATGCTCGAGTCTATTATAAAGGATGTGATAACAGGACACTTAGAAAATATCAACGGGATTAGACAAAGTCAACATGGATTTATGAAAGGGAAATCGTGTTTGAGGATGTAACTGGTAGAATAGATAAGGGAGAACCAGTGGATGTGGTGTATTTGGATTTTCAGAAGGCCTTTGCTAAAGTCCCACATAAGAGGTTAGTGTGCAAAATTAAATCACATGGGATTGGGGGTAATATACTGGCATGGATTGAAAATTAGTTAACAGACAGGAAACAGAGAGTAGGAATAAATGCGTCTTTTTCGGGGTGGCAGGCGGTGACTAGTGGGGTACCGCAGGGATCAGTGCTTGGGCCCCAGCTATTCACAATATATATCAATGATTTGGATGAGGGAACCAAATGTAATATTTCCAAGTTTGCTGACGACACGAAACTAGGTGGGATTGTGAGTTGTGAGGAGGATGCAAAGAGGCTTCAAGGCGATTTAGACAAGTTGAGTGAGTGGGCAAATACATGGCAGATGCAGTATAACATGGATAAATGTGAAGTTATCCACTTCGGTAGGAAAAACAGAAAGGCAGAGTATTATTTAAATGGTGATAGATTGGGAAATGTTGATGTACAAAGGCACCTGGGTGTCCTTGTACACCAGTCACTGAAAGCAAATATGCAGGTGCAGCAAGCAGTTAGGAAGGCAAATCGTATGTTGGCCTTCATTGCAAGAGGATTTGAGTACAGGAGCAAGGATGTCTTACTGCAGTACACATGCTTTGTTTTCTATCTATATATGCTCTGGCGATTCTGTATCCAATTTACTTCACCTGAGGAAGGAGCAATCGATAGCTCCGAAAGCTTGTGATTTCAAATAAAACTGTTGGACTATAACCTGGTGTTGTGCGACCTCTCAATTTTGTCCACCCCAGTCCAACACCGGCATCTCCGCATCATTACTGCAGTTATACAGTGCCTTGGTGAGACCACACCTGGAGTACTGTGTGCAGTTTTGGTCTCCTTACCTAAGAAAGAATATACTTGCCATAGAGGGAGTGCAGCGAAGGTTCACCAGACTAATTCCTGGGATGGTAGGTCTCGTATGAGGAGAGATTGGGTCGACTAGGCCTGTATTCACTAGAGTTTAGAAGAATGAGAGGGGATCTCATTGAAACGTATAAAATTCTGACAGGGCTAGACAGACTGGACGCAGGGAGGGTGTTTCCCCTGGCTGGGGGGTCTAGAACAAGGGGTCACAGTCTAAGGATATGGGGTCGGACATTTAGGACTGAGATGAGGAGAAATTTCTTCACTCAGAGGGTGGTGAACCTGTGGAATTCTCTACCACATAAGGCTGTGGAGGCCAAGTCACTGAATATATTTAAGAAGGAGATAGATAGATATCTAGACGCAAAAGGCGTCAAGGATTATGGGGAGAGAGCGAGAATATGGTATTGAGATAGAGGATCAGCCATGATCATATTGAATGGCGGAGCAGGCTCGAAGGGCTGAATGGCTTACTCCTGCTCCTATTTTTCTATGTTTCTATGTTTCTAACTAGACTGGAATACTGCTGGGGGAGATGGTTTCTCAGGGGAATGCAGCAAGAGCCAAGTCCGTGGCACTACGAGTGGCTCAGCTGCACAGGAGGGGAGGAAAAAGAGTGGGAGAGCAATAGTGATAGGGGATTCTATCATAAGGGCAACAGATAGATGTTTCTGTGGCCGCAGACGTGACTCCAGGATGGTATGTTGCCTCCCTGGTGCCAGGGTCAAGGATGTCACTGAACGGCTGCAGGGCATTCTGAAGGGGGAGGGCGAACAGTCAGAGGTCGTGGTTCACATTGTTACCAACGACGTGGGTAGAAAGAGGGAGGAGGTCCTGCAACAAGAATTTAGGGATCTAGGTAGCAGATTAAAAAGCAGGACCTCAAAGGTTGTAATCTCTGGATTACTCCCAGTGCCACGTGCTAGTGCGTATAGGAATAGGAGGATAGAGCAGATGAATGCGTGGCTAAAGAGTTGGTGCAGGAGGGAGGGCTTTAGTTTGCTGGATCACTGGGTCTGCTTCTGGGGAAGGTGGGACCTGTACAAGTCGGACGGGTTGCACCTGAACCGGAACGGGACCAACATTCTTGCGGGGAGGTTTGCTAGTACTGTTGGGGGGGGTTTAAACTAACTTGGCAGGGGGATGGGATATGGAGTGGAGCTATAGTAGGGGGTGATGCAGAGCCAAATATAGAGGAAAAAACAAGTCAGCCTGGAAGGCAGAGCAAATATGTAACGGCACAAGGGAGTATGGCAAGGCTGGATGGCATTTATTTTAATGCAAGGAGTCTTGCGAGTAAGGCAGATGAATTGAAGGTGTTGATGAACACATGGGAGTATGATATTGTTGCTATCACAGTGACATGGTTGAGGGAGGGGCAGGACTGGCAGCTCAATATTCCGGGGTATAGAATCTTCAGGTGAGACAGAGGGGGGTGTAAAAGAGGAGGGGGTGTCGCAATATTAATCAAGGAGTCAATTACTGCTGTAAGGAGGGATGATATCTTAGCAGGTTCCTCTAATGAAGCCATATGGGTAGAACTTAAAAACAAAAAGGGGGCAAGCACTTTGCTGGGAGTGTACTATAGGCCCCCAAACAGTCAGGGGGAGATAGAGGAACAGATATGCAGGCAAATCTCAGAGAAGTGTAGAAATAATAGGGTAATAATAGTAGGGGATTTCAACTTCCCCAATATTAACTGGGATAGTCAGAGTGTGAAAGGCTTAGAGGGTGCAGAATTCTTAAAGTGCATCCAGGAGAGCTTTTTGAGCCAGCATGTAGAAAGTCCTACAAGAGAGGGGGCGGTACTGGACCTAATTCTAGGGAATGTAGCCGGGCAAGTGGTAGATGTGTCAGTAGGAGAGCATTTTGGTGACAGTGACCATAATTCGGTCAGATTTAAGGTAGTCATGGAAAAGGACAAAGATGGACCGGAAATAAAGGTTCTAAATTGGGGGAAGGCCGATTTTAATATGATAAGGCAGGATCTGGCCAAAATAGACTGGGATCAGCTACTTGTAGGAAAATCCACATCAGAGCAATGGGAGTCTTTCAGAAAGGAAATAGAGAGAGTACTACGGCAACATGTTCCCGTAAAGGTCAAGGGTGGGACCAACAAGCCCAGGGAACCCTGGATGTCAAGGGATATACAAGAATGGATTAGGAAAAAAGGGAGGCTTTTGGCAGATACAAAGGACTAAAAACAGTGGAAGCCCTAGAGGAGTATAGAAAGTGCAGCTGGGTACTTAAAAAAGAAATTAGGAGAGCGAAGAGGGGGTGATGTAGGCATAGAAATCAGGCAGGGGGATTGTGATATACTTGAACAAATTAGTATTGAGAGGGAGGAGGTACTAGCGGTTTTAGCGGGCTTAAAAGTGGATAAATCCCCAGGCCCTGACTGGATGTATCCCAGGCTGCTGTGTGAGGCAAGGGAGGAGATTGCAGGGGCTCTGACACAAATTTTCAGAACCTCTCTGGCCACAGGGGAGGTCAAAATTGAGAGGTCGCACAACACCAGGTTATAGTCCAACAGTTTTATTTGAAATCACAAGCTTTCGGAGCTATCGATTGCTCCTTCCTCAGGTGAAGGTGTCAGAGGACTGGAGAACAGCTAACCTATTACCATTGTTCAAGAAGGGTAGTAGGGATAAACCAGGGAATTACAGGCCAGTGAACCTAACATCAGTGGTAGGGAAATTATTGGAAAAAATTCTGAGGGACAGAATTAGTCTCCACTTGGAGAGGCAAGGATTAATCAAGGATAGTCAGCATGGCTTTGTCAGGGGGAGATCATGCCTAACCAATTTGATTTAATTTTTCGAGGGGGTGACTCGGTGTGTGGATGAGGGTAGTGCAGTTGATGTGGTCTACATGGACTTCAGTAAGGCTTTTGACAGTGTCCCACATGGGAGACTGGTCAAGAAGGTAAGAGCCCATGGGAACCAGGACAATTTGGCACATTGGATCCAAAATTGGCTTAGTGGCAGGAGGCAGAGGGTGATGGTCGAAGGTTGTTTTTGTGACTGGAAGCCTGTGTCCAGTGGTGTACCGCAGGGATTGGTGCTGGGTCCTTTGCTGTTTGTAGTGTACATTAATGATTTAGATATGAATGTTGGAGGTATGATCAGTAAGTTCGCAGATGATACGTAAATTGGTGGAGTGATAACTAGCGAGGAGGGAAGCCTTAGGCTACAGGACGATATAGATGGGATGGTTAGATTGGCAGAACAGTGGCAATGGAATTTAACCCTGAGAAGTGTGAGGTGATGCATTTTGGGAGGACAAACAAGGCAAGGGAATACACAATGAATGGTAGGACCCTAGGAAGGACAGAGGATCAGAGGGACCTTGGTGTGCATATACATAGATCCCTGAAGGCAGCAGGACAGGTAGATAAGGTGGTTAAAATAGCATATGGGATACTTGCCTTCATTAGCCGAGGCATAGAATATAAGAGCAGGGAAGTTATGATGGAGCTGTACAAAACGCTAGTTAGGCCACAGCTGGAATAGTGTGTGCAGTTCTGGTCACCACACTATAGGAAGGATGTGATTGCATTGGAGAGGGTGCAGAGGAGATTCACCAGGATGTTACCTGGGCTGGAGCACTTCAGCTATGAAGAGAGACTGGACAGGCTGGGGTTGTTTTCCTTAGAGCAGAGAAGGCTGAGGGGGGACCTGATTGAGGTGTACAAAATTATGAGGGGCATAGATAGGGTAGATAGAATGGAACTTTTCCCCTTAGTAGAGGGGTCAATAACCAGGGGGCATAGTTTCAAGGTAAGGGGCAGGAGGTTTAGAGGGGATTTGAGGGAAAACTTTTTCACCCAGAGGGTGGTTGGAATCTGGAACTCACTGCCTGAAAGGGTGGTAGAGGCAGGAACCCTCACAACATTCAAGAAGCATTTAGATGAGCACTTGAAACGCCATAGCATACAAGGCTACGGACCAAGTGCTGGAAAATGGGATTAGAATAGACAGGGCTTGATGGCCGGCGCGGACACGATGGGCTGAAGGGCCTCTTTCTGTGCTGTATAACTCTATGACTCCTGTCGGCTCCACTTTTACTGCTCCAGTGTACTGAACTCTGCCATCTTGGTGGCACCCAGTACCATCACTGAGTCCCCCATCATCAATATCTTGGGGCTTACCATTGACCAGAAGCTTAACTGGACGAGACTTATCAACACCGTGGCTACAAGAGCAGGTGAAAGGCAGGGTACTCTGTGAGGAGTGACTTACCTCCTGACCCCTCAAAGTCTCTCCAGCATCTACACGGCTGAGCTGGAGAATGTGATGAAATGCTCACTACCCACCTGGATGAGTACAGCCACAAAAACACTCAAATAGCTCAACACCATCCAGGACAGAGGAGATTTCTAAATTGGTGCCCCCTACCACTGGCTCCCCACCCCTGCACCATGGCTACAGTATGTACTATTTACAGGATGCACTGCAGCAACTCAACAAGCTTACATCAGCAGCATTTCCCTCTCCCGCGACCCCACCACTGAGAAGTTTGTAGGAACACCGTCACTTCTAAGTTCCCCTCCAAGTCGCACATCATCCCAGCTGGGACATCTATCACCGATCCTTTATTGTGAATATCTTTGAATTCCCTACCGAACACCATTGCCAAAGCAGCATCACCACAAGGATTTGTCAATGCAGCCCACATCCTGAGATGAAATAAATCAAAACTGGAAAAACTAGAGAACAAATTTCAAACGATTTATTAAAATTGATTAAAAGTTTATATGGATTATTCCTGGATAAATAGAGAAGCTGTGAATGTGAGAGAGAAAAGAACACGACAGACTGTATTGAATACTAACCTGTTGTTCCTTTTGTTGGTTTAAACTCATAAAGAAGAAAGAAAGAACTTGCATTTATATAGCACCTTTCATGCCCTCGGGACATTCCAAAGTGTTTTACAGCCAATTAAGTACTTTGGAAGCACGGCAGCCAGTGCAAGGTCCCACAAACAGCAATGTAATAATGATGTTTTTTAGTGGTGTTGTTTGGGGGATAAATATTAGCCAGGAAACTGGGGAGAACTCCCCTGCTCTTCAAAATAGTGCCGCAGGATCTTTTATGTCTACCTGAGAGGGCAGATAGGGCATCGGTTTAACGTCTCATCCGAAAGACAGCACCTCTGATAGTACAGCACTCCCTCAGCACTGCACTGGAGTGTCAACTAGATTTTGTACTCAAGTCTCTGGAGTGGGACTTGAACCCACAATCTTCTGACTCTGAGACGAGAGTGCAAACCTCTGAGCCACAGCTGCCACTTGTCATAAATGCAAACTTCGGAAAGTGAATTAATCTAAGGGAAAATCAGACAGATTGGAAGTTTTGTTTTAAAATGATTTTGAAAGCAAACAGAAATCCTCTAATTATCATCTGATTACCACTGGTGTTTTTGGCAAAAAAGAATTGCAAATATTCTAATTACTAACAGCTGTCAGAGAGAGAGAGAGAGTTTTCCTTTTAACTTGAGTTCTTTTTACAAATTAAAAAATGATTTGTATTTGGAAAGCTCTATTGGACTGATTTCTTCTAATTTGTTATTTCTCAACAGCCGTCTGTGATCCACCATGCCAAAACAGAGGCTCATGTTCACGACCTCAGCTCTGTGTCTGCCGGTCAGGATTCCAGGGTTCTAGGTGTGAAGAAATTGTTCCAGAACAACCTTACATTCCCCGTGCTTTCTCATCAAGGTCCTTCTCACCTCGGTCATCTGCCTCGTACTCCAACACTATCCAGAGGATTGAAAGCAGTGCAAAAAACAACACTAAAAGTACAAATGAAACTTCAACTAGACATAAGGCTTCATCAGTTGGCGAAGGTCAGAGTTTTGTGTAAGTAACTGTTTGATTTATTCTGCTCCGTCAGAGTTTTGCGTATCAGGCTAACAGTTTTTACATCATTGTTTTATTAAGATGCAGTATGGAGGTAATTAATATTATGAATCATGTCATTTTCACGGTAGATTTAGTGTTCTTTACTCAATTGAAAGTTGCCTGATAGAATATTTGTTTCCCAATATGATAAATTTGACAGGGAATATGTTACAGGAAGTGAGTGTGAAACTTATAAGAAGTTCGTGTTGTGCACAAACCTTTTAATATAATGTATATTTGTAAGTTTGAGATTGTGGGGTTGGTTTTCAACTTGCCACCCAGGAGTAAAACTGGCGTTGCAGGTCAGCTGCCCAATGTAGAAATTGCCCGACTTTCATTTTGTTTGGTTTCAATGAAAATCAAAGTTGGGCGGCTTCTATAATGGGTGGCCAATCCTCAATGTCAGCTTTACACCTGGGTGGCAGGCTTTAAATGCCCCCCTACGTGTTGATGTTTGGAGCTGGAGGTGTTCTTTGAGGTAGTGTGTTAGCATCTGAAGTTGAAGATGCAGTTTGAGAGTATGTTAGTGTCAAATTTTGAAGCTGTGGTTGGAGTGACAGGGTATTGATGTCTGAGGTTGAAGGTGTATGTTGAAGCTATAAGCTGAAGTTGGGATATTAGCATATATTTTCCTTCTTTGGCATTATTAGTAAGGAGTAAGGAGTGTGATGGAATACTCTCCACTTGCCTGGATGAGTGTAGCTCCAACAGCACTCAAGAAGCTCGACACCATCCAGTACAAAGCAGCCCGCTTGATTGGCACCCCATCTATTACCTTAAACATTCACTCCCTCCACCACCAGCGTACCGTGGCTGCAAGGGTGTTCCATCTACAATATGCACTGCAGCAACTCGCTAAGGCTTCTTTTGCAGCACCTCCCAAACCCGTGACCTCTTCCACCTAGAAGGACAAGGGCAGCAGACGCATGGGAACACCACCACCTCCAAGTTCCCCTCCAAGTCCTGACTTAGAAGTATATCACCGATCCTTCATCGTCGCTGGGTCAAAATCCTGGAACTCCCTACCTAACAGCACTGTGGGAGTACCTTCACCACAGGGACTGCAGCGGTTCAAGAAAGCGGCTCACCACCACCTTCTCAAGGGCAATTACGGGATGGGCAATAAATGCTGGCCTTGCCAGCGATGCCCATATCCCATAAACGAATAAAAAAAAATTACCACCAGAATGGCTGTTGGCAGGTTTGAGACAGACTTAAATAGAAATGGATTGTTTACACCCAACTTTTTTTTATCATGTTTGGACAGATTTAAAGAGCAGACAAGTGGTACGAGATAAATACTGCATCTATGTCAAATTTAAGAGGATGCAGACAATTAAGGGAGGGTGTCACAGTGGAGGAACAAGAATTGCGAACATGTATTGAGAGCCTCAAGAAAGCATTGCAACCTAAGGCTGAAGGGGCAGGCAACTAAGACAGACAGGTAAATGGAAACCCAAGGCGCTGACACGAGTCTGAAGTCAAGTGACAGAGTAGCCCAGTAACTGACCCTCTGTTTATTGATTGCTGAAGTCGAAATGATGCTACCTGTGATTGTTGTAAGGAATGTTGACCTCTGCTATAATTTACATGAATTAAAGAAAGAAAGACTTGCATTTCTACAGCGCCTTTCACGACCACTGGATGTCTCAAAGCGCTTTACAGCCAATGAAGTACTTTTTGAAGTAGAGTCACTGTTGTAATGTGGGAAACGCGGCAGCCAATTTGCGCACAGCAAGCTCCCACAAACAGCAATGTGATATTGACCAGATAATCTGTTTTTGTTATGTGGATTGAGGGATAACTATTGGCCAGGACACCGGGGATAACTCCCCTACTCTTCTTTGAAATAGTGCTATGGGATCTTTTACGTCCACCTGAGAGAGCAGACGGGGCCTCGGTTTAACGTCTCATCTGACAGCATAGCACTGGAGTGTCAGTCTGGATTTACATGCTCAAGTCTCTGGAGTGGGACCTGAACCCGCAACCCTCTGACTCAGAGGCGAGAGTGCTACCCACTCAGGTGGACGTAAAAGATCCCATGGCACTATTTAGAAGAAGAGCAGGAGAGTTATCCCAGGCTCAGGGTTTTTACAGGGAACTTAGAAGGAAATAAATATGGGTGTGGATGTGGTGGAGTGTGTCCCTGTCACATTTCCAGCCCAGTTCTACCTCAGTTCTGCTGAAAAGTTGATAAAGGGCGAGTGGGAAATCTTGGCCAAATGTTTTTGCAGTAAGGACTTGGCGCTATAGTTTAAAATGCTGTAGTGTGTGTGTTAGCATCTGGAGCTGTAGTTTTGAGAGTTTAAGTAGCTGTATACAAAGCAGCTGATTCTTGTGGAAGGTTTGTGTTTTTCTTCCAATAAAATTTTGTTTAGTTTTACTTTAAGTTGCTGTGACTTTTTGGAGCACTGCAGTTACACTTGATCACGATGGAATTGAATCAATTTCATTCAAATAACCTACTATTTACAATAGATATTAAAGGAGGAGTATCAATTTCAATTAGACACAAAAAAGCAAGTGAGAAATTATCTGGAGATGGATGTGTAAGTACCATGTTATTTTGTAATTCTGAATTATTTTCTGTCAGTGGTGTTCATTCAGGTACAAGGATAATCCAAGCTGAACGTAGAAGAGTTTCAAATCTCCCTTGGTGTTGACTGTGTGTACAATTTACTTCAGATTCTGTTCATCTATTGTTTATGCCTTAGCCTTTCAGTTCAAATGTTTGAATTTAAATTTTATCCAAACTGAAAAAGTCTCTATATGAGTATTTAAATTTTTTTTTATTTGTTCACGGGATGTGGGCATCGCTGGCAAGGCCGGCATTTATTGCCCATCCCTAATTGCCCTTGAGTGGCTTGCTAGGCCATTTCAGAGGGCAGTTAAGAGTCAACCACATTGTTGGGGGTCTGGAGTCAACATGTAGGCCAGACCGGGTAAGGGCGGCAGATTTCCTTCCCTAAAGGACATTAGTGAACCAGATGGGTTTTTACGACAATCCGGTATTGAATGCATAATCTTGCCAACATATAATGATAGTGTCTTGCAAATACATAAGGGGTAATTTGATGAGGCAGGGAACCGTGCCTCAGGCAGTGCATGTTGGAAAGTAAGCTGTACACTGCGCACAATTTTTTTGACCGTTAACTTAAATGGTCAGAAAATTATACAGTGAGCACCTGAAATTGCAATCTGCAGCCCTGATGAGCGATGCACCTTGCTGGGAGCACAAAGTCAGAAAATTATTTTTTATTCGCTTTTTTTTCTTAGCACCTGCATTTTCAAGAGCCTTTTGTCAATTCATGTAAGTTATGGCACAGAGGGCAACTCTCCCTACAACAATCTCATGCAGCATCATCTCGACTTCAGGAATCATTAAAGAGGGTCAGTTACTGGGCTACTCTGGCACATAACTTCAGACTCATGTCTGCCCCTTGGGTTTCCTTTTCCTTTTACCTGTCCCTTCCTGTTATTTTATGAGTTCATGGTGCCAGCGGAGAGGGTTGCCCTCTTAGCATTTTTAGTTGTATGTGAAAAGACTGCTACTACGACATTCTCTTCTGTCTGTGCAATTAAAATATTTAGCATCACACCACACTGAAGGGAAAGGTGTTTGTGAATGAACTTCAAACAGCAGGGGGCAGCATTGTTTCCTCTTTGCAGAGTGTGTCTTGGGGAATAAAATTACATAATGCTGGGCTCCGTGCATCAGCAGAGGAGGTGCTCTATGACCCAACTTTCTAATCCATATTTACCTTGGTGAAACTTCTGCCCACCTGATAAAAACGGTCACTATTGATATTGCAGTTAAACTGCAAGTACCAGTCTGACACCAGTACCTATACGGCAGGAGGGTTTTGTGGGCTCCCACAACCCATGTGATGAGAGAGGGGCCACCCACACCCACCGGACGCGAGTATCTCACTGCTTGTCAACCCATAATTTAGAGCCGGAACTCCGACTCCACTCGCCAGGACTGTCTGGAGTGGGGTTTCGAACCCAGCACCTTCTGACTCAAAAGGTGGGGATGCAACCACTGAGTCTAAGATATAAAAATAGAGGGTTCTGCACTCCTCAGGTCGATCAATGTTAGACAGTTGGTAGTCAGCAGTAGTAGACAATCTGTAGTAATCTTTTTCTAGTGAGCAAACTGTCTCCCTTTTTGTTTTTTTTTAGAAGTAGCAGTCTCTCTGTTAGTTGACTTTGGTTCTCTTTGTTTTGTAAGAACTTTTACCTAGCAGACACCTGGTTGCTCGGTACATATTTGTCAGGATACCGAAACCCAGCTTTCTTAAAGCTGTTTTGCGGCAACGAACTGCCAAAGGCCCTGTAGATGAGCTGACCCCACAAATTATGGTAGGGTCAGTGCTGCAGAGGATTGGCAGGCACAAGTCCAAGCATAATTAGTGCCGTCGAGTTTCAGTGCGGTTGTGTTTTACATGGTATAATCTTCCTGTCCTTATAAAACTGTGCATTTATGACTTAATGTGAGCACTGCCATAGGAGATATACTAACATATATATATATATATAAAATATAGTGAGCCAATGAATACTCCCAACTACTTTGTTACTGGTAAAGTTCCAAACCCAGTCACACACTGTGTGCATTCCTTGGGCATTTCTTAATATTCTGACATCTGTTTGAAAAATTACACTTTATTTAAACAGTGAAACAGATTCCCAGTGCTTTATTAATGCTAAAGATAGACACTACAGAACGACTCTGGGAACTTGGTTATTTCCTCATATATTGAAAAAATAAATTTCTTTTGCACAGTTAAGTACGTGAATGTGGTTTCTGAAGAACAGGTTTCCTGTAACCACTCATCTAATATTAAGAATATTGTGGCTAAGTTAACAGATGTCATCTATTAGAGCCCTTAATAGAGGAATTGTTCATGCAAGGCAGCTTATCAACACCGATGAATGCAGCCTCCAGAATACTTGCTGTTCATGAACTTTAGAGAACCAGTCAGCACGGAGGCATGGCTATCATAATTCAGCACTTTTAACAAACTGGAAATGAACCTCTTGCACAGGTCCCCAGTCCAAATATGCTGATTTTAGAATCTTTGTAGTCATAGCTCAGAAACTATTCAGAAAAGCCTGTTTCACAAACACTGAAAACTCAACCATCGTGAAACATGGAGGGCAGTAATCTTCAGCACATCCCAAAATACTTCACGGCCAATTAATTACTTTTTAAGTGTAGTCACTTAAATATAGGCAAATAGTCAGTTCAGGTGTGCTGCCCCAGTACAAGTCAAAAGAGGAAACGTAGGAGAAAACAGGATTGAAGCCAAGTCTACCATGTGGAAGCTGGCTAGAGGCCAGGAAATCTTTCTATTATGCAGAAAAGACAACAAAACAGAAATTGGCCTCTGGCCACCACCAGTCCAAATTTATGGAGGGTGGAGGTGCACAAGAAGGTATGGTTGAACTTTTTAACCTGAAGAATTTGGAGGGGGTGTGTGTCTGCCAGGGAATCTGGAAAATTTATCTTACACGTACCAGGCATCGGGCTTTAAGGATTCCAGTGTTGAAATTTTTTGGAATCCTGGGTTCCGGCAAAGTTAGAGGACAATATCCTTTTGGCTTGTAATCAAAATCCATTGTATTCCACCATCCTTTTGAGGTTAATTCTGTCAAGTGACGTTAAGGCAGTAAATTAAACTGCTGTTTATTAGACAATGCCATGTTCCCTCATAGATGGTAATCAAAGGAATTTGCTGCTGCATAGATGTCTAACATATCCATGTTATGTGATCACCCCACTATGGTTTGTGATATTCATTCGGTTAATCTACATCAATGATTTGGATGAGGGGACCAAATGTAATATATCCAAGATTTCTGATGATACAAAGCTGGCTGGGAATGTAAGTTGTGAGGAGGATGCAAGGAGGCTTCAAGGGGATATAGACAGGCTAAGTGAGTGGGCAAGAACATGGCAAATGGAATATAATGTGGAGAAATGTGAAGTTATCCACTTTGGTAGGAAAAATAGAAAAGCAGAGTATTTTTTAAATGGTCAGAATTTGGAAATGTTGGTGTTCAGAGGGACCTGGGTGTCCTTGTACATGAATCCCTGCAAGTTAACATGCAGGTACAACAAGCAATTAGGAAAGCAAATGGTTTGTTGGCCTTTATGACAAGAGGATTTGAGTATAAGAGTAAAGATGTCTTACTGCAATTATATAGAGCCCTGATGAGACCACACCTGGAGTATTGTGTACAGTTTTGGTCTCCTTACCTAAGGAAGGATATACTTGCCATAGTGGGAGTGCAATGAAGGTTCACCAGACTGGTTCCTGGGATGGGGGGATTGTCCTATGAGGAGAGTTTGAGTAGACTAGGCCTATATTCTCTAGAGTTTAGAAGAATGAGAGGTGATCTCATTGAAACATACAAAATTCTTACAGGACTTGACAGGGTAGATGCAGGGAGAATGTTTCCCTTGGCTGGGGAGTCTAGAACCAGGGGTCACAGTCTCAGAATACGGGGTCAGCCATTTAGGACTGAGATGAGGAGAAATTTCTTCACTCAGAGTGTGGTGAATCTTTGGAATTCTCTACCCCAGAGGGTTGTGGAGGCTCAGTCATTGAGTATATTCAAGACAGAGATCGATAGATTTTTGAATATTAAGGGAATCAAGGGTTATGGGGATAGTGCAGGAAAGTGGAGATGAGGTAGAAGATCAGCCATGATTTTATTGAATGGCGGAGCAGGCTCGAAGGGCCAAATGGCCTACTCCTGCTCCTAATTCTTATGTGAAGTGAGGTAGGATTTATTTCAGCAAATCACTCCTTTTTCAAGTAATTTTATATTTCTGTTAGGGATTGGAAATTGAAAGACTCTGCTTGGAGTCTTTTCCGGTGCTGGCATTGAGGAACTGCGGGTCCAAAATTCTGAGCGTTTTTTGCTCACCAAATTGGGAGCAAAATTGAGCACTCTAGGGAGGCCTAACAGAGTCTGTTGCCTACAATATGCTTTTTGATTTAAGTATGTAAGAGTAGCTGAATATGCCAAAGTGAATATTTTGAGCAGACTTTGGGTTACAGTGTTTAGCAGAGTTCGCCAAACCTACACCTGAACCAAATCAATATTTAAATAGAAAGATATAAATGCCTTGGTGGAGGGGGGCATCGAAACATGCAGTTTCAGGAATATATAAGGATATGTGAAATTTGAACTGCTCAAAACAGAACTGAACTATGCTGGTGCGGTATTTGTGGAACTATGCTGGCGCAACTTTTTCCATTTTCCTGAACTATAATTACTTTAATAAGAATTGTTCTTAATTCTGTTTGGTTAGGATTTATTTAACACAAAGCATTCTTGAAATTGAAGGTTTAAGCTTTCCAGCCACCTGTACTAATCTTATGAATATAGGAATGTACAGTACAGAAAGAGATCATTGCAATCCATCAGGCTGTTTGCAAAGGTCGGGATACGCTATCCACTATAAGGTAAATTTTGCAATGGGAATTCAGTTTGTGGATCAGGCATCTGATTCATGGTGCTCCCACTGAGGAAAAACTCCAAGCAAAGAGCAAAACCACATAAAATTCACTCTTGTATCTCATTGCTCTTAGCCGCTTTCTCTGCCAAATATCTGTCCAGGTTCCAGTTTAATTTGGTGACACTATCTGCCTCCACTGCTTTCCGTCTTCTGAGCTTGAGCCTGCACTGTCCTGTAGAGTTTGTGATTATGTCAAACATATTGTTAGGATTTAATTTACCTGCATCCTGTAGGATCTTGAATATCTCAATGAGATTTCCTGAGCTGCATTTAATTTTATGTGAAGTTAAAAGCACACATGTTATTGTTTTGTGTTAATTTCTACAAAGTAATTTTTTTGCAATTGTGCAGTTACCGTGCATTATTATTGTGGTATGGCATAAATTCACGAATAGTGTGAAAATGCAATAGTAACCAACCAGTGGGATACTGACTTTTGGTTTAATGCAGCTAAGAAATAGTTGTAGGATGACAAAATTCCCTCGGACAGATGGAATGATTATTTTAAAAATAATAATGCAATGCTTCCCAATTTGTTGTGATTTTAATGAAATTCTTTGTTAATGGTCAGTTAGTTGTAAGTTGAGAAAATGTAGTCATTTTTAGAATAGCCCACCATCAAGACCCATACTGTTGTAAATGAATCTGGCAAGCTTGTATGTTAGTCTTGGAACATCATTAAACATTGCATCATTTGGTAGTTATTTAAAACAAAAGTCTGACTTTTGTGTCCTGTGCAATACAATAACTTTGCAATTAAAATGAATCAAAACATTGTACAGACGACGATGTAATTAGACGGTTGAAATAAGGTTATAATCTGTGGTCGTAGCTTTCATTGGATTAGGAACTGGACAAATTCTAACAGAATTAAATGAAGACATTTTCTTGTGCTAGAGAAATTTATACTTTTTTGTTCAAACACTCTTATTTTTGAAAAAGTTACTGTTATGATTATATTCCTCTCCTCATCCACACTATTCTCCTTAGTTGGAAGGGTGGTATGATCCACTCTGAGTGGCAGCATTCTGGACATCAGCTGACAAAGTTGCAGCGCTTCAGACAAGTTTTGGCTCACACCAAAGGGCCAGTTTTATAAATGCACAAGACCAGCAAGGAGCCCTCACCCATTGGCCACACATATCCAGAAATTGCAAGAATGCTGCCAACCATTTTCCAGCTACATCCATGGACAATCATGGGCAGAACGTGCTCAATTTCATGCTATCTATAGCCAGTGGTCGAGTGTCCCCATCGATAGTTTGAATGGCAGTTTTTCCATTGCCACAACTGGCCTGACCAAAACACATAAATCTGGCACGAAGCAAAATTTGAATGTGGATGAATTTATTCAAATTAGAAGCAAAATGCTTTAGTGTTCTAGGTAACCATCTTTTAATTTATATGGGAGTACCAGCTTTACGCTATTGATAGAACTCTCCGAAGTGGGTTTGGCATCGGGATTGTAGATTCAAACCCCGTACCAGGTTTGGAGCTGAGGCCGATAGTCCAATGCAGTATGAAAGGAGTTGGCAGCGGTGCCATCTCTCAAGTGGACATTAATCTGTGTGCTTTTATTTTTTCTAATAATCTCTTAGTGGAACCTTATCATATTCCCTTTGAAAATCCATATAGACAACCTCTATGAGCACTCCCCTATCCACTATGCTGGTGAACTCCTCTCAAAATTCAACTAGATTGATCAGATATGGGATATCCTTCACCAATCCATGCTGACTCCCTTTGATCAGCCCATACTTGTTTAAGTGTTCAGTCACTGTCTCTGATGATAGATTCCAGTACCTTACCCCCGACTGATTTTAAACTAATGGGTCTGTAGTCACCTGGTTTCTCTCTCCAACCCTTCTTAACAATTGGAGTGGTACTTGCAATTTTCCAATCAAAAGGCACAATTCCTGAATCTAGAGAGCTGTGGAAAAATAATGCACCTGTAATTTCCTCTCTATTTTTTTAATACTCTGGGGTTTCCTGACTGCAGAGAGCTTTGGAAAATTATGACTGATGCATCTGTAATTTTCTCACCTATTTCTTTTAATACCTTGGGGTGGAAATCATTAGGTCATGGAGAATTGACTATCTTAAGTCCCATTATTTTCTTCATTACCATTTGTTTACTTATATTAATTCCACTAAGTTCCTCTCATTGATTTATTTTTAAGTTCCCTTGTACTGCTCGTATTTTGTCCTCTTTCTGCACTGTGAAAATTGATACAAAGGAAAGAAAGACAGACTTGCATTTATATAGAGCCTTTCACGACCTCGGGACATTCCAAAGTGCTTTTCAGCCAGTGTACTTTTTGAAGTGTCGTCACTGTTGTAATGTAGGAAACACGGCAACCAATTTACGCACAGCAAGGTCCCACAGACACCAATTTGATAATGTTCACATAATTTGCTTTTTAGTGATGTTGGTTGAGGGATAAATATTGGCCAGGGCACCACGGAGAACTCTCTTGCTCAGAAGGAGTGCCACGGGATCTTTTACATCCACCTGAGAGAGCAGACAGAGTCTCTGTTTAACGTCTCATCTGAAAGATGGCACCTTTGACAGTGCAACACTCACTCTACTGCACTGGAGTGTCAGCCTAGATTTGTGCTCAAGTCTCTGGAATGGGACTTGAACCCCCCAACCTTCTGACTCAGAGGTGAGAGTGTTACCACTGAGCCACGGCTGACATCTATTACTTGCTTATAGTCTCGACAGTTATTAAATGGCAAACTTGTTAAGTGAGTATATTGTATTTGTTTTCAAAATGCCAGCAGTCCAATGGATTCTAGAAATTAAGTCAAGAGGAGGAACTTGGTGGTTAAGGTCCTATACAAATGCAAGTATTATATATTCAACCAATATCCACTATAAGCCCAAGGACTCCCACAGCTACCTTGCCTACACTTCCTCCCACCCTGCTTCCTGTAAGGACTCTATTCCATTCTCCCAGTTTCTCCGTCTCCGTCGCATTTGTTCCGCGATGCCACCTTCCATACCAGTGCTGCCGATATATCTTCCTTTTTCCTCAACCGAGGATTCCCCTCCACCATGGCTGACATGGCCCTCGACCATGCCCGTTCCATTTCCTGCACTTCTGCTCTTGCCCCTTCCCCTCTCTTAGAACCACGATAGGGTTCCCCTTGTCCTAATTTTCCACCCCACCAGCCTCCACATTCAATGGATCATCCTCTGCCATTTCCGCCACCTCCAGCATGATCTCACCATCAAACTCATCTTTCCCTCCCCTTTCAGCATTCCAAAGGGATGCCCCAACACCCTGGCCCTCTCCTCTATATCCCCAACACCCTGGTCCTCTCCTCCATTACCCCTAACATCCACTCCCCTTCCCATGGCACCTATCCATGCAAGTGCAGGAGATGCAACACCTGTCCTTTTACCTCCTCCCTTCCCATGGTCCAGGGCCCCAAACACTCCTTCCAGGTGAAACAGCGATTTACTTGTACTTCTTTCAATTTGGTATACTTTCAATTTAGTATACTGTATTCATTGTACACGATGCGGTTTCCTCTACATTGGGGAGACCAAATGCCGATTGGGTGACCGCTTTGCGGAGCACCTCCGTTCAACCCACAAGCGTGACCCTGAGCTTCCGGTCGCCTGTCACTTTAATTCTCCGCTCCACTCCCACTCTGCCCTTTCTGTCCTCGGCCTCTTACACTGTTCCAATGAAGCTCAACGTAAGCTCAAGGAACAGCACCTCATCTTTCTATTAGGCACTTTACAGCCTTCCGGACTCAACATTGAGTTCAACAATTTAGGATCATAACCTCTGCCCCCATCTCCAGCATGATCTCACCATCAAACTCATCTTTCCCTCCCCTTTCAGCATTCCAAAGGGATGCCCTCTCCTCTATATCCCCAACACCCTGGTCCTCTCCTCCATTTCCCCTAACATCCACTCCCCTTCCCATGGCACCTATCCATGCAGTGAGATGATTCTGCTATTCCCATTTACATCTCTTCTAGACCCATCTTTTGTTTCTTTACTTGTCCCATTACCATCTCCTTTTGCCTTGCACCATCCTCCCTTTGGTCATTTAATCTTTCCTGCCTTCCACCCTATCACAGACCTTCCCTTTTGTTCTTTCCTCCCCTCCCCCCTTTCCCTGCCTCTGTACTTTCTTAAAACCTGTTACATCTCTAACTTTTTCCAGTTCTGACGAAAGGTATTCGACTTGAAACGTTAACTCTGTTCCTCTCTCCATAGATGCTACCTGACCTGCTGAGTATTTCCAGCATTTTCTGTTTTTATTTCAGATTTCCAGCATCTGCAGTATTTTGCTTTTGCAAGTATTATATAGCTTTATTCCTTTTTTTTTGCTCCCAAACTTTACTTTCACAGTACATATGAGCGTTAATGTTATGATTGCGTTCTACCAATGGGGAGCCTAGATCGCTGGCTGTGGATTTAAGAAAATTGTGGAGTTAATGTGAATAGAAAATAACTGCTTTATACAGAGGGTGGTGAAGGTGTGGAATTGATTGCCAAAGGAGGCAATGGGGTTGTACCAATTGTATCACTGAAATTGAAGAGAGATTTGGGTAAATACTTAGAGGAAAATTTGATAAAATGTGACAAAGGAGTCACATTTATTCCTAAACACTGAGAATTGGCCAGAAAGATGGCAGTGGTGTTTTCAGTCCTGGATGAGCAGAAATTTCCTCCAGCTAAATATTGGGAAGACCAAAGCCATTGTCTTTGGTCCCCGCCACAAACGCTGTTCCATAGCCACTGACTCCATCCCTCTCTCTGATCACTGTCTGAGGCTGAGCCAAACTGTTCACAACCTTGGCGTCCTATTTGACCCCGAGATGAGCTTCCGACCACATATCCGCTCCAATGCCGCCTACTTCCACCTCCTGTAGCATTGCCTGTCTCCGCCCCTGTCTAAGCTCATCTGCTGCTGAAACTTTCATCTATGCCTCTGTTACCTCTAGACTTAACTAGTCCAATGCTCTTCTGGCCGGCCTCTCATCTTCCACCCTCCATAAACTTGAACTCATCCAAAACTTGGCTGCCCGTATCCTAACTCGCACCTAGTCCCATTCACCCATCACCCCTGTGCTCGCTGACCTACATTGGCTCCCGGTCCGGCAACGCCCCGATTTTAAAATTCTCATCCTTTTCAAATCCCTCCATGGCCTCGCCCTTCCCTATCTCTGTAACCTCCTCTAGCCCTACAACCCTCCAAGATCTCTGAGCTCCTCCAATTCCAATTCTGGCCTCTTGCGCCGCCCCGATTTTACTCGCTCCACTATTGGCGGCTGTGTCTTCAGGTGCCTGGGTCCTAAGCTCCAAAATTCCCTCCCTAAACCTCTCTGCCTCCCTACCTCTCTCTTCTCCTTTAAGATGCTCCATTGACCTCACCTGTCTTAATATCTCCTTATGTGGCTCAAATTTTGTTTGACAAAGCTCCTGAAAAGTGCCTTGGGACATCTTACTACATTAAAGGTGCTATATAAATGCAAGTTATTGTTGTTGTTTCCAGTCTTGTGCATTCCTGTGTTCATGGCCTGGATTTTCCGACCCCCACGGATGGGTACGAGGTGTGCACGCACCCGTAGGGGCCTCGCAAGTGCCGGTTTCAGGCATGCGAAGCGCATGCATTGAAAACCGGCATTTCCGACCTGTCAAGAATTCTCTTGACAGATCATCTAGCTGCTCTGGAGAAGGGCCTCTGTGGGCAGAGAGTTCCACTTTCTGCAGAACCTCCTCCCGCTGAAAACCTTTAAAAATCTTACGCCTGGTAAAAGCAGGCGTAAGGCCTGCTTTTACTAGCATAAGAGTTTAAAAAAGTAAAAAAATTTTTTTTTTCAGTCATTTGTAATTTAAAAATACTTTTAAAAAAGGTAAGTTTATTTTTAGCCCCGTAAAAACTTAAATTATTTTTTTCAAAAAATTAAACTTTTGTTTAAAATATTTAATTTAATGTAATTTTAACTAATTTTAAATATGTGATTTAAAAAACATTTATTTAATGTTTAACTGTTTTTTGAGTGATCCCTATTCACACTTTTGACAGATCTATGCGGAGAGACCTGTCAAAAGTGTGCAGGGGGATTCCCTTCTTTGATTGGTTTCCCATGACCCACGTGATCCCAGGGACGCTTGCGAACTGCATGCGCCCAAGGGATACCTGGGCCTCTGCGCGCGCGACCAGGAGAGGCCCAGGATCGGAAGTGTCGGGACCTACGGAGCCAGCAGGTAAGTTCGTAGATTTTTCCCGATTGGAAGCATCCGCACGCAGGAAGCCTCCGATCGGAAAATCCGGCCCATTATGTTTCTATGAGGCCTGAAAAGTATAATCAATGCACTAATGCTGCTTAATTCTTAGCTATTGCCACAAGAAAGCATACAGCCATATTTCATAAAAGTGTATAATTTATTTACCCTCTTTGTGATTGATGCCTGTCCTATTTATTCCCTCAAATCTCCATCTAATTTAAATCAGCGTGAAACTAATACCATAAACAGCTTCCTCGTAAAATTTAATTTTGGAGAATTTAAGGACTAAAGTTGTGTAGCTTTGTCAGCTCACTACAAATCTTTAGCTTGTGCTTTTCTGCTAAATGAGGAAAGTTGTAATTATTGGTTTAGTCTGTATTCATTGATGATAGCCATCGCACAATGCAACCATAGGAAACTCTGTATACATGTGAGTTACCAGTAATTTCCAAATTAAGTCAGTAAAGACTGAATTTGTTCTGTTACTAAGAACAAAAAGTAGCTAGCATGGTGTTAGGGTTCAAATGAGGTCTGTAAATTTCCCTGCTCATGCAGTTTATAATGCCATTTGAGACCTTTGCCTATGTTACACCCTCCTCCCTCTAATAATTGTACTTTATATTTGAGCTTTACTTTTTGGTTTATGTTGTCTTTTAATACAATAGTCTACAATATTTCTTTTAGAGTAAATCACTTAAGTGCTTTTAAATATATCATGTACAATTTTTGCCTTAAGCAGGAAGAGTAAATTGGTGTAATCCTTTGAGCAATTTCATGTTAGAATGCACTACTTATTTATCAGTGAGCAGGTAGATTTTCAGCATTTAAAAAAAATTCATCTCTTGTCATTTATAAGACGCAGTATAGCTCGCACAGGATATTAAAGAAGAGACCTGACAAGTCACATTGGTATCGATTAAAGGGGATTAAAGGAGCTTCCGTTCAAACAGAATTCCCTCTGGAACTATCAAAATGCTTTATTGGTCTTGAACCACAGGGGTTTAGTCATTCTTTGAGGAAGTAGTCTTCTCCATGCCTACACACAGTAGCAATGTGTGCTAATGATTAAAATAATTATATTTGAAAGCTTTTTCTTTAACCCTTCTTCACCCTTCTGAAATTATGTGTTTGTTCTTTGATGTTGCACGAGGATTTTATGTATTGGAACCCACTTAACTATTTTCTTTCAGTGACCTTCACAAAATAGCTAGCACATGGGGCCCCATTCCAAAACTTTGCAGGAATACAGTGGCACTTCTAGACTTTGTTTGGCATAGTGTTCATCTTGGCAATTCTGTAATTATTTTCAAAAATCCATTTTGTACTGGCAATATATGGATGCTTATGTAGTTCAATACCTGCAAAAATGAAGGTAATAGTATAGTGCAACAGTGTATCAAGAATTTCGAAGGCTTGCTACGCTGCAAAATCTTTCTGAACCAAAACATGTATATTTTATTAGAAAGCTGGAATGGTGTGAAACACCAGAGGTTTATTTCCAATCAATTTTGCAATTGAAATCTCTATTTGCACAGCTGAACAAAAGATTGAAAACTTCTTATATTGCTTACAACTTGCATCCTTCTTATGTGAATATTTGAGGGCTCAGTAGTTTTGTTCTTTTATCTCAATATATTTGGCAATGGATGAGGAGTACCCATTCTACAATCTTGGTAGTTTCGCCCTTGCCCTTTGAATCTCAAAGTATACGACCAGAGTCCTGAGCACTGAAGATTCCACAACCTCCAGAGACAGAATTTTTTTTTATAGTCTTCAAATTCTAGGAGGGCTTTGTGCTTCTTACAAAATAGGGGTCGTTTATGGTCCAATAAAGAAAATCTGACAGTGTCCAATCACCCTGACTGTTTTCTATCACTGGACATACAAATTTTACAAAGCCCCCTCTAAGAATAAAATCTGAGCTTCTAGCTGATTAATGTACATTATTATTTTTAAGTTATCTTGCTTGGTCAAATTGATCCTGTCCCTCCAAAGGGAGAAGATAGAAGGAGGGATTTATTGAATAATAAAGTATATTCAGGCACTGACTGCCATTTAAAATCATGAAAAATAGTTTATATCTGTATGCTTTCCAGTTTAATCCAGGGCACCTCACCCTCTTCTCAAAAGATTTTATTGGATGTATTTTGGTTAGCTATACAATATTTTTGACCTTTTTCCCTGTTGCAGGTCTGCTCATGCTGTGTACCATATACTAGATTGCAAGTGAGTCGATCACAAAAATCTGCTAGACGGCAGTCTGACTGTATTCCCTCTAGTTTCCCCTCCCCCCGCTCTCTGTGGAAGCACCTGACCACCACTCTGCACTTCTAACTAACACAGCTGAGAAAGGGAACTTGCCCTATGGGAAATCATGGGAACAAACCATATCCTGTGCTGTATCACTATGCCACTGTTCCTCAGCAAGAGATGTTTAAGTAAACAAAAATAAATTCAAGATGACCCATTTGGGAATCATGATCAAGTTTGTGGAACAGAGGAATTGGTTAGTGTTAATAAATCTCTTTGATTGTAATTCCTTTAGGTAAATATTTCCATTATAGAAAGTCACAGATGACTTCTCAGATTCAGTCAATGAAAATCTCATTTGGTACATATTACTTCCTTTTTGTATAATAATTCTTTCATATTCACAAAATGCTTTTTGGTCATTGCCTCATCTACCCATATTCTGATGAGTAACTCTTCAAAGCTCTAACACCAGAGGGACCAAAGAAATCTGTCAACAAAATCTTGACCATCCGTGAATTTCATCATCAATTGTTCAAAATTTCATATGGATTTGGGGTTAGCCTGCCTAAAGATTTAAGGACAGTCCCACAGATATGTTTCAGCAATTGGGAACCCGATTTAAAATTAACTGCTACTGCACAGGTTTCCCAGGGGTCGGAAAACGTGACTGTGAAAAAGAGGTGGGAGATAACGGCGCCACAAGCTAAGTGCCTTTACGAGCACTCCTTGTGGGCCAGGAGGGGCAGGAGTGCTCCCCTTTGGCCTCCGCTCAGCCATTTGCAGCATCTCTCTCCTCGTTCCCAATCGCTGACTCCCCCCCCCCCCCCCCCCACCCCCGACTGGCCCGATGTCCGACCAACCCCCCTGCCGCAATGTCCGACTACTCCCCCCCCGCCCCGCAATGCCCATTGACTTCAGTTTTACTAACACTCCTTGGTGCCATACTCAGTCAAATGCTGCCTTGATGTCAAGGGCAGTCACTTTCACCTCACCTTTGGAATTCAGCTCTTTTGCCCATGTTTCAACAAAGGCTGTAATGTGGCCTGGAGTCGAAAGTGGTCCTGGAGGAACCAAAACTAAGCATCGGTGAGCAAGTTATTGGTGAGTTAAGTGCCACTTGGTAGCACCGTTGGCGACTTCTTCCATCACTTGCTGATGATCCAACTGAAGTATTTTAATGATAAAGGGATCAATTTGGACCTATGTTTCCCAAAGCTCTCCACCACTGGGATTTTCCTCATGTCATTTCTGGGTTTCTTGATAGAGATTGATTGCTATGATTAGTCAACAACTCCATTATCATTGTATCGAGCGACTAGCAGGATAGTAGAAGGAATACTAGCTGGACCATGGTCTTTTTCTTTCTAGCAATTCCTATGTTCCAATAGGGTAGATACAGAGAAACCATTTTCTCTGATAGGAGAATCCCGAACAAGGGGGCAGAATCGTAAAATGAGTGCTAGGCCACTGGGGGGTGTAATCAGAAAGTACTTTTTCACACAAATGATAGTGAAAATCTGGAACTTTCCCCACCACCCCCCAAAGGTTCTGGATGCTGGGTCAATTGAAATTTTCAAGTGAGATTGATAGATTTTTGCTCGGCAAGGGTATCAAGGGATATGGATCAAAGGTGGGTAAATGGAGTTGAGATACAGATCATCTGTGATCTGATTGAATGGCAGAACAGACTCAAGGGGCTGAATGGCCTACTCCTATTCCTATTTTCCTATGTTGACAAACCAGTTGGAGTGCCTTGAGGTGTCAGACATGTTGTGGGGGGTGGGAGGGGCAGAATACAGTGGATGTGATGTACATGGACTTCCAGAAGGCCTTTGACAAGGTACCACACAGGAGACTATTGGAGAAGATTAAGATGTATGGAATTAGGGGAAGGGTAGCAAATTGGATTAAAAACTAGTTAGACAGGAGTAAACAGAGAGCAGAAGTTAAGGGCAGTTTCCTCAGAGTGATTGAAAGTGGGTAGCATTGTTCCACTTCTGTTCGCTGTGTACATGAATGATTTCGATATAGGGCTAGAGGGAGCGGTATCCAAATTTGTAGACAATACTAAAATAGGAGGCAGAGTAAATAATTTTGAAGACCTGAAGAAGTTGCAAGGGAATATTGATAAAATGGCGGAAAAAGCTTGGCAGATGGAATTCAATGTAAATGTAAGGTGGTATATTACGTTTAAATAAAAATAATAAATATACTTTGAATTGTAAAATTATGGGTTGTAAAACAGGCTGACAATTTGCTATTGCCCGCTTTGTGCTAACGGCCGGGAGATATTTCACCCCCATTATGTCCAGCTTTGGGTGTCTTAGTTTAGGAAGCATGTCAAGATCACAGAGACAATACAGAAGAGATTTACTAAGATGATGCCATATATGAGAAGCCTGCAGTGCTTGTAAGCAGAATTTTCATGTATTAGATTTGCTGTTAATTGGAGTAGCCTATATATTGGAATAATGTTGCAGTACACTAATTGAAATCATTACACTAGGGATCAGTGAATTCATGGAACACCAAGAAGAATATGTAATCACTTTATTTAAATTTCCATGAAATTAAATCATGTAGATTGTATTTTATTTTAAATAACAGATAACAAGGAAAGAGTTCAAGGCTGTAACACAATTACGTTCAACCATGAGATTTGTTGTTAACAGTTCATAATGTCTGTGATTCATTCTATTGTATTGTAACTGCCCTAAATATCCATTATCCTTCATCAGTGCATTACCAGCCATCCAGAATTTTATGCCTGCTATTATTTTTGGTTCTGTTGCCTATTCACTCACACACAGTTGTGGGATCAGTGACCAGAACGAACTAAGCACAGATGTCCAGGTTTTACAGAGGCGCCTTGTGCAATTTGAACTATGCATACATTTATATGCCTAATTAAAACCACACAATTTATCTTAATATGAGAGATTGGGATAGTTGAGGGGTTCCAAGGGCAGAAATATCTGATCCCAGAAAAAAAACAGTTAATGGCAACATAATAATCTGACTGGTGCAACAAAATGTTCTGTTAATTGTTCTCTGCTGTTTGGCAAAAACAAAGCAGTTTTAAAAAATCCTGTATTTCCACAATAATCAGATTTGGAGCAAATGAAAGGACATTTATTTCATAAAAATTGGAGAAATAGGCAAAACTTTAAATGCGTTTTGCCAAGTTTCAGGCGTTAAATCGGCACTCCACAAACCAATTTTGCAGTGGGGTTTTCCATGCTGGAAGTGCGCACTAAATGCCTTATTGGTTAAGGTGCACTTTGGGTGTCCCTGGCTGCTGAAATGGGATCGTTAAAATACACTATTTAAATAGGGGTCCTGTGCTTGTATTAGGAACCCTTTTGAGAAATTCATGCCTGGGAGCATTAGATTTGATCATTCGTAAGCCCGCTCAGGAAAAACAGGACACACACACTTAGGAAGCAGGCTGAAGCAGTGACATTTAAAGGGATCTCCACCTCATTAAAGTACATCTCTGGATAGTCGTTTTTTGGCTGCTTTGGCTAAATTTATAAAGCCTTTCATATTAAATAGCTTTTGGTGAGGTAACTTTTGGCCGCAGCTGCACTTTGTCACATCACTGTTTGCAGGTGTACTGGGAAAGATGGGATTGTTGCTGGGATTGCCATTGAGGCTGCTACACCGGGGGAACCAGCAGCAGGAAGCATGACAGCACAGACCTGCAGCGGGTCAAAGAAGAGGACGACGGAGGTAAAAGCAAAAGAGACCTTGCAGCATTGGGTGTTTCTCAACAGGATGTCTTACCTCAATATGACAAAGACGCAGTCTATGAGGAGGCTGCGCTTCAGCAGGCAGTTACTGACATATGTAATCGGTTGCAGCAGGAATTAGAGCCAAACACCAGAGCGCGCACAGCATTACCTGTGGTTGTGAAGGTTGCAGTGGCCCTCAACCTCTATGCCACAGGTTCATTCCAGGATGCAACAGGTAATGTAAGCAACATCAGTCAGTTTGCTGTCCATACGGCCATCAAGTAGGTGACGGATGCCCACTTCGTAAGGGGACAGAAAAATATCACCTTGCCAATGCAGGCTGCTGATCAGGAAGAGAGAGCTGACGGATTTGCCCACTTTGCTGGGTTTCCCCAGGTGCAAAGCGTCATTGACTGTAAACTGTTACCCTGCGTTGTCGTCGTAAAGAGCCAGCTATGTTTTATAATAGGAGGGGGTTCCATTCCTTGAATGTTCATCTGGTCTATGACCATAGGCAGCGAATAATGCAGGTCTGTGCCCGGTTTCCTGGCAGTAGTCATGATGTCTTCATGCTGTGCCAGTGCTCAATCCCTCGTTATCTTCCACCCAGATCAGCAGGTGGCAGGCTGGCTCTTTGGAGAGGGGGTATCCCCTCTACACCAGGCTTCTGACTCCTGTCAGGAACCCAGGCATAGGTGTGCTGAGTGCCGATACAATGGGAGTCACATCAAAACCAGAGCTCTCATTGACCAAAGGTGTCCTCAAGCAAAGGTTTCAGTGCCTGGACCGATCCAAAGAACCTGACCTGGAAAACTCCTGAGTATAGCCCCGAATGAGTCTCCAGATTTATCGTGGTTTGTTGCATACTACGCAATTAAGCAATTCAGAGGAGCCAAGCCTTGCAGCCATAAAGGAGGAG
Organism: Squalus acanthias; assembly: GCA_030390025.1. Classification (NCBI taxonomy): domain Eukaryota; kingdom Metazoa; phylum Chordata; class Chondrichthyes; order Squaliformes; family Squalidae; genus Squalus; species Squalus acanthias. The sequence goes on along the minus strand of CM059425.1, from coordinate 17,466,862 downwards.
GATGAAGAAGGGGATGAGTAAGAAGGGGATGATGAAAAAGACCAAAGCCACGCAGTGCTGTCAGCTGCCAGAGAAGTATGGCAACAAATTATTGAAGAGACATTCTCTTAAGCAAACCCTCCCCCCAGCACACCAACGGTCTCCCAGCTTTCATCTGACCTACTCCTTCCACCCACCTTTTGGATGCCCTCCTAAAGTACTACGTCATGGATGTTACTCTAATATAACTAAGAATATGAAGACCAACATTAATACAAAACAATACCTCTTTACTTCACATCTTGTACATTCTGGATTTAAAACATTTCCCTTCTCTTAATGTTGAACTGAAAGTACCTTAGTGCAATCCCTTAGTTCCTGGCCTCTGTGCTTGTTTTCCTTTTCTAGTGTTCCTATGAGGTGGCTCCCCTGTTGCAGGAGCCTGGGAGGTGGAAGACTGCTGATCATCCACTGAGGGCACATGAGAGGCCCGCAGTAGACGACCTCGAGCAGCTCTGTTGAGGGCCTATTTGCAGACTGCTGTTCTCGGTGTCAGCCAGAGCAGCCTGGACCATCTGGCTGTGTGGAACCAGCAAAGGCCCTTGCATCCTGTGACAGGATATGATAGAGGATATCATCAGCTCCATGGAGCCAATGCCACTGTCACGGGGCTACGCCTCTACACTCAGAGGAACAGGAGTAGGCCAATTAGCCCCTTGAGCCTATTCCGCCATTTAGTTAGATCACGTCTGATCTATACCTCAACTCTATTTACCTGCCTTTATTCCAGATCTTTAAATGCCCTTGCCTAACAAAAATCTATCAATCCCAGTCTTGAAATTTTCAATTGACCCAGCATCCACCACCTTTTTGGGTGAGTGAATTCCAGATTTCCACTACCCTATGTATGAAAAATTACTCCCACCGCTCTACGTGAGAACATAGTGAAGGAGTGTAGTGATGCCCTGGAAGCACCTTTTCATGCTCTCCACACTCATATCCATGCTCTCCTTCATGGATTGAAAGCCGGTGGAGATGCTAGATCCTAGAGCCACGATTGCAACAGTCTGAGCTCCCAGCAAAGCTGTCACCAGAAACTCCATCATTCTGGGACCCCTGCAGTTTTCATAGAGCTGACCATTCGCTCCATGGTTTACTGCATTGTCTCAATGCCGTGCTTGATGACCCCACACAGGCTGGAGCTGGACTCCTCCATGCTCTCTGCCTTTGAGCATAAGCATGCTGGCAGACTGCCCAGTGCACTTAAAAGGTCCTGGTTTATAGAAATCAGTCTTTTAATATAGGTTATGCCCATAAGATCTTCATCTGTACCCTCTGCAGCAGGGCTAGCATGCAAGCTCTTCCTCCGGCAAGCTGCTTCCTGGTCTGTCCCATCCCCTAGCCTATGCTTCTGCGCACTAGTGCTCTGTGAGTCTCACAATGCAGACTCCTCTAGCCTATCCTGTAAGGTATGCTGGAAGCTTGCTAAGGTGACTCTGTGCCATCATGAGTGCTGTCCCTCTTCTAGCTCTTCGGCCTCTGGGCACTCTACATTTGCTTCACCTGAAAGGGAAGAGAGGGACAAGGATTAGCATTTAGTGTCAAGAATAAGCAGAGGCAGATGGGTGACTGCTGAAAGCAGCTGCACTTTTGCAGGCATGGTGTGTGAGGTTGAGATTTCCCTCAACCCTGAAGTATGTTCTCCAGCCTCACCACTCGTCATGCCCCTGACATAACCCATCCTCATGATCTGCACGATATCCTACTCGACTTGGGAGAGGACCTGAATGATGCTGTCCCTCTTCCTGTCCTCTCGTCCTCCCTATTATTGCTCACGTGCTTGCTTACTGTTGTGGTAGTCTGGTGAGTTGCTTTGAGGATGTGCATGTCAAGGTAGAATAGTGATGCTGGTGTGTCAAGTGGTGAAGGCAGTAATAGTGAGGAGAGTAGGAGGTGTAGTGTGGTATTTGGAGCAGAAGGAGATGGAATGAAGTGTGCTGCAGTGAATGGAGGAGAGTGCTTAAAAGCTTGAGCTGGTGGCCCATCTCTTTGTGATGGTTTTCAATCCTTGTAATTGAAGATTGTGCTTCAGGTTTGAAAAGCTGCAGTTTCCAAACTGCTGCACAGAAAAATGATGAACTTTGTTTGATGAACATTTTTCCTTTCTGTAAAGCTCTATTCCATGACAAGGAATCACAATTAGTGAGGACACTTTGATATTTTTTTAGTGGTAAACCATTGCAAATGGGGCATTTTGACTGCATGACCAGCTTTGACCATTGAAAATTGAAAAATTGCCATTGCTTAATTATAGTAATGCTACAACTATGCTAACTAAGTCTGTTCCTTTGTATTCCATTTTGGTTTCATTCTTCTTGAACTGTTTCTTTCCTCCCCCTCTTTTCTCTCTGAAGTTAGTTTCACTAACCTGCCTTGTTCGAGCTGGGTGTGGTGGGGTACGATATGTAGGCTTTTCCATTAGCACACAATGCTGCTTATTTTTATGAAATAAATCGGAATGTGACCTATAGACTGCCTGTAGTAATTGGATAAAGACTGTAACTGGGAAATTCCTCAGGGGGTTCCCCCAATCAGCAGCTGTAACACCAGCGGAAACCCCATTTATGCGCCTGTCCGGGATTTCCACGGAAGTTACGTCGGCCTATCGTGCGAATCCCCGAGGAAATACCTGCCGTTTATCTGTTGAAAACGGTTACTTTAAAAAAAAATTGTAATGCCTGGTTTATACATATGTCGTGTTGACTGTGAAAAGCTATAAGCATAGTTTCATATCTTAAAACGAGTGCCAATGGCTCTGCAACTCCAGATTTTCTGTTTCTATGCTCGCAGTGAACTTAAGGTAAGTTAGAAGGATGCACTGCCTATTCTGTCCCTTACTACTACCAGATCTGCAGTCTGTGCTTCTGTTGAGGAAGAGGTACTGACTGATATCTTGTCACTTTGTAGTAGGGGTCTGCTGCAAATTCCAGTGAAGCTGACACATGATCCTTTGATGTCTGCAATGAAGAATAAGCTCCCCTGATGTTGCCGCAAATGAGGTTTATAAACGCTACAGTTACAGTTGCCAGTCATCGCACATCCTCAGAGACTAACTTGACAGCCTGCATGTAGGTGTGATATTCCTCAGATATCCTTCTTTTCAGGCAGTAACCATGGGATTTGGTCCCACGAGTCTGAAGTAGCCTTCTCTTCAGCCTCTACTGGAAAAGTGGCACATCCTCACCCACTCCTCCTGCTCTCTTGTGCTCTGTGAGTCACCTGGCGCTATATCCTCACTAACACTTTAATTCCTTGCCCCTTGAGTTGTGTGGTAGTGAAGAAGCAAGTGATGCAAAGGGTGAGCTCTAAGGGGGTTGTGGCAGGAGAGCAGTAGGCATGATCTTGATCCAGGACTCATGTATGGGCTTAACATTGGCCCGGATTTTACCGGGCCTATGACTGTGTATGCACAGCGTATGCCATCGTAAGTGCCCTGCAAGTTCCGGGTTTCTGCATGTGATATGCATGCGCGAAAACCCGGAACTTGTGATCTGTCAAGTTTCTGCTCGACAGATCGTACCCATCCGCTGTAAATTCACTTTTGCTGGCGCAGGGTTGGGCTATTTGCCCAACTACTGCCCAGCGAATACCCACCAAACCCTTAAGCCTGGTAAAAGCAGCGTACAGCCTTCTTTTACCAGTGTAAGGGTTAAAATAAATGTTAAAATAAAATTTTAAAAATGATTTAAACATTCACTTACATTTAAAATTAGTTTAGGTTATTTTTGTCCTGTTTAAAAATGTTTAAATTTATTTTTCAAAAAAGTAAATTTTTATTTTAAATGTTTAATTAAAGGGTATTTTAATTCATTTTGAACCTGTGATCATTTATTTTTATTTCAGTGTTGTGAAATTGTATTTATTAGGTGATTTCTATGATGCTTATGGGGATTCCGTACGTAAATGGAATCCCCATAAGCATAATAGGAATCCTCCTTTGTCATTGTTGGCCTGGCTCACGTGATCCCAGGGACGTTGCGAACCGCATGCGTCCCTGGGATGCTTGGGCCTTTATGCAGGCATATGCCTGCAGACCCAGGACCTCAAGGGTCCGAAGCCATCAGGTTTTCTTGCGGTTCTGAGGCGTACACGGGAGGCAAGCCTCCGACCGCAATTTCCAGGCCATTGACTTCATCATCATTCTCTTCATCTTTGGCATCCTCATAGTTGACAAGGAAGAGGTTCCAACTCTCCTCCCGCACCTCCTCCTCCTTATCTTATCCCCTGGTCCCCGTCACTGTGGTGAATCTTTAGGAAAGGAGGGTACAAGCTAAGAACAGGTGAGCATGATGTCCTTGGGATTAAGGAGACTCAGAAGAATATTGAAGTTTGTGGCTGCATGCTGTTTCAGAGAGATTGGGTAGGTGTGTAGTCACTAACCTGGTACTGTGTCTCTGACCCGCAGCTCTGCATTTGTATAGAACCTTTAACATAGAGAAACATCCTAAGGTGCTGCGCAGAGGTGTAAGGAAAAAGATGGAGTCTGAGCCAAAGAAAGAGATCTTAGATGGGAAGTTCAAAAGGCTGGACAGAGATATGTTATAAAGAGGGTCTTAAAGGAAGAGAGGGAGGAGGAGGGGCAGAAGTGATTGGGGGGGGGAGGAATTTGAGAGTGTGGGACCTAGGTGACTGAAGGCATGGCTGGCAATTGTGTGGCAAAGGGCAGGGGCATGCACAAGAGGCCAGAGTCAGAGGAATGGAGATTTTGGGGTGAAGGGGTAGTAGGGCTGTAGGAGGGTACAGAAGTAAAGAGGGATGAGGCCATGGAGGAATTTAAACAGGAGGGTGAAAGTTTTAAATTTGAAGAGTTGGAGGGCTGATCGCCATTGAAGATCAGCGAGAATGGGGATGATTTCGAACGGGACTTGGTGTGGGATAGGATATGGGCAGCAACATTTTAGATGAGCTGAAATTTACAGCGGTTGGAGGATGCATAGAGTGAATGAGTTAGCATGCTGCACGATTAACTATCATCTTTTCGGGATATTTTGCACAGAGTAACGCAGAGTATTCCTGCTCCTATTTATGTTCTTATGCTCTTATGCATGGATTACCCACCATACACACCTGACCTCTTAAGTAGGCAGAAAATACCACACTGTTGGACCATATAGTTCAGGTTAAAACCAGAAGTTAAATTTATTACAAGAAAATCAAGATGAATATAACATTAGATTTACACACAACTTATTTCTTGACTTGAAAATAACAGATCTCTTTAGAATTTAAGTCCCTTTGCAGAATCTCTAAACTAAGTCCTTTGCTGATCTTCGATTTGGCTATGTGCCCATCGAGTTCTGTCTCAGTGCTGTGATGCTGAAATACGGTCTAGCTGGTTAAATAAAACATCCTAGGCTGATGTGCTGATGTACCCTTTCTTTATTTTGAAGTGGAGGCCACATTCTTTGACTCAATAGGCCAATAAATATAATTTCAATTTTTTATATTAGCTGCGTAGATGAGTATGTGGAAAGTGGTGTCACCTCTGCCGAGATAGATATTTCCTGAGGGAAGACCTGAAACAACTCAACCCCACTGCTTCAGCTATTGATATGTTCTACGTGTCTCCTATATATCTTTAATTTCACTCATTATGCCTCCTAATGTCTCATGTTAATATCACTTCAGTCATTTAGCCATCTCCTGTTTTCCATTTAAGTGTTTTACAGGCCATTCTACTTTCTTTCTTGTGTCTGTGTGTGTGTGCTTTCACTCCCTCTTGCCTGTTCCTCTTGCTTTTTAAATGCAAAAATGAGAAGTCGCACAACACCAGGTTATAGTCCAACAGATTTATTTAATTTTACAAGCTTTCGAAGCAGTTCGCTCCTTCGTCAGGTAAGTTAGCAATGAGAGAATCTCCCAGAATTCACAATTTAAACCCAGACAAAATCTATTCACATTATTCCCTACAACAAAGAGCACAGCCAAGACAATGAGATGTGTCCCAGGGGGTCCAACGTGTCAAACCACCTGCTGGCTGCATATCCTGTCAATTTGTGTTCTTGTGTTAGTCTTTTTAAAAAAAAAAACACCTGGGAAGACCGGCCATGATGTCAAGTCACGTTCTGTATCGTGACATGAACCCGATATCGCGATTGAGGCCATCCTCATGAGTGCGGAACTTGGCTATCAGTTTCTGCTCTATGATTTTAAATGCAGTTCATCTGTAATTTCTTCAGTTTCTGAAGAAAGGTCTAAATCTGCAACATTAATTTGCTGAGTGTTTCTAGCATTTTCTATTTTTGATTTAGATTTCTGTCATTTACAGTTTTTTTTTACTCTGTTTCTTCTGGAATTTTATTTGGCATGACACTCTTTAAGCTTTGTGACAGCAAACTGTTTCTCCATGCAGCAGCAACTTTGTCTACATTCATCACTTCACGAACCAGAGGTATTACGCAGACAACCTTGACCTAATTAGGTTTTTTGGATTAGGCAAGAACATAAACAGAGGCTAGACCCCCTCACTTTGAGTGAACAGCAATTGTGTATTGCTTAAAACATGGCCCCAAGGCAAATGAAATAAATTATTTTAGTATAATGGATTAGCAATAGGTTCCTACGAACAAGATGTAATACAGAAGTATTTTATGATTATAATGCAGGATGGAGTCAGTGTCCATCATGTTGGAAATATTAGCCTGTGACTTTTGGAAAGCTGTTTGCTTTTAGTCAAATAGGTGCTAGAAATTAAGATTAACATGGTCGCATCATAGATGCACTTGCCAATCTTTGAAGTGTTTTGCATGTAGGACAAGTCCTGTTCGCCCATTACCCCTGTGCTCGCTGACCTACATTGGTTCCTGGTTAAGCAACGCTTCGATTTAAAAATTCTCATCCTTGTTTTCAAATCCCTCCATGGCCTCGCCCCTCCCTATCTCTGTAATCTTCTTCAGCCCCACAACCCCCCCGAGGTATCTGCGCTCCTCTAATTCTGCCCTCTTGCACATCCCTGATTATAATCGCTCAACCATTGGCGGCCGTGCCTTCTGTTGCCTAGGCCCTAAGCTCTGGAATTCCCTGCCTAAACCTCTCCGCCTCGCTACCTCTCTCTCCTCCTTTAAGACACTCCTTAAAACCTAGCTCTGTGACCAACCTGCCCTAATTTCTTCTTGTGTGGCTCGGTGCCAAATTTTTGTCTTATAACATTCCTGTGAAGCACCTTGGGATGTTTTACTACGTTAACGGCGCTATATAAATACACGTTGTTGTTGTTGTTGTTGACAAGTTATCTCATCTTCGGCCCTAGCAGCCTAATTGCTCTGGATGAGATAAGTTTTCTATGCGTGTGAGCCCTTAATATTGATATAAAATAGTGATAAAACAAATGGAAACCATGAATAATAACAATAACAACAACAACTTGTATTTATATAGCGCCTTTAACATAGTAAACCGTCCCAATAAGATTAAAGGAATATTCTAATATTGCATTCTGATGCAAGAATGTGAAAATTACATTTTAACAATATAAGAATATTTAATGTGCTAATTTCGTTGATTGAATACTGGAGCAGCTTGTTTTGACCAGCCCATTTAAAACTGTGGAAGTTTTATCATTAAAAAAAAATGTTCAAGCATAATGGAACTAAATAATGAATTATCAGTGAGTTAATTTACAATGATCAGTGCTCAACATCAGGGATGGATGACAGACATACACAATCTGAACTTCAACAGTTTTAGCTAGAAATTCCAGTTTATAGAGATCACATTCTATAGTTCGCTGTAGACAGCTTTCTATGTAAACAGTGACTGTGTAACCAATTTAAGTGTATCTCTGTAACTGCAGAAAAGTAACATTACAACAGTGGTTTCTGTTTTATATGAGACTTAGTTATTCAATATGGGTACCTTTTACAATGTTTGCATTTGGATACTTGGACATATGACAAAATCTAAGGATTTATGTAGGATTCATGATAGTGTCTCACCCTATTTCCTTAAAGCTGTACTGACACCATTGGTGTACTTTTGAGGGCAAGCTAACACAAGTGCCAAAGTTTCCATTTTTATCTTCTCAAATTTTAGGAAAAAAGCTGTTTAGTACTGGTTTTTTGAATCCATAAATTCACCATGTTAAATGTAAAATGTTGCAAACTTTTTGCACACATTGGTACATTCTGGATCACACAGCCCCTACACATGTGCCACATATATGAATAAGTCCTGCTTCATATACGGTCACACGGCACTCACATATAGATGCATTTTAAATATCTGCATGAGTTGTAGTATATTTAGGGCCACACAGAATTCACAAGTACATAGCGACTTAAGTATGAGTTGTGTACAGTTCAACAGCAGTACGTATAAACAAAGTTAAGGTCGCACCTTAAGAGTTGCAGTAGACCAGACAGAGAGAGACAGGATAGCTTATACAATATAACAAACATTTAGTTTGGGTTTTGCATAACCTTCCAAAATTGCAGAGTTCAAGTATTAAGTTATCTTTGGCCAAGTTAATAAAAAAATCTCTTATTTTCATTGCTTGACATCCACTTCATTCAGAAAAATGCTTCAACAAAAAAAAGCTACAAACTTTAAATAAAGGTTAATACTGTACTGAGTGACTTTTGTTGCAAGCTAAATATAAATTTGTGCCAATGATAGGTTAAGAAATATCTTCAGTTAGACAAGAACATTCTGGCCTCGAAATTCATCTTCTGCAGTGGCATATAACGAGCGGTATCAAATCAGCCTCCTGTTATACGCAGTTCCTGATGTCCAGTTCCATTGACTCCAATATCAGGTGCTGCGTATAACGGGCGGCCGATCCGATACCACCCGTTTCGCGCCACCGCCCGAGACGAATCTCTAGGCCTATGCTTCAAACATGTAACTGTTTCCAAGTTAATTGCAGTGTCCACAGAAATAATGGAGGAATAATCCATTAATTTATCAAGGCCAAATTCAGTCATTTTTCCCATGCCTCAAAGTGCTTTATTCAGCACTTGTAAAAAAAAGTGCCGTTGTAATGTGATGGCGCTGTTATGCAACAGATATTGGTTGCAGAGCACAACTGGTATCCGTAGGGTGTGATAAACAACCAACAAACCATAATTGACGCCCCTTTGTGCCTTGCAATGTGACAAAGATGCACTCTGCATGCATGCATTTTTATTTTAAAAATTATTTTTCATTTGTTTTTATGGGATGTGGACGTCGCTGGCAAGGCCAGCATTTATTGCCCATCCCTAATTGCCCTTGAGAAGGTGGTGGTGAGCCGCTGCAGTCCGTGTGGCGAAGGTACTCCCACAGTGCTGTTAGGGAGGGAGTTCCAGGATTTTGACCCAGTGACGATGAAGGATCGGCGATATATTTCCAAGTCAGGATGATGTGTGACTTGGAGGTGGTGGAGTTCCCATGCACCTGCTGCCCTTGTCTTTCTAGGTGGAAGAGGTCGCAGGTTTGGGAGGTGCTGCCGAAAAATCCTTGGCGAGTTACTGCAGTGCATCTTGCTTCCTGGCTGGTTAATCTTTAAAGTTCGAGGAGAGCTGGTGGGAGCATAGATTCTCACCTAAAATAGCATTGAAAAATAAATTTACTGATTCCCAGATGGTTAATCATTTTAAATGCAGCTCTGTACTTGACTCACAAAGAACATTACTGTTTTTGCACTGATGACAGTGATAGCATAACAGCATTGAAATTTACAGCTAATTTGTCAGGCACTTTGCCAACATTAAAACAAAATAAGAAAAAAATTACCTTCCACATAATCTCAGTGCAGTAGTGCATGGAACAAGAAGGGTGATTCTCTGATTCCACACTCCCAGTAGGGAAGCCATGCTCACAGGGAGTGCAGGTCAGCCAATTCTCTAATACATGTTTGCTTCTAGGAGTACAGGAATGTGGAATCACTCTTAAAATTAAAAACTGAGCCCTGTGAATTTCCAACATTTGTTTCCTATTTAGATGAAATCAACAACCTTGGCCCTTATTTAAGGAACCACAGAGTAATATCTGTTGCACAAGAAGATGGTTATGGTGTCAGAGGCCAATTATTGCAGCCTCAGGATATCACTGCAGGAGTTCCTCAGGGTAGCATCCTCAGCTCAACCATCTTCAGCTGCTTCATCAATCATCTTCCCTCTGCCATAACCTAAGGAGTTGGGCTGTTTGCTGACAATTCTACAGTGTCCAGCTCCATTTACAGATCCTTAGAAAATGAAGCATCTCATTCCAGCCCACAGCAGGGCTTGGACAACATCCAAGCTTGGGCTGCAAATAGGAGGTAATATTTGTGTTGCATTAGTGCCAAACATTGACCATCTCCAAGAAGAAATAAACCAAACACCTCTCCCGACCTACAACAACATCATTGCTAACTCTCCCACCATCAACATCTTGCGAGTCACCATTGACCAAATGTTTAACTGGACCAGGCACTCTGTGATGAGTGGTTCAACTCCTGACCCTTCAAGCCACCACGCTGATGTCCATATCCCAGGTGATTCCACCTGGTATAATATCCCTGTTCTTATGAAACCTCCAACTCATTGGGAGCAATGCTGTAAGAGATATGCCAGTTTAAAAAAACAAGTCCTTAAAGTTAAAGGGGGAAAAATTCGGTTGATTAGCGCCTCTCGTTAGCGTGGGGGCGCAAAGCAAGTAGCGCCCGGGCGTGGTGATGTTTGCGCCGCTCACGAAATTAACCAGACATTTTGCGGCGGCGCTAAACACTACCGCCACAATCTCCTGTGCCCGCAGATCGTGACGTCAGTCGAGCGTGCAACGCCCCGGAAGCGCCCTGGACTGGATATTGAGTGGTGCCCCCTGCCTTTCCGCCTGCCGCTAGCAACGACAGGTAGAGGGGAACGTTTTGCAGTCGGGAAGGGACTGGGGGAGCGCTATTTAAAGGCGGCCTCTTCCTGCCTTTTTTTGTCGGCGACATTTTTGCACCACGCATTCTGAGAGAGAGAGAGAGAGAGACTTCTGGAGAGATTCAACGCTGTATGAAGGAGTTTTGGGCACCGAGCAGCACTTTGTAGGTTCATTTTGATTTGACCTTCCTTGCATCGATTTAGAAGAGACTATGGGAGCTGCACTCTGAGCTCTTTTCCTGGGCCTCTCCATTGTTCTTTCCAGCAGAATTGATGTACAGGTCTCTCCAGGCCGAGATTCAAGGCTGCAATGAGCAGGGTGTGACTGGAGAGCAAGATCGACCCTCCCCTTTAAGAACTGGCTGGTGCCAGTCTGTCTGATCCATTGCCAGCTGACATCACCTGAGCTTCGCCAGCTCTCTGAGGTAGCGCCTCGCTCCTCGGCATTAGCGCCTTAAGAGAGGTGTGTAGCACCTGATTTAGCGCTCAAATCACCTCCAGGGGCGATAGAGGCCAAGTTTGCAGTCGGAGGCGATAATTAGCGCCAGCTGCTGAACTTCGCGCCCGGCCGATAATTGCGGCCCAAACGGGGCGATACCGAATTCCTCCCCCAAAAAGTTTACTATATCCCTTGTATTGTAGTGAGTTACTACAGGTTTTCTGTGAGTTGCAATGCTGTGTGTTTTCTGTACATTTATGCAAGCTGTCTTTCAGCTCTTGTAGAAGAGTTATTATAAAAGAGGAAGCACAATGGGTACTGAGTTTGTTGCAGTCGTGAAAATCTTATAACTATATTTTCTTTGGACATGTTGGTTTTAGTGACATCTGTACAGAATAGCTACAATGGGAAATCTTTTGAGAGCAAAAATCTATCAGAAATCTGGACTCAAAACTTGCCAGATGGTATTATTGTGCTACATATTGCAAATTAATAATTAAGTACAATTGTGTGGGAAATAAATCATTCAGGTACTGAAATAAAAGCTACATCATGTCTTCATTGGCTACTGTGTCAGACCAAATGCACAGTGAAGGTTGATCTAAACACACAAACACAACTGTTTGGTTAAAAATTTAAGAGAATTTTTTTTTTATTCTTTCCTGTGATGTGGGCGTTCTGGTAAGGCCAGCATCTATTGCCCATCCCTAATTACTCTTGTCGAAGAAGCCTTGGTGAGGTACTGCAGTGCATCTTGTAGGTGGTACAAACTGCCGCCACGGTGCGCCGGTGGTGGAGGGAGTGGATATTTAAGGTGGTAGATGGGGTGCCAATCAAGCAGGCTGCTTTGTGCTGGATGGTGATATCCTTCTTGAGTGTTGTTGGAGCTGCACTCATCCAGGCAAGTGGACTCCTGACTTGTGCCTTGTAGATGGTGGAAAGGCTTTGGGGAGTCAGGAGGTGAGACACTTGCCGCAGAATATCCAGCCTCTGACCTGTTCTTGTAGCCACAGTATTTATGTGGCTGGTCCAGCTACGTTTCTGGTCAATGGTGACCCCCAGGATATTGATGGTGGGGGATTCGGCGATGGTAATGTCGTTGAATGTCAAAGGGCGGTGGTTAGATTCTCTCTTGTTGGAAATAGTCATTGCCTGGCACTTGTGTGGTGTGAATGTTACTTAGCACTTATCAACCCAAGCCTGAATGTTGTCCAGGCCTTGCTGCATGCGGGCATGGACTGCTTCATTATCTGGGGAGTTGTGAATTGAACTGAACACTGTGCAATCATCAGTGAACATCCCCACTTCTGACCTTATGATGGAGGGAATGTCATTGATGAAGCAGCTGAAGCTGGTTGGGCCTAGGACACTGCCGAGGAACTCCTGCAGCGATGTCCTGGGGCTGTGATGATTGACCTCCAACAACCACAACCATCTTCCTTTGTGCTAGGTATGACTACAGCCAGTGGAGAGCTTTCCCCCTGATTACCATTGACTTCAATTTTACTAGGGCTCCTTGATGCCACACTTGGTCAAATGCTGCCTTGATGTCAATGGCAGCCACTTTCACCTCACCTCTGGAATTCAGCTCTTTGGTCCATGTTTGCACCAAGGCCATAATGAGGTCTGGAGCCGAGTGGTCCTGGCGGAACCCAAACTGGGCATCAGTGAGCAGGTTATTGGTGAGTAAGTGCTGCTTGATAGCACTGTCGACGATACCTTCCATCACTTTGCTGATGATTGAGAGTAGACTGATGGGGCGGTAATGTGCCAGATTGGATTTGTCCTGCTTTTTGTGGACAGGACATACCTGGGCAGTTTTCCACATTGTCGGATAGATGCCAGTGTTGTATCTGTACTGGAACAGCTTGGCTCGAGGTGCGGCTAGTTCTGGAGCGCAAGTCTTCAGCACGACAGCCGGGATGTTGTCGGGGCCCATAACCTTTGCTGTATCCAGTGCGCTCAGCAGTTTCTTGATATCACGTGGCATGAATCGAATTGGCTGAAGACTGGCTTCTGTGATGGTGGGGACCTCAGGAGGAGGCTGATATGGATCATCCACTCGGCACTTCTGGCTGAAGATGGTTGCAAACGCTTCAGCCTTGTCTTTTTGCACTCGCGTGCTGGGCTCTGCCATCATTGAGGATGGGGATATTCATACAGCCTCCTCCTCCCCCCATTAGTTATTTAATTGTTCACCACCATTCACGACTGGATGTGGCAGGACTGCAGAGCTTTGATCTGATCCGTTGATTGTGGGATCACGTCGCACTGTCTATAGAATGCTGCTTCCATTGTTTAGCATGCATGTAGTCCTGTGTTGCTGCTTCCCCAGGTTGGCACCTCATTTTTAGGTATGCCTGGTGCTGCTCCTGGCATGCTCTTCTGCACTCTTCATTGAACCAGGGTTGGTCCCCTGGCTTGATAGTAATGGTAGAGTGAGTACAAATATTTGCATGCTTTCTCTGTGCTGCTGAGATCTCTTTTGTTTTCCATTTATATAAATGATTCGGGCATAGGCAGCAGAAAGAAGTTGTATTTAAATAGCGCCTTTTGCATCCTCAAAGCCAATTATTTCTTTTTGAAGTGTAGTCATTGTTGTTTTTTGGGGGAACAAAGCAACCAAACTGAGCACAACATGGTTCCACAAACAGCAAATGAGATAAATGACCAGTCAGTCTTTTCTTGGTGGTATTGGATGAGGGATGAATGTTGGCCAGGACGCCCTGCTCTTCTTGAAATACTGCCATGGTATCGTTGATGTCCACCTGAACAGGCAGACAAGGCCTTGGTTTAAAAAAGATCTAAAAGATAGCACCTCTGCCTATATAGTGTTTCCATGGTACTGCAGTGAAGTATCAGCCTAGGCGATATGCTCAAGACCTGGAGGGGGCTACATTGCGCTAAGCTGACAAAAGATAAATGTGATAAGGTTTTCTGATGTACTAAATTGGAAGGCATGTTACACTGTGAGGAAGAACACAAGAGATTACAGGAAGACATAGGCAGGTTAGCAACATGGGCAAAGTAGCCGATGCAATTCAATGTAGAAATATGCGAAGTACAAAAAGAACAGTGTAAGGAGGTGTACCCTAAGTAGTAAGTTGGTGGAACAAAGAGAGTTTGGAATATAGATACATAATCGCTGGTTTTGCACATTGGGGGAGCAAATGCCTGACTGGCACAGAGGGTGTGCTGCATTGAAGGTTTACTTTTTTTTGTTTGTGTGCCCATTTGGAATGGGAGCAAGAGAATCTCCATGGAACTCTTAATTAGCCTATTGTAAGTTTTATTTGTAATATTTACAGTACCTCTAGTAAAGACACCTATTTAAGTATTTTGTTTTGTTAAAATAAGAGATTATTGGCAGTTCAATAGTTCTTTTACAAATAAATTCAATATCAAATGTATATGATTGATGGGAAGAATTTAGTGGTATCTCATGATTTGCTACGAATTCCCATAGTTTAATGTAAAAAAATAATACGAGGAACTATAAAATATGTATTAAAAGAAAACAGTGCGGTAGTAGACTATTCGTCTGTTTATTAGAGAATCCACCCCAACCGTAGAATTATTTAACAATATGTTTTATTATCTATTGTAAATTAAAAACAATGAGTGGCTTACAACATTTCACCTCGAAATGAATTGAAAACTCCTATGTCAAGCTTTTTCGACAGCAAAATCCCTTTTAAGTGGCAACATTTACTTACAGTACCACGTACGCCTGTAGGTGGCACTGTGACGGGCATTCATAATAATAAACTGCTGTCACAATTACATTAATTTTCAGAGTAGTAGCTGCCACTGTATACTAGCCACATTTTCGTCACGCAATTCACCTGGTGGCTCAACATTAGAAAGGTATCTCAGCAAGTAAATGCATCTTTGTTGAGGACTAAACATTTTGCATTTGATAGTCACATTCATTCTTAATTTTGATGTAAGCCATTTGCATACACTTTCATTTGAGATACTGTCCTATTCTTCTTGACCCTCAGAACTTTCCCCGCCCTGTGTACCAATAGTGTGACGCGTAATGTTTTTATACCCACTTCTAGGCAAACAACCTGCTTGCTATCTCCTATCTTGGTCCTAAACCTACCCGCCCCCACCGTTGTGAGTTAGGAAATAGGACATTAGGAATGGAAGCTCAAGCCTTACCTTACAATTTGCATTTATAACACTTCCATGATTTCAGGATGTTCCAAAGCACTTCACAAAAGCACTTCACAGCCAATGAAGTACTTCTGAAGTGTAGTCACTGTTGTAGTGAAGGGAAGCGCTGCAGCAAGATTGCGCACAGCGAGGTCCGACAAACAGCAAGAGATAATGACCAGACAATCTGTTTTGGTGGTGTTGGTGGAGGGATAATTGTTGGCCAGGACACTGGGCGCACTTGCCTGCTTTTCTTTGAATAGTGCCATCGGCTCTTTTGCGGCACCTGAGAGGGCAGATGAGACCATGGTTCAAAATCTCTTCTGATAGATGGATTACTGCAACCCCTCCCCCACACCCGAGAAAAGTACCACACATGATGCAGTACTGCTAAGCTCTAAATTAAGGGTAACCTGAGAGCTAAATACTCAAAAGCAACAGCTCCTAGGACCCCTCCGTTCTAGTACATGCAATCCATGCCAGATGGCTGTATATAGTTCCTGCTGAAATCGGGTTTTGTGTATATTATGAAACATAATTGCTCACTGCAAATATTTCTAATGCTTCCATACTCCCAGCTCTTGCCAATAGTGCTTAACTGAGACAGTTTAAGAGCACAGCGTAGTTTCTATCAAAGACAAAAGATAAATGGTCCTGAATTTCTGACCCCCACTGGTGCGTACGAGGTGTGTACATGCCCGTAGGGGCCGCGCAAGTTCCGGGTTTAGGCGTGCGAAGCGCATGCGCTGAAACCCGGAACTTGCGATCTGTCAATGACAGATCATCCGCCTGCCCAAGAAAAGTGCCTCTGCGGGTGGAGAGTTGCGCTATTTGCTTAACTTCCGCCCGCTGAAAGGCCATAGAATTTACCAGCATCAGAGTTTTAAAAAATAGAAAAATAAGATTTTATCACTCACTTATAAATTAAAAACCCTATCCAATAAGGTAAGGTTATATTAAGCCCTGTTAAACATATTTAAAAAAATTAAATTTTTGTTTAACATATTTAATTAAATGCCATTTTAATTAATTTTATATATGTAATGCTTTTTATTATTTATTTCGGTGTGTTGGTGCATTTTTGCAGTCATCCCCATTCATACTTTTGACGGTTCTGTACGTACGGAACTGTCAAAACTATGAAGGGGGATTCCCTTCTTCCATTGGTTGGGCTGGCCCACGTGATCCCAGGGGCGCTTGCGAACCGCCTGCGCCCTGGGATACGTGGGCCTCTGCGCATTTCCAAGAGGAGAGGCCCAGGAGCGGAAACCTCGGGATCTACGGAATCAGCAGGTAGGTTCGTAGAATTTTTTCTGATCGGAGGCATCCGCCCGCAGGAAGCCTCCGATCGGAAATTCAGGGCCAAGAGTACAACAAGAGACACATTCCTTCATGTATAATTCTAATAACAATAGTTGAGTAAGTCTGTAATCTAGACTATCCCACCATTTCAGCTCGTACCAAGCAGACTGTACAAGATGTTAAAATTGAATTAATTGTTTTTAAAATAAATTTCATAAAAGTGGCTGTATATCAATCCTTTTGGTTCTGTTTATGATTTTCTGAATGCAACGTTCTCGTAGAATAAAAATTTTCCATGATTGTTGAAAATGAATTATGTAGTTGTGCTATACCCTAAGCAGCTATTAATTTTATTGCCCCCTTTCATACTAAATACCTTCCTGCCTATGCTTCCTTGTCTAATAAATTATAATTTAAATCCATTTCTCTATACGCTTTGTTAAACTTCCTTGTATTTTAAAGGAGGGAATTTCGGAAATTCAGGAAACAGGTTTAATATAACAGTTAATGAATGACAATCTCGATTCTGTAAAGATCAATGGTAGATATAGCCAAGTTTCCTGTAACATACAAATTGCAATAATTAACTGAAATTTGTCTTCACAAAATTTAACTTTGGGGTTGGCATTAAGTTTAAGGGAGTAGGAAAACAAGCCAAGGACACTTGCGAAAAAAATTTCACCATTCTGTTTCAAACAATCCTTTTGTTTAAACTCAGGCAAAAACACAATTTTCAATGCACACATATATGGCAAAGGGGAGTTACTGCATACACTAAATGATATGCAACAATGAATTCTTAGACAGCCTATTTCAACCTCTGTAAAATTGGCTGCCTATTCCTCTACCTCTGTCCCTCACCTCTGAAAACTTTAGAAAACTATAGATTGGACAATGTAAAGGAGATTATTTCCTACCTGATGCAGCCCTACCAGTCTGTTAGCTATGTCCTTCAGGATTCGGCCTGCTAGATCAGTGCTGTTACAACCAATGTTGCCTTTAAGCGGCTGCGCAGCGCTCCAGGGATCCCGCGCAGCCAGCTTGCCAGCTTTTCAATACAAAAACCCTTAAAGGGGCCACGCGGTGCCAAACAAAATTAGAGGGAACATTGGTTACAACCCCACTCTTGGGCTGGAATTTTAAGTTTTTGACCTGCTGGTAGAGTGCCGCACACACTCCACAGCATGCGTGTGATGTCACAGACAGGTTCCCCGCCTGGAAGTCAGCCTGATTGACAGGCTGGCTTCCAGTCGGGAAGGGATCACTGGATAGAAGGCCGCACTCCCAGGTAGGTGCGAACAAACTGTCTGATTGTTTCAGGCGGTGGTCCTAGGACTCTGCTTGCCATTTTAGGTTGGCGCGTGCACCGTGCATGCTCCAATCAGTTCCATGGTCGATAGAGCCAGAAAATTATTTTTGTGGGTCATGGATGAGCATTCCTGCTCCTCCGGGGCCCCATAAAAATAATCTGGGCCGCTGCCGCCTCAGGAGTCCCCTCCATGATAGTGACTCCACCCCCAAATTTACCTAACTGGTGGCCGAGGCAGCTCGATATTATTGTCCAGCTTTAATCTAGTGAGCTGCATCAGGATGTCCGTTTGGCACCCCGTAGCTCGCTGGCCTGATGTGAATGAGACTGGGGATTCAAAATGGTGGCCATATCTTTGCCTTGGGCACAACACGATTCTCCAATTGGTCGGCCAAAGGTCAAAATTGGCCTCAAAGTGTTTAAAAACCTATGGCTTGAACTCATCTTTTACTAAGTGACAAGCATGCACTTGTAGTACAGGTGTTTTTATTTGTGTTAGGGAGGTATTGTGATTACGATTTGAATTATTGTATAATATCATGACTGATTTATACAGGCCATTTAGCATATAGAATATAGCATAAGGGTAGTGAAATGTTTTCTCACACATGTTTATAATTAAATGTAGCACTTAGTCGTCATCTGCATGACACTACTCTGTTGGCCTCCCATCTTCCACCCTACATAAACTTGAGCTCATCCAAAACTCTGTTGCCTTTATCCTAAGTTGCACTAAGTCCCGTTTCCCCATCACCCCTATGCTCTCTGACCTACATTGGCTTCCGGTCCGGCAACACGTCCATTTTAAAATTCTCATCCTTGTTTTCAAATCCCTCCACGGCCTTGCCCCATCCTATCTCAGTAACCTCCTCCAGCCCTACAACCCTGCAAGATCTCTGCGCTTCTCTAATTCTGGCCTCTTGCGCATCCCCGATTTTAATCGCTCCACCATTGGTGGCCGTGCCTTCAGCTGCCAAGGCCCTAAGCTCTCGAATTCCCTCCCTAAACCTCTCCGCCTTTTTACCTCTGCTCCTTAAAACCTACCTGTTTGTCCAAGCCTTTGTTCATCCTAATATGTGGCTCAGTGTGAAATTTTGTTTGATAACTCGCCTCCGAGTCAGAAGGTTGTGGGTTCAAATCCCACTCCAGGGACTTGAGCACATAAATGTAGGCTGACACTCCAGTGCAGTGCTGAGGGAGCACTGCACTGTTAGAGGTGCCGCCTTTTGGATGAGACGTTAAACAGAGGCCCCGTCGGCTCTCTCAGCTGGACGTAAAAGATCCCACGACACTATTGCAAAGAAGAGCAGAGGAGTTATCCCCGGTGTCCTGGGGCCAATATTTATCCCTCAACCAACATAACAAAAACAGATGATCTGGTCATTATCACATTGCTGTTTGTGGGAGCTTGCTGTGTGCAATTTGGCTGCCGCGTTTCCCATATTACAACAGTGACTACACTTCAAAAAATACTTCATTGGCTGTAAAGTGCTTTGAGATGTCTGGTGGTTGTGAAAGGCGCTATATAAATGCAAGTCTTTCTTTGCGAAGCGCCTTGGGACGTTTTACTACGTTAAAAGCGCTATATAAATGCAAGTTGTTGTTGCTCAGTCTATTATGGAATTCACTTATTTCTTTCTTTATAGTAAAATATAACTAAAAGCCCAGTTTTACAAAACTAAGTCAGAAAGAACAAATATGCAGGAAACTTTCGTTTATCCGGCACTCAAATATCCGGAATTCTCGCTTAACCGGCAAAAATCATCCTCCGAAAACTCCTCTCAAATAACCGGCAATGTTGCCGAGTCGCAGTCGAGTCTCCGCGAAACGCCGAGTGCTCCGAAAAATCCTCTCAAATAACCGGCAATGTTGCCGATCCCGAGTTCGATCCCGAGTCCGCGAACGCCGATTTAGTCAGTAGGGGTACTTTTCAAAAGTGCCACTACTCGGCCTCCTGGCGCTGTCGCAAGTCCGAAACATTGCAGTAGCATGAGTAGATTCTCCCGTGCTGCTTGGAGTCTCTTTGTTAAAAATAGCCTCGGTAGATATAACTCTCTGTTATCCGGTACTTTCGATAAACCGGCACCACGCCGGTCCCGTCGATGCCGGATAAACGAAAGTTTCCTGTACTTCTAATGCACTGGTTAGCACATCCGTGTCAAATTCCTGTGTTAGCTACAGTAACAAAGTTGTTAACACATTTCGCACACACAGGGGATTTCAACCCTTAAGTGATTTACTGCTTGCATAAATATTTTTTTGGTAAAGGTGTGAATTAATTCATCATTTTAAGCTGTTGTATTTTGATAATTGGCCAAATAAACTGAGAAAGCCTGGGAAAATGATTAGAAACCTGAGTTTAGAATTGGATAAACATTCATCTGCATGGTTACATTAATGACTTCTTTCTTAATCAGTGATATGGACCTCATTCCTATGAATTTGTGTTACTAAAAATTCCTTTTAACAGCTATTCCAATGCCATTGGAAACTGCGTTGTGGGTGCTCAAAACCTTCATAAAATTAAGCTGTATGAAAGTTCCAGTACTTTCTTGTTCCAGAAAATGATATTTTACCGTATTTCTGAAATAAAAGTTGAAAAGGTGAACACCTGGCAAAATATTTGGTTTTCAAATACAAAGTCAGATTGATTCTGAGGGAAAACTCTTTTGACTGAAAGGCTCTTGAGATTTCTTTAAGAAACTGTGCAGGTTGACCTTTGAAAACACTGACTGACAGAGTTAATGTACAGTGAAATCCTGTTCTATGTAATTGATCAGGATGGACAGACTAATTGCTGAAATCCAGACTTAAATATGTTGTGACAGGATTGGGTATACAAGTACAGGGTCTCTTGTTGATAGGAAGATTCATTTAAAGAGAACGATGGAAAAAAAATAGCTGTTGGTTTATTCAAACAATTTATATTGTGGTTGCTGCTTTAGAAGTACATTTCATAACTAGATCCATTACTGGATTAGTGGATATAAAAGCTTTAGACAAAAATTAACCAGAGTTTCATTTTTATGTAATCAGTCAGTTACTGTGACCCTTTGTGATGAGTGTCCAATTTGGTGAAAATGTATTGTCTCCGATGGATAACTACATGAATAGTTGGTCGAGGTACTCGGTTGTGTTCTTCTTATTGGTGTCTTCCAGTGGCCCATTTTTATGTTATTTTATGCTTTAGAACCTGCTGCTTAGACACATCTTGTGTAGGCTTCACTTGTGAGATTTTGAAGTTCCACTCCAGTGACATAAATGGGATTGAAGGGCTGTGGGGTGCACTGCCCATTCATTATGCCAGTGGAGAAAAAAAACTTCAGAATATCACATCAGGTGGTCCTTGTACAAAACATCTGCTCCCATGCTGATTCAGGTTAGTAGTTTTAAAACAAGATAATGAGAGATGACTGAAGCTGCCTTTATATTAGAGAATTGCTTCTTGAAGTAGTTCTCCAATACTGGTTCATTGTCTGCAAAGTAGCTTCTATAGCAACCAAATCCACTTTAAAGTCACAAACAACTGTTTCCCTGAAGCTGTGGAAGGATAGGTTTGCAAAGGTAAAACTATCTTGTTATCCTCCATAGGGTGGGCTGAGTATTTTAGGTGCTCCACTTACCAGTGACCATGTTTTCAGCTAACTATGCCTCCACAAGCAGACTGAAAGCTATCTAATTTAGTGCTGTATCCTACCATTGGATATTAGCTCATAAACTCCATTCAAAAATCAGATATACATGAAACTAAATGCTGAAAGTGGATAAATGTTGTTCCGTATATCACGGAAAATTGTTTTGTACGTTTTGGTTTACCCACAGCCTAAAATTTATGCTCCTGTCCTCTCCTGTT
The DNA here is from genome assembly GCA_030390025.1 of Squalus acanthias. Lineage (NCBI taxonomy): Eukaryota > Metazoa > Chordata > Chondrichthyes > Squaliformes > Squalidae > Squalus > Squalus acanthias. The sequence continues at coordinate 17,444,933 of CM059425.1, read as the reverse complement.
TAATAAGCTGCACAGAGCCAGCTTGTCGTGGTAGTTTTCATGTGGTATGATTTTTTTTTTCTGTTGCTAAATAGGAACAAGAGTAGGCCAATTAGCCCCGCGATCCTTTTCTGCCATTCAATTAGATCACGGTTGATATGTACCTCAATTCCATTTATTTGTTAGCGGCATTAAATTGATCATAGCGCTGTCAAAGGGGGATCCCTAGCATACAGCAGCAGTGATGTCATCAAGTTGTCTAAGCAGCCAATCACATTAAAGAATTATCACAGACAACAAACCAGGAAATAAAAAGCACTTCTTATCAATTAACTTAATTCTAGAGAGTGAAGTAAAGATTGGGACATACACATGGGGTTAAGGTAGAAGCTGAAATATCAAAAAGTAATTATTTTAAATATTATTAAAAAAAAACTAGTAATTTTCTATCATAATGGAGAAATTTGACATTCCACAAATATAAAATTTGTTTTTCAGGGCCAGAACAGTTGTTCAGCAGTCAGTACGCCATTAAAACCCCAGTTACACCTATTCCAACAACTTTTAATGGGTTGCTTAACAGCGATATTACAGCGGAAAAGCTTCAGTTTTCATCAGTTCAATTGATTTCACGGATTGCCGGCTATGGGGAGTTGCACAGCGCAGCCTGTGTCGGAGCAGAGAATGACTGACCACAACTTCAGGATCTCTACGTTTAGCTGCGCATGTGCTAAATCCTGAAGTTACAGTCAGTTTCAGAGGGGTAATGATGGCGAACGCAAAATCCGCGGAGGCCATTAATATAAAAAAAAACATGTTTCTTCCCGGGTACACATATGTCCACCTGTAGCAAACTTTACTCGTGTAGATTAAATTTTGAAGTGCTTCTGAAATTCTTGGTTCTATATGTAACCAAAAACATTTTGCCTGGTTGCTTTTTTTCCAGAATAAAACTGTCACCTGCCTCAAGACACTGTGTGATTAGATTTCTTCCATAGATTTTTTTTTTACAGTTTGAGTTTTATTCATGATGCTTTTTTTTTCTTTTAACAGTACACTGAGTAGAAACGGACAGCATGTTTCTACACAACAATTGCCAGGGACATCTCGCACTGTGAAACACCTGTCAAATGGAAATGGACAGCTGCTCTCCAATGCACTATTTAATGCCAATGGGCAGGCGCGGGTTCAGAACCGTTTTACTACAAATGGACAACTATTAGCAGAATATGAAAATGCACCACCACGAGGTGAGTGACAGAAACATCTCCAGTCTTCAAATATCATACAATTGTTTTTTTCACCTTTTTTTTCTGAGAAGCATAATTTTGATAAAGTTTCAAAATTTTGCCCTACAATTTTTGTCTCTTCCTTCACCTGCCTGGTCTAACACCTTAACAGTTAAACTGGTGGGCATGAAACCTGGTTTCAGACTGATGTCCGTGCTTCTGGAAACTGGACAGTAGTAGGGCAAGGACGACCAAAAGCATGGCTCCTCCTCTCTGAGTTGGTTACTTCTCCCCCTACCAGGAAATGCTACAGCTTCCACTCGCCAACGCTCCATTTCACGTGGAGCAGATTGGGAACCAAGTGGAACGCGACTAAAACTTGTATTCATTCCTGCTGGGTGGCACAAAGCATTTGTGCGCTAGTATTCAATGACACAATGCCATCTCCCACTATCAAGCATTCATGCTTAATGGTCCATCCTCAACTACATTATGAATTTTGTTGTACAATAACCACAACTAACCTACGTCAATTAGTGGAATTATATCAACAAGACAGCTAATGAAACAGATTTCTTGTCAGTTTAAAGTGTGATATTGTTCTCCATGACCAAAACTTACAAGAAATTATTTTTAAAAAAAATAGTCTATTACAATTTTCTTGTGTTCAAATCTTAGTCAGGTTCAACTATTTCATGTGATTGTACTGTGATGGTTTGTGTGAACATAATTTAGCTATGTGACATGATTTTAACCTTTATTAGATACCAGCATTTTTGATTTGTGTCTGTTAGAATGTGATTTCAATTACATAGTTATGTGATTGTTATGTAGAACATGCTTGCAGGTCGTATTTTATTGGTTTTACCACACATCCTGTCAATGAATTATAGTTTGGGAATTTTAACAGTCTATCAATAGGTAAGACAAATATTGAAATACCTTAGTTGCATCTTGTGCATATTGAAAAGTTTTGATTTATTGCAAATTTTGGCACTGAGAGGACGTTTTTTGTGTTTGTAGTAGGCTTCATTCATAATTCTTTCTAGACGCAGGTTTATCCTTTCAGTTACTAAATGACAGTGTCAGGCAGTCAAGATAGTGGTTTCTGGGAGATTTTCTGACAACTTAGAACTGCTACCTAATTTAGTTTTAGAACTGCTATACAAGTTCAATCTAAATCATTACTACTCAGACACCACAAAGCATTCCTTGTATAAATCTTGAAACAAAGCAGAAGCCCAGAGCTTGCAGGCTGCAAATAATCAGTTACCTGATTTCAAAATCATTTAGTTTGCTGATTCTGTAACAGTTTATTATATTCTACACTGATTTGTTCAGCAGATTGTCAAATTGATGAAACCGCAACTGTTTATTCATTTCTGCAAATAGACAACCTGACAGACATTTTAAGACTGATTCCCTGATGTGATGCTCATATCTAGTGGGAAGCAGCATGGAATCGAGCAGTGGCACTGAGTACCGGTGCTGCTGCACTTAAAATTCACGAGAAAAAGATTCTGAATTTTTTGCCTTGCTACGAAGCCAGAAAATTATTTAAATACATGTTGATAGACCCCACAATGGATTCCCCGTGTTTTCTAACTGATTTATACTCTTTGTTCACTGTTGGGCTGTTTAAAATAGGCACTTCTGGGCTTCCGTGCTGTTTGTTCTAGCACATCCATTATTAAAGCTGGGACTGACTAGTTTTTGGGAGCTTGAACTGGAGTTCCTCCTCCAAGTACAAGATAACCATTGGTAGGCCCAATGAATATCCATCTGCCATCAGCTGGAATTACATTCTCCAACCCAAGCACAGCTACTAAACTATGTCTGAGGGGAGCTGCCTTCGCTATCTCCATTTCACAAGGGAGGCTATGACTGAGTTATGCTGTCTACTGAAGCCTGACCTGCAGACGATCTTGCACAGGGACAACCGTGCCCATTGCGATGGTGGTTACCATAGCATTGAACTTTCATATCAGCATATCATTTCAAACCACCATTTACCATATTAGACTTAATACTGAACCCTCCAGTACACGCCAGAGCGGGTGTCCCATTTCGTGGTGGTCTGCTGCATTCTCCACAACTTGGCCATCATGAAGGCACAGCCCTTGCCACCATGGGTTCTGGGACCACCTCAGGAGGAAGAGGAAGAGAAGCAGGAGGAAGGAAGGAGGCAGGCAGCAGATCCCCGTTCCGGACGGGCTGTCCACGAGCGCCTCATCAGACTCCGGTTCCAGTGAATGAAACCCCAGGTCCCCATTGCTCAACACTTCCCCAGCTTACCATCCCCCAGTCATAGAACATCACAGCGTCCTCCTGGGCACAAAGCTGAAATGAGAGCCACCATGCCGAGGTGGTGCAGTCTACACCACGAAACAAACATTCCAAACATAATTTATAAATTTATCAAATGCAAATCAAAAAGAACAAAGTCAACTAATCACCCTTGTGTATTCCCTTAGTGCCTGTCTTCAGTGTGCCTTTGCCTGTCCTAGTGCTCCAGTGGCTGCATCATGGCTGGTGGAAGGCTGCTGACTCAGTGGGGGAGACTGCAGCTGGCCTTGCAGGACGACCGAGAGCAGCTCTGGGCCTAGAAGGCCTGGCTGTAGACTGCACCACCTCGGCATGGTCGGCAACAGTCTGGGCTGGCTGGCTGACAGGCAGCAGCAAGGACAGTGGCGGAGTGGCAGTGGTGGGAGTACGAATGCTGTCATCCTGAGAAAGCACAAGCTTTCGGAGCTATCGATTTGCTCCTTCCTCAGGTGAAGAAGGAGCAAATCGATAGCTCCGAAAGCTTGTGATTTCAAATAAAACTGTTGGACTATAACCTGGTGTTGTGCGACCTCTCAATTTTGTCCACCCCAGTCCAACACCGGCATCTCCGCATCCTGAGAAAGGACAGCAAGTTCTTGCTCCACTGAGCTACTGCCACTCCCCCGGGGCAGCGCCTCAGCATTCCTAGCCATCTGTTGGGAGACAGATTGCTGGAGTACTGTGAGACCCTGCAAGCCCCTTTCCACACTCATAAACCCAGGCACAATGGCAGCAGTCTGAGCTTCCACTGCAGCACTGAGATGTTGGGTCGCTTCCGCCTGTGCTGCAATGGAAGCTGCGACATCGCCCATCACATGCAACGTCGTGGCTGGGTCCACAAGGTCTCTCGTGAAGTTACCCATCATTTCCATCTTGGAAATCATGGGCTCCAAGCTCCGCGCAAAGCCCCGTGCAATGCTGGAGCCAGACTCCTCCATGCTCCTTGACACTGACAATAGACCCTCTGGCAGGCTTGCCATTGCACCAAGCATTTCTGTGTTCATGCTTATCACCCTTCTTCTGAAGGCCACCCCATCGAGGTCATCATCTGAGTTCTGTGCAGCAGAACTTGTGCGTGAACTTTCCCTCCAGGGAGCTGGCACCCGAGCTACCCTTTCCCATGGCCTGGATGCAGCCCACTCATGCCCAATGACTCACCACGGGCAGACCTCAGCTCTATACTACCCTTTAAAGTACGCGCAGTGCTATTTTCTGATCTGGTGTCTGCGAGTGTCAAATGCAGTGCCAGCGTGTTTTCTTCTTCTCTATTACAGTCCTCCTCCATCACTTCAGGGATAGGTTGTGCTGCTGGCTGTTCTTGAGTTTCTGAAAGGGGAAATGCACAAGGGTCGGGTTGTGGTGAGAGGAGTAGGGGAAAGCAAGATATCCGTGCGTACACCATCAGCAGCTTGTAAGTGAGAAGAGATTGTGGGATGAGGGGGAAGTGAGATGTGAGAAGAAGGATTAGGTATGAGCATACCATCATCATCAGCAATACTTTCCACTTTCCCACTCGCCATGGACTCTGTGACTGCCCTTCCAGTTATTTCGAGAACTGCTTCCTCCAGCTCCGTGAGGTTCTGAAGTCTGGCTTCCCCTCTACCCGTCTGCTGGTGCTCCCAGCTGTTGTGTGCCACCTTTGCCTGCAAGAGAAAGGGATGTGCGTCGATGAGTGTGGTGCAATGTGTTGGAGTGATGTGCCGGTCATGATTGAATAGCTGGCAGTTTGTGCAAGGTGTGAGATGTGGGTGTGAGTCTTGCAGCAGTGGTAAATGTGTGAGGGTGAAGTGAAGCTATGATTGTGAGGTATAAGTGGTGATTGGTAGAGATTGTTGGTAGGTGAGTGATGGGGGTGTGGTGCATTGAGCAGTGTGTGAGGCTTGTGGTGCAGGTGGTGGGATATGGCATTTGATGATGCATTCACTCACCTTGACCACTCGTGTGAGGGCATTAAGCTTTTTGCGACACTGGATCCAGGTCCTGGGGACAACACTCGTCGCAGTGACGGCTTGAGTGATCTCCTCCTACAGCCTCCTGGTGTTCAGCCTTGAAGGCCTCTTAGAAACATAGAAAAATAGGAGCAGGAGTAGGCCATTCGGCCCTTCGAGCCTGCTCCGCCATTCAATATGATCATGACTGATCCTCTATCTCAATACCCGCTCTCTCCCCATACCCCTTGATGCCTTTTGTGTCTAGAAATCTATCTATCTCCTTCTTAAATATATTCAGTGACTTGACCTCCACAGCTTTCTGTGGTGGAGAATTCCACAGGTTCACCACCCTCTGAGTGAAGAAATTTCTCCTCATCTCAGTCCTAAATGTCCTACCCCGTATCCTGAGACTGTAACCCCTCGTTCTCGACCCCCCCAGCCAGGGGAAACATCCTCTATGCATCCAGTCTGTCTAGCCCTGTCAGAATTTTATACGTTTGAATGAGATCCCCTCTCATTCTTCTAAACTTTAGTGAATACAGGCCTAGTCGACCCAATCTCTCCTCATACGACAGTCCTGCCATCCCAGGAATCAGTCTGGTGAACCTTCGCTGCACTCCCTCTATGGCAAGTATATATTTTCTTAGGTAAGGAGACCAAAACTGCACACAGTACTCCAGGTGTGGTCTCACCAAGGCCCTGTATAACTAGTAAGACATCCTTGCTCCTGTACTCAAATCCTCTTGCAATGAAGGCCAACATACCATTTGCCTTCCTTGCGGGTAGAAGACCGTACAGCATCTTTGCACCCCCAGGACCAAGGCCTCCAGTGCCACATCCAAAAATCTCCTTGCCCTTTCCCCTGGCTGTTGGGCCATGGCTCTGTTCACAAGAACAATGAGGTGCTTTTGCAACAAAGCACCTCCCCTTTATGTACAAAACGCTAGTTAGGCCACAGCTGGAATACTGTGTGCAGTTCTGGTCGCCACACTATAGGAAGGATGTGATTGCATTGGAGAGGGTGCAGAGGAGATTCACCAGGATGTTACCTGGGCTGCAGTGCTTCAGCTATGAAGAGAGACTGGACAGGCTGGGGTTGTTTTCCTTAGAGCAGAGAAGGCTGAGGGGGGTCCTGATTGAGGTGTACAAAATTATGAGGGGCATAGATAGGGTAGATAGAAAGGAACTTTTCCCCTTAGTAGAGGGGTCAATAACCAGGGGGCATAGTTTCAAGGTAAGGGGCAGGAGGTTTAGAGGGGATTTGAGGAAAAACTTTTTCACCCAGAGGGTGGTTGTAATCTGGAACTCACTGCCTGAAAGGGTGGTAGAGGCAGGAACCCTCACAACATTCAAGAAGCATTTAGATGAGCACTTGAAACGCCATAGCATACAAGGCTACGGACCAAGTGCTGGAAAATGGGATTAAAATAGAGAGGGCTTGATGGCCGGCGCGGACACGATGGGCCGAAGGGCCTCTTTCTGTGCTGTATAACTCTATGACTCTATTAAGTAGTGCAGAGAGCCGAGGCCAAATTTTATTGGCCAGTAGACTGCACCCGGTATTGGCCCCCCTGTTCAGCGGGAAGCCAATCAGCAGCGTGTTTTGCGCTGAGATCAGCGCTACAATCAAATGAGCCGACAGCATGAATTTTGCGTGCTGCCTGCAGCACTTTGAGTGGGCGCGGGCGCTGCGTGATGCCAGCGCCTGTTTTCGGGTCTTATCCAATTTCTAGGCCAATCTTTTTATCTAGCACTGATATTTGTGTCGCTTTTTGGTCTGGTGAACAGACATTCTCTCAATTTTAAAAATCTATCATTAGCCCTCCAGGTTATATGCAGGCTGCCTACATGTTGACACTAGTTTATGGGAACTGTACCGTTTTTCTCTAGGAAGCTATGTTGTTAGTATGGTAGGTGAACACTGCTTAGGTGGCTGCAATATCTATCTGCTAGAAAATTAATGCTCGGTCTTCTATCTCAAACAGCTTTTCCTGTTTTTAAAAATTGCCTCATCTGCTATCCTGGCTACACAGGTTACCCAGATTATAGCATATATTTACAGTACTTGGCACGGAGCCATACCAGATGTGAGTGAATTTTCAGCTTCTGTATGATGTGCTGATTATTTACAGGAATTGAAACTGACACATACATCAGTCAAACAACATTGGACATGATTGACTTGTCAGTGTTTGCCTGATGTGCACTTTACACAGACATTGTCAACTTTAGGGAAATATTAGACATGACATTTATGATCAGCAAAAGTGACCACAGATTGAAAATCTGTTTCAAGATCGGGAGCTGTGTTTATTTTTATGTTTGATCTGTACCAAAATAGGTTCTACTTTTAAATTAAAATAAGTGATTATCACTCTTGACGAGTGACATTTGGAGGATCCGTTTGTATTCATGGAAATCATTCACACTGTTGTACTCCTTCATATTCAGTGCAACCCTCTGTATAGCTGTTTACATGATATTACATAGTATTTACAGCACAGAAACAGGCCATTTGGCCCAACTGGTCCATGCCGGTGTTTATGCTCCACACGAGCCTCCTCCAACCCTTCTTCATCTAACTCCATCAACATATCCTTCTATCCCTTTCTCCTCATCTGTTTATCTAGCTTCCCCTTAAATGCATCTATACTAGTTGCCTCAACTACTCCTTGTGGTAGTGAGTTCCACATTCTAACCACTCTCAGGGTAAAGAAGTTTCTCCTGAATTTCATATTGTATTTATTAGTGACCATCTTATATTTATGACCCCTAGTTCTGGTCTCGCCCTCAAGTGGAAATGTTTTCTCTACATCTACCCTATCAAACCCTTTCACAATCTTAAAGACCTCTATCAGGTCACCCAGCAGTTTCTCTTTTCTAGCGTAAAGAGTCTCAGCCTGTTCAATCTTTCCTGATAAGTATAACCTCTCAGTTAGTCAATGGAAATAATAATCGGGAGAGATAGTGATGGAAATAATAATCGAGAGAGATGTAAAACGGGCTGCCGATTAATTATCATTCATTTTACACTATTGCACAAAGTCAAAATTACCTCCGTGTTTCTAGATGATTTGAATAACTTTTTATTTTCTACACCAATATCAATATTTAGTTGTATGTCACATTTGCTCATTTTGTTGCATTTTGAAAAAGAGTCAACAGTATTACATATAATAAGACCTGGACGACGTTCAGGCTTGGGCTGATAAGTGGCAGGTAACATTCGCGCCACACAAGTGCCAGGCAATGACTATCTCCAACAAGCGAGAGTCTAACCACCGCCCCTTGACATTCAATGGCATTACCATCGCCGAATCCCCCACCATCAACATCCTGGGGGTCATCATTGACCAGAAACTTAACTGGACCAGCCACATAAATACTGTGGCAATAAGAGCAGGTCAGAGGCTAGGTATTCTGCAGCAAGTGTCTCACCTCCTGACTCCCCAAAGCCTTTCTACCAACTACAAGGCACAAGTAAGGAGTGTGATGGAATACTCTCCACTTGCCTGGATGAGTGCAGCTGCAACAACACTTAAGATGCTTGACACCATCCAGGACAAAGCAGCCTGCTTGATTGGCACCCCATCTACCACCTTAAACATTCACTCCCTCCACCGCCGGCGTACCGTGGCTGCAGTGTGTACCATCTACAAGATTTACTGCAGCAACTCGCCAAGGCTTCTTCGGCAGCACCTCCCAAACCCGCGACCTCTTCCACCTAGAAGGACAAGGGCAGCAGGCGCATGGGAACACCACCACCTCCAAGTTCCCCTCCAAGTCACACACACCATCCTGACTTGGCAGTATATCACCGATCCTTCATTGTCACTGAGTCAAAATCCTGGAACTCCCTCCCTAACAGCACTGTGGGAGTACCTTCACCACACGGACTGCAGCGGTTCAAGAAGGCGGCTTACCACCACCTTCTCGAGGGCAATTAGGGATGGGCAATAAATGCTGGCCTTGCCAGCAACGCCCACATCCCAGAAACGAATTTTTAAAAAATGCATGATTTTTATCAAGAGCTTTAGCAAAGAAATAGATATCTTCGGTGACAATATACCGTCCATTATTCTAAATATAAAAACAATGCTTTGGTTATCCAGAAGCGATTGTCTTCTCTGGACTTTAGTTCACCTCTTAAGAAGGTAAATAAAATATGTGGTTTATTCCCAGTGATTGGTCTGTAGTAAACCAAATTATAAATGTAAGAGATCGTTGTCAGAAATAGCAAGTGCATTAGTGTAAACTATACAATTCAACAGGACTTGGCTGTGGTAGGGTCAGTTTAAAAGTCCACATTCCACTTGACTCAAATCAAATTAGTGAGCAGCTGGAGCACTCTGAGGAAACTTTTTCTTCTTTGGGCAAGAGCTTAGCCATGTTGGACTTGGAATCTATTCTGAGGCCTTTAATTAATCCATTAATAGCCTTAACAATTAAACTACCTCACATATTGTGAATTGTATCCAGAAAATATTGTCTTTAGTCCAACGCCTTTCATTGTTTTGGTACAATTTGACAACGTGCCTGTCATTACTCAACATTCCACATGCCCCTATACCTCATCCCTATGATAACTGCTTGGAGTACAGCCCAATATAAACTGGATACACTCCATCCAGTCTTTGGTTCTGTGAGATGTTTGTCAGCTACTTTGTTCAGTAGCAACTGTTTCTTCACAAAATCTATTTCTCTCCATTTGGCTCCAACAACTCTAAAGCTCCGGACTAATGATGATGATTTTCAACTTCCTACTTCTTTGCTTATTTGCTGAATTGTTATTTTTTGCAGGAGCAAATCTGACCACCAGTGTAGGAACAATAAAAATTGTCTTCACACCGACTATTTGCAAACGCCAGTGTGTAAATGGAAAATGTTACAACAATTGTAAGAAAGGTGACCCAACCACCCTTTACAGCGAGAATGGTTATGGTCCTGTGTCCAAATCTGGCTTTCGAATCTGTAAGTAAATTTACTCTTATTGATTTGTGTTTAGGTAAGATGAGCGAATTTTTGTCGTCTTGTTACTTTGTTTGCAAATATTCACAGTTTCAAAATTGTAAGACGTTGGGAGGCGACAAGGTGCAAGAGGTGACAATCTAATCTATCCAACAGATTTAAGTATAGCTTAGTAAGACTGAAATCACACTGGAATGTATCATTAGACCTTTAAGGACACTTAAGGGGAGATTTTAAGTTGGGACGGGTTTCGGACAGGTGGTGGAAGGCGTGCTTGTGCTGAAGTCCTTGCCACAAGGCCTGAGCCATTTTGAGAGCCAGGTCTCATTTTGCCTATTACCAGCAAGCTGCAGGCGCAGAAGCAGTGCTTCTAGGCAGCTTGCCAGTTGGGAGAGTGGTTAGGAATTCCACCAGATCTAACATGGAGCTGAGCTGCAAGTATTATCTGCAAGGGGGGTATGCAGGCATTCTGTTGGGTGGGGGTGGGGGGGTTGGCGTGGGGAATGTGGATGGGCCAAATGATTTCTATGGGGTCAGGAGATGCACAACAAAAATCTTTTTTTTTTAAATGGAAGCTAACCTTTTTCTGAATGGCCGAGTTACGGCGCTCAATGAATGGTACCAATGGGCGGGACATCTGTGGTACACGCTCCACCCATTGGTACCTCAAAACTGTGTTGGAGTTCTGTGTATGTCATAAGACCTCGATTTAGCATATTTAGAAGTAGGTTCTCGCCTGAAACAGGTGGGCTTCCGGGTCGCCCTGGAAAAAGCTCCAACGAAAATATCTGTAAGCGGCATCAGAGTGGAAATGGGATAGTAAGTGCATCACCGGGATTTGTGGGGCACTACCACCCTGTTCCTGCTGTGCAGAGGCACCAGTTTTCTCCAGATTGATTCAGAAATAACTCCCATTGCGCACAAATGTTGCATTTTTCTGAAAAATGCATCTTTCATTTTGTGAGAATTGATTTTTGGTTAGCTCATGATTTGTTGGTGGGGAAGAAGCAAGAACATTTAATGATAGCTTTTAATGTGACCCCCCCTAAATTATAAATCAAGCTAATCACTGATATTTTAGGCTAATTTAAAGTGAATAAATTACTACAATAAAAAGAAAGAAGATTTAAAAGCACTTGGATTTAAAAGCAGAATTAGAAAGAATTCAAAGACGCTATGGGCTCTGAAGAGATCATGATGGTATGAATTCAGATAAAACTGTGCCTGTGTAATTTTGTTATGCTGCATTTCATAGCCCATTCACAATAGGAGTTCAAATACATCATTCTCTGAAAGTGCATGTGTAGGTAGATAAACCATAAAAAGGCCAATAGCATTTTGGGTCTTAAATCGGGCAATGGAATACAAGAGTAAAGAATTAATGATCAATTATATAAAACTTCAGATAGACCACAATTAGAGTGCTGTGCGCAGTTTTAGATGCTCCATCATGGAAATTACATTAAAGCCATCGAGAGTGTAGATTCACCAGGTTGGTGCCAATGATGGGAAACTGAATTTATGAGCAGAGACTTGAAATACTGGGATTAATTCCACTGGAGAAGCTAAGATTGTTCTCCTTAGAACAAAAAAGGTTATAGGGAGATTTATTAGAGTTGCTCAAAATTATGAGGGGTTTGATAGATTAGATAGGGAGAAACTGTTTCCACTGGCAGGAGGGTTGGTAACCAGAGGACACAGATTAAAGATAATAGGCGAAAAAGCCAGAAGGGAGATGAAGAGAATTTTTTTTACTCAGTGTGTTGTTATGATCTGGAATGCATTTCCTGAAAGGGTGGTGGAAGCAGATTCAGTAGTATCTTTCAAAAGGGAATTTGATATATACTTAAAAAGGAAACATTTGGAGGGCTACGGGGAAAGAGTAGGGGAGTGGGACTAATTGGTAGCTCTTTCAGAGAGCCGACACAGGCACGATGGGCCGAATGGCCTCCTTCTGTGCTGTATGATTCTATGGGGGAAAAATTTGGTTGCTTTGCATCTCCCGTTAGCGCCCCGAGGGGGTACTAACGGGAGGCGCAAAGCAACTAGTGCCCGGGCAACGCCTCCCGCGAAATTCAGCGGGAGGTTAGCGGCGGCAGTAGCCGGTAGCGCCCCGTGGCGCTGCGCCTCCGGTGATCACCGTGCGCAGCGCCCCGGCCGCAAACTTGGCTCGCATCTCCTGACTTGCCGCCGGACGCTGTGTCCGACAGGGTCAGGGTGACGTTTTTGCGGTCGGGGCGGCGATAATTAAAGGGCAGATGCCGGGCGGCCATTTTTTTTGGGCCGCCTGCCAGCACCTGCCCCCTCTGGCTTCCTCCTGCGGGGGTGCCGGCACCCCGCTCCCTGGTGGTCCAGCAGGGCCCTGGTGCGCGCTGCGCTAGGCCTCTCCCCTTTAATCAGGGGAGGGAGGCCTGCAGTACCGCGGCGCTACCTGCCAGCGCGTGTGGCGCTGCAGCACGTAGCGCCGTGATATTCAATGGGAGCGCCCCAAGAGGGAGGGGGAGTGCTTCCAGTAGTGCCCCGCCTCCTGCTTGGGACGCTACCATTTAATTTCGGGCATGGGGGCGCTAACATTTTTGGGGCGCTAAAAGTAGTGCCCCGGCGAAGTTATCGCCCCAAAAGGGGGCGCGAGCCAACTTTCCCCCCTATGAGTTTTAAAAAGTGAGAAGGAAAAAAAAATGTCTGGCTAAGACCAGGAACTTGCCGTGAGAGGATTCAAAAACACAAATTTGTATCTTGCCACTCCATGATCCAGTTTATTAGAGAATGTCCTGTGCCATAACATAAATACATAAAGGTACTTTAAAAATTGCAGAAAACTGGCAAGTAAATTTAAAGATTTAGAATGATTTCCTCTGCATGCTATTTTCAGCAAAATCATAATGTGTCCTTTATAAATGTGTTTACAATTTCATTGCATATAGCACAGTGAGGAAATCTTCTTCTGATTGTGCCAAACAGTAATTTATGTCACAAGTCTTGTCTGTGAAGTACGTCATAGCAGGATTACATAAGTGAATATTTTTGTATTCACCAATGGCTTAAAGCCCCATAAATACAGTTCCGTACATTGAACATTTGCAGGGGTATGCTCTAATTAGTTTAGCTAATTCTTCTGTTATATTTGGTCAGCTGAATCATACTGACTTTATGGTTCATAAGAAGTATGTATCTAATTCCAACAGATCTCTTCTGGTTTGAAAGAGTCTGTATTAACTGAATGTTAAGTATTTTTGGATGTTTTGTTATTCTAATATATTCAGGATTATTCATTTCCAGAAATCAAGTTCAGTGAACATGAGGGTACATTTTGTGAGGTTCCACTTCTGGTGTAGAATCTCATTTGACGATGATTAACATTAGTGACCAAAAAACCCCTTGGATGTCTGTGCCTAATTCTGTGATTCACACTCCTGTCAAGTCAGGCTCCGGAGCCTTGCAAAATTTACAATGTGAGCCAAACTACAACCCTCTCTTCCTTCATCTGCACTCAACAAAAAAAGTGCGCTGAAGCTAAGATCACTGCGTCTGGGTTTCATTAGGGAATTTCTCAATGGAATTGAATAATTTGATAAATAAAAAAGTAAAAACTCTGAATGCTGGAAATCAGAAATAAAAAAGAAAATACTGAGAATATACAGCAGGTCTATCGGCATTAATAAAGTGAGAAAACAGGTTAACATTTTGGATTTAACCCTCTCGTCAGACCCATTGTAAGATTTCCAATGAGGGGCCTAAACCCAAAAAGTTAGCCTATCTTTTCTCTTTACAAATATTGATGGACTTGTTTGTATTTCCAGCATTTATGAACCTTTTCAAAACAAATTTGGCAAAGAAAAAAGAAATTTGTAACACAGAACAACAGATTTAGACACAAAATAATGTAGTTAATGGATTTTCACCAATAATCAGTAAGTTTGCCCTGAGGCAGTCTGCGCCAGCGCAAAAGAAGGGGAGGGGGACAGAGAACGGGTAGTGGAGGGCAGGGGGAGGAGAATGAGGGGAAACCAAGGGTCAGTACAGGGGAACTGCTTCAGGAAAATCATCTCAACTGATGGGCAGGCTTGCCACAAAGTACTGCTGGTGGAGTAAGGGCAGTTTAAAATCAATGGCAATAGATGCAGTCTTGGGATTCTTTTTACACTGTTACTCAGCGTGCTTTTACGCTGAATGGATGTGCGCGAGGCACTGCAGGGCTGCTTTACAGAGTGATGGGGCAGGGAAGAGGTAGTGTGAGGGGAGGTAGGGAGGCGAAGAAGAGATATGAGGAGGCGAGGAGGAGGGGCGACACACAATGGGATACTGTTTGGTGGACTCTGTCTCTGCCTGATAAATCCTGTATGTGAGACATTGGAGGGGTAAAAGTGGGGAGAGGGGGGGAGTTTTGAAGAAGAGGATCATTAAGTATGAGTCATCGGAGGATAAGTATAACAGCCAGTGGGGGGAAGTGTGGATGGGAAATAGGGTTGGCGGGGGTGGTGTGGGGGGGGGGGGGAGCGTCGGGGAATTATTGTAAAAAGACATATGAAGTGTAGGGGTAGCCTGTGAAGGGGAGCTGCAGTGAGTAGGGACGGCGGGGTGGGTGGGTGGGGGGAGGGGCAGAGAAGGAATGGCAGTGAGCGAGAGGGTGAATTGACACCTGATATGCAGCCAGCTGGGAGGAGGATGGTTAGCAGGGGATTTGCAGTCAATGGTGAACAAATGGGGAATTTGGGGCGGGTGGGGGGAGGTGGGGAGCAGAGAGATTTCAATGCTTTCCACGACTTACTGCTTGGCTAAAACTGGATCAGTGGAGAGTGGAAGGAGGCTGAAAATGTACTCAGCGGGGAAGTGGACCAGGGTTCATTGGTGAGGGAGGGTGAGTGCCAAAAGTTGCTCAGTTGCGGTGGGGTTGGGGGGGTGGAGCGGGGGGGAGGGGGATTGGTTGGGGAATGGAAATTTGTGCCAGGTGGAATACAATCCATGACTTACTGATCAGTTGGGAGAGTGGCTATAGCCCAAAAAGTTGTTTATTGAGGGCGAAAATTGCTCACTGGGTGGGAGACCCAGAAGTTGCACGTGTGGGGTGGTGGGGGGAAGTGGGTGTTAAAAGTTGCTTAGTCTGGTGGGGGAACGGGCCAAAAGGTTGCTCTGTGGGCAGATGCTTATTATTTCTAGAAAGAATTTTTGCTTCTATAAAGAAACAAATGAGAAAAGCATGATCATAGAATGATACAGCACAGAAAGAGGCCATTTGGCCCATCGTGCCTGTGCTGGCTCTTTAAAAGAGCTATCCAATTAGTCCCACTCCCCTGCTCTTTCCCCATAGCCCTGCAAATTTTCCCTTTCCAGTAGCGATCCAATTCCCTTTTGAAATCTGTTTCCATCACCCTTTCAGGCAGTGCATTCCTGATCATAACCTGATGGCTAATAAAAAAAAAGAAAATGAAACAAGATATGAAAGGGACAATAACATGAGAAACATGGCAGAAATCAAACTGAAGTAAACCTGAAGAGCAAAAACCAGAATTAATCAAATTTCACAATTTAGTTTGCATTTCAACAAACTAATCTGTAACTAAAAGCTTAAGTTATGTTGATTGTATATCAAAAAGCAAATGTCAAGATTAAAGTGGGGGAAGAATGCTAACTGAAGCATGGTTTAATCTGAATTGCCCTTGCATGGCAGAACTTTTATATTCTTTCACAATAATGTCTAGGCAGCTTGTTATTTCCTGAAACCTTCTGAAACTGCTGCTGGTTATGTCATTAGAAGCTTCTCCACAAGACACAGTGGGCAGCCAGACAGTATGAGAGTGACACATTGTGCTGTGTGCTTTTTTAAAGAATGCATTGTTGATAGCAGCTCCTCTGCCATCCATGGAATGCATATGCTTTCAAAGCAATGTAATAAATCTCTGCCAGGCAAACAGTTACTTGGTTTAAAAAATGGCAATTACGAAATGCAAATTCAAAGAAGGCAAGTCTCAGGAGATATGCCAAAGGATGTATTTCCCTGATTTGAATTTAATCATAATACACCTGCCCCTATAAAGGCGATGTACTTGCTGCCACTGGGCTCAGGGGCAACAAATATGGGGAGCATAGAGGAAGCAGGAACAGGTTGGAGTGCTTTTCAAGCAATTTTCTGGTCCTGTCCTCCCAAACCCACCAAAAAATTGGTGGACGGTGGATGGGAAACATATCAATGAGCAGCATGGTGACACAGCTTATTTGAAACAAAAACAGAAATGCTAGAAATCAAGTCAGGCAGTATCTGTAAAGAAAAATGTTAACATTTCACACATAACCCTTGATCAGAACTGGAAGATATTACAGATGAACAGCTTGTAAGAAGGAATATAGAGAGGGAAAGGGAGAAAAAGACCACCTACCCAAGAAAAGATAAAGAGTGAGCTGTAAAATGATTTGGTGGAAAGCAGGTGATGGTTGAAGGACAGAAGTGATATTAGCGTAAGACAAAAGGAGGCATGATGAGAGAAATTAGAGAAATAAAAGACAGATACGAGAACCAGATAACAATATGTGAATAATTAAAGCAGGTTAGCTACGTTGGAGAGGGAATTGTGAAAACCTGGCAAAGAGGAGCAGGCTCCAATGGCCCAGGAGTGTGGTAGAAGAAGAAGGCAGGTCGACACCAGCTTATTTGAACTCCAGCACACTGCATCAAGGCTATGTATTAATGATTGATTGTAGCACAAAAGGGAAGTGTCGAGAGTGCCAACTGTTTCTCTACAGACCTAGTCATCATTAAAAATTATGTAGATACAATAATTGCATCGATTTAAATGCAGTAGGACCATTCTGCTGACACAGACTCCTGATGTGAGGACCCATTTGCTGCGTCCATGGATGTGACCACATGCTCCAGGGCAGACTTTGGAATGCTGATGCATTGATGGACATGGTAACAGGGCACTTAGAAAATAATAATAGGATTGGGCAGAGTCAACATGGATTTATGAAAGGGAAATCATGTTTGACGAATCTGTTAGAGTTTTTTGAGGTTGTAACTAGCAGAATAGATAAGGGAGAACCAGTGGATGTGGTGTATTTGGATTTTCAGAAGGCATTCGATAAGGTGCCACGCAAGAGGTTATTAAACAAAATTAGGGCTCATGGGATTGGGGGTAATATACTAGCATGGATTGAGGATTGGTTAACGGACAGAAAACAGAGAGTAGGAATAAACAGGTCATTTTCGGGGTTGGCAGGCTGTAACTAGTGGGGTACCGCAAGGATCAGTGCTTGGGCCTCGGCTATTCACAATCTATATCAATGATTTGGATGAGGGGACCAAATGTAATGTATCCAAGTTTGCTGATGATACAAAGCTAGGTGGGAATGTAAGTTGTGAGGAGGATGCAAAGAGGCTTCAAGGGAATATAGACAGGCTAAGTGAGTGGGCAAGAACATGGCAAATGGAATATAATGTGGAGAAATGTGAAGTTATCCACTTTGGTAGGAAAAATAGAAAAGCAGAGTATTTTTTAAATGGTGAGAGATTGGGAAATGTTGGTGTTCAGAGGGACCTGGATGTCCTTGTACATGAATCACTAAAAGTTAACATGCAGGCACAGCAAGCAATTAGGAAAGCAAATGGTATGTTGGCCTTTATTACAAGAGGATTTGAGTATAAGAGTGAAGACTTCTTACTGCAATTATATAGGGCCCTGGTGAGACCACACCTGGAGTATTGTGTACAGTTTTGGTCTCCTTATCTAAGGAAGGATATACTTGCCATAGAGGGAGTGCAATATAGGTTCACCAGACTGGTTCCTGGGATGGGGGGATTGTCCTATGAGGAGAGATTGAGTAGACTAGGCCTATATTCTCTAGAGTTTAGAAGAATGAGAGGTGATCTCATTGAAACATACAAAATTCTTACAGGGCTTGACAGGGAGGATGTTTCCCCTGGCTGGGGAGTCTAGAACCAGGGGTCACAGTCTCAGAATACGGGGTCGGCCATTTAGGACTGAGATGAGGAGAAATTTCTTCACGCAGAGTGTGGTGAATCTTTGGAATTCTCTCCCCCAGAGGGCTGTGGAGCCTCAGTCGTTGAGTATATTCAAGACAGAGATCGATAGATTTTTGGATATTAAGGGAATCAAGGGATATGGGGATAGTGCAGGAAAGTGGAGTTGAGATAGAAGATCAGCCATGATCTTATTGAATGGCGGAGCAGGCTCGAGGAGCCGAATGGCCTACTCCTGCTCCTATTTGTTACGTTCTTAATGCCACACAATCTGGTAGCTGACTCCTCCAAACTTTCAGACATGGTACGGCAACACCTTGACAGGCTTTCCAATACATCGTACTATTGCAGGTGTGCCAAAAGGAGTTTTCTGTTGAAGGCTGGGCCCTAAAAGTCAGCATCTCTGTTCTCCTCAGCTGAGCATGGAGCCGAGTTTACGCTTGGCAAGCCATCTCCTGGGCTGTCCTTTCCAATAGTTTCTGCTTCTGCTCACTAATGCTGGGTGTTTAACCATGTACAGACCCCTCTAACTCACTCTGTAACCCACCCAAATTGCCAATCTCTGTGCTGGTGCTTGGCAGATATGGAGTAATGACAGAGCTTCTTACAGCAGATTTTCCTTCTCTGAATCCTCTTCCACAGAGTGCAGGTGCTGCGAAGGACCTAGAGAAAGAGACAAGAGTTAGCAGCGGACTGATGGGCTACACAGTAGCGGATGGAAGATTTCACTTTAAAACATGGAATGGCCTAGTTGAATATACTTTTGCTTGAGATCAGTGGAAGGGTACAAATAATAGGTAGAAACCCTGCCCAGTGTCACCCCCAGCCTCATCAACTCTGATGCCTTTTGCACTTGATGGGTCTATGATCTCCAGGGCTGTCTATGGCATTTTGCTGAGGGCCTGGATGTTCGTTGATCCTGCCCTGCTCTTGCTCCTCTCCCCAGTGTTAGGAATTATTTTTTCCTGCAGAAAAAGATGGAGAGATTTAGGGCTGGATTTTCATTGACCCGTGGAGGTGGGTTTGGAGGCGTGTGGGGGGTTAAAATTGCGAAAACTGGCAGGCGGGCACAAGCCCGCTTCCACGCAATTTTCATTAAATTGTGTGTGCTGGTCCCGACTCCGTCCCGCCTCTAAGAGGCGGGATAGGCTGTTAAGGCCTTTAACAAGCACTAAATTGCCTCTACAATGCCATTTTGAAAGGCCTTTGTGATTTTAACCCTTTTTCTACGTGAAGCACGCCTGTTCTGAACCACGAATGTGAAACCTGGCGGGAGCACATTTGGGGCTGGCTGGCTGGATATATGGATAGCTATGTGGAGGAGACATATCTGGGAGCAGTGGTGTAAAAATATCTGGGAGCAGATTTAGGGCTGCTGCTGCTCATTGCAGCAGCAATGATGACATCATCAGAGGCGACTTTCAGACTGAAAACACTAATTGGTTCATGGGTTCCCACATACTGGAACTCAATTGCCCAATTAGGTGAAAATTGCATCAATCTCCCACATCCAATTGCAGTCGGGTGGATAACACGAAAATTGGATGACACGACCCCAACCCGCCCCAGTATCAAAATCCAGCCCTTAGTGTATGACTATTGCAAAGGGATGTGCATATGTGTGGGACTTCTTCATATCTCGTGCATGCTGACAGGGAGAAGAAGCAAGTTGTGATAGGATTGGGAGGTGTTCAATGGAAAGAAGTTCGAAAGAACTCCTCAGAGGAGTCTAGCAGCCAAGAATCCCCCAAGGCCAAAGATCTGGTGCAACATTCTGACTTGTCCTGAGGGGTCCTCGCAATTGTTGCCAGCCAACCTCAGAGCCGGCACAAGCTCTCTGCTAGCTTTTTGGGGTGTTTCTGCACCTAGGCACCCTCACATCTGCTGTAGGAAAAAGAGTTGAGAGACCAGAAATGCCCCCTCCAGCCTTATTGTCATGTCTCTGATAGGTCTGTACTTATTGCAGACACAGGTTTAGCTCTGCTCCTTGCCCTGGAAAGCCCACTTGATGTAAAGGAGGTGGAGACCTGACATTATAGGTCTCTGCCTTTTTTCATGACCTTTACACCCAGGCAATGAGTGTTCACTGGGAGAAAAGTCAGGAAAATGAGTCCCATACTCTTCCGTATTTTGACAAAAATGTGCTTAAAAAGGAAAAAAAGAAATTGCAATAAATTAACTTTCAGTCGCTGATTTAAACATTATTATAACGTTGCTAATAAAGTAATGAAAAAGTAAATATTAAATTGGGGAGAACGAAGTCTTGCTATCTATCCCATTATAACAACAAATCACTGATAGAAGACTGAGAGAACAAAAACACGCATTCTATGTGAACAAAAAACAATCTTGGACAAAGTATGATAAATTGCACTTCAATAGAGACTAAACATTGTGAGAAATTATTCCAGAGCTTTGAGATGGAGATTAGCATAAAATGCCCTCTTTCGAATATGGTATTTCCTTGATTTGTGTTTTGTTATAGTTACAGAATTGTCATTTTTTCCTGTTATGTTAATCGCTTTTGGAATTCACAACATTTTCATAAAGTATCTGTGCCAAAGTGCTTGTCTTACTGTAATTGTGAGAGAAACAACAGTATATAAGTTTGTCATTTGGCAGAGCAATATAGTCTGTATTATTTTTTCAGTACTACATCATCTTTTCATTTCCTTGTGTAAATTTATGTTGAAATTCCAAACATTTCTTTTGGTTTGCCAGGTTGTTTTAAGCATTAGAATGCCAGACAGCAAGAAGTTCATTGTGTCTGAAAGTAAGAGTAATATTAATGTTTGCAAGTATTACAACTTCACTAAAGATGCAAACCCTCAGTCTTGGGGCTGGGTCAAGTGTGACTGTTTTAATACATTCTTGACAGAGCATTTTATTAATGGTGTGAAACCAACAAATAAAGTGTGACTTATTTCCGTTAACCACTTTAAAATGATTGCATTGAAGGAATATTCTAAGTTATTTGGTTTATCTGATGGGTCAGCATTGCCCATTGTAACATTGTTAATGGTAAGTTTGTTTATAAAGGACAAACAAAAACACTTGCATTTAGATAGCAAATTTAATGTAAAGAACGTCGCAAGGCAATTCACAGATAGGCAATGAGAGGGAGCTTCTATTTTTTTTTACATAAATGTAAAGTGAATAATGTGAGGGCACTTAACCTAGATGTCCCAGTGACCGAGGTCACCCAATGCCCTAATCTAGTATTTCAGGGAAATAGGGATAGGCAATAAATGCTGGCCTTACTAGCCACACCCACATCCCGAGAATGAATAATAAAAATAACACTTTTATATAGTAGCATAGTTATGTTTCTGCAGGAGAAGACCATTGCTCCATCTATCATGCCCTTGCAAACCTCCCATCAATTTCCTCACTGTAATTTGGGAACTTTATGCTGTTTCCTAATAGGAATTCACCCAGACCTTTTTTAAAACATGCAATGTTTTTCTGTTCCATGACCCCCACTGGTAATCTGTTCCACAACTGTATTACTCTCTTACCAAAAAAATGTTGCCTAATTGGTTTTTTTTTACTTTTGACACCCTTAACTTTAAACTGGAGGGGTAATTCCGTGATCCAGTGCTCCCAGTGGAGAGTGGCTCTTCCAGAGAGCTGAATTCCCTGCAAGTATTAGCTCCCTGCTGGGAGTGTTGGATAGCAGCATCATCAACCTTTGTGTTCCCCAGTCCTTGAATCCTGTGCCTGAAGGAAAATTTTCCGGAATTCAAATTATCTCTTACCATAAAAATGTTAAATACATCTATCAAGTCTTCTCTCTTCTTTTCTAAGGTAAATCAGTAATAGGTTTTCCAGTTATTGGTGTATATTTTTAAACTTTTTTTTGTTTGCACTAAATTTGGTGCTTTACTGGTGTTTTATTTTGTATTGTTAAAGGTAAAAGTCAAAGCAAAATCATCAAACTCACATTGTACAGGACAAAATACAAACAGTACAAGGAAACCTTAAATAAGTCAAGGGGAGGAACTTAATGGATTAATATAAGTTTGAAAAGTAATGGAGGAAATAATGGGACTTAAGATAGACAAATGTCCAGGACATGATGGTTTCCATCCTAGAGTATTAAAAGAAATAGATCGATAGATTTTTGTTTGGTAAGGGTATCAAGGGATATGGAGCAAAGATCTGTGAGGCACAGATCAGCCATAATCGAAAGTAAAACAGCTGGAAGCTGGTGGTTATACACCCAAACTGCAGATTCCAGGCCGCTGTGTAAACATTGTCTTGGAATCTTAGAATTTTAAAACAAAGAAGAAGGCTATTCGGCCCATTGTTCTTTTGCTGGCTCTCTGAAAGAGCTTTCTACTTAGTCCTATTCCCTTGCCCTTTCCCCATACCCTTTAAAAATGTTTTTATTTTTTAAGTATTTATCTGCTCTTTTAAACACTATTATGGATTCTGCTTCCATCAGGGTTTCTGGTAGGGAATTCCATGCCCTAGTAAACCCCTTGTTTAAAACAAAAAATTGTAAACTTTTCCTTTTGTTATTTCGGTTAAGATCTTAAATTTATGCTTTTTAGTTACCAACTTAGCGACCAGTGGAAGTAGTTTTTTCCCAGCTTAACCCTCATAATTTTGAACACCTCAATCCGATCTCTTTGTCTTCTTTGCTCGAATGAAGAGCTCTAATTTTTCTAATCTGTTCTCAAAATTAAATCCACTAATCCCTGATATTGGCTGGAATTTTAATCTGGGGCGGGTGGGGAGCGAGGGGGGTTCTAGAAAGTGGTCGGTAAACCCGGGAGAACGGGTTACCCACAAGCCCTGCCGAATTTAACGGCAGAGCCTGATCAGCATTTGAAAGCTCTGCTTCCTGCCCGCAGCCAGCCAGATGGAGAGGCTGGCTGGCTGACGGGCGGGTAGGCCTGTGGCACTAGGCTGCAGAGAGGAGGGAGGGAGGGATCGGGGGTGGTGGTCGGGGGCCAGAGGAACACCGGGGGTGTGTGGTCGGGGGCCGGAGGACGATCGGGGCCAGAGGAGCATCGGGGCAAAGGCCGGAAAGGTGAGTGGGGGCCGGAGGGGGGAGGTCTGAAAGCCAGGAAGGTGATTGGAGACAGAGTGCCGGGCTGATCGATCGCGGCCGAAGAAAAATGGGAAAAATTGAAATAAGGCATTGCAACAATTTTTATACTTACTGCGCCAACATCCCCTTTAACTTGCGCCCCCGAAGCGCCCGGCCTCCCAAACAACGCTTCCTGCAGCTGTCGGTGTTGTCGTCCGGCGATGCTGCACGGGGCGGAACAGAAGTTCAGGTCCAGGGCGCTACCGGGGCTATGCGCAGGACAATGACGTCACGATCTCCGGGCACAGGAGATTGTGGCGCAATTTGTTACCGCTGCAGCAAACCCCTCTGCCAATTTAGCGGGAGTCGTTCATTTCGCCGCGCCCGGTTGGTAAGTCGTTAGCACCCCGTTATCGCCCCCTGGAGGCAATAACGGGAGGCTCTAAGGAGACCAATTTCTAGCCCCAACAGACTTAACAGCATTTAAACCCAGGAACTAAGATCAGGTTTTGGTAGAGTCTGTATAAGTCAGCTCTGTAAACCTTAACCAAACTTGGGATCCATTCTCTCAGTTTGATAGATGCAATAATAGTGAATCCATAGTGTTGGTTCCTTTTTGGATATTAAAGTTACTACTCAAATTACTACTTGTGCTTAATTTACTCCATCTCTGAGAACTATTGATGGGAAACTGCATCAGAATTGAGTGAAGTGTTGGAGTTCCTCAGGGCAGTGTCCTAGGCCCAACCATCTTCAGCTGCTTCATCAATGACCTTCCCTCCAACATAAGGTCAGAAATGGGGATGTTCGCTGTTGATTGCACAGTGTTCAGTTCCATTCGCAACTCCTCAGATAATGAGGCAGTCCATACCCGCATGCAGCAAGACCTGGATGACATTCAGTCTTGGAGTGATAAGTGGCAAGTAACATTCGTGCCACACAAGTGCCTGGCAATTACTATCTCCAGCAAAAGAGAGTCTAGCCACCTCCCATAGAAACATAGAAACATAGAATCTAGGAGCAGGAGTAGGCCATTCGGCCCGTCGAGCCTGCTCCACCATTCAATACGATCATGGCTGATCATCCAAATCCAATACCCTGTCCCTGCTTTAATCCCCACAGTACACATATCCCACCCTACCCCCGTAACCCCACATATTTAATTCCCCCTAACATATCCCATCCTATCCCCATAACCCCACATATTTAATCCCCCTAACACTAAGGGTCAATTTATCATAGCCAAATAATTTTTGGACATTCAACAGTATTACCATCGCCGAATCCCCCACCATCAACATCCTGGGGGTCACCATTGACCAGAGACTTAACTGGACCAGCCACAGAAATACTGTGGCTACAAGAGCAGGTCAGAGGCTGGGTATTCTGCAGCAAGTGTCTCACCTCCTGACTCCCAAAGCCTTTCTACAAGGCATAAATCAGGTGTGATGGAATACTCTCCACTTGCCTGGATGAGTGCAGCTCCAACAACACTCAAGAAATAGACACCATCCTGGACAAAGCAGCCCGCTTGATTGGCATCCCATCCACCACCTTAAACATTCACTCCCTCCACCACCGGCGCACCGTGGCTGCAGTGTGTACCATCTACAAGATGCACTGCAGCAACTCGCCAAGGTTTCTTCGACAGCACCTCCCAGACCCGCGACCTCGACCACCTAGAAGGACAAGGGCAGCAGGCGCATGGGAACACCACCACCTCCAAGTTCCCCTCCAAGTCACACACCATCCTGACTTGGAAGTATATCGTCGATCCTTCATCGTCGCTGGGTCAAAGTCCTGGAACTCTCTCCCTAACAGCACTGTGGGAGTACCTTCACCACACGGAGTGCAGCGATTCAAGAAGGTGGCTTACCACCATCTTCTCAAGGGCAATTAGGGATGGGCAGTAAATGCTGGCCTTGCAAGCGACGCCCACATCCCATAAACAAATTTTAAAAAAACCGAAAAGGGAGCAGGTTTGATACTGCTCACCTGGTGCTTTTTCCCCTCCTCCCTTTGATCTGGCAGACTGCTTGTCAATAGGTGAAGATTGGCTCTATCGGTGCTACTAATCAAACACTATCCTCTTTGGATCTCCGCTAATGTTATTACCTATTTACAACTTCTTTAAATTTTCCTTCCAATCTCAGTTATGCTACATCCTGCTTATATTGAAAGGTGGAGTTTGAACAAATGAGGCAAAATGGTAAATCGTCTTTTATATTAGTTGAAAGAAATTCAAACCCCCCCCACATACAGAGTTCCCACTCCACCTGTCTCCCTCTTTTTCTTTTATCAACTTTGTATGGCTTGGGAGCTGTCTTCTGTTTAACTGTTTTACGAATTTTAATCACATAGTTGTTCAGTGGTCATGAAGGTTCTTTTGCTGCTTCTTCCTGTGGGCAAGGCACAGAGATTTACCCCACAATGAGGTTGTTACACCGCAGGATAAGGGAGAATCACCTGACTGAATTTTCTTAAACTAGTTTCCTGGTGAATTCCCTAGGGGATGATGACAACTCCTATTTGTATAAGGAAGGAGATTGGACTTCTCAAAAGTAATAAGGGAGGCTACACCTGTGCAAGCATTCTAAGATAATAGGGATGGACGTGCATCCTACTACTCTGTGGAAAATACATCGGCAAATCAAATTATTGCGCTGCTTTGTGATACGCAGTTTTCTAAGAAGAGTGCACCTCAACGAACAGTACTTTTTAGTCTGTATGGGCTGGATTTTCAATGACCCGTGGAGTCGGGTTTGGAGGCGTATGAGGGGTTAAAGTTGCAGATTTGGGGGTCCCGACCCCATCCCGCCTCCAACCCGCCTCCATGCCAGTTTCGCTGGCGGCGGGTACCCGACCTGTGCTGGGACCCGACTCCCCGAGGCGGGAAGGGATTAGTGACAATTAACTGCCTGTTAACAGGTAGTTAACAGGCAGTTTTTTGCCTAATCCCTATTTTGACGGCTGAAATGTGGGCTTCCCGACAGGTGGCAACCACGCTAAGTTATCGGGGCGGACCGTGGGTCTGCAGGGGTTGGAGGGGTCGATATGTCCGGTGGGCAGGTGAGTGATGGGTGCATGTGTGCAGAGGTAAGTGTGTAAGGTAAGTGCTAAGTGTGGGAAAAAGTTTTACTTACCTTAACTTCCTCCTGCAGGTGTCAGCCCTTCAGTTCTCGGGAGTCAGAAATCTCACCGGCACAGAAAGCAGAAAAGCCGTGGTGCTGTCAAAAACTGCAGCCTTCTATTTTCTGTGGTGGAATGATTTCTAACTCAGCCTGAGAGGAAGGACTCAAGTTAGAAATCATATTGTCAGTGTTTGACAGCTTCACAGAGCTGTCAAACGCTGATATTTCATCTGTCAAAAGCTCTTGACAGATGAAATGTCAATCTGTGACATCACCTGTTGCCGGGTGGCCCTTAATTGGCCTGCTGAGCCCACTGGGCGGGCTCAACAAGGTCAATCAAGGGAAAATGCAGTGGGTTGGCCACATCTCGATGGAGGCGGGTCTACAACCCAAAATGTGGGATTCACGACACCAACCCGACCCCAGTATCAAAATCCAGCCCTATATGTACAAAAGCTTTCAGTTGATATATGTATGAAAGCTTTCAGTGGCCTTAAATCTCCCATGTCATCTTTGTTATTGCAAATGCACTGTTGTTTACATACAGCAGTATTAAGTTTACAAGCCAGTAATTTTGTGATTACAGTGTCACTTCAAAAATATCCAAATAACCTGCTGCTCGTCAACAGTGGCTAAACTCTTCACTTAGTTCATCTATTCTTGAATGATCAACAGTGTGATAAAATAGGAAGAATTAAGCAGCTTGAATTATTTTGTTGCCTTTTATTCTGTCTCATTTAATCCGAACCAGGTGATTAGAGCCGGAATTAAGGTTTCATAGCTTCAGGCAGCTCTGCCAGTTTTGCCACTTCATAATTAAATGCTTTGCTGGATATTTCTTCTGTCACCATTTGTCAATACCTATAATATGTTCTAGATATTTTTTCCAAAAACTGGAACTGCAGTCTACTAATTGCCCTGTGTGATTTCAAAATGTGTGAAGTTTTGGTTTTGTCTTTAAATTCTGTAAGCAGTACATTATTACAAACCTTAATTTTATTTTTAAGTTGTGTACTGCTGAATTTTATCAGCACTCTTTGCTTCAGCTTAAAGGAAGGAATGATTTTGGGCTGCAGATAAGAGGTGCATTTCTTAGAAAGAAATTGTTCTTCCTTCTGCTCCACTCTACCCAATTGAGTACTCCATCTAGCAGTCTGGGAAAGGACGAGTGAAACTTGCTTCAGTTTAAGCATAAGTTAAGAGTGAAATTCAAACTCTTGACTCTCTGGAGTAAGAATTTACCATTAGGGATATCTACCTCCTATATTGTGATTTAAAATAGATGGGGGCAGATTCAAGAATGGTCAGCTCTGAGAGTGCACCCATGCATTTCAGGAGAGTACGATGATGAATCAGTTAAGCGGGCGAAGACTAAATTCAGTGCCATGAAAAATTTCTGGGTTTCTTTTTGAGGCCTTGCTACCAGCATACTAATGCCTTATTATAACAAGTAATTTGGGGGGGAAAGTTGGCTCGCGCCCCCTTTGCGGTGATATCTTTGCCGGAGCGCCCCGAAAAAATTAGCACCCCCGTGCCCGAAATTCAATGGTAGCGCCCCAAGCAGGAGGCGGGGCACTACTGGAAATGCTCCCCCTCCCTCTTGGGGTGCTCCCATTGAATATCGCGGCGCTACGTGCAGCAGTGCCACGCGCGTTGGCGCGTAGCGCCGCAGTACTACAGGGGAGGGGCCTAGCGCAGCGTGCACTGGGGCTCTGCTGGACCACCGGCGAGCGGGGTGCTGGCAAAAGAGCCCGGCACTCAAGAGGAGTGCCGGGCTGACCGATCGCAGCCGGCACCCCGCAGGAGGAGACCAGAGGGGGCAGGTGCTGGCAGGCGGCCCGAAAAAGAAATGGCCACCCGGCATCTGCCCTTTAATTATCACTGCCCTCCCCCCGGCCGCAGAAACGGCACCCTTACCCTGTCGGACATATCGTCCGGTGGCAGGTCAGAGGGCGCAAGCCAAGTTTGCGGCCAGGGCGGGAGCGGGGCGCTGCGCACGGCGATGACATCATCGCCAGAGGCGCAGTGCCGCGGGGCGCTACCGCCGCCGCTAACCTCCCGCTGAATTTCATAGGAGGTGTTAGCGACACTGCGCCTGAGCGCTAGTTGCTTTGCCCTTGGGGCGCCAACGGGAAGCACAAAGCAACCGAATTTTTCCCCCTTTGAGTTAGTCACATGAGTTTGTGGTTTTTATTTTACTCTATTAGTGCTGTTTGTCTCTATAAAACAGAGTTTGGTGGTCTGGGCATCTTTGTAGGTCTTGCTACTGTTGGTTGCAAATGTTGATTTAAAAGAATGCTTTACTTGACACCTTGATTGGCATTTGGATGCGTTATTTCCATATTTTTTGCATTGAAAGATTTTTTACCATTCTTTTCCGAGCAATCTTGCTATAAGCTGGTTATCTCACCTGTAGCAAACAAAGTGGTTAGCATGGGAATTCCTTTGGCACTCCTAGGTTTGGATAAGAAAAAGTAAGACTTGCATTTATATACAGGAAACTTTTTGGTATCCGGGACCGGCGTGGTGCCGGTTGATCAAAAGTTCTGGATAACGGAGAGTTATATCTACCGAGGCTATTTTTAACAAACAAAAATAAAAAAATCAAGAAATGTGCAGTATACAGTATTTGGGTACTCACCTACAGAATGTTGTATTAAATGGATGGTGGAAGATGCTTGATTAAGTACAGTACTGCCAGTTGAGGGTAATCCATAACTCTTTAATTACTTAACAGTAAAACAAAACTTACACACAGTAAAATGGCCGATCAGAAGAGACTCCCGGCAGCGCGGGAGAATCAGACTCCTATTACTGCAGTGTTCGGACTTCCGACAGTGCCAGGAGGCCGAGTAGTGGCACTTTGGAGAACTACCCCCACTGACTAACTCGGCGTTCGCGGGAGACTCAGACTCGGCAACATTGCCGGTTATTTGAGAGGAGTTTTCGGAGTACTCGACGTTCGCGGCAGACTCGGACTCGGACTCGGCAACATTGCCGGTTATTTGAGAGGAGTTTTCGGAGTATGATTTTTGCCGGTTAAGAGAGAATTCCGGATATTTAGGTGCCGGTTAAACAAGAGTTTCCTGTAGCGCCTTTCACGACCACCGGACGTCTCAAAGCGCTTTACAGCCAATGAAGTACTTTTGAAGTGTAGTCACTGTTGTAATGGGGGAAACGCGGCAGCTGTTTGTAGAACCTTACTGTGTGCAATTGGCTGCCGCGTTTCCCACATTACAACAGTGACTCCACTTCAAAAGTACTTCATTGGCTGTAAAGCGCTTTGAGATGTCCGGTGGGCGTGTAAGGCGCTATATAAATGCAAGTCTTTCTTTTCTTTTTTTGAGAGGGACACCGAGGTCGGCTAAATGTGACACTATCCTGGGAGTGCCTCACCTGTGCCTCCTCACGCCAGGCATGGTGCATTGCCATTGTTAGGAGAGGATGTCCGGGAGTGCCAAACATGGCAACCCTCCTCACTCCCAACTCATGTAAAAGCACATCTACTTCAACAGCCATCAAACAGGGGGCAGTGGTGCTTTCCCCAATTTCCCACAGATCCCGTCTCATGCTTCTGCATTAGATTTTCCATTTTTGTTTCACCCATCACTAATTCTCCTCTCGCCATAGAGTGCTTTGGAAAGGCTGATAATCATAAATCAATTTGGCACTTTCAAAAAGGTGCATACAATATTTGCCCCATAATGCGGCCTCCTTTAAATGATTTCATATCTTGCTTGTAATTTTGGGTTGTTTGTTCCCCGCATGGTGAGCTCTTAATCTTAGCCAAGCTGTCTAGGAATGCTTTGCCATAGGGAGGGAAAGTGGGGCAGTATCTAAATAAGAAAGCCAAAATTAGTAAAAAGAGAAGGGAGTGTGAACTTGCCTACCAATCAAGTAGCTTGTGACTTAGTGTTACTCAAACTTGCTTGTCACTATTACCACTTAATAAAATTTCTCAGTACACTGGAGTGTTCTTAATCAGGAACGTACAACACTAATTCTCTGTAAAGCCTTTTGCTGTTGGCAGAAGAGCACCAGTGGTGGTTATTGTTAAGATATCCATAGTCCAGTTGTTCTTCGCTACTGGGGGGGGGGTGGGGAGAGCGGGGCGGGGGTAGGGGGGGAGGGTGGAGGGCGGCAGGGTAATGCCTGACAGAGCAGAGGGATAAAAATAAAGGAACAAAATGTTAACAGTCGTTAAATAACAAGCAGAAGAGTACAAGTAATCTAATAAGGAACCAAGTAAAAATCAAAAGAAAGGCAATTATTAGCTGTTAATTATCTTTCAGAAGAGTTTCTTAATCACAAATGAAACATCCTGTTCTTGACCCTTAAGTACCATCAACAAGCTGTCAAAAGCAGGAAATCATTTGTCCAGATGATATATAAATCAACTAAATTAGCAAGCATTTCCATTAATGACGTCCTTATAATTGTGTTGTAGATTTTTGCCAGATCCCCTGCCTGAATGGAGGATACTGCATTGGAAGAGACAAGTGTTGGTGCCCATCAAACTCAACGGGGAAGTTCTGCCACCTTCCGGTGCCTCCTGAAAAACAGACTGTGACAAAGATAGCACCCGTCAATTCTTCTGTTTCACAGTCTGTATACACTCTCCCTCTTTCTAACCAGCAAGGTAATATGGTAAATTCTTACACTTACACTGAATTGTCATTGTTGAAATGGTACATATCTATATTATCATAAGATTAATTATTACCTTTGCAAAAAATAATCAGTGTCAAAATTGGTACAATCCACTGTGCTGAACCAAATTGTTAATTTTTCTACTTCGGCTCCAGAGTGATTGAGTGTGTAGAATCATTTTGCAACCTGTAAAATACTAGTTCACTCACTTTCTACTTTCCTGTTAGTTGTTTACAGGATAACAATGAGAAATATATGTCCTTTTTTATTCATTCACGGGCTGTGGGCATCACTGGCAAGGCCAGCATTTATTGCCCATTCCTAATTGCCCTTGAGAAGCCTTCTTGAACCACTGCAGTCCGTGTGGTGAAGGTACTCCCACAGGGCTTTTAAGGAGGGAATTCCAGGATTTGGACCCAGCAACGATGAAGGAACGGCGATATATTTCCAAGTCAGGATGGTGTGTGACTTGGACAGGAACTTGCAGGTGATGGTGTCCCCATGCGCCTGCTGCCCTTGTCCTTCTGTGTGGTAGAGATCGCAGATTTGGGAGGTGCTTTCAAGACGCCTTAGCGAGTTGCTGTGGTGCATCTTGTAGATGGTGGAGGGAGTTTTTTTAATGAATGTTTAAGGTGGCGAATGGGGGCGGGAGTAGGGGTGGAGGGGGAGGTGGGACCCAAAGTGTCCCAGGTTATTTTTGAGGAGCATGGGGCAACACCCCTGCTCCTCGTGGCCCCACAAAAAATAAGTGGCCCAGATTTTGCGGTAATATTAACGCTGAGGTTATCAGCGCTCACTGTTATTACTGGGACAGCAACTTGTGGCATCCGCACATGCGCAGTTATATGCGGAAATCTGGAAGTTGCTGTCAGAGATACCCCGCTCCTTGACAGGGTACACTGTTGCAGTCCTCGCCGATAGACTCGGTATTGAAATGACTGCAACAGTGTGAAGTTACTGTACTTGCCCATTTGTTCTGGAATAAAAAAAAGCTGAAAAAGTTAGGGCTGGTGCATTCAGGAGTAAGTGAGTTTTTAATGGCGTGATAAATGATAATTACTGCTGAACAACCTCTCGGGCCCAGAAAAATTAATTTTACAAATGTGGGGCCCATTCCCTCAGAAGAAAATTAGTGTCGGCGATTTAAAAAAAAATTAAAATAACTTTTTACTTTTTCTGTCTGTCTCTTTTTAGCTCTCTCCCTTAATCCCATCTGTATTTACCAATCTTTATTTTGCTTTCTGTACATCATTTAACTCTAATTTATATTTCCTGCTTTATACTTCCTGGTTTGGACTCTACGGTGAGAATTCTTCAACCTTATTGGTTGAAGAGCTTCGCTGTTTCTCAGACACCTCAGATCAGCTTTAGAGGGCGCCACGCTGAAAAAGATGCCGGATTAGAGTAAATCGACGCTGAGAAACCCGCAAAAACACTGTGGGCAGTGAAGTGAACAGCCAGCGTGCTGACCACAACATCCGGGCCATTAAGTATTTGCCTTTTGGCTCTTCTTTAGCTAGATCACCAGCTGATACTGGGTGGAGTGTGCAGGCTCACTCAGTTAAGTCATAACATGGTATCGGGGTCTTATTGACATCATATTTGAAATACCTAAATTAGCTGTGTCCTTGCTTCAGCTATTCCGAGAACTCGGGCAAAATGGCCACAGTGAAGTCGGGAATGGGACAGTAAGTTCTTCCCCACGATTTTCAGGAGGCTACTTCCCCATTTCTACTGGGCAGAATGCACCTGCTGTCCTTCCAGGCGGTGGAGGTTATGTGTTTGGGAGGTGCTTAATTCATGTATACACAAAGATCCTGAAGTCCACCCCGTTGCAGCATCCAATCGTTTCTTAAATGTTTCCAGGGTTTTTACCTCAATTACTCCAGCTGGAGGTCTTTTCCGTATGCTAATTACTCTTTGTGTGATCAACTTCCTAATATCCGTCCAAAACCTACCCTTTACTAGTCTGAACCTGTGTTCCCTTGTTCTACTTTTGCAATTTCGTTTAAAGTTATATTCTGTATTTACTTTTTTCATTCCCTTAACAATCTTATATACTTCTATAAGATCACCTCTCAAATACTTCCCTTCTAGACTAGAGCTCTATAAAGTTGGATCATGACTTCCCCTGACTTACATGCTACTGTTTTGGCTATGTACTTTAACATACAATTGGCTTTGTTGATTGCTACCCCACATTAGTTGGACATTTTTTAGCATCAAGTCTACTAAGCCTCCTAGGTTTCTTTCAGCTTCCTTCATTGTCGCTGGGTCAAAATCCTGGAACTCCCTACCTATCAGCACTGTGGGAGTACCTTCACTACACGGACTGCAGTGGTTCAAGAAGGCGGCTCACCACCAGTTCTCAAGGGCAATTAGGGATGGGCAATAAATGCTGGCCTTGCCAGCAACGCTCCCATCCTGTGAATGAATTTTTAAAAAATGTTTAGCTACATCAAAACCGTTCATGGAGTATGTGTGTTTGTTTGCATTAAATATTATCTAGAATTGCTCTGTCCACTTCCACTTAGATATTTTGTCCAACTTATTCTGTAATTTCTAAGTTGTCTTTTTCGATTCCATTTCTCCACCTAGTTTGATATTATCTTTAAATTTGACCATTTTGCATTGAGTTTCTGAATCCAGTTCATTTATGTAAATTGGAAACAATGGCGTTTCGAACATCAACTCCTGAAGCAACCCCTCAGTACTTTCCCTCACTCCGACTAACTGTTCTAATGAGGAGTCTTTGTTGTTTACCCTTGAGCCAGTGTTTTATCCATTCCCAAGTTTTATTACGAGTCTCTACAGCTTTGAGCTTAACTAATGAGCCTTCCATGTGGAACTTCCATGAAGAAAATTGGCCAGGGAGTACACCTGTGATGCAGCCATTTTCTGCCCATTTAAATGAATGGATGGAAAATCAGGTGGTCTTCATAAATACTTGCAGTCTTTCCCATCCAGTTTTCCACTTTGTGGTCTGTTTAATGAAGAGCTGGCGCAGACGAGGTGGGCGAAAGGTGCTCCTTCTGTGCTGTAAGCTTCTATAGTTCTACTTTGAAATGCATTCATTGTTGTTATGTTGGTAAACACAACTTTACTTCGCAGTTTGGAAGAATTCGACTCCCAAATTTCCAGTATTTTAAATCATGATTCCATCTTACCTACAGTTGTTATGCTCCCATCCCTGGTTAATATCCATGTAAAGCACCCACCAGAGGCTACAGTACAGATTCATCAAGTGGCAAGAGTGAAGACTGTACCTGACTCTTCAGCTAAGAACAACATAAAGAATTCCCAGGACCAGCAGTCAGTCCGTTCAGTGCAGCAAAGATCACAGCCTAATGCTAATGGGAACGGCAATGGACAGCCACGGCCACAGGCACGGCTACAGCCACATCCTCAGCCACAACCACAGCCACATCATAGACCTATGAATGTGGGAAGATGTTTCCAAGAAACAGCTGATGGTCAGGTAGAGTAATATTTGAAATTTCTATAATTAAAAGGAAAATATGGAATAAGAAAAGTCAGCTCCTAATACCTTGTTCATGTATCATAGGACCAGGGAATAGGCCATTTAGACCCTTGAGTCTGTTCCGCCAGTCAATAAGATCATGGCTGATCTGTGACCTAACTCCATATACCTGCCTTTGCCCCATGTCCTTTTAATGCCTTTTGTTAGCAGAAATCTATCAATCTCAGATTTAAAATGAGCAATTAACCCAGCATCAACTGCAGTTTGCGGGAGAGTTCCAAACTTCTACCACCCTTTGTGTATTGAAATGTTTCCTAACTTCGTTCCAATCTGATTGACCGTGGGCATAGTTTCTCTCTATCTACCCTATCAGTTCCCCTTAATATCTTGAAAACTTCAGTCAAATCACCCCTTAATCTTCTAAATTCCAGGGAATACAACCCTAGTTTGTGTAATCTCTCTTCGTAATTTAACCCTCGGAGTCCAGGTATCATTCTCGTAAATCTACGTTGCACTCCCTCCAAGGCCAATATATCCTTCTTAAGATGTGATACCCAGAACTGAACACAGTACTCCAGGTGTGGTCTAACCAGGGTTTTGTATAGCTGTAGCATGACTTCTAACCCCTTGTATTCTAGTCCCCCAGATATAAAGGCCAGCATTCCATTAGCCTTTTTGATTATTTTTTGTACCTGACCATGACATTTTAATGATCTATGTACATGGACCCCTAAGTCTCTTTGGACCGCCACAGATTTCAGCTTTTCACCATTTAGAAAGTACTCTGATCTATCCATTTTAGGTCCAAAGTGGATGACCTCACAAAGATTGCCCTGTAGCTGCCACGCACAGAATGGAATGGACTGAAGTGTCATACATACATCGATCATGGTGCTAGAGGTGTGGGTAGTGGACCTACTGCATATTTCCAGAAACCTTTTTAGAAACCTTCCCCAATTTCTGCACACATGTAGCATGCTTGGACAACATCCTGCATTTTAATGCTTAAACCCTGTGATCTGGATCCTGAGCCTCCTCAGATGAGGCCACACAATTCCTAACCCTCATGCCAATATTGTTTGCTTCCTCAGGTTTTGCCTTTAGCTCCTCCTGTCCACTTATGCTCTGTGCGCCACCCTGTAGCTGAAAGTAGTTGTTAATGCTGTTTCCCTGGTAGGTCTGCTAGTCTCCTACCAGAGTTATGGTGGGAGTTTTAGACCTGTAACATCATAACCAATTAGAATGGGCTCAGTATTTGTAAAGGAAGACTATTAAAGGATATGAGAAAGAGCAGGGAAATGGGATTAGAATAGATAGCTCCAGTTGAAGACCTCAATGGACTGAGTGGCTTCCTCCTTGTCCATCATTTTAACTTTTGTGCTGTCCCCTACCCTCCCTCCTCCCTCAATCCTCCCCCCCTCTCTCCTCTCCCTTCCGCCCTTTCCCCTCTCCCCTTCCCCATCCATCTCTCATCCACTCCCTCCCCTTCCCTCCATTCCTATCCTCTCTGCTCGCTCTTCGCCTCCTTCTGCTTGCTCTTCTCCCTCTGCTCTCCTAACCTCCCTAAATAGGAGAAAACATCAGATTGGCTATGTTAGGGGTGTGTGATCCTTGCAGCCTGCTCCACCCAGGCAATGCTTGAGGCTCAGATGATGAAGAATCCACACTGCCTATAGTGTTGCAAGGCATTAAGACATTGACGAGGTTAGATGGTTTCATGAATCACGTAAGCAAGGTTTGAGCAGTCATGTACAAAATAGCACATGAGTATATTTTAACATATGCCTTGACTTTGACGTATAGTCCTGCTTAGATGTTATGTTGCATA
Organism: Squalus acanthias; assembly: GCA_030390025.1. Lineage (NCBI taxonomy): Eukaryota > Metazoa > Chordata > Chondrichthyes > Squaliformes > Squalidae > Squalus > Squalus acanthias. Next base: position 17,408,398 of record CM059425.1, on the reverse strand, counting down.
ATAAATAGAAACATAAGACTACAATTTTCCCTTTCAATTTGTTGCTGGTGGAGATGTGATGACGGATGGCAGGCTCCCATGGTCAAACTATGTGACTTAAACAAAACGGTGTTGTATAAGGTGACGTGACAATTGCTGATGTCCGGATTTAATTTCATAGAATCATAGAATGGTACAGCACAGAAGGAGGCCATTTGGCCCTTTGCGTCTGCGCCGTCTTTTTCAAAGAGCAATCCAGTTAGGCCCACTCCCCCTGCTCTTTCTTTATTGATGCAGGGGAATATCCCAGGGCTTTATTTCATTTTAATTTTTACACCCTGCAAACAAAATAGTGGTTGCACCTGATTTTGCTACTTGTGATGTTGTCCAATACGATGTCATTAGGGTAAGTACAGATGAGGGAGGTCATTCGCTCCATTAGCTCATCTTTTCAGAGAAATCTGTGGTCTCTAACTAATTCCAGAGTTTGTACGTATTAACTGGAACAGCCCAAAACTTCAGGCAATTATGGAACGCCTGCAATAACGATCCTTTGATATAACAGCTCCACTCTTCATTGATCCAGTTGTTGAGTGTGCAAATTTAGGGGGTGATTTTCCCATTGGAGGCGGGTTTTGGTTTGGGTGGGTTCCAAACCCGCCTCCACTGTCGGGTGGGAAAAATTTGTGATTTTACCCTAATTGGCCAGTTAATTTCAAAGGTGTGGGTTCCCCTGGGCCAATTAGCCTTTTGGGACTGAAACTCGCCTCTGCTGATGTCACTTATCGAGCTTCATTTAGGGGCTGCTTGTTGCCTTGGCTCATTCCACTGGTTTTTGGTCGATGATGCACCACCTCCAAACTTTTATCTCCTTGAAGAATGGCCAACTCCAAGGCAAGGGCCTCCCCAAGGTTCTCGGATGAAGTGCTGGGTATGCTGGTTGAGGGGGCAAGAGCTAGCAGGGAGGTGCTCTTCCCCTCATCTGGGAGGAAGAGGCCTCCCAAAGAAACCAAGGCTGTGTGGGTCCAGCTGGCAAGGGATATAACCTCCAGATCTGTATGCAGATTGGGTGATTGTTTCTGTTTATTGATGAAGTGCCATCCCTGTGTGAATGTATTAAAATTAGGTGATGGCAAACTGTTGGCGTGATGGCATATGTTATTTCGGCTTAGGCAGTTCCACATTGCGGGCTCTGAGACACTTGCGTGGTCAGGTTGGTGGTCAGAGTAAAAGGAAGCCAGAGAGTCATGTCCATTGTCTATCATGTGTTAAGAAGGAGCCAAGCACATGTGCCACAATGGGCAACCTATGCAAATCTGGCCAGGATGAGTACATCCCTTGCATCACAGGCAGCCATGTGCTCGCGTGCTGCCGCTGCTGCTGCTGCTGGTAGATATGCCACCTCCTCCTCATCTGAGGAGGCTATGAACTGAGCCACTTGCTCATCAGGAAGCTGCAAGCCACAACGCTGTGCCATGTTGTGCAGTGCACAGCAGACCACGACCATTCTGGAGACCCTGGCTGCTGAATACTGCAGGGCTCCACCTGATCTGTCAAGCCATCGGAATCGCATCTTCAGCAAGCCAATGGTTTGCTCGATGATGGACCTGGTCGAAATGTGGCTGGCGTTGTAGCGCTCCTCAGCCTCGTTAGCTGGCCTCCTGATCGGCGTCATTAGCCACTTCTTCAGGGGGTAGCCCTTGTCACCAAGGAGCCATCCGTTAAGTTGGTTTGGCGGATTGAAGAGCAGAGGAATAGAGTTCCGCAGGATGAACGAGTCATAGCAACTACCACAGAACTTGGCGCAAACATGCAAAATCTCCTCCTTGTGGTTACACACCAGCTGTATGTTGAAGGAGTGGAAGCCCTTTCGGTTGACAAAGATAGCTGGGTTGTGATGGGGTGCCCTAAGGGCCACATGTGTGCAGTCTATGATGCCCTGCACCATTGGCAAGCCTGCCATATTTGCAAAGCCAACTGAACGCGCGGTTATACGTGCTTGATCCCTTGAGAAGTGGATGTAATTGTGCGCCTTTGCGAAAAGGGCATCGGTAACCTGCGTGATGCAACTGTGGGCGGCCGACTGGGAGATGCCGCTGATGTCTGCTGATGATCCCTGGAAGGAGCCTGAGGCAAAAAAGTTGAGTGCAGTGGTGACTTTAACAGCCACTGGTAAGGGGTGTCCACCCGCTCCTCTGGGCTCCAGGTGTTATAAGAAATAGGAGCAGGAACAGGCCACTTGGCCCCTTGATCCTGCTCCACCATTCAATAAGATTATGGCTAATCTTGGGCTTAAAGCCACTTCCCTGCCCGCTCCCCATAACCCTTCACTCCCTTATCTTGCAAAACTCTATCTTTGGTGCAGCAGTGCGCAGATGTCTCCGACAACCTCTCTCGAAAGTCTCGGCCTCCTTTGGCACTGCTGCTCACTCATGTTGAGGTAGCTCATCCTCTGTCTGTAAACCCTGAGAGGGGAATACCTCCTGCGGCGACGTGCTTCCATGCGCTGGCGCCTTTTGCCCTGTGCAGCATCAGGTGGGTGAGCAGGAGGTTGGTGCTCCTGCTGCTGTTGCTGCTGAGCTGCCTGGTTCTGCTGCTGCCGTGGCTGCTCCTCATCCGAATCTGAGGTCCATGATGAAAGGAAATAAATGGTTCCCATGCTGCTGGCAGATACCTCCGTTGGGGAACCGCTCAGTCCAAGCGGGGAGAGGGTCTTCCAAGGAAGTCTCACTGTTGAGAGATAGAAGCTGCAGGACCTCCGACTTCTGTAGGCCTGCTAAAAGTGCTGAAAGACCCGTGGAACAAAAGTTCTGCCACCTGCAACTGCTCCCTGATGAAAGCTCCACTTTAATGGTGGAGCTGCAGCTGTGAGGAGGCCACCCACTTGTCAACCCGCCAGGATCAGCTGGTGTGGTTTAGGAGGGTCGTGGAACACGCACAAAATGTGGCAAAATAACAAAGGCCTGTCAAAATAGGATTATAGAGGCCCTTAACAACTATTTAAGGGTTTTAACTACCTCTCCCAACTGATGGAGGCAGGACCGAATCGCACCCATCAAACCCGCCTCCGGCAAAATTGCACGGAGGCGGGTTCCGAACCCGCCCTCACTTTTTGCGATTTTGCCAACTGTCCCGCCTCCAAACCCGCCTCCACGGGGCTGGGAAAATCGCCCTCAAATCACCCGATGTAAGAATTGCAGTTGAAACACAAAAGGGGTTACTGGGTCTTTAATTTCTGCAAAGGTAAACTGTAAAATTAAATGGTGGTAAGGAAGGAACTATGCATCTTCACAATTTATTAATTTATTCTTCACAGATCATGCTTTGGTGACTACATCAATGCATTTTATTGTAATATGTATAGCTTTCAAGGAATAGTCATCACTTAAATGAACAAAATTCTGCAATGATGTTACAAAAGTTAACACTTTTGAAAACAAAGAAGTTCATTTTTATTAGTTCTCTAGGAGACATAATTGTTCCATCTATGCAATCTATTGCCCATACACAAGCATTTCTCTTGTCCTGTAAGATCATATTGGTCATTGCAGATGTGCACTGTTTACACAAAGTTTATGACAGTATGAAAATGTAACAGTTTACATCGTATTTCTAAAATGATGCCAACTTTTACAAAATTGTTAGTTGTACAGTTTTGTTGATTTTAATTTTTACGACTCTATTCCATTAAATTTGCGATGATACGTCCAAATCTTCCCTTCCACAAACTGACTCGTAATAGGAGTTCCGTACTCAACTTTTCTTTCCGATACCCCATATATAATTCCAAGTGAATTTCTCACAGTAGCCTTTAACAAGGCTTCAACAACTAAAAATAAAACACTAATTTGCTTTAGCCCATTTTAGGATGAAACACAACTCAGAGTAGCAATACAGCTACCATTTTCGTTCCCATTTATACACACCTACCGTTTCATCAAAACACGCAGAGAAAAATATAGCCACTTGAGTTATAATCTAATATTAAATGTAAGTGAAGATGAACTTTACCTTGTAAGTGCCAAGATTTATAGCATGTACCCAAGAGAAGTTAAGAATTAATAGTTGTCAGGATGTAAGAATATGTTTATATGTGTTTAGATAGCAACAGCATCCCTAGTGGATGATCATGAGATTCTACGAACATCTAGTCTGCTCTGCTGTGAGTAGATTGGAGGAACACTTGTTGAGTTTTAAGCCTTGAGGACTGCAGAAACATTTTTGCATCTTGTCCAAAAAAGAATTTAGACTGACAATTTCTCATTGTTTTTATTGTGCATTTTACTGTTCTATGTTTCAAAATTGCCATATTCTGCACAGTAATATCATTAGAAGGAAAATGCTCAGAGGCAGAAATGTAGCAATTCACAAAACGTTTACACATTTTAGATTTTTGTCTTCTGAAAAGAAAGAAAGACTTGCCTTTCGTGACCTCCGGACGTCTCAAAGCGCTTTGCAGCCAATGAAGTACTTTTGAAGTGTAGTCACTGTTGTAATGTAGGAAACACGGCAGCCAATTTGCGCACAGCAAGCTCCTACAAACACCAATGTGATAATGACCAGATAGATTTTTGGATATTAAGGGAGCCAAGGGATATGGGGATAGTGCGAGAAGACGGAGTTGAGGTGGACAATCAGTAATGATCTTATTGAATGGCGGAGCAGGCTCAAAGGGCAGAATGACCTACTCCCGCTCCTATGTCTTATGTTATTAACCTTTTTTCTTAGAGACGTTGATTGAGGGATAAATGTTGGCCAGAACACCAGGGATAACTCCTTCGAAATAGTGCCATGGGATCTTTTACATCCACCTGAGAGAGCAGGCGGGGCCTCGGTTTAATATCTCATTCAAAAGATGGCACCTCCGACAGTGCAGGGCTCTCTCAGTACTGCACTGGAGCGACAGCCTAGATTTTTGTGTGTCAAGTCTCTGGAGTTGGGACTTGAACCCACAACCTTCTGACTCAGCGGCGAGAGCGCTACCACTGAACCATGGCTGACACTGCTCAGTGTTTCCATCCCGGAATTCAGCAAAAAACTGACAGTCATTAGCTATTTGAAATAAAGTAGCTCAAAAGACAGGCAGCCATGGGACCTTCTAAATTCATCTGTGTTTACAACATCAAAACATTTTTTCATTGTCTCTTAGAAAGGGTGGGAAGCAAACTCTGGATCATTTATCTGCTCAACCACTTTTTTCCAAGTGTGAAAACTGGATTTTAAGAACATAAGAACATAAGAAATAGGAGCAGGAATAGGCCTGCTCCGCCATTCAATAAGATCATGGCTGATCTTGGGCTCAAAGCCACTTCCCTGCCCGCTTCCCATAACCCTTCACTCCCTTATCTTGCAAAAATGTGTCTATCTCCACTTTAAATGTATTTAATGACCCAGCCTCCACAGCTCTCTGGGGCAGAGAATTCCACAAATTTATGACCCTCTGAGAGAAGAAGTTCCTCCTCATCTCAGTTCTAAAAGGGCGACCCTTTATTCTGAGACTGTGCCCCCGAGTTCCAGATTTCCCCATGAGGGGAAACATCCTCTCTGCATCTACCTTGTTGTGCCCCCTCAGTATCTTATATGTTTTGATAAGATCACCTCTCATTCTTCTAAATTCCAATGAGTATAGGCCCAGCCTGCTCAACCTTTCCTGATAAGTCAAACCCCTCATCTCTGGAATTAACCTAGTGAATCGTCTCTGAACTCCCTCCAATGCAAGTATATCCTTCCTTAAATAAGGAGACCAAAACTGTACGCAGTACTCAAGGTGTGGTCTCACCAATACCTTGTACAGTTGTAGCAGGACTTCCCTGCTTTTATACTCCAACCCCCTTGAAATAAAGGCCAACATTCGATTTGCCTTTTTGATTACTTGCTGTACCTGCATGCTAACTTTTTGTGTTTCATGCACAAGGACCCCCAGGTCCCTCTGAACTGTAGCATTTTGTAATCTCTTTCCATTTAAATAATAGTTTGCTTTTTTATTTTTCCTGCCAAAGTGGATAACCTCGCATTTTCCCACATTATACTCCATCTGCCAAATGTTTGCCCACTCACTTAGCCTGTCTATATCCCTTTCCAGATTCTTTGAGTCCTCTGCACAACTTGCTTTCCCACCCATCTTTGTATCATCCGCAAACATGGCTACATTACACTCGATCCCTTCATCCAAGTCATTAATGTAGATTGTAAATAGTTGGGGCCCCAGCACCGATCCTTGTGGCACCCCACTAGTTACCGTTTGCCAACCAGAAAATGACCCATTTATCCCGACTCTCTGCTTTCTGTTAGTTAGCCAATCCTCTATCCATGCTAATATATTACCCCCAACTCAGTGAGCTCTTATCTTTTGCAGTAACCTTTTATGTGGCACCTTATCAAATGCCTTCTGGAAATCCAAATACACCACATCCACTGGTTCACCCTTGTCCACCCTGCTGGTTACATCCTCAAAGAACTCCAGCAAATTTGTTAAGCATGATTTCCCTTTCCTAAAACCATGTTGACTCTGTTTGACTGCAGTATGTTTTTCTAAATGCCCTGCTACTGCTTCCTTAATGAAGGACTCCAGCATTTTCCCAACGACAAATGTTAGGCTAACTGGTCTATAGTTTCCTGCTTTCTGTCTCGCTCCTTTCTTAAATAGGGGTGTTACATTAGCGGTTTTCCAATCCGCTGGGACCTCTCCTCTTTTAAGACCCTGGGATGCAGGCCATCTGGTCCAGGGGACTTGTCATCTTTTAGTTCCATTATTTTACCGAGTACTATTTCCTTAGTGATAGTGATTGTCTTTAGTTCCCCACTCCCTGTGGCCCCTTGATTATCCATTATTGGGATGTTGTTCATGTCTTCTAATGTGAAAACAGATGCAAAATATTTGTTCAGAGTCTCTGCCATTTCCCCGTTCCCCATTATTAATTCCCCAGTCTCATCCTCTAAGGGACCAATGTTTACTTGAGCTACCCTCTTCCTTTTTATATACCTGTAGAAGCTCTTACTGTCTGTTTTAATGTTTCTTGCCAGCTTACTCTCATAATTCATCTTCTCTCTTTTTTTAGTCATCCTTTGCTAGTTTTTAAAAATTTCCCAATCCTCTGGTCTCCCACCAATCTTGGCAACATTGTATGCCTTCGTTTTCAATTTGATACCATCCTTTACTTCCTTAGTTAGCCACGGATGGTGCTCCCTTCTCTTAAAATCTTTCTTTCTCACTGGAATATATTTTTGTTGAGAGTTATGAAATATCTCCTTAAATGTCTGCTACTGCATTTCAACTTTCTTACCCTTTAATTTGTTTTTCCAGTCCACTTTAGTCAGTTCTGCCCTCATGCCATTATAATTGCCCCCTCATGCCATTATAATTGCCTTTGTTTAAGATCAGGACACTGGTTTGGGATACAATTTTCTCACCCTCCAACTGAATTTGAAATTCAACCATGCTATGATCACTCTTTCCTAGAGGATCCTTTACTATGAGATCATTTATTAATTCTGTCTCATTACATAGTACCAGATCCAAGATAGCCTGCTCCCTGGTTGGTTCCATTACATACTGTTCTAGGAAAACATCCCGGATGCACTCTGTGAACTCCTCCTCCAGGCTACCAAGGCCAATTTGATTTTTCCAATCAATATGGAGATTAAAATCACCCATGATTATTACCGTATCTTTTTTACAGGCCTCCATTATTTGTTGATTTATACTCTGTCCAACAGCATTGCTACTGTTCGGGGGCCTGTAGACTACGCCCACCAGAGACTTTTTCCCCTGATTATTTTTTATCTCCACCCAAACCGATTCTACATCTTGATCTTCTGAGCCAATATCACTTCTCACCACTGCACTGACCCCATCTTTTACCAACAAAGCCACCCCACCTCCCTTCCCTTTCTTTCTATCCTTCCGAATTATCATATACCCTGGAATATTCAGTTCCCAGCCCTGGTCGCCTTGCAACCACATCTCTGTAATGGCGATCAGATCATACCCATTTGTATCTATTTACATAGATACATAGAAGATAGGAGCAGGAGTAGGCCATCCGGCCCTTCGAGCCTGCTCCGCCATTTAATGAGATCATGGCTGATCCTTCAATTCAGTATCCCGTCCCCGCCTTCTCTCCGTAACCCTTAACCCCTTTTGCCTGTAGAAATATATCTAATTCCCTCTTAAATATATTTAATGAGCTGGCGTACACTGCCCTCTGTGGCAATGAGTTCCACAGGTTCACCACTCTCTGAGTGAAGAACCACAAAGGTAATAATCTCTGGGTTGTCAACTCATTTATCTTGTTACGAATGCTGCGTGCATTCAGATATAGAGCTTTTAACTTTGTCTTTTTACCATTTCTCCTTGTTTTGGCCCCATTTTCTGTTGCACTCTTATTTTTAAACATTCTGTCCCTTCCTGTCACACTCTGGTTATTATTTCCCCCATCTCTATCCTGCTCTATTGCTTTCTCATTTCTCATTGATTTTTTAAATTCCCGCTCACCTGGATCCTCCCCCACACTATTTAGTTTAAAGCCCTCTCTACAGCCCTAGTTATTCGATTTGCCAGGACTCTAGCCCCAGCATGGTTCAAGTGAAGCCCGTCCAAACGGAACAGCTCCCTCTTATCCCAGTACTGGTGCCAGTGCCCCACAAATCGAAACCCATTTCTCCCACACCAGTCTTTGAGCCACTCGTTCATTTCTCTGATCTTATTTACCCTATGCAAGTTTGCTCGTGGCTCAGGTAGTAATCCAGAGATTATTACCTTTGTGGTTCTGCTTTTTAATTTAGCCCCTAGCTGTTCATACTCTCTCAGCAGAACCTCTTTCTTTGTCCTACCTATGTCATTGGTACCTACGTGGACCATGACAACTGGATCTTCCCCCTCCCACTCCAAGTTTCTCTCCAGCCCAGAGGAGATGTCCTTAACCCTGGCACCGGGCAGGCAACACAGCCTTCGGGACTCATGCTCTCGGCTGCAGAGAACAGTATCTATCCCCCTCACTATACTGTCCCCAATCACTACAACATTTCTTTTTGCTCCCCCCACTTGAATGGCTCCCTGTACCACGGTGCTGTGGTCAGTTTGCTCATCCTCCCTGCAGCCCCTGGCCTCGTCCACACAGGGAGCAAGAATCTCGTACCTGTTGGATAAGGCCAAGGGCTGAAGCTCCTCCACCACTACCTCCTGGATCCCAATACCTGCCTCGCTTGTAGTCACACCCTCCTGTCCCTGACCATGGGCCAAATTGGAAGTAATTATTCTAGTGGGTGTGACTGCCTCCTGGAACATAGTGTCCAGGTAACGCTCCCCCTCCCTAATGTGTCACAGTGTCTGAAGCTCGGACTCCAGCGCATCAATTCTGAGTCGAAGTTCCTTGAGCAGCCAACATTTGCTGCAGATGTACGAGCGCCCACATGCAACAACAACAACACATTGCCTGGTCTCCCATCTCAATTAATTAATTAGTTTTAAAATTTGGAACACTTACATCTTTTAATCTACACCAAGGCACTTAAATTTAGACGCTCAAGTTTGGGGAAAAAAGCGAGAAATAGAGAAATACTCACCAACCAATCACTTACCTGCTTTCTGGTGACGTCACACTTCGATTACTTTTTACTTCTTCACACTCACCGGTCCTTTGTATCTCAGCGTGCTCCCGCTACTTTTGAACTCTCCCGGGTTTTGGAGCTCTCGCTCGGCTCCCGCTACTTTTGAACTCTCCCGGGTTTTGGCGCTCTCGCTCTGCTCCCGCTGCTTTTGAACTCTCCCGGGTTTTGGCGCTCTCGCTCTGTTCCCGCTGCTTTTGAACTCTCCCGGGTTTTGGAGCTCTCGCTCTGCTCCCGCTGCTTTTGAACTCTCCCGGGTTTTGGAGCTCTCGCTCTGCTCCCGCTGCTTTTGAACTCTCCCGGGTTTTGGAGCTCTCGCTCTGTTCCCGCTGCTTTTGAACTCTCCCGGGTTTTGGCGCTCTCGCTCTGCTCCCGCTGCTTTTGAACTCTCCTGTGTTTTGGCGCTCTCGCTCTACTCCCGCTGCTTTTGAACTCTCCCGGGTTTTGGCGCTCTTGCTCTGCTCCTGCTGCTTTTGAACTCTCCCGGATTTTGGCGCTCTCGCTCGGCTCCCGCTGCTTTTGAACTCTCCCAGGTTTTGGAGCTCTCGCTCTGCTCCCGCTGCTTTTGAACTCTCCCGGGTTTTGGCGCTCTCGCTCTGCTCCCGCTGCTTTTGAACTCTCCCAGGTTTTGGCGCTTTCGCTCTGCTCCCGCTGCTTTTGAACTCTCCAGGCTTTTTGTGTCATGACCATTTTAAGACACACAGTATTTATATCCCTGTACAAAATTAAGGATGAAGCAGACCTGTCTGAAAAGAATCACTGATCATTCAAGAATAGATGGTCACTGAATACTTTTCAGGTAATTTCCAAATGTATTTTAGTAATAATGTCAAGTAAAAAAAGTGACAACTTGATGGTTCACTGCACTGGCCCTCCAAACTGCTGTGCCACATGAACTAAGGCCGCGATTTTGCCGGCGCTCAGAGGGTGGGTTCGGAGGTGGGTCCGCTGTCAAAATAGAAATGATTGACAGCAGGTTGGGAGCCCGCTCCGAACCCGCCTCCATGTAAGATTCCAAAGTGTCGGGTCTGCGATTTCAGAACAGACCCGACACCAAGCAGCGGGGGGGGGCATTTAAGATAGTTAAATGCTTGTTAAACGCTTGATAACTACTATTTTGCCAGCCTATTTCTATTTTACCACTTTTTTAACGAGGTTCGCGTCGTTCGGAGATCACGTCAGTAAGTAGGTCGGATTCTCTATGTCTCCCCATTGCTGTGAATAAGTGACAGCTGCAAAAGTGGTATGGAAGCTACCATTTCACAGCTGTTCACTTTCCAATGTCAGAAGCTTGAGCCTTCAGGACTTGGAAGACAGTTTTGAGCTGTATGCAGTTTGGAAGTGTTTGGAGTAAACTCTCTATCCACTGTCACCTCCTTGGAGCAAGCTCTCTCACCATTGACAGATCGCTTCTGTCATCTCAACTTCAGCTGCCATCTATTCCAGCAACATGCCCTTGAAAAAATCTCATCTTGGTCCTCTGAATCCCTCCACGATCAGCTCCAGCACCAACATCACCAGGCACACCAACATCACCAACAACACCAACCTTCTCTGCAATCACCTGATGCTGCACAGGACACAGGGCATCAGCACCCGACAACATTGCTGCCTGGGTGGCCAGCGATGGCATCACCATGGCCAGATTTACTTCACTTGACGCTGTACACCCTGGCTGCCACATGATGCGCCAGGTTGACACCAGTACCATAAAGCATCCCTACAATTTCCAAGCTATTCCTTTCACACTCATCACAATTGGGAGGGGGGGTGGGAATGTCTCATAATTCACTGGAACTCACTAAGACACTTCCAAAGGTGAGCACAGATCTGTTCAATAAGGTAAAGTGTTGAAAATATAGATTTCAATGTTTGAAAACACATGAACAGAAACTTCACATGAACATTGGCTAAACCACCCAAGTGCCTACCCTTGTGTGTTGTTAGTTCGTATGCTTGCAGTAGGATGAGGCCGAGTGTGAGGGGTGGCTAGTGAGATGGGGAAGTGATATAGATCGAGAGGGATGGGCGGAGGTGCAAGGTAAGTTGTTGTGAGTAAGGATGTGCAGGAGTAGGGTAGGGAAGGCAGAGTGATGTGGATGTGATGAGTGGCACAGCAGGATGAGGTTGAGTGTGGCTTGGCAGTAACGTTTCGTGATCTACTGAGATCATTGAGAGGCTTGCGCCACTGCAGCCTGGTTCTTCTGATGACATCCCTGCTTGTGTCCTCCTGTGCAATGTGCAACCAGGCTGCGTTGATCTCCTGGGGAGGTCTCTTCCGCCCATGGGAAGGGAAGAGAACCTCCCTGCGTGCTGTGACTCCCTCCATAAGCATATGGAGGGAGTCATGGGAGAGCCTGGGTGCAGCCGTGCACATTTGTGCAGAGCTTGTCAGTGTTTGCAGCACCCCAGTGTTGTAGAACACTGACAGCAGAACTGTCGAGATCAATTTGGACATGGCCCCTTTAAGGAAACTGGCTGATGACGCGTCATCAAATGACGCCATCAGACCCACTTAACAAGCTCAATCATCGGAAAATCACTTGGAGAGTGCGGGCTGCAGTAGGCAGCGGGCTGTGACCGCGACACCGACCCCGGCCGCCCCAGACCCGCCTCGGTCGGTGAAATCGTGGCCCACCTGCAATTTCCGATACGCTGAAGTCCTAATTGAGATTGTGTCTGTGGGGGAAATACCTGGTGGCGGCTAGGCACTTTCCCATCCAAAGGGAGGAAAAAATGGAACAATAAAGTTACCTCAAGCCATTTTATCAGCTTTGTGGTGTTTATTTTTGTAATTTGATCCACGATGAGGTGCTGATTTTAGTTGTGTCACTGGAGAAATGAGAAAGAGAGTTACACCAGACTTCTCTTGTGCAACTTGCATTTAATGGTTACAGACTGAAATTCATAAAGGCATTGGAATACCTTTATTCGTTCACGGGATGTGGGCATCGCTGGCAAGGCCAGCATCTATTGCCCATCCCTAATTGCCCTTGAGAAGGTGGTGGTGAGCCACAGAGGGCAGTTAAGAGTCAACCACATTGCTGTGGGTCTGGAGTCAGGTCAAGAGGGCAGATTTCCCTCCCTAAAGGACGTTCATGAACCAGATGGGTTTTTACGACAATCCCGTAGTTTCATGGTCACCATTACTGAAACTAGCTTTTTATTCCAGATTTATTTAATTAACTGAATTTAAATTCCCCAGCTGCTGTGGTGAGATTTGAACTCACGTCTCTGAATCATTAGTCCAGGCCTCTGGATTACTAGCCTAGTAACATAACCACTATGCTACTGTTCCTAAAAAAAAAAGTTGCCTGCCAACTCTGTAAGCAGGGCGATGGCATGAGGGTCTGGGAGAAGCCAAAGGAGAGAAAAGATTAAAAAATTTAAATATTGTATCAAGAAATAAATCTAGTATTTACAAATGAAAGACATTTGACCTCTTATCCCTTGAACATCTCAGTGGTATATATCTGTACACACTTTTTGTCTGAAGAGCTTAACTTCCTGCTATCCTATTTTTGTCACACTCTGTGTTAACCTTTTTCCATTATAAATTCTCCTGTCCACATTTACAATTATTTTTTCCCTATGGAGTCTCAATATGCAGACTGCAGCATTCGGCCACTGGGCTCCCATAAATTGCTCAAAATGCATTCTAAAAACATTTTTTGTCTGATATTTTTTCACAATAACTGAAAATTCAAATGTCCAAAAAAAGTTTTAAACAAAATTTTAAAAATCGTATTTGGCTATGACATGGTTACATTTATCCGTTGAATTGTCTTTGATGTCTTTTAATGCCTTCATTGAAGTTTTTACAGGCATCTTTCAAAAGCCTGGGCTTGAAGTTGATATTCTTTCCGAGAGCTATGATTCTGTGAGGTGATTTTGGTTTGTGCACTATGAACATGTGCAATGTACCTAATTTCCCAGGATACATCAGTGCTGTTTGGTCAGCTGTTCTGTTGTTTTTTTAATTTGTTCCTGGGATGTGGGAGCCCTGGCAAGGCCAGCATTTATTGCCCATCCCTAATTGCCCTTGAGAAGGTGGTGGTGAGCCGCCGCCTTGAACCGTTGCAGTCCGTATGGTGAAGGTTCTCTCACAGTGCTGTTAGGGAGGGAGTTCCAGGATTTTGATCCAGCGACGATGAAGGAATGACGATATATTTCCAAGTCAGGATGATGTGTGACTTGGAGGGGAACTTGGAGGTGGTAGTGTTCCCATGTGCCTGCTGCCCTTGTCCTTCTAGGTGGTAGAGGTCGCTGGTTTAGGAGGAGCTGTCGAAGAAGCCTTGGCGAGTTGCTGCAGTGCATCTTGTAGATGATACACACTGCAGCCACGGTACGCCGGTGGTGGAGGGAGTGAATGTTTAAGGTGGTGGATGGGGTGCCAATCAAGCGGGCTGCTTTGTCCTGGATGGCGTCGAGCTTCTTGAGTGTTGTTGGAGCTGCACTCATCCAGGCAAGTGGAGAGTATTCCATCACACTCCTGACTTGTGCCTTGTAGATGGTAGAAAGGCTTTGGGAGTCAGGAGGTGAGACACTCGCTGCAGAATACCCAGCCTCTGACCTGCTCTTGTAGCCACAGTATTTATGTGGCTGGTCCAGTTAAGTCTCTGGTCAATGGTGACCCCCCCAGGATGTTGATGGTGGGGGTTTTGGCGATGGTAATGCCACTGAATGTCGAGGGGAGGTGGCTAGACTCTCTCTTGCTGGAGATAGTCATTGCCAGGCACTTGTGTGGCACGAATGTTACCTGCCATTTATCACTCCAGACTGAATGTCATCCAGGTCTTGCTGCATGCTGACAGAGACTGCGTTATTATCTGAGGAGTTGCGAATAGAACTGAACATTGTGCAATCAGCACCGAACATCCCCACTTCTGACCTTATGATGCAGGGAAGGCCATTGATGAAGCAGCTGAAGATGGTTGGGCCTAGGACACTGCGCTGAGGAACTCCTGCAGTGATGTCTAGGGACTGAGATGATTGGCTTCCAACACCCACAACCATCTTCCTTTGTGCTAGGTATGACTCCAGCCAGTGGAGCGTTTTCCCCCTGATTCCCATTGACTTCATAAGAACATAAGACGTAGGAGCAGGAGTAGGTCATTTTGCCCCTTGAGCCTGCTCCGCCATTCAGTAATATCATGGCTGATCTGATCTTGGCCTCAACTCCACTTCTTTGCCTGCTCCCCATAACCCTTGACTCCCTTATCTTTCAAAAATCTGTCTATCTCCACCTTAAATATATTCAATGACCCAGCCTCCACAGCTCTCTGGGGAAGAGAATTCCAAAGATTCACGACCTTCTGAGAGAAGAAATTCTTCCTCATTTCTGATTTAAAAGGGTGCCCCCTTATTCTGAAATTATGCCCCCTAGTTCTAGATTCCCCCACGAGGGGAAACATCCTCTCTGCATCTACCCTGTCAAGCCCCTTCAGAATCTTATGTTTCAATCAGATCCCCTTTCATTCTTCTAAACTCCAATGAGTATAGGCCCAACCTGCTCAACCTTTATTCATAAGTCAACCCCTTCATCTCAGGAATCAACCTCGTGAACCTTCTCTGAACTGCCTCCAGTGCAAGCATATCCTTCCTTAAATAAGGAGACCAAAACTGTACGCAGTACTCCAGGTGTGGTCTCACCAACGCCCTGTACAGTTGTAACAGGACTTCCCTACTTTTATACTCCATTCCCTTTACAATAAAGGCCAACATTCCATTTGCCTTCCTACTTACTTGCTGTACCTGCATGCTAACTTTTTGTGATTCATGTACAAGGGCCCCCAGATCCCTCTGTACCTCAGCATTTTGTAATCTCTCCCATTTAAATAATAATTTTCTTGTTTATTTTTCCTACCAAGGTGGATAACCTCGCATTTTCCCACATTAAACTCCATCTGCCAGATTTTTGCCCACTCACTTAGCCTATCTATATCCCTTTGGAGATTCTTTGCGTCCTCCACACAATTTGCTTTCCCACCTATCTTTGTATCATCAGCAAATTTGGTTACATTACACTCGATCCCTTCATCCAAGTCATTAATATAGACTGTAAATAGTTGAGGCCCCAGCACTGATCCCTGTGGCACCCCACTAGTTACAGTTTGCCAACCTGAAAATGACCCATTTATCCCGACTCTCTGTTTTCTGTTAGTTAGCCAATCCTCTATCCATGCTAATATATTACCCCCAACCCTGTGCGCTCTTATCTTGTGTAGTAACCTTTTATGTGGCACCTTATCGAATGCCTTCTGGAAATCCAAATACACGACATCTACCTTTATCCACCCTGCTCATTACATCTTCAAAGAATTCCAGCAAATTTGTCAAACATGATTTCCCTTTCATAAAACCATGCTGACTCTGCTTGACTATATTATGATTTTCTAAATGTCCTGCTACCACTTCCTTACAGATGTTAGGCTAACTCGTTGATAGTTGCCTGCTTTCTGTCTTCCTCCTTTCTTAAATAGGAGTGTTACATTCGCGGTTTTCCAGTCCGCTGGGACCTCTCCAGAATCCAGGGAATTTTGGTAGATTACAACCAATGCATCCACTATCTCTGCAGCCACCTCTTTTAAGACTTTAGGATGCAGGCCATCGGTCCAGGTGACTTGTCCACCTTTAGTCTCATTAGTTTGCCTAGTATTTTCTCTCTAATGATAGTGATTGTTTTATGTTTCCCCTCCCCCACCCCAATAGCCCCTTGATTATCCATTATTGGGATGCTTTTAGTGTCTTCTCCCGTGAAGACCGGTACAAAATATTTGTTCAAAGTCACCGCCATTTCCCTGTTTCCCATTATTAATTCCCCAGACTCATCCTCTAGGGGACCAACGTTTACTTTAGCTACTCTCTTCCTTTTTATATACCTGTAGAAGCTCTTACTGTCTGTTTTTATATTTCTTGCTAGCTTACTCTCATAAGCTATCTTCTCTCTATCATTTTTTTAGTCGTCCTTTACTGGTTTTTAAAAATTTCCCAATCCTCTGGCCTTTCACCATTCTTCGCAACATTGTATGCTTTTGTTTTCAATTTGATACCATCCTTTACTTCCTTAGTTAGCCACGGATGGTTCATTCTTCTCTTAGAGTCTTTCTTTCTCACTGGAATATATCTTTGCTGAGAGTTAGGAAATATCTCCTTAAATGTTTGCCACTGCTTTTCTACAGTCTTACCCTGTAATATATTTTCCCAGTCCACTTTAACCAAGTCTGCCTTCATACCTTTGTAATTACCTTTGTTTAAGTTCAGGACACTAGTTTGAGACCTAGCTTTCTCACCCACAAACTGAATTTTACTAGGGCTCCTTCATGCCACACTCGGTCAAATGCTGGCTTGATGTCAAGGGCAGTCACTCTCACCTCACCTCTGGAATTCAGGTCTTTTGTCCATGTCTGGACGCAGGCTGTAATGAGGTCTGGAGCCGAGTGCTCCTGGCGGAACCCAAACTGAGCATCAGTGAACAGGTTATTGGTGAGTAAGTGCTGCTTGCTAGCACTGTCGACGACACCGTCCATCAGTTCGCTGATGATTGAAAGTAGATTCATGGGGCGGTAATTGGCCAGATTGGATTTGTCCTGCTTTTTGTAAACTGGACATACCTGGGTAGTTTTCCACATTGTCAGGTAGATGCCAGTGTTGTAGCTGTACTGGAACAGCTTGGCTTTTGGTGCGGCTAGTACTGGAGCACAAGTCTTCAGCACGATAGCCGGGATGTTGTCGGAGCCCATAGCCTTTGTTGTATTCAGTGCACTCAGCCGTTTCTTGATATCACGTGGAGTGAATCGAATTGGCTGAAGACTGGCTTTCATGATGGAGGGGCTCTCGGGATGAGACCGAGATGGATCATCCATTTGGCACTTCTGGCTGCCGATGGTTGCAAATGCTTCAGCCTTGTCTTTTGCACTCGTGTGCTGGGCTCCACCATCATTGAGGTTGTTATATTTTTCTATCGCACCGAGTAATTTCTGGTCAAATTCTTTTCAAAATTATTTGAAGAAAAGCTGTAGCACAATTTCCAAAATAGTTCTTCAGGGAAGATTGAGTGTTTTGGCTGGGGTAGATTCTCATCTTCACATCCTGGGTGGTAATCTAATGGAGTGTATCTCCTGGCTTTTATAGAACCCGCCCAATTTTCATTCCATTGATTTCAAAGAAATGAAAATCAGGCAGATTCTATGTTCCATTCTGCAAGATTACTGCCCAGGTGGTGAAGATCAAAATACACCCGTGCATGTGTGATTGGGTGTGTTCTATAAACTTCAGGCCCAGAGCATCCTTGCAATGCTGGAGTTCCAGTGAGACAGGATTTCTGCCAATTCTTCTAATTTTGCCACAACCCCGATCCAGATTACTGGGTCAGGGGTGATTACAGATGATTAAGACTCCTGGCCATCATGAATGCCCGGCCACAGAATCCTGCTGCTATGACACCAGAAAAGGCAGTTAAAGGGACAGAAGTGCCCCGAAGACTAATTGAATTGCACACTCCTTTCAAATGGTGGCCCCAAGAAGTGGATGGGAGGTATATCTACCAGGGACACAGGACTGGCCCCGTCCCCTGCTGCCATTGGCCTGCTATAAGTAGCAAAGGAATGGGCACTGGTGGTCTGGGTGGCGGGTGGGAAAGCTAGATAGGGCGATGAGGCTTCACTGTCCATATTTTCTGTCACATAAAATTATAGTAAAAATCTACATCTGGGTGCACTTCCTGTCACTTCTGGCATTAAATACAATTCCACAAATTTACATAGGCCGCGATTTTGCCGGCGCTCAGAGGGCGGGTTTGGAGGTGGGTCTGGAGTTAAAATCCAAATGATTGACGGCGGGTTGCGAACCCGCCGCCATCCCCCTCCACGCAACTTTACAAAGTGTCGGGTCTGCGAGTCCCGATTAGACCCGACACCAAGCGGCGGGAGAGCCACTTAAGGCAGTTAACAGCTTGTTCACTGCCTGGATAATCCTATTTTGAGAGCCTCTTCCCATTTTGTAGCATTTTCAGTGTGTTCCCCGTCATGCAACAAATACGCCAGCTGATTGTGCCGGGTTCAGCAACTAGCTGAATACTTAACAGCTGCTCCTGCAGCATAAAAGCTGACCTGCAACATGAATTCATTTTCAGATGCCAGAACTTTGTGTTTTGAGGTTTTGGAACATATTTTGCAGGTGTATTGAGGTTGTAAATGTTTAAGCTGAGATCCACATGCACTGTGACCTTGGTAAACCCTCTCCCCACATTGACTGAGCGCTTATAACATCTCTTCCTCAATTGAGATATATACCAACGGGATGGGAACCATTTATACCCTCTCATCCTGGTCCTCAGAATCGGAGGAAGAGCAGCAGAACCAGGCACAACAGCAGCAGCAACAACAGGAGCGCCAACCTTCTCCTCAGCCACCTGATGCTGCACAGGGCAGAGGGTGTCAGCGCAGGGCTGCACCGCGCCGCAGGAGATACCCCCAACACAGGGTTTACAGGCCGAGGATGAGCTTCCTCAACATGACTGAGCAGCAGTGCCAAAGAAGGCTGAGACTTTCGCGAGAGGTAGTTGCTGAGATCTGCACAATGCTGCACCGACACCTACAGCCCAGAGGAGCAGTTGGACACTCCTTACCAGTGACTGTCAAAGTCACCACCGCACTCAACTTCTTTCCTTCATGGTCCTTCCAGGGATCAGCAGCAGACATAAGAGGCATCTCCCAGTCGGCCGCACACACTTGCATCATGCTGGTTACCGATGCCCTCTTTGCCAAGTTGCACAATTACATCCACTTCTCCACGGATGAAGCAAGTGTTATCGTGCATGCAGTCAGCTTTGCAAATATGGCAGGCTTCCCAAGGGTGCAGGGCGTCGTAGACTGCACACATGTGGCCATTAGGGCATCCCATTACAACCCAGTTGTATTTGTCAACCGCAACGGCTTCCACTCACTTAACATCCAGCTGGTGTGTAACCACAGGAAGAACATTATGCATGTTTGTGCCAGGTTCCCTGGCAGTTGCCATGACTCGTTCATCCTGCGGCAGTCCACTGTGCCGCAGCTGTTCAATTCGCCAACCCAACTTTCTGGATGGCTACTTGGAGACAAGGGCTAACCCCTGAAGACGTGGCTAATGGCACCGATGAGAAGGCCATCAAACGAAGCTGAGGAGCACTACAATGTGAGCCACATTTCCACCAGAAGCATCATAGAGCAAACCATCGGCTTGCTCAAAATGCGATTCAGATGCCTCGACAGATCTGGTGGAGCCCTACAGTACGCACCAGTCAGGGTGTCCAGAATCATCGTGGTCTGCTGTGCCCTGCACAATATCGTACAGCAGCATGGCTTAGCGCTGCCTGAGGAACAAGTGGCTCAGCGAACAGCCTCCTCAGAAGAGGAGGAGGAGGAAGAGGAGGAGGAGGAGGCAGCAGATGAGGAAGACCTTGCGGAGGCGGCTGTGCCAGTTCCACCAGCATGTGAACACATTGCTGGCCGTGAGGCAAGGGATACACTAATCCATGCCAGATTCGCGTAACTTTATGCAGCAACACACGTGGCTGGCACATGGAAATGAGTGTCTGCGCGACCTTCTTAACACACCATACAGCATCTGTATAATAAACTGTGCTTTCCTATCACTCTCCTCACCATCACTACAGATCTAAGGCGCCCTGACCCCTCACTGTGCAACTTCCATTTCTGAGCACACATAGGCCAACTCTTTGAAGCTTTGACATCACATTTCTTTAATACAATTGAAATAACAATGAGAAATGTAACTTTGTATTATATCAAAACACCCAAGTGACTACCCTTGTGACTATTTGTGTGTTAACTTTCTCTTACGCGTGCTTCTACGTGGTGCTTCCCCTGTGGCTTCAGCAGATGTAGAGGCAGCTTGCTCACTTCTCTTCTGCGCCTGCTTAGATGCCTTTGGTGGGCGTCCTCTGGGTTTGGGAGCCTGGGAGGGCTCCGCAACAGTCTGCTTCTCCTGCGGCTGTGCAGGGACTGAGACGGCCATCTCAGTTGGGTGAGGACTCTGGGGCTCTGACCGAGGGCTCCGCAGTGGCATGGGAGTGTGAGCGCTTGGAGAGGAGCCCACACTTCCTTGTTGTCGACCACCAACATCCCTCTCATGGGTCACCCGCACTTCACTGCTAGCAAGTAGCTGGAGAGCACCTTGCTGCACCTCAGTGGGGCCATGAGGACCCATTTCTGTGCTGACATTCCTCATAACAAGGACGTCCATGTACCTCTGGTTTTTCTCCTCAATAGATGCCAATCTATCCTCCATAGATGACCATCTATTTAGAAGTGTTGCCATGTTCTGATGTATCTTGCGATTTATGTCCTCCATGGAGGTTGCCATCCTTTCCATGGCGGCACCTACATTCGCCATTGCGTGCACCACGGCATTGCTCATGGTTGACATGGACTCCTCCATTCTCTGCACACTCGCAGTTACCGTGGTTGCAAACCCTGTCAGAGACTCCTGCATTTGTTCCTGAAGCTCCTGCACCGCTGTCTTTCTGGATGGCCCCAGAGGCACAGCGTCTACATGTAGCTGAGCAGACCTAGGAGCATCCAGCGCCCTCCGACGAGGACTCTCCTCTGCTGTCCCCGTCTCCACCATCTGCTGATGCTCACTTGTGAGCTGTGATACACCAGCTGACAACACTACTCTATCTCACAAAGGACCCACTGAGGTCTGCGTCTCTGCGCTGGTGCTGGGTGCGCTGGGTCCTGGTGATGCTGCTCTCTCAGAGGCTGCAGCTTCCTCTGAGGAGTCGTCCGGCTCTTCCCTCCTGGACAGTGGGGAGGGGGGCTCCCGATGGTCCTGTGGGGGAGTAAAGGCATGAGTTAGACATGTGATATTTAGGTAGCAGACACATCCCAATGTGCAGATGATCAGAACTCAATCTGTATAAACATCAGATGCCATATCAGTCACTCATGAAATCTAAATGAGAGGGTTGCAAATCTATTCTGTCACCAGCTTACTCTACTGTGCCCGTCTCTCCGTCCCCCACTTCCAGCTCCTCTGCACCTCCGACTATGTCGAGAGCAGCCTCCTCAGCGTTTGTTAAAGTTGCGAGTGATGGTGGGCCTCCTCCTGTCCTCCCCCTCTCCCTCTTATTATGGGCTCTCTTTTCCTGCAATGAGGGAGACAAGTGGAGTTAGAGCGAGAATGTTGGAGTGAGTGTAGAGAATCCATAGCATAGATGCTTAGAGGGAGACAAAGATGGAGTGAGGTGATAATACCAAGGGCCATCCCTGTGCGTTGTTAGTTGTTGTCATTGCATAACAGTGAGAGCAAGTGTGAGGGGTGCATAGTAGGATGGTGCAGTGATTCTGTACATAGAGAGAGAGGGATGGTTAAGGGTGCAAGGGATGTAAGGGTAAGTTGGGATGTGCAGGAGCAGGTTGACAATGCAGAGTGCTGGAGATGAGAAGAGATGGGGAGCAGATTGAAGGTAAGTGTGATGTTATACTCACTTTTGCTGAGCGTAGCAGATCATTGAACCTTTTCCTGCACTGAACCCAGGTGCATACACACAAAGACCTGGCGCTACCTCTTCAGCAATTTGCAGCCAGACTGCCTTGGTTTGCTGAGGAGGCTTCCTCCGTCCATTGGAGTGGAACAGAACCTCCTTGCGCCCTCTTACTCCCTCCACAAGAGCATGGAGGGAGTCATCATCAAAGCGGGGAGAAGCCTTGGTTTTTGCAGCAGTCATCTCGCAAACAATACCACTGAGAAGCATCAGAAAGTGAATAAAACCCACAGGCTGCAGGGGCCCCTTAAATGCAGCTGAATCGAAGACGTCAGCAGAGGCGAGCAGCAGACCCGAACCCACTGATTGGGCCGGGTAATGCGCACAGTGGGCTTAATAAGCCCAGTTAACTCAAAATCCTTAGCGAAGTGCGGCTGAAACTGGCAGCGGGACTGGAACCCGCTGAGCAGCGAACCCGCCTCTGATTGCAAAATCGCGGCCATAGGCAATTTCCTTTATAAATGTGGGTCTAGGAATTTATTATGGCAATATGAAAATAAAGAGCGAATGCCTGGCTTAAAAACGGTGACTAAATTACATCTGTGTGCCCTGTTCCAAATATCCTCGGCCTCTATCTAACCTTGCATAAAAATGAGAAGTCGCACAACACCAGGTTATAGTCCAACAGTTTTATTTAAAATTACGAGCTTTTGGAGCTGCTGCCCCTTCGTCAGGTACCTCTACCTGACGAAGGGGCAGCAGCTCCGAAAGCTCGTAATTTTAAATAAAACTGTTGGACTATAACCTGGTGTTGTGCGACTTCTCATTTTTGTCCAACCTTGCATAGCCTGAAGACTACATTTTGTCTTGACTTGAGTTACTAGCTTCATTATTTTGAGAGGTTTCCATGTCCTCAATAGCTGTATGGATCAATAACCATTACACATTTTCCAGATTCAGGATTTCATTGTGCTGTTTTGGCACAGCAATGGGATTTCCCACTATTGTTGCAGACCAATATTGGTTGGTACAAATTTTTGATTTTTAAAATATAACATCATGGCCTAATAATTTCTAATAATATGATTGGTGTTTATACTAGTCAGATCGCTGGAATAATTGGCTTTGTGCACAGGGTTATTTCAGCTGAACAAAACATTGTATGGTGAGTATGAGCTGGCTATGCAGTGCTGCAATCATTTGTCCAATTTGTTATAAAGTTTGACAAGGACGTACAGACTGGAGATTGTTGGATTGCATCCAAATTATCTTACTAATAATAAATAAAAGGGAGTTGTTTGTATAGTATGAGTCATATAACACAGTATTCCTAAATAGGCCAGAAAATGTTATTAATGGAGGATTACTCTATTACATGTCTCTGAAGATTTTATAATCTCCATGGACCAATTCATCACCATTTTTTGTATGCTTGTATTACCAAGTTGTTAACAAAGCGCATCTGCTGTGAAGTTAGTTCTTAATTTGGAAATTACAAATTCACTGTGATCATTTTGACAAGGAGTTTATAAATAAGGAATTAGGTGGTTATGGAACTTACCATATGCTGAGTACCCAGTACCTCAGAGGTCATTGTGATTTTCTTCCAATAGACTCTGAGCTAGATGTTTAGCACCTCTTGTCACTCCCAATATCATGTTTCTCTTCTTCATGCTAGATTAAAAATTGTGTGAATTTCATACAGAAGATAACAAATTATTTTATTTTGTTAATGAGTTTTTTAGTATTATTTTTTGCTTGTGTTTACAGACAAGGATGATTAGAAAGGGGAATTTGATTGTCATTTATGTATATGTGAAGCTTATTACAGTTCAGGCTTTCTCCCAACACTTTTCTTTTGCATTCATGGCAAAAAGGGAGTTCCCATAAGCAGATTGAGTCACCCATGACCCAAAACCCGCACCACCAACAATAACAACAACTTGCATTTATATAGTGCCTTTAACATAGTAACATTTCCCAAGGTGTTTCACAGGAGTGTTATCAAACAAAATTTGACACCAAGCCACATAAGGACAGATGACCAAGAGGTAGGTTTTAAGGAGTGTCTTAAAGGACGAGGGAGGGGTAGCGAGGCGGAGAGGTTTAGGAAGGGAATTTCAGAGCTTAGGGCTAGGCAGCTGAAGGCACAGCCGCCAATGAAGCGATTAAAATTGGGGATGCGCAAGAGGCCAGAATTGGAGGAGTGCAGAGATCTCGGCGGGTTGTAGGGCTGGAGGAGGTTACAGAAATAAGGAGGGGCAAGGCCATGAGGGATTTGAAAACAAGGATGAAAATTATAAAATCGAGGTGCTGCCGGACCGGGAGCCAATGTAGGTCAGCAAGCACAGGAGTGATGGGTGAACGGGACTTGGTGCAAGTTAGGATACCAGCAGCAGAGTTTTGGATGAGCTGAAGTTTATGTTGGCTGGAAGATCGAAGGCTGGCCAGGAGAGCATTGGAATTGTCAAGTCTATAGGTAGCAAAGGCATGGATGAGAGTTTCAGCTGCAGATGAGCTGAGGCAGGGGTGGTGCTGGATTGTAGGGCTGGAGGAGGTTACAACATGGTGCTGGACCATGTTACGGAGGTGGAAGTAGGTGGTCTTGGTGATGGAGCGGATATGTGGTCAGAAGCTCATCTCGGGGTCAGATACGACACCGAGGTTGCGAACGGTCTGGTTCAGCCTCTGATAGTTGCCAGGAGAGAGATGGAGTCGTTGGCTCGGGAACGGAGCTTGTGGCAGGGACCGAAGTCAATAGCTTCGGTCTTCCCAATATTTAGTTGGACTAAATTTCTGCTCATCCAGTACTGGATTTGGACAAGCAGTGTGAGAAATCAGAGACACTGGAGGAGTCGAGAGAGGTGGTGGTGTGGTAGAGCACCCTTATATGTAACATGCATGGATGTGAACCTGCTCGCTGTTTGTGCTGTCAAACACTTGAATTGACATCAGGTTTTCCTGACTCTACTGAAAATGGAAAGTACCAACTGCCAGTTCTTTGATCTAACTGAGATGTTTAAAATGATTTTTTAAAAATTGATAGGGTAGATACAGAGAAATTATTGCTTCTGGTGGTGGAATCTAGACCAAGGGGGCACAATCTTAAAATTAGTGCTGGGCCATTTAGTGAAATCAGGAAGCACTTACTCACACAAATAGTAGTGGAAATGTGGATTGCCCTCCCTAAAGTGCTGTGGATGCGGGGCCAATTGAAATTTTCAAGACTGAGATTGCTGTATTTTTGTTAGGTAAGGGTAGCAAGGAGAATGGTTCAAAGGTGGGTAAATGAAGCTGAGTTACAGATCAGCCATGATCTAATTGAATTGCGTAATGGGCTTGCGGGGCTGAATGGCCTACTCTTGTTCCTATTATGTGGATTTCAGTTTAACCCAAAGAATTTGGATTTCTTGCGAGAACTAAAATTTAAGAAACATTTCCCAGTATTTGGTCAGTCCATAACCTCTGAATGTAGATCTGTCACTCTTTTCTAATTAAAGACTGAATGGTGTAAATTAGTGCGTAGCAGACTGGTGAACTGGCTTCTTCGCCAGCACCTCCAAAACCCACGACCTCTACCACCTAGAAGGACAAGGGCAGCTGGCACATGGGAATGCCATCACCTGCAAGTTCCCCTCCAATTTACACACCATCCTGACTTGGAAATATATCGCCATTCCTTCATCGTCGCTGGGTCCAAATCCTGGAATTCCCTCCCTAACAGCACTGTGGGAGTACCTTCACCACACGGACTGCAGCGGTTCAAGAAGGTGGCTCACCACCACCTTCTCAAGGGCAATTAGGGATGAGCACTAAACGCTGGCCTTGCCAGCGATGCCCACATCCCATGAACGAATTTGAAAAAAACTGGTGTACAGGGACATTATACAAGGGGTTTCCTGAAAAACCTGCAACTGACACCTCTCCTTCTCCATCTTCAATTGTTTCCATTGTATTCCTGTGCAAGTGTTCCAGGGCTTTCTTCTGAAAAGGAGTGAGAGGCTTGGGGCTTCTCTACCTGTCACAGTTCTTTGTTTCTGTTTGTGCACTATTTTCTTCCTAAAGAAGAAAGTAGAGATTGTAAAGGCCTCTGCTTGCTATGATATGGAATGCACCCCGTGTCAGCAAGTTTTCATTAATAGGGTTGATAACAGGTACATCGAAATACATAGAAGTTACAACATGGAAACAATGCATTTGGCCCAACTAGTCCATGTCTGTATTTACCCTCCATGTGAACACACAGTCCTAATTACATTTACCCACCCTGTTTCTGTGACCCTTTACCCCCTTGTCCTTCATTCACCTATCCAATCTAATCTTGAATGTTGACAGAGTTTCTGTTTCAATCGCTCACCTTGGCAGTGAATTCCATAGCCTCACAACTCACCATTCATAATTAGTCCATTTGATTTTATTCCTCCACTTCATATCCCTGTTTTCTGCATGAATATTATCCTCAGATAATTCATCCCTCACTATTCGCTGATAAGAACATAAAAAATAGGAGCAGGAGTAGGCAATTTGGCCCTTTGAGCCTGCTCCGCCATTCAACAAGATCATGGCTGATCTTCTACCTCAACTCCACCTTCCCGCACTATCCCCATATCCCTTAATTCCCCTAGTTCCCAAAAATTTATCGACCTCTGTTCTGTCTTGAATATGCTCAACAACTGAGCATCCACAGCTCTCCCTTTGAGTGAAGAAATTTCTCCTCATCTCAGTTGCAGGGAACAAGCTAATACATGTGTGAGTCTATTTCTGCTTTCACTAATTCCCTAAAGGCTTGAGTGGAGGAACATGTACAGGGAAAGGAGGGTATGAATGGTCTTCGGGTCTCTCATAGACAGTTCAGGGATAGACCTAGTATATGATGTTCAACAAAGTAAGAAGGTGGGTGGAAATGCCAAACATGCTTATAACATTGCATTTGTACAAGTTGTGACTGCTTCCTCTTATCTTGGCTAAACAGTGAGCTTGTTGAACTTCTAGCATTGAGTAGCAGGCCTGAGTTGTTGAAGGTGGCACCCACTGACATGACCACCTTCTTCCACTGAGCCTCCTTCCTCAGTGCCAAACATCTAACGACTCCCGTGCCTGATGTCTGAACATAACATTTCAGCTGAGGAGCACATGAATTTGGGTGACCTGTGACCTGAAGAACCAGCCTCAGACTGACTTTATTACCACTGTTTCAATTCGCTGCGGAAGCAAAGTTCTGCCCTGCCCCTAAAGCTGTAACAGCCATTTAAATGCAGCAACAACACAGGATTCTCCCTTCTCCCCACCCCTGCAGACGAACGCACCCAACATCGAATGTAAATAGTGCTGGGACCCTATCCATGAAATTAAAATGAAGTTAACTGAGGAAAATATGATGTGTTAAGTGTGTCAAACTGCAGTCTTTTAACACACCTTCAGAAGTGAGCCCGCCACAGGAGAAAATCTGCCCCTTTGTCTTGAATTTTGGTAAGAAAAGGCAGGCTTTAATTTTAACTTGTTTTATTTTAGTACGTTCAGAGTTTTATGAGACAAAAAACACCAATCTGCCCGATTTTGGTCACAAAGATGGCTACACCTCCATAGGACCCAGTGACCTATGACTTTTTTTTATATCACTTCTAAGCCGGTAAAAAAAATGGAAACCGTCAGCAAGGGTGTCCGCCAAAGAGATACAGTACCAAATGGAATATGAACTCTAGCTGAAATTGTGGTTTTTGCTATTTCAACCATTCTCTTAGCACAGGCAGGTGATTGCACTGTTGGAAACTAGGAGTGCTACTGGCCACCCCTTACTGCTGCATGAAGAGCAGGAACAGGTGCCGCAGCAACAGTTGGGGGAGCTTCAGGTAACAAACGTATGACCCTGCAATGAGTCCAGGAAGGAGGAGGCTGCTTGCAGACAGCTTTACCCTACTCGCAGGGTCTACAGGCCCAGACTGAAAATCTGAACCTCAGTGACGTGCAGTGTGGGATGAGACTGCTTCTCACAGCAGACCATTGCAGAAATTGTAGAACGCTACAACAGGAGCTGCAGCCCACTACCACAGCTCGCACTGCATTTCCTGTGCAGTTAAGGTCACCGCAACAGGGAATTTTTATGCATCAGGATAATTTTAGGCTGCAGCTAGAGACATTAATCAGGCTGTAGTGTATTCCTCCATAAAACAGGTCACAGAAGTACTGTTGCTAGGGTTAATGATTTCATTGCATTCCCAATGGATCCTAAGAGCCAGCAGGAAAGATTAGTGAGACTTTCAGCATTCCCACAAGTACAATGGGAGATGACGGAATGCCAGCTCCATCGAGTGCATATATGTAGCCATCAGGGTTCCTGCCAACGAGCCTGAAACCTTTATGAACTGCAACAGGTTTACTCATTTAATGTCCAGCTGGTCTGTGACCACCAGCAGTGGTTCATTTAAGTGTGTACTTGCTTTCCGGGCATGCTCTCATTGGCATGGAAATTGCGGTCAGAGGCTTGCCGCCCTCGTACGCATCCGAACCAAAAGAAAACTATGTACTTACCTTGTATCTCCGGAGCTTCGGACTCTTGCGGTCCTGGGCCTGTGTAAAGGCCCACACATCCCAGGGGCGCATGCGGTTCGCAAGCACCCCTGAGATCACGTGAGCCAGGCCAAACAATGACAAAGGGGCATTCCTATTATGCTTATGCTTATGGGGATTTAATTTACGTACGGAATCCCCTTAAACACAATAGGAATCACCTAATAAATACAATTTACAACACTGAAATAAAAGTAATCACGGTTCAAAATTAATGAAAATACCCTTTATTTAAACATTTAGGGGGGAAAATTGAGTCACGCCCCCTTTGGGGCGCTAACTTGTAGCGCCCCGAAAAAATTAGCGTCCCACGGCCGAAATTGAGTGGTAGCACCCCAAGAGGGAAGCGGGGCACTACTGGAAGCGCCCCGACTTCCTCTTGGGGCGCTGCGAGGGAATATCGCGGTATTGCAGGCCTTCCTCCCCTTCTTAAAGGGGAGGGGCCTTGCGCAGCGCGACCCGGGGCCCAGCTGGGCCACCGGGATCGGAGTGCCGGCAAAAGAGCCCGGCAATCAAGAGAAGTGCCGGGCTCATGGAGTGCAGCTGGCACTCTGTAGGTGGGTGCGGGGGGGGCTGCTCAGGAGGCCAGGGACGGCAGCGGAAGCAGGTGCTGGCAGGTGACCAGCAACAAAAATGGCCGGCCGGCACCTCGCCTTTAAATAGCGCCGCTCTGGCCGCAGATAGGCCCCCCTGACCCCATCGGACATAGCATCCGGCGGTAAGTCAGGGGGCGCTACCGAAGATCGCGAGCGGGGCGCTAGCGGTTACCGCCGCTGCTAACCTCAGGCTGAATTTCGCAGGAGGCGTTGGTGGCACCGCGCCCGGGCGCTAGTTGCTTTGCGCCCCGTTATCGCGCTCTTAGGTGCTAACGGGAGGCGCAAAGCAACCAAATTTTTCCCCCTTAAAATCAAAATAACATTTTTTGAAAAATAAATTTAAGC
The DNA here is from genome assembly GCA_030390025.1 of Squalus acanthias. Taxonomy (NCBI): domain Eukaryota; kingdom Metazoa; phylum Chordata; class Chondrichthyes; order Squaliformes; family Squalidae; genus Squalus; species Squalus acanthias. The sequence continues at coordinate 17,378,815 of CM059425.1, read as the reverse complement.
ATTTTTAACTGGGACAAAATTGACCTAAACTAATTTTAAATGTAAGTGAATATTTAAATAATTAAAAAATTTATTTTAACATTTATTTTAACCCTTACGCTGGTAAAAGAAGGCCTTACGCCTGCCTTGACAGATCCCAAATTCCGGGTTTTAGCGCCTGCCATTCACAGCACTTACGACTATATATTCTATGTAATTCTGTGTAAATAAAAATGAGAAGTCGCACAACACCAGGTTATAGTCCAACAGTTTTATTTAAAATTACGAGCTTTCGGAGCTCCGCTCCTTCTTCAGGTACAAGTACAGTGAGGGAATCTATTACACAGTATATATACACAGAAAACAATTTGTCTGCAGAGATACAATCTGTTAGGGAGGCATTACATCAAAGACACATCAGAGTACAGCTAAGACAATGAGGTGGGTCACAGGGGGTCCAACGTGTCAAATGCTGCCGTCTGCAGTTTAGCTTTTAACTTTTTTTTAAAAACTGGAAAAACAGACAACGATGTCGAGTCACGTTCTGTAGCGTGACATGAACCCGAGATCCCTATTGAGGCCGTCCTCATGGGTGCGGAACTTGGCTATCAGTTTCTGCTCGATGATTTTGCGTTGTCGTGTGTCTCGAAGGCCGCCTTGGAGAACACTAACCCGCAGATCCGAGGCTGAATGTCCTTGACTGCTGAAGTGTTCCCCGACTGGGACTGAGACTTTGCCGTCGTACCTCTCGCACACTCCTCAACCATCTCGTACACCAGCTCTACAGCAGACGCCGCAACCTCGAAACCAAGATAGAGTCCATGCTCTCAGCCTGTGCTCAGGACACAGCAGACCAGCTACGAGACACCGCCAAACAGATGAGGCAACGGAACTACGCTTCCTACATGCGCATCAAGAACAGGAAGCTTGAGAAACTCAGCATCACCACCAGCAGCAACCAAGCCTCCCCCGGTACCATGGTTGCAACCACAGGGAAGTCCATCGTCAACCTGTCGGACCACACCCTTCAACCAGATGAAATCGAAGTTCTCGCCCTAGGGCTCAAGTTCTGCCCCACCACCAAAATGGACCCCATCGGTCTCGCGGCAGACGCAGAGGAATTCATCAGGAGAATGAGGATCCGGGAATACTACCACAAATCCCAAGATGTCAGCAACAAACCCAATGAGACAATCAATGATCCGGAACAGCAGACAGAGGGAACTGCAGTGCAGCAACCGAAGAAGAAAGAGTCAAATTGGACCCCTCCGGAGGGTCGCTGCCCTAAGCTTGACATGTATGCTCAAGCTGTCAGGAAATGCATCAACGCCAGATTCATCAGCCGCACTCACAAGACAGTCCAGAATGTCACCCAAGCACAACGCAACGCCATCCACGCTCTCAAGACCAACCGCAACATCGTCATCAAACCAGCGGACAAAGGAGGAGCCATCGTCATACAGAACAGAATGGACTATTGCAAAGAAGCATACTGACAACTGGACAACCAGGAACACTACAGACAGTTACCCGCAGATCCGAACAAAGAACACACCCGCCAACTCAATAGACTGATCAAGACCTTCGATCCAGACCTTCATCCCACGTACTCTCCGCGTAGGAGACTTCTACTGCCTCCCAAAGATACACAAAGCCAACACACCCGGACGTCCTATCGTATCAGGCAACGGAACCCTGTGTGAGAACCTCTCTGGGTACGTCGAGGGCATCCTAAACCCCATCGTACAGGGAACCCCCAGCTTCTGTCGCAACACTACAGACTTCTTGCAGAAACTCAGCACCCATGGACCAGTTGAACCAGGAACACTCCTTGCCACGATGGACGTATCGGCACTCTACACCAATATCCCCACGATGACGGCATCGCTGCGACAGCCTCAGTACTCAACACCAACAACAGCCAATCTCCAGACACCATCCTACAACTCATCCGTTTCATCCTTGACCACAATGTCTTCACCTTCGACAACCAGTTTTTTACCCAAACACACGGAACAGCCATGGGGACCAAATTCGACCCTAATACGCCAACATCTTCATGCACAAGTTCGAGCAAGACTTCTTCGCTGCACAGGACCTCCAACCAACGCTGTACACCAGATACATCGACAACATCTTCTTCCTTTGGACCCACGGCGAAGGATCACTGAAAGGACTACACGATAACATCAACAGGTTCCATCCCACCATCAAACTCACCATGGACTACTCCTCAGAATCGGTTTCATTCTTGGACACACGAATCTCCATCAAAGACGGACACCTCAGCACTTCACTCTACCGCAAGCCCACAGACAACCTCACGATGCTCCACTTCTCCAGCTTCCACCCTAACCACGTTAAAGAAGCCATCCCCTATGGACAAGCCCTGCGAATACACAGGATCTGCTCAGACGAGGAGGAACGCGATGGACACCTACGGACGCTGAAAGACGCCCTCGTAAGAACGGGATATGACGCTCGACTCGTCGATCGACAGTTCCGACGGGCCACAGCGAAAAACCGCATAGACCTCCTCAGAAGGCGAACACGGGACACAACCAACAGAGTACCCTACGTCGTCCAGTACTTCCCCGGAGCGGAGAAACTACGCCATGTTCTTCGCAGCCTTCAACATGTCATCGATGACGACGAACACCTTGCTAAGGCCATCCCCACGCCTCCACTACTCGCCTTCAAGCAGCCGCCTAACCTCAAAAGTACCATCGTTCGCAGCAAATTACCCAGCTGTCAGGAGAACAGTGACCACGACACCACACAACCCTGCCACGGCAACCTCTGCAAGACATGCCAGATCATCAACACAGATACCATCATCACACGTGAGGACACTACCCACCAGGTACATGGTACATACTCATGTGACTCGGCCAACGTTGTCTACCTCATACGTTGCAGGAAAGGATGCCCCAGAGCATGGTACATCGGCGAGACCATGCAGACACTGAGACAACGTATGAACGGACACCGCGCAACAATCGCCAGGCAGGATTGTTACCTCCCAGTCGGGGAACACTTCAGCAGTCAAGGACATTCAGCCTCGGATCTGCGGGTTAGCGTTCTCCAAGGCGGCCTTCGAGACACACGACAACGCAAAATCATCGAGCAGAAACTGATAGCCAAGTTCCGCACCCATGAGGACGGCCTCAATAGGGATCTCGGGTTCATGTCACACTACAGAACGTGACGCGACATCGTTGTCTGTCTTTCCAGTTTTAAAAATAAACACAAAAAAAACCAAACAAAAAAAAACAATCAAAAAAAAGATAAAAAGTTAGGAGCTCAACTGCAGACGGCAGCATTTGACACGTTGGACCCCCTGTGACCCACCTCATTGTCTTGGCTGTGCTCTGATGTGTCTTTGATGTAGTGCCTTCCTGACGGATTGTATCTCTGCAGACAAGTCGCTCTCTGTGTATATATACTGTGTATTAGATTCCCTCACTGTACCTCTACCTGACGAAGGAGCAGCAGCTCCGAAAGCTCGTAATTTTAAATAAATCTGTTGGACTATAACCTGGTGTTGTGCGACTTCTCATTTTTGTCCACCCCAGTCCAACACCGGCATCTCCGCATCTGTGTAAATAGGCAGACACCCTGCTGTACGTGGCCTCACATCTTGATATTCCTAATGCTTTTCCTGCTGCTTGCCCCAATGATCTCTAAGGTTTCCTCTTCCATCTGAGTGAGGGCTTGTATGGAGACTGGCCCTCCCCCAGCTCTGGTCTTCTCCCTTGAGCCACCTTGTCCTGCATGAAAAATGCAAATTAATTCTTGTAAAGGATTGTGCAGATGTATGGGGCAGCTTCGTATAGTGAGCAAGCTAAGAGGGAGAAGCAGCATGTTGTGAGCAAAATTGGTGATGTGCAAGAAAGTAGTTCCAGTGTGAAATTTGAAAGCAGTTAGCAGAAGAGTGAAATACTTTCCAGTTGTTATCAGGTAAAAGCAGAATGTTGCTTGTGTCTGTTCTGAGGGCAGTAGCAGTAGGTAAGTTTGCGATTAGAATTTGAAGGCTCATTGGCATACAATGGGGGGGGGGGGGTTTAGCTGTGAGTGAGTGTGGGGACGGGAGCGAGCATTAACCACCCCCTTCCGCCACCCACCCCTGACATTATCAATCTGAGGCCCAAGCTATTTTAACTTACGAGCCTCATTTACGTCTTGCTGCCCAGCTGCCTGTTGGCTGGCTGTTGGTAAACGAATAGCGCCTGGCTCAGAGGCCACCTGCTGGCACTCAGGTAAATTGTAAGGGGTGGGGGAAAGGAGGAACCCGTAGCAGCAAGCCCAGACTCTCCTTGTGGGGCCTGGGGGAGCGCTCCTGCTGGCCCCACTATGGCAAGTTTAATACTTGCCTTACAGGGCTTCTTCTTCCTGCAAACCAGGATTCACCGAGAGGGGCAGTGAGACGGGAGATCTGCATGTTGTGGTTAAAATGCCTTTGGCGTCCTAATGACATCATAAGACCCCTATTTGCAATTTACTAATGAGGTTCCCACCTGAGTCAGAAAGGCGCCACATCCTCCTTAAAACAATGGCTCATTTAAGGTAGGTGATTGTGGGCAGGAGTGGGGCAGTAAGTTCTCGGAAGCCCTGTACCCGTCAGGCGGGTTGAGTTGAAATCATCCCGACTCTCGGTGAAGTTCCAACACATGAAATAACTACTTTAATTAAAAAGACAAATTAGAATACAAGCTAATCCCAAGTTTATTAATTGATTAACATTTTATTTTAGATTAATTTGTGATATCAAGTTATATAGTTTCAAACCAATTTGTTAATTTTACATAATGGTAAGACACAGTGCAATAATTTGTTTTGCATTTTTTTCAACATGGTATAATTTTGAGGAAAACCTAAATGGCCTCACTTTGTCAGTGCAGAGCTTCTGGCATGAATCTGAACACTTAAAGCTCAGTTCAAACCTTAATTTTCCTTACAGCTAAGACTATTGTATGTTATTTAGTAGATCTGAATGAATTAAGTTGATAAATCAGGATATAATGATCCAGACAGGGAATTGTGCCTGTTGGTTGCAAAATTAGTACTTAATCAGTAGCTTTTTAGGAAAAAATTAAAACAACGTCACAGAAAATGAACAGAAGTAAACAAAGCTAGGGTTGATTTCTAGTAAACAAAACAAGCATTGGGGTTCATTTCTAGAGGGATAGAATTGAAAAGCAGAGAGGTTTCGTTAAACTTGTATAGAACCTTGGTTAGACTGCACTTGGAGTGGTGTGCATAGTTCTGGTCTCCATATTATAAAAAGGATATAGAGGCATTGGCGAAGGTGCAAAAAAAGATTCACAAAAATGATACCCTTTTTCCACAGAAAGGACTTGGGGAATAAAATCTACATTTAAAACAAAGTGTACTCATACATTTTTTTTAAATGCCACTGTTCTGAAAGGTGGTTAAAATATGATTTTTTTCCCAAAGACTGTAACTAAATAAGCAATTTGTTAGCCTCTGTTAGTAATCGATAAACCCCTCCAGCCCGTTGTGTTGGGAGGTCCCCGGTTCTCGGCGCTTGGTAGGGGTTTCCTTGTATATGCCTCTCCTTGGGTGGTGAACACAGAGATTTAAAAGAAACTGGACAGCCAGTCAGGTCTTCCAACAAGAGGCTGCGAGGGCAAGCTTTCACCAGGCTCAGAAGGAGAATGCAGGAAGGTATATCGGAACTATTTTAAGTCAAGTAAGGTGACCCACTGATGTGGGGAAGCAGAGCGTTTTCATTATTTTTATATTATTATGTGAAAACAAGTTGTACTGATTGAATTAAGTGAGTCTGATCATAACGGTTGCTCAGTATGTTTATTTGCTGTGGAATAGAACAGTTTAATCAATTTGTATCTGGCCTCATCTTACTAGCCGTTTTCTCAGTCTACTTTTGAAAAAAAAATGGAGACTCGCAAGGGTACAAGCAAAAGACATTAATATCTAGTTCATAATTGTTAAACCCCTGGAATAATCTATCGCAATATAAGTAGATATTGAGCAGTGTAAGGGGCATAGGATCCATTGATGCAAATGACTCACACCACTGAACCCAAGAAGTTATCTATGGCAGATCCAAACTGCAAGAGCCATTTTCGACATTTGCGTGGAGCTGTTGAGCACAAGTTTTGCGCACTCCACAGCTGGATTAACAAACTTTCCATCAGTTGATTCTGTGAAGTGGCTATTTAGCTGCGAGAAGAGTATGAAATGAGCGTAACCATGGTTACATTGTGATTGGCTATTTTTCTCTTGTTCCCTTTATCAATTTGTGCATCTGCCAGACTAATGAGCGGCCTTTAAACATGACCACAAATAGAGCTATTGACTATTAGGAAAAAGAGGAAAATATTCCCCTTAAAGGCATAAGTCACTTGTGGCTAATATTTTGAATAATTTCTTGTCTTTGTATTTTAGTGTGGAAAACCACTTCCAGGTCTCACAAAGCAGGATGATTGTTGTGGGAGCGTAGGAATATCATGGGGGTACCATAAATGTACAAAATGCCCTCCAAAACCAGGTAAGCCGTTAAGGTTTTTAAGAGTTATAACTTGAATCCTTAGTGCTGCAGAATCTACTAGATGTTAGCCAGACTGGCAGGCACAGGCCTGATCCAAACACGATTGTCATTTTCCCCCTTCCATTCACATTGACTAGGTACCTTTTAGAGAATAGTCAACCATCACAACCAAAACCGTATCCTTTTTCATCTTTACTTGATGAGCATCCTTTCTTTGTGAATTTCTTCAATCCAGATTCTGCCGAAATGTACGCTGGTTTCTACGCCAATCTTGCTGATGGAATCTTACACTGAAATTTTTCAGGAATCTCATGACGATACATTGGAACGTAAAAAACCAGTGTAAAACAAGCGGAAATCTGCGTAAACAATTGGAGCCCAAGGAAAGCGCGGAACATAAGCCGCCTTCCTTCTTCAAATCCCTATTTATCTTACTGATATTATGAGAATTAAAGTTTGATGCCATCAAGCTATTGTTTATATACATTAAGCACAGCATGTTTAAGAATATACAGTTGTTGAAGTTTCTTCTTAATGTAACAGATTCTGATGCCATAAGAAAGCATACAAAGATACAGAAAATACAATGCGTCTAAGTAAGAAAAAATTAACCCCACCCCCATAAAAATTGCTCTAAAACACCAGAAATATAGTGACTGGGCCCTGCTGCGCCTAACATTTAGGGTGCAAATTTATGCCTGTTCAGAACTTGCGTGAATGCAGGAAACACACGTTATCTGGTCTTTTGCATGGGGCGGGGGTGGCGGTGCTATATAAATGAGCCGTGGCGTTTTGGCAGGCATAACTTGGCGCTGCGAAAATTATCTAGGAAATTTACGTGTAGCAAGGTTCTATTATAAAAAAGGCTTTACTTATGTGCGAATTTCCTTGGGAAATCCTGGTGCAATGCTGCTGTTGTGCCGAAAATTACCCGGAAATTTCAGGGTTACATTTCATGTTTATGTTACAATACGGAGCAAGTTACAGTGAGTGAGTACTTTGCAAATAGTGAGTACAATATTTTGGAATTCAGCATGAGGCTCACTTTAAAGCAGTGTTATTCAATAAAAATCGCTGACTAGCCACAGGTGACTATGGTGACACCGTTCTAGCCGCAACCACTAATTTTAGAAAAAGCCTTACATAAGAACATAGGAAATAGGAGCAGGAGTTGGCCATTCAGCCCTTCGAGCCTGCTCCGCCATTAAATGAGATCATGGCTGATCTTCTGCCTCAACTCCATTCACCGGCCCTATCGTCATATCCCTTGATGCCCTTACTAGTCAGAAATTTATCAACTTCTGTTTTGAATATACCCAATGACTGAGCCTCCACAGCCCTCTGGGGTAGAGAATTCCAAAGATTCACCACCCTCTGTGTGAGGAAATTTCTTCTCGTCTCAGTCCTGAATGGCCTACCCTTTATCCTGAGGCTGTGGCCCCAGGTTCTGGACTCCCCAGCCAAGGGAAATATTCTCCCAGCATCCATCCTATCAAGCCCTGTAATAATTTTGTATGCTTCAATGAGATCCCCTTTCATTCTTCTGAATTCAAGAGAATACAGGCCTAGTTTACTCAATCTCTTCTCATACGACAGTCCCGCCATCCCAGGAATCAACCTCGTGAACCTTCGTTGCACTCCCTCTATGGCAAGTATATCCTTCCTTAGGTAAGGAGACCAAAATTGTACACAGTACTCCAGGTGTGGTCTCACCAAGGCCCTATATAATTGGAGTAAGACTTCTTTACTCCTGTACTCAAATCCTCTTGTAATGAAGGCCAGCATACCATTTGCCTTCCTAATGGCTTGCTGCACCTGCACATTCACTTTCAGTGACTCATGTACAAGGATACCCAGGTCCCTTTGAGCATCTGCATTCCCCAATCTTTCACCATTTAGGAAATACTCTGCCTTTCTGTTTTTTCTACCAAAGTGGATAACTTCACATTTATCCACATTATATTCCATCTGCCATGTTCTCGCCCACTCACTGAGCCTGTCGAGATCCCCTTGAAGCCTCTTCACATCCTCTTCACAACTGACACTGCCACCTAGCTTTGTATCATCAGCAAATTTGGAAATGTTACATTTAGTCCCCTCATCCAAATCATTGATATAGATTGTGAATAGCTGGGGCCCAAGCAACGATCCTTGCGGTACCCCACTAGTCACAGCCTGCCATCCTGAAAAAGACCTGTTTATCCCTACTCTTTGTTTTCTGTCTGTTAACCAATTCTCAATCCATGCTAGTATATTACCCCCAATTCCATGTGCCCTAATTTTGTTCACCAACCTCTTTTGTGGGACCTTATCGAAGGCCTTCTGAAAATCCAAATACACCACATCTACCGGTTCCCCTTTGTCTACTCCACTAGTTACATCCTCAAAGAACTCCAATAGGTTTGTCAAACAGGATTTCCCTTTCATAAATCTACGTTGACTCTGCCCAATCTTACTATTAGTTTCTAAGTGCCCAGTTATTGCATCCTTTATAATAGATTCCAGCATTTTCCCAACTACTGATGTGAGGCTAACAGGTCTGTAGTTCCCCGTTTTCTCTCTCCCTCCTTTCTTAAATAGCGGGGTTACATTTGCTCTCCTCCAATCTGCAGGAACCGTTCCAGAATCTATCGAATTTTGGAAGATGATAGCCAATGCGTCCACTATCCCAATGGCCACCTCTTTCAAAACCCTAGGATGTAGGTCATCCGGTCCTTGGGATTTATCGACTTTTAGTCCCATTAATTTTGTTAGTACTGTTTTTTTTACTAATAATAATTTCAAGTTCCTCATTCTTGCCACACCCTTGGTTTTCTCGTATTTCTGGGAGGTTTTTTGTGTCTTCCTCCGTGAAGACAAACAAAGTATTTATTTAATTTCTCTGTCATTTCCTCATTCCTCATTATAAATTCTCCCGTCTCTGACTGTAAAGGACCTACATTTACCTTCGCCAGTCTTTTCCTTTTCACATACCTATAGAAGCTTTTACAATCCGTTTTTATATTTTTTGCTAGTTTGTGCTCATATTCCATTTTAAGAACATAAGAACATAAGAAATAGGAACAGGAGTAGGCCAATCGGCCCCTCGAGCCTGCTCCGCCATTCAATAAGATCATGGCTGATCTGATGCTAACCTCAAATCTAAAGAACACAAGAAGTAGGAGCAGGACCCAGCCACTCAGCCCCTGGGCCCGCTCCGCCACCCACAGGGCCTTGACCAATCCGAACTCAGCCTCATGTCCAATTTCCTGCCCGCTCCCCGTAACCCCTAATTCCCTTTACTTCTAGGAAACTGTCTATTTCTGTTTTAAATTTATTTAATGATGTAGCTTCCACAGCTTCCTGGGGCAGCAAATTCCACAGACCTACTACCCTCTGAGTGAAGAAGTTTCTCCTCATCTCAGTTTTGAAAAAGCAGCCCCTTATTCTAAGATTATGCCCCCTAGTTCTAGTTTCACCCATCCTTGGGAACATCCTTACCGCATCCACCCGATCAAGCCCCTTCACAAGCTTATATGTTTCAATAAGATCGCCTCTCATTCTTCTGAACTCCAATGAGTAGAGTCCCAATCTACTCAACCTCTCCTCATATGTCCACCCCCTCATCCCCGGGATTAACCGAGTGAACCTTCTTTGTACTGCCTCGAGAGCAAGTATGTCTTTTCTTAAGTATGGACACCAAAACTGTATGCAGTATTCCAGGTGCGGTCTCACCAATACCTTATATAACTGCAGCAATACCTCCCTGTTTTTATAATCTATCCCCCTAGCAATAAAAGCCTACATTCCGTTGGCCTTCTTGATCACCTGCTGCACCTGCATACTAACTTTTTGATTTTCTTGCACCAAGACCCCCAGATCCCTTTGTACTGCAGTACTTTCCAGTTTCTTGCCATTAAGATAATAACTTGCTCTCTGATTTTTCCTGCCAAAGTGCATAACCTCACATTTTCCAATATTGTATTGCATCTGCCAAATCTCCGCCCACTCACCCAGCCTGTCTATATCCCCTTGTAGGTTTTTTATGTCCTCCTCACTTTCTACTTTCCCTCCCATCTTTGTATCATCTGCAAACTTTGATATGTTACACTTGGTCCCCTCCTCCAAATCGTTAATATAGATTGTAAAGAGTTGGGGACCCAGCACCAACCCCTGCGGAACACCACTGGCTACTGGTTGCCAGTCCGAGAATGAACCATTTATCCCAACTCTCTGCTTCCTGTTAGATAACCAATCCTCCACCCATGCCAGAATATTACCCCCAATCCAGTGATTTTTTATCTTGAGCAATAATCTTTCATGTGGCACCTTGTCGAATGCCTTCTGGAAGTCTAAGTACACTACGTCCACTGGTTCCCCTTTATCCACCCTGTACATTATGTCCTCAAAGAACTCAAGCAAATTTGTCAGACATGACTTCCCCTTCATAAAGCTATGCTGACTTTGTCCTATTAAATTATGTTTATCTAAATGTTCCGTTACTGTCTCCTTAATACAGTAATAGACTCCAAAATTTTACCCACCACAGATGTTAGGCTAACTGGTCTATAATTTCCAGCCTTCTGCCTACTTCCCTTTTTAAATAAGGGTGTTACATTAGCAGTTTTCCAATCTGCCGGGACCTTTCTATATCAATTTCTTGGTCCCCCTTTGCTGATTTCTAAAAAGATGCCAATCCTCAGGCTGACTGCTTTTTCTGGCAACTTTATAAGCTTCCTCCTTTGACTTAATACTTGCTTTAATTTCTTTTGTTAGCCATGGTTGGATCACTTTTCCTTTTGGGTTTTTATGCCCGAGAGGAATATATGTTTGTTGCAAATTATGCATTATATCCTTGAATGTTAGCCATTGTATGTCCACCTTCATACCTTTTAGTGTAGTCTCCCAATCTAACACGGCCAACTTGTCCCTCATACGCTTGTAGTTTCCTCTGTTTAGATTGAAGATCTTAGTTTCAGATTGGACTACATCACTCTCAAACTTAACGTAAAATTCAATCATATTGTGGTCACTTGTCCCTAAAGGACCCTTTACCACAAGATTATTGATTAGCCCTTTCTCATTACACAGTACCAGATCCAGAATAGCCTGTTCCCTGGTTGGTTCCTCCACATACTGATCCAGGAAACCATCTTGCATGCATTCCAAGAATTCATCCTCCACACCATTAGTGGTAATTTGATTTGCCCAGTCAATGTGTAGATTAAAGTCCCCCATGATTACCGTATTGCCCTTGTTACATGCACTTCTAATTTCTTGATTGATACTGTGCCCTACATTACCACTGCTGTTTGGTGGCCTATACACAACTCCCACCAATGTTTTCCGCCCTTTGCTGTTTCTTAGCTCCACCCAAACTGATTCCAGTTCTACATCACGATCTGCCGAGCCAAGATCTTTTATCTCTACCGTACCGATCTCATCCCTTATTAACAGCGCTACGCCACCTCCTTTTCCTTTTTGTTTGTCCTTCCTAAATGTTGAGCACCCTGGAACATTCAGTTCCCAGCTTTGGTTACCCTGCAACCATGTCTCTGTAATGGAAATTACATCATACCCATTTACTTCTATTAGTGCCATTAATTCATCCACCTTGTTGCGAATGCTACGTGCATTTAGATAAAGTGCCTTCAACTTTGCCTGTTTAATATTTTTCTGCACTTTGACCCTCTTTACTGTTGGCCTTTGTTTCTGCTCCCTACTAGTTTTGCTGACTACTTTTCTAACTTGCACTTCCAGCTTTGTTTCTCTCTGTTCTGGGCCCACACTTAGGTTCCCAGCCCCCTGACAAACTAGTTTAAATGCCTCCCAACAGCACTAGCAAACCCCCCTGCGAGGATGTTGGTCCCGTTTCTGCCGAGGTGTAACCCGTCCAGCTTGTACAGGTCCCACCTTCCCCAGAATTGGTCCCAATGCCTCAGGAATTTAAATCCCTCCCTCCTTCACCACCTCTCCAGCCACGCATTCATCTGGTCTATTCTCCTATTTCTGCTCTCGCTAGCACGTACTTACACACAATACTTCACGTACATATTTACTTAACAAACATCTACCACCATTCAAGGCAAAACTTTGCAGTCTTTCTCTTTCACCAAAGTTTGGAATTCTGGCCTGAATTTATCAGACGCAGAACAGCTCCTAGGTTTTTGTCCAGCAGTCTCTGTAATCTCCTTCAGCCCCACAACCCTGCCCCCAATGAGATATCTGCGCTCCTCTAATTCTGCCCTCTTGAGCATCCCTGATTATAATCGCTCAACCATCAGTGGCCGTGCCTTCAGCGGCCTAGGCCCTAAGCTCTGGAATTCCCTCCCTAAACCTCTCTGCCTCTCCACCTCTCCTCCTTTTAAAACGCTCCTTAAAACCTACCCCTTTGACCAAGCTTTTGATCATTTGCCCTAATTTCTCCTTATGTGGCTCGGTGTCAAATTTTTTGTCTTATAATACTCCTGTGCCGCGCCTTGGGGCGTTTTATTACGTTAAAGGCGCTATATAAATACAAGTTGTTGTTGTTGTAGTGGTACTAGTACTACTACTACTTAGACTTCATCAGATTGATTGCTGAGAATCTGGACTGCACAAGATGCTGCAGACCAGCCCCTGCTCTCCATCAAGAATGCAGTTGGATGCTGCTTACCCTTTGCCATGATGTGCCTTGTTGGAGCTGCTCATTATTGGTTGGGCTTACTTTCTTGTGCTACCCTGGAGCAGTTATTCCCCATTCATCGAGCTGGTCACGATGACCGCTCCCTTCATACAATATTACTGGCATCTCATGTTACTGGAGTCAGGCTTTTTCACCCGTGTTACACACCATTTTAGTAGATAGCCAATCAGTAACCAAGGAGGGGCTGCACACTCAGTGATCAAAAAACACTTGCACACTCTGCTTTTCATCTTACCAATTTACCAACAAATGCACAAAAAGGTTAAAGTACACATGCTTACACAATGCAAAAATTAACATTGAGATCACATGCTCAATGACTGTCTATTATCATTTTTTATTTACTAATCAAAAATACAATTAACCACATCTGGATTTGCAACTGGCCCTCAATTGGGGTGGAGTCGTCTTGGCGGGGTTAGGAAGGGGAGCAAATTGCTGGGTGATCAAATGGTCTCTTGAAACACAAGCTTCTGCTAGTCTGCTAATCTCCTTCATCATCCAGCTCCTCTTCTTCAGAGTCATGCAAGGCATCCAGGGTCTGTCCACACTGCATGGTGATATTGTGGAGAACGCAGCTTACTACCAACATCGCTGCGGGCTGCATTGCCTGGCTCCCCTGACCAGTCCAGGCATCTGAAATGCTATTTTAAGAATCCTGATGATCTGCTTGATTATGGCATGGGTAGTTCCATGGCTATGGTTGTAGCGATTGTCAGTGGGAGAGTGGCGTTGCGACATAATCAGCTAGATGAATGTGCGCCATGTCACCTGCTGCAGCCTGGAATGGCCGAGGTGAGAAAGTTCAGCGCTGTCATAACCTTGGCTGTCACAGGCAGAGCATGTCCATCTCTGATTATCGGGCTGCAGCAGGTGACACAGGGCAGTGACAGTCTCGCAGCTGAAACACAGCCTCCTTCCTTATACATTGTTCCTCTTTGAAGATAAGGTAAATGACAGTTTCTATAGACCCTGTGTGTAGGATACCATGCCTTTGTTATCCCTTCTCTACAGCGGTCTTCCCAAAGGCCTTCTATGCAGCTTCCTCATCTCTGTGTCACTGCTGCTGCCCTTCCTCCTCCACCAGGCAGAGTGGCATTGTTATACCACTTCAATTCTCAGCATGACTCACAGGTTGTAAGAGCCTCCACAATACTTCAAAATTGCCAACAAAACTTTTTTGTAAAGTGCAGCACTATGGAATAAGCTGGGCTTGCTTCCAGGTAGATCCAATGATCCAACAGATTTCAGGTTTTTTAAATATCATTCCAAGTTACCCGTCTGCTTCCTGATCTGCTCACTTTACTGGGTGGAACCTGCCCGCAATGGTAGTCTTTGTTATTTGCCTTGAAAAATGTAGCAGGGTCGTATCTGCATGATAGAACCTCTATTTACATATCTTACCGAGACTGCTATCATAAACAGGCGGGCACCTAAGTCAACCAGGTCCTGGCCTGAGGGAAAATTTAATTGGCCAATTCTCAAGCCATCGCTAATTTCACCTGTTTTCGCCTGGTGGGCTGAGTGGAAATTTGCCCCAATATCTCTTTTGATTTTTGTCATTTAATATATTCAAGGCTGAGATAGACAGATTTTTGAGCAACAGGGGAGTCGAGGGTTATGGGGAGCGGGCAGGAAAGTGGAGTTGAGGCCAAAATCGGATCAGCCATGATCTCATTAAATGGCGGAGCAGGCTCGAGGGGCCGAATGGCCTGCTCCTGCTCCTATTTCTTATGTTCTTATTTTTCTGATTGAAGAACCTGCAGTGGGTGAGGAATACTTCCATTGTAATTTGAAGGACCAGGCAGACTTGGTGGATAGATATTGTGGGAGCTGGGATACTCCTTGTGGCCCTGGCTATTACCACCAGTGCGGAACCCCCACACTGAGATGGAAAGAAAGTGCAGTGAGGCTCATGCCTGCATCTGAATTCTGCTGGAGCATACGATTGGCATCTTGAAGCAGTGCCTCGCTGTCTGAACAGATGGGGAGGGGTTGTACTCTAAGGCCTGATACTCACTTTTGCCCTTGCATAATTACCCAAGGGAAAATGTTTAGTATGAATAAAAATAAACTACTGAAAAGGCAATTCAATTTTTCCACATTACAAAGGGGAAATTAAAAGGTCACTGATTTGTTTCTGAACAGAGCAAAACCTCCTGCTGAGTTTTGTAAACGTGGTTCCTTACTTGCTTCACTTTGTGTTCTAAGAAATAAGAATAGAATTAGCAGTGAAAAGATGTATATAGTTCCTGTGTTCATATGCAATATAAATTAAACTAGCCAATTTCTAACAATGGTATTTGTAAGTAAAAGGTTGTTGAGTTGGCAACATGTTTGCGATTTATGTGACAAATAATTTACACGCACACCGATGATTACGCCCCCAAATAGTAACTTACAGAAAAGTTAAAATAACCGTGACCCTTTTCCCCTTCTCTGTTCTGTTTTGATGTGACCTCTCAGCATTCATTCTTGTTACGTAATGGAAAAGTCATTTTAGTAATTTTATGTTATGAGTCACCAATTTCATGGATGGCATTGATTATATGAGTAGCCCATAGCTTATGTAAAGGATTCACAAATAAATTGGCACCATGTGCTTGGGTATTGGCAGTCGATGGAACTGTTTTTTGTTTCATTGGTGACGGGAGCAGAGCTGTTTTGTAATGACTCTAGCACATGCTTCTATGGAAAATAATGGGGCTGTTCGCTTTGATGGCTCAGTAGGTAAATGAGCTATATAATGTTATCTGATGAGGAGGTTCCTAAGTTAGATCCCATAGTCTGTGTTGACTAGCTGATTCAGTTAATGTGAGAAGTCGCACAACACCAGGTTGTAGTCCAACAGCTTTATTTGAAATCACAAGCTTTCGGAGCGCTGCTCCTTCGTCAGGTGAAGTGAAGAGATGCATATCGGCACAGCATATATAGTCAGAGAACTGCCAGGTGATTACAGTTAATCTTTCCAACTGCCCTTCATCACATCTCGGCAGAGAGACAATCACGGCAATCAATATATGATTTCCAGCAAAAAAAGTTTTCTGTTTTCCATACAGACCCCAGCATCTGCCACATTGTCTTTGATGTAATGTTTTCCTGACTGACCTGTTTGGACACCATCCACACCTTTGATTGCCGTGATTATCTCTCTGCCGAGGTGTGATAAAGGGCAGTTAGAAAGATTAACTGTAATCATCTGGCAGTGTTCTCTGACTATATATGCTGTGCCGATATGCATCTCTTCACTTCAAATGACGAAGGAGCAGCGCTCCGAAAGCTTGTGATTTCAAATAAAACTGTTGGACTATAACCAGGTGTTGTGCGACTTCTCACATTTGTCCACCCCAGTCCAACACCGGCATCTCCACATCATGATTCAGTTAAGGCAGCAGTAGGGGATACTTCAATTGGTCTTGGTGTACCCAGACTAGTGAGTGGAAAGGGGTAATCTTTTGTACTCTTACTTGCTGTCTCTTGACCCTTGCTGAAAATTTCACATGTGGGCATTGGGTGAGGGCAGCATCAAACTCAGCTATGGTGCCTGCTCTGGTTAAATAACCCATTGATGCTTACTGTCCATGCTAATGGCACTGTACCCCAACAAGAGTCACAGAATTGAGGAGAAGAGGGGGAGAGGTGAAATGGACTGCAACAGGGTAGCAAAACAGTATCTTGCTCTGTGTCAGGAAGTACATCTTTCATGTACTCCCACATTGTTTCTAGTGGAAGAAAAAAAAGCATTGTAAACCCCTCTGTGATGTTTCATATCAAGGTTAATATAATTCATACATTAACTAATGACGAACAAGTGAATCCAGTGGCCATACAGTAATACTAGTTGTTGAGCTAATGATCAACATAAGAATGTAGGGACAGGAGTAGGCCATTCAGTCCCTCTGATCAAGGCTCTGTACAACTGAAGCATCACTTCCTCACTTTTGTAATGCAACCCCCTTGAGATAAAGGCCAACATTGCATTAGCCTCTTTGATTGCTTTTTGTACCTATACAATAGCTTTTAGTGATGTGTATATGGACACCTAAATCCCTTTGTTCCTTCACAGTTCCTAGTCTCTGTCTAATAAGAAAATAGTCCAATTTGTCTTTCTTGCATCCAAAGTGGATCACCACAGATTTGCACTTTTCATGGAAAAATGGATGAAATCATAGAATGCAATCCCGGAATGCAATCCCCAAAACAGTTCGTAAAGCTCTTGGAAACTCTTGTAATCCCATGTAATAAAAATGGAATATGCCTCAGTCAAATATCCTGTGACCTAATTATATGTGATTGGAATTGAGGAATGCACTCTCCAAAACACTGGTTAAAAACTCTGCGATCCCATGTAATGAAACTAGAATTTGGTTTGTGCAGTCACTATAAAACAGTGTCCCTGTAATCGATCTATATTATATATTTTGACAATTGTGAGGTTCATAATACAGTAGAGACCCAAGCTGAATATAGAAAGTACAGAGGAGATCTAAAAAAGAGAATAAGAGGGGCAAAGAGGGAGTATGAGAATAGATTAGCGGCTAACATAAAAGGGAACCCAAAAGTCTTATATAAACACACAAAAAATAAAAGGGTAGTTAAAGGAAGGGTGGGGCCGATTAGGGACCAGAAAGGAGATCATCTTGTGGAGGCAGAGGGCATGGCTGAGGTACTAAATGAGTGCTTTTCATCTGCCTTCACTAGAGAAGAGGATGCTGCCAATGTAGCAGTAAAGGAGGAGGCAGTAGCGATATTGGATAGGATAAAAACAGATAGAGAATGTATTTAAATGTTGACAGTCCTTAAAGCAGAAAAGTCACCCGGTTCAGATGGGATGCATCCTAGATTACTGAAGGAAGTATGGGCTAATAAATGAAAGTCAGCACGGATTTGTTAAAAGTAAATAGTGTTCGATTAACTTGATCAAGTTCTTTGATGAAGTAAAGGAGAGGGTTGATGAGGGTAGTGCAGTTGATATGTATTTGAACTTTCAAAAGGCGTTTAACAAAGTACGATATAATAGACTTGTTAGCAAAATTAAAGCCTATGGGATTGAAGGGACAGTGCCAGCATGGATACAAAATTAGCTAAGGGACAGAATACAGAGAGTAGTGGAGAACGGTTGTTTTTCAGACTGGAGGGAAGTATACAGTGGTGTTCCCCAGGGGTCGATATTAGGACCACTGCTCTTTTTGATATACATTAATGACCTGGACTTGGGGGCATAATTTAAAAGTTTGCAGATGATACGAAAATGGAGTAAACAATGAGGAGGATAGTAACAGACTTCAGGAGGACATAGACAGACTGGTAAAGTGGGCAAACACATGGCAGATGAAATTTAATGCAGACAAGCGTGAAGTGATACATTTTGGTAGGAAGAATGAGGAGAGGCAATATGAACTAAACGGTACAATTTTAAAGGGGATGACAGAACCGAGAGACCTTGGGGTGTATGTTCACAAACCTTTGAAGGTGGCAGGACAAGTTGAGAAGGCTGTTGAAATAGTATATTAGATCCTTACTAGAGACTTTGGGGGAAAAATTCGGTTGGTTTGCGCCTCCCGTTAGCGCCTTAAGAGGGCGCTAATGTGGCACAAAGCAACGAGCGCCCGTGCGCGGCGATGTTTGCGCCGCTCACGAAATTGACTAGACATTTTGCGGCAGCGCTAAACACTACCGCCACAATCTCCTGCGCCCGCAGATCGTGATGTCAGTCGAACGTGCTACGCCCCGGTAGCGCCCCAGACCGGATATTGAGTGGCGCCCCCTGTCTTACCGCCTGCCGCTAGCAACGACAGGTTGAGGGGAGCGTTTTGCAGTCGGGAAGGGACTGGGGGAGCGCTATTTAAAGGCGAACGCTTCCTGCCGTTTTTTGTCTGCGAAATTTTTTCACCACGCATTCTGAGTGAGAGAGAGACTGCAGGAGATATTCAAAGCTGTGTTGAGGAGTTTTGGGTACTAAGCAGCACTTTGCAGGTTCTTTTTTATTTGATCTTCCTTGCATCGATTTAGAAGAGACTTGGGGGCTGCACTCTGAGCTCTTTCCCTGGGCCTCTCCATTGTTCTTTCCAACAGATTTGATGTACAGGTCTCTTCAGACCTAGATTCACGGCTGCAATGAGCAAGGTGTGGATGGAGAGCAAGATCGACCCAATCCCCTTTAAGAACTGGCCGGCGACAGTGTGTCTGTGTTCCATTGCTGACTGACTTCACATGAGCTTCACCAGCGCTCTGAGTTAGCGCCTCGCTTCTCGGCCTATGATTCCATATTCAATTTAGTACGTTGGGTATGTTTACCTGTTACAACAACAACAACAGCTTGTATTTATATAGCGCCTTTAACATAGTAAAACGTCCCAAGGCGCTGCACAGGAGTATTTTAAGTCAAAAAAGTTGACACCGATCCACATAAGGATAAATTAGGGCAGGTGACCAAAAGCTTGGTCAAAGAGGTAGGTTTTAAGGAGCATCTTAAAGGAGGAAAGAGAGGTAGCGAGGCAGACAGGTTTAGGCAGGGAATTCCAGAGCTTAGGGCCTAGGCAACAGAAGGCACGGCCACCAAAGGTTGAGCGATTATAATCAGGGATGTTCAAGAGGGCAGAATTAGAGGAGCGCAGATATCTCGGGGGTGTTGTGGGGCTGAAGGAGATTACAGAGATAGGAAGGGGCGAGGTCATGGAGGGATTTGAAAACAAGGATGAGAATTTTGAAATCGAGGCGCTGCTTAACCGGGAGCCAATGTAGGTCAGCGAGCACAGGGGTGATGGGCGAACGAGACTTGGTGTGAGTTAGGACACGGGCAGCTGAGTTTTGGATGACCTCAAGTTTACGTAGGGTGGAATGTGGGAGGCTAGCCAGGAGTGCGTTGGAATAGTTAAGTCTAGAGGTAACAAAGGCATGGATGAGGGTTTCAGCAGTGGATGAGCTGAGGCAAGGGTGGAGACGGGCGATGTTACGGAGGTGGAAGTAGGCGGTCTTTGTTATGCTGCGGATATGTGGTCGGAAGCTCATTTCAGGGTCAAATATGACACTAAGGTTACGAACAGTGTGGTTCAGCCTCAGACAGATGTTAGGGAGAGGGATGGAGTCAGTGGCTAGGGAACGGAGTTTGTGGCGGGGACTGAAAACAATGGCTTCAGTTTTCCTAATATTGGAGAAAATTTTTGCTCATCCAGAACTGTAGGTTGTGATGTGATAGGTCTTTTTGATGGTATGTTGTATGAAACACAGTAGTTGCTATTTTATACCCTGTGTTTGTGCATTCTGGCTACCATGCTCCTACAAATCTCTGAAAATGCTTTCTGAAATATTTTTTTCATTCGGCATGAGAAGAGTGTCCATGTTTGGCCCTCATCAGAACAGTAGTGCACCATACCTGGCAGGAATTGGTGAGCAGTCTCAATTTTGTCTACAGTACCTGCAGTATCTGGAAAGTGGTGCAGGAAAATATGGCCCGCTTTAAGGAATTTGGTCAGTTTCTGTGTTATTTAGTGGGAAGACCTCATGGGGGAAAAATTCAGTTGGTTGCGCCTCCCATTAGCGCCTTAAGAGGGCGCTAATGGGGCACAAAGCATCTATCGCCCAGGCGCGGCGAAGTTTGCGCCGCTCGCGAAATTAACTAGACATTTTGCGGCGGCGCTAAACACTACCACCACGATCTCCTGCGCCGGCAGATCGTGACGTCACTCGAGTGCGCAACGCCCCGGTATCGCCCCGGAGCGGATATTGAGTTGCGCCCCCTGCCTTACCGCCTGACGCTAGCAACGACAGGTTGAGGGGAGCGTTCTGCAGTCATGAAGGGAAAGGGGGAGCGCTATTTAAAGGTGACCGCTTCCTGCCTTTTTTTGTTGGTGCCATTTTTGAACTACGCATTCTGAGAGAGAGAGGGAGAGACTTCTGGAGAGATTCAACGTTGTGTGAAGGAGTTTTGGGTACTGAGCAGCACTTTGCAGGTTCATTTTGATTTGCCATTCCTTGTATTGATTTAGCAGAGACTGTGGGGGCTGCACTCTGAGCTCTTTGCCTGGTACTCTCCATTGTTCTTTCCAGCACATTTGATGTGCAGGTCTCTCCAGACCGAGATTCAAGGCTGCAATAAGCAGGATGTGGATGGAAAGCAAGATTAACCATCCCCTTTAAGAACAGGCCCGTGCCATTGTGTGTGCGTTGCATTGCTGACTGACATCACATGAGCTTCGCCAGCGCTCTGAGGTAGCGCCTCGCTCCTCGGCCTTTGCGCCTTAAGACAGGTGTGAAGCGCCTGATTTAGCGCTGCAATCACCTCCAGGGGCGATAAAAGTCAAGTTTGCAGTCGGTGGCGATAATTAGCGCCAGGCGCTAATCTTTGCGCCCGGCCGATAATTGCGCCCCAAATGGGGCGATACTGAATTTCTCCCCCCATGTTTTTACCAGTACTCAACACCATGATTTAATATATAGGACACAACAATGCAACAGAACATATACATATTAAACCAATTAAATCAATAGGGTAGATTTTACGAATTTGCATGCCAGGAGCATATATCTGGAATTCTGACATGGAGGTCAGTAGGCCCTGCAGGATTTTCTGTCCATTAAAATTAAACAGTAAATTCTACTCTCCAGGGGTGCCGTACTTGAAGGGAGCACAGGTCAAAGAATCAATACCAGAGTATTACAGCCCTATCTCTGACTTGTGCTCCCCTTGAGTCTGGTTCTGGCTGGCAATGCAGGATTGATGAATTACCCCTTAATATTTTAACTTAGAAGTGTTACTGTAAAACCTGCTAATAGCAACTACCTGTTTAATATTACTAAGACCAGGCTCGAATAGCACGTTGTACATTGAAAGTCACTTACTAAGACAAAGCAGTCATGACAAATTTTGTATATTTTGTGCAATACATCTGTGCCACATTCTGGACTAAAATGCAGTACTGCTTTTAATTTATGTACCATCGCTGCGCACCCCCCCACCCCCTATCCTTTTACCATGTTGTATTTCTTTTGCTGAAAGAGGGGGTGAAGACAGATGTTAATGAGGTAACCATGCAGTGACAAGATGATTTCATTATTTTCAGGTAGCCTGCTTTGCCACTGGTCCACATAATACTCCACCACTCTGTTGAGTTTCAGAGATGCAGAATAAGTGAAGTAAACTGATATGAGGCACTCAGAGGGCTAATTGACTGGAGGACATTTATTGTGAGGAAACCATTATGAGGAAGAACTGACATGCCACTCAACTAAATACATTGCTCCCAAACCACATGAATAATGAGTATTTTTGATTGCCTACTGTTACTACTAGGCACGTTGCCAGCAGATTGCCTGTATACAAAGCCAGTCTTTAAATTCTTTCCATACATGGAGATAAAGGCAATAAGCATTTGAGAGCTTGTGTTATTGTGCTCAGGACCAAAAGGATGGTAACACTGATGAGCTGTATGAGTAACATTTCAACGACAAAGTTGGTTTTCAATTCAGTTTCAATATTAATATTTCAGTGTGCAGATGAATATTAGGTTATTAACTGTAATCGTATAGAATAGTGTCTCTGTATACTCACAGGAACCGCTAGTACTTAAAAAGGGAAAAAAAATCCATGTGAACTATACATCTGTTCTTACAAACAAAGGGCTAAAAATTCGATTGCGTAACGCCCATTGTTTGGGCGCTACGGGTGCCGTTTTGGGTCAAAAATGGCGTCCGAGCCGCGTGCGCGCAATTGTGGTGCGGGCCGCGCCGGACACCATCTTGGTGAAGGCATTAGCATTGGCGCTGGGAGCATGCACCAGAAGTATGTATAGTAGGCAGAACGTGACGTCAATCAGCGTGCAACACTGATGTGACGCCAGTGCTGCCATTTTTATCCTCAATGCTGGAAGTATTACCTCGCACAGTTGAACATGCATTCAGCAGCTGCAAGGACCCCCTACCAGTGATATTTAAAGAGATCAGCAACCAGGGTAATACAGTAATCATGGGGGACTTTAATTTTCATATAGACTGGGCAAACCAAATTTGCAGTAATAGTGCAGAATAACGAGTTCATGGAATGCATTCAAGATAGTTTTCTAGATCAGTATGTCGAGGAACCAACTAGGGAACAGGCTATTTTAGTTCTAGGATTGTGCAATGAGACGGGGTTAATGAATCACCTTGTCGTAAATGAGCCTCTGGGAGCAGTGATCATAATATGATCGAATTTTATGTTGAGTTTGAGAGTGATTTAGTTATGGCTGAAACTAGGGTTTTAAATCTGAACAAAGCATACTATGTAGATATGAGAGGCGAGTTGGCTAAAGTAGGTTGGGAAACTAAATTAAAAGATATGATGATAGATAAGCAATGGCAACCATTTAAAGAAATAATTCATAATTCACAACGGATATACATTCCATTAAGGGATAAAAACCCCACGGGAAAAATAGCCTAACTGTGGCTAACAAGAGAAGTTAAAAATAATATTAAAGGAAGAGGCTTATAATGTTGTCAAAAAGAGTAGTAAGCCTGAGGATTGGGAGGATTTTTAGAATTCAGCAAAGGAGGACCAAGACATTGATAAAGAGAGAGTAAAGAGAATATGAGCGTAAACTAGCAAGAAACATGAAAAGAAATTGTAAACGCTTCTATAGGTATGTGAAAAGGAAGAGATTAGTGAAAGTAAATGTGGATCCCTAACAGGCAGAGACAGGAGAAATTATAATGGGAAATAAGGAATTGGCAAAGACATTAGACAAATACTTTGTATCTGTCTTCACAGAAGAAGACACAAAAAACATTCTGGAAATAGTGGGGAACCAAGGGCCTAGTGAGAATGAGAAACTTAAAGTACTGTAATTAGTATTAGTAAATAAATAGTACTGGATACATTAATGGGAGTAAAAGCTGACAAATCCTCTGGACTTGATGGCCTACATCCTAGGGTTTTAAAAGAGGTGACCTTATGTTGGAGGGAAGGTCATTGATGAAGCAGCTGAAGATGGTTAGGCCGAGGACACTGCCCTGAGGAACTCCTGCAGCAATGTCCTGGGGCTGTGCTGATTGACCTTCAACCACCACAACCATCTTCCTTTGTGCTAGGTATGACTCCAGCCAGTGGAGAGTTTTCTCCCCGATTTCCATTAACTTCAGTTTTACTAGGGCTCCTTGATGCCACACTCGGTCAAATGCTGCCTTGATGTCGAGGGCAGTCAGTCTCACCTCACCTCTGGAATTCAGCTCCTTCGTCCATGTTTGGACCAAGGCTGTAATGAGGTCTGGTGTCGAGCGGTCTTGGCAGAACCGAAACTGGGCATCAGTGAGTAGGTTATTGGTGAGTAAGTGCCGCTTGATAGCACTGTTGATGACACCTTCCATCACTTTGCTGAAGATTGAGAGTAGACTGATTAGGTGGTAATTGGCCAGATTGGATTCGTCCTGCTTTTTATGGACAGGACATAACTGGGCAGTTTTCCACATTGTCAGATAGATGCCAGTGTTGTAGCTGTACTGGAACAGCTTGGCTAGAGGTGCGGCTAGTTCTGGAGCACAAGTCTTCAGCACGATAGCCGGGATGTTGTTGGGGCCCATAGCCTTTACTGTATCCAGTGCACTCAGCAGTTTCTTGATATCACGTGGAGTGAATCGAATTGGCTGAAGACTGGCTTCTGTGATGGTGGGGACCTCAGGAGTAGGCCGATATGGATCATCCACTTGGCACTTCTGGCTGAAGATGGTTGCAAACGCTTCAGCCTTGTTTTTTGCACTCACGTACTGGGCTCCACCATCATTGAGGATGGGGATATTTATGGAGCCTCCTCCATGTGGCTCAGTTGGTAGCACACTCGCCTCTGAGTCAGAAGGTTGTGGGTTCAAGTCCCACTCCAGAGACTTGAGCACATAAAGCTAGGTTGACACTCCAGTGCAGTACTGAGGGAGTGCTGCACTGTCGGAGGTGCCGTCTTTCAGATGAGACATTAAACCGAGACCCCGTCTGCTCTTTCAGGTGGATATAAAAGATCCCATGGCACTATTTCGAAGAAGATTATGGGAGTTATCCCCGGTGTCCTGGCCAATATTTCTCCCTCAACCAACATAACAAAAACAGATTATCTGGTCATTATCACATTGCTGTTTGTGGGACCTTGCTGTGTGCAAATTGGCTGCCGCGTTTCCCACATTACTACAGTGACTCTAATTTAAAAGTACTTCATTGACTGTAAAGCGCTTTGAGATGTCCAGTGGTCGTGTAAGGCGCTATATAAATGCTAGTCTTTCTTTTCTTTTCTCCCGTCAGTTGTTTAATGATCTACCACCATTCACGACTGGATGTGGCAGGACTGCAGAGCTGTGATCTGATCCGTTGATTGTTGGATCGCTTAGCCCTGTCTATAGCATGCTGCTTCTGCTTTTTAGCATGCATGTAGTCCTGTGTTGCAGCTTCCCCAGGTTGGCACCTCATTTTTAGGTACACCTGGTGCTGTTCCTGGCATGCTCTTCTACACTCCTTATTGAACCAGGGTTGGTCCCCTGGCTTGATGGTAATGGTAGAGTGAGGGATATGCCAGGCCATGAGGTTACAGATTGTGGTGGAATACAATTCTGCTGCTGCTGATGGCCCACAGCGCCTCATGGATGCCCAGTTTTGAGCTGCTAGCTCTGTTCTGAATCAATCCCATTAAGCATGGTGGTAGTGCACCACAATGACTGTACGGTGGTCACTGCCACCAATACTGTCATAGACAGATGCATCTGCGACAGGTAGATTGGTGAGAACGAGGTCAAGTAGGTTTTTCCCTCGTGTTGGATATCTCGTCATCTGTCGCAGGCCCAGACTGGCAGCTATGTCCTTCAGGACTCGGCCAACTCGGTCAGTAGTGGTGCTACCGAGCCACTCTTGGTGATGGACATTGAAGTCCCCCACCCAGAGTACATTCTGTGCCCTTGCTACTCTCAGTGCTTCTTCCAAGTGGTGTTCAACATGGAGGAGTACTGATTCATCAGCTGAGGGAGGGCGGTAGGTGGTAATCAGCAGGAGGTTTCCTTGCCCATGCTTGACCTGAAGCCATGAGACTTCATGGGGTCCGGAGTCAATGTTGAGGACTCCCAGGGCCACTCCTTT
This sequence comes from Squalus acanthias, assembly GCA_030390025.1. Classification (NCBI taxonomy): domain Eukaryota; kingdom Metazoa; phylum Chordata; class Chondrichthyes; order Squaliformes; family Squalidae; genus Squalus; species Squalus acanthias. The sequence continues at coordinate 17,352,550 of CM059425.1, read as the reverse complement.
CCGAGTGTATACCACTGTGCCACCACCCCTGGTGGATCTGTCCTGCCGGTGGGACAGGACATACTCAGGGATGGTGATGGAGGAATTTGGGACATTGGCTGAAAGGTATGATTCTGTGAGTATGACTGTGAGGCTGTTGCTTGACTAGTCTGTGGGACAGCTCTCCCAATTTTGGCACAAGTCCCCAGATATTGGTGAGGAGGACTTTGCAGGGTCGACTGGGCTGGGTGTGCCATTGCCGTGCCCGTAGCAGGTGCTGAGGTCGGTGCGGGGTGGTCCGTCCGGTTTCATTCTTATTATTGTGTTTCGTAGCGGTTAATTACAAATGAGTGGCTTGCTAGGCTTTTTCAGAGGGCAGTTAAGAGTCAACCACATTTAGTACATTTGGATTTTCAGAAAGCATTCGATAAGGAGCCACACAAGAGGTTATTAACAAAATTAGGGCTCATGGGTGTGGGGGTAATATATTCTCATGGATTGAGGATTGGTTAACAGACAGAAAACAGAGAGTAGGAATAAACAGGTCATTTTCGCGTTGGCAGGCTGTAACTATTGGAGTACTGCAAGGATCAGTGCTTTGGCCTCAGCTATTTACAATCTATATCAATGACTTAGATGAAGGGACCGAGTGTAATGTATCCAAGTTTGCTGATGATACAAAGCTAGGTGGGAAAGTAAGTTGTGAGGAGGATACGAAGAGGCTGCAAAGGGATATAGACAGGTTAAGTGAGTGGGCAAGAACATAGCAGATGGAATATAATGTGGAGAAATCTGAGGTTACCCACTTTGGTCGGAAAATAGAAAAGCAGAATGTTTTTTAAATGGTGAGAGATTGTGAAATGTTGGTATTCAGACGGACCTGGGTGTCCTTGTACACGAATCACTGAAAGTTAACATGCAGGTACAGCAAGCAATTAGGAAAGCAAATGGTTTGTTGGACTTTATTACAAGAGAATTGGGCCTAAAAATTCGGTTGCTTTGCGCCTCCCATTAGCGCCCTAAGAGGGCGCTAACGGGGCGAAAGCAACTAGCGCCCGGGCGCGGTGCCGCCAACGCCTCCCGCGAAATTCAGTGGGAGGTTAGCGGCGGCGATAACCATTAGCGCCCTGCGCTGCTGGCAATGATGTCATCGCCGTGCGATCTTCGGTAGCGCCCCCGACATACCGCCGGACGCTATGTCCGACAGGGCCACGGGGGCCTACCTGAGGCCAGGGCGGCGCTAATTAAAGGCGAGGTGCCAGGCGGCCATTTTTGTTGCCGGCCGCCTGCCAGCACCTGCCCCCGTTGCCGCCCCTGGCCTCCTGACCAGCCCTCCCCCCTCCCCGCGGAGTGCCGGCTGCGCTCCGTGAGCCCGGCACTTCTATTGAGTGCCGGGCTCTTTTGCCGCACTCCGATCCCTGGTGAGCCAGCTGGGCCCCGGGTCGCGCTGCGCTAAGCCCCTCCCCTTTAAGAAGGGGAGGAAGGCCTGCAGTACCGCGGCGTGACGTGCTGTGATATTCCCTTGCAGCGCCTCAAGAGGGAGGCGGGGCGCTTCCAGCAGCGCCCTGCTTCCCTCTTGGGGCGCTACTGATGAATTTCGGCTAAGTTAGCGCCCCAAAGGGGCCGCGACTCAATTTTTCCCCCTTGGAGTATAAGAGTAAAGAAGTCTTACTGCAATTATATAGGGCCTTGATGAGACCACACCTGGAGTACTGTGTACAGTCTTGGTCTCCTTACTTAAGGAGGGATAAGGGATATACTGGCCTTAGAGGGAGTGCAACAAAGGTTCACAAGACTGTTTCCTGGGATTTCGGGGGGCGGGGGGGGGGATTTCCTTACGAGGAGAGATTGAAGCGACGAGGCCTATATTCCCTAGAATTTAGAAGAATGAGAGGTGATCTCATTGAAGCATATAAAATTCTTAAAAGGCTTGACAGGGTAGATGCTGAGAGGATGTTTCCCCTGGCTGGGGAATCTAGAACTAGGGGGTCACAGTGTCAGAATAAGGGGTTGGCCATTTAGGACTGAGATGAGAAGAAATTTCTTCACTCAAAGGGTTGTGAATCTTTGGAATTCTCTACTCCAGAGGGCGTTAGATGCTCAGCTGTTGAGTTTATTCACGACAAAGATTGATAGATTTTTGGATATTAAGGGCATCAAGGGAGATGGAGATAGTGCGGGAAGGTGGAGCTGAGGTAGAAGATCAGCCATGATCTTTTTAAATGGCGGAGCAGGCTCAAAGGGCCAAATGGCCTACTCCTGCTCCTATTTCTTCTGTTCTTGTGTTCTTATGTACACCATGTACAGCTTGTGAATCAGAAGAGATAGTGCGATGAGGGGGATGTGGGAAAGAGGATATTGTATGAGGATACCAGCATCTCATAATCTTTCAGCTCTGCCGCTGGCCACAGGCTCAGCTATGCCCCTCCCAAGAATGGCCAGCACCGTTTCCTCCATGGGGGTAAGGTGATGCAAGCGAGCCTGTTACCTGCCGGTTAGGTTCTGCTGGTGCCGGTTATGCACCACCTTTTCCTGCAAAAGAAAGGGAAATGTGTCAGTGAGTGTGGTGCAATGTGTTTGGGTGAGTGCCTGTCATGGTTGAATAGCTCATATTGTGTGCAAGCTGTGAGATGTGCGTGTGAGGCTTGCAGCAATGGTAAGTGTGTGAGGGTGAGATGGAGCCTGTGAATGTGAGGTAAGAGTTGTGATGGAGAGAGACTGTTGGTAGGTGAGTTATGGGGGTGTGGTGAATTGAGCAGTGTGTGAAGCTAGTGGTGTAGTTTGTTGGATATGGCATTTGAAGATGAATTCACTGACTTTGACCTCCCGTGTAGGATCATTAAACTTCTTCCTGCACTGTGTCCATGTCCTTGGGGCTACACTGCTGGCATTCACCACAGTGGCTATCTGCTCCCACTGTACTTTGCTCTGTTGCCTGGAGGGCCTCCTGGCCCCCTGTGGAAAGATCATCTCTCTCTTCCTCCTTTTGACCGCCTGCACCAAGGCTTCTAGTGCTGCATCGGAGAACCTTGGTTCACGCTCTCTTCCCTGTTGTGCCATCGTTAATAGTTCCTTTCCATTATCTTCCTCAGCCAGTTCAATGATCTGCTGCAGGCAGAATGCACCTTCTTAAGAGATGCAGACTGCCTTTAAGTAGTGCAGGCTAGCTTTAAGTGCTGCTAGCCTTGCACAAACTTGGGCGCCCTGCTGAGCGTTCAGCCACGCAGCAGCACACTCAGCGCTCTGCTGAACGCCACAATCATGGAAACAAGCAGACTGCATGACGTTCACTTGCTGCCTGCAGTCCTCCAAATGGGCGAGGGATTCTGGCGCATTGCGACATGACATGGCAGGGCAGCTCGGCAGCGTGGAGTGCTCCTCCTGTGCTATGTGGGAAGTCAGGGACACTTTTGGTGTCCAGGGCGAACACATGTGCAGGAAGTGTCTCCAGCTGCAGCTACTCAAAATCTGCGTTTCGGAGCTGGAGCTGCGGCTGGAGTCACTGTGGAGCATCTGCGAAGCTGAGATCTTCGTGGATAGCACGTTTAACGAGGTGGTCACACCGCAGGTAAAGAGTGCACAGGCAGACAGGGAATGGGTGACTGCCAGACAGAGTAAAAGAACTAGGAAGGTAGTGCAGGAGTCTCCTGGGTCCATCTCCCTCTCCAACAGATTTTCCGTTTTGGATACTGCTGGGGGAGATGGTTTCTCAGGGAAATGCAGCAAGAGCCAAGTCCGTGGCACTACGAGTGGCTCAGCTGCACAGGAGTGGAGGAAAAAGAGTGGGAGAGCGATAGTGATAGGGGATTCTATCATAAGGGGAACAGATAGACGTTTCTGTGGCCGCAGACGTGACTCCAGATGGTATGTTGCCTCCCTGGTGCCAGGGTCAAGGATGTCACTGAACGGCTGCAGGGCATTCTGAAGGGGGAGGGCGAACAGTCAGAGGTTGTGGTTCACATTGGTACCAACGACATAGGTAGAAAGAGGGATGAGGTCCTGCAACAAGAATTTAGGGATCTAGGTAGCAGATTAAAAAGCAGGACCTCAAAGGTTGTAATCTCTGGATTACTCCCGGTGCCATGTGCTAGTGAGTGTAGGAATAGGAGGATAGAGCAGATGAATGCGTGGCTAAAGAGTTGGTGCAGGAGGGAGGGCTTTAGTTTCCTGGATCACTGGGTCTGCTTCTGGGGAAGGTGGGACCTGTACAAGTCGGACGGGTTGCACCTGAACCGGAACGGGACCAACATCCTTGCGGGGAGGTTTGCTGGTACTGTTGGGGGGGGTTTAAACTAACTTGGCAGGGGGATGGGAAACGGAGTGGAGCTATAGTAGGGGGTGATGCACAGTCAAATATAGAGGAAAAAACAAGTCAGCCTGGAAGGCAGAGCAAATATGTAACGGCACAAGGGAGTATGGCAAGGCTGGATGGCATTTATTTTAATGCAAGGAGTCTTGCGAGTAAGGCAGATGAATTGAAGGTGTTGATGAACACATGGGAGTATGATATTGTTGCTATCACAATGACATGGTTGAGGGAGGGGCAGGACTGGCAGCTCAATATTCCGGGGTATAGAATCTTCAGGCGAGACAGAGGCGGGTGTAAAAGAGGAGGGGGTGTCACAATATTAATCAAGGAGTCAATTACTGCTGTAAGGAGGGATGATATCTTAGCAGGTTCCTCTAATGAGGCCATATGGGTAGAACTTAAAAACAAAAAGGGGGCAAGCACTTTGCTGGGAGTGTACTATAGGCCCCCAAACAGTCAGGGGGAGATAGAGGAACAGATATGCAGGCAAATCTCAGAGAAGTGTAGAAATAATAGGGTAATAATAGTAGGGGATTTCAACTTCCCCAATATTGACTGGGATAGTCAGAGTGTGAAAGGCTTAGACGGTGCAGAATTCTTAAAGTGCATCCAGGAGAGCTTTTTGAGCCAGCATGTAGAAAGTCCTACAAGAGAGGGGGCGGTACTGGACCTAATTCTAGGGAATGTAGCCGGGCAAGTGGTAGAAGTGTCAGTAGGAGAGCATTTTGGTGACAGTGACCATAATTCGGTGAGATTTAAGGTAGTCATGGAAAAGGACAAAGATGGACCGGAAATAAAGGTTCTAAATTGGGGGAAAGCCGATTTTAATATGATAAGGCAGGATCTGGCCAAAGTGGACTGGGATCAGCTACTTGTAGGAAAATCCACATCAGAGCAGTGGGAGTCTTTCAGAAACGAAATAGAGAGAGTACAACACCAACATATTCCCGTAAAGGTCTAGGTGGGACCAACAAGCCCAGGGAACCCTGGATGTCAAGGGATATACAAGAATGGATTAGGAAAAAAAGGGAGGCTTTTGGCAGATACAAAGGACTAAAAACAGTGGAAGTCCTAGAGGAGTATAGAAAGTGCAGTGGGGTACTTAAAAAATAAATTAGGAGAGCGAAGAGGGGGCATGAAAAAACACTGGCGGGCAAAATAAAGGAAAATCCCAAGGTGTTTTATAAGTATATTAAGGGCAAGAGGATAACCAGGGAAAGAGTAGGGCCCATTAGGGACCAAAGTGGCAATCTGTGTGTAGAGCCGGAAGATGTAGGTGAGGTTTTAAATGAATATTTTGCATCTGTGTTCACAATGGAGAAGGATGATGTAGGCGTAGAAATCAGGCAGGGGGATTGTGATATACTTGAACAAATTAGTATTGAGAGGGAGGAGGTACTAACGGTTTTAGCGGGCTTAAAAGTGGATAAATCCCCAGGCCCTGACTGGATGTATCCCAGGCTGCTGTGTGAGGCAAGGGAGGAGATTGCAGGGGCTCTGACACAAATTTTCAGAACCTCTCTGGCCACAGGGGAGGTGCCAGAGGACTGGAGACAGCTAATGTAGTACCATTATTCAAGAAGGGTAGTAGGGATAAACCAGGGAATTACAGGCCAGTGAACCTAACATCAGTGGTAGGGAAATTATTGGAAAAAATTCTGAGGGACAGAATTAGTCTCCACTTGGAGAGGCAAGGATTAATCAAGGATAGTCAGCATGGCTTTGTCAGGGGGAGATCATGCCTAACCAATTTGATTGAATTTTTCGAGGGGGTGACTCTGTGTGTGGATGAGGGTAGTGCAGTTGATGTAGTCTACATGGACTTCAGTAAGGCTTTTGACAAAGTCCCGCATGGGAAACTGCTCAAGAAGGTAAGAGCCCATGGGATCCAGGGCAATTTGGCACATTGGATTCAAAATTGGCTTAGTGGCAGGAGGCAGAGGGTGATAGTGGAAGGTTGTTTTTGTGACTGTGTCCAGTGCTGTACCGCAGGGATTGGTGCTGGGTCCTTTGCTGTTTGTAGTGTACATTAATGATTTAGATATGAATGTAGGAGGTATGATCAGTAAGTTCGCAGATGACACGAAAATTGGTGGAGTGGTAACTAGCGAGGAGGGACGCCTCAGGCTACAGGACGATATAGATGGGTTGGTTAGATGGGCAGCACAGTAGCAAATGGAATTTAACCCTGAAAAGTGTGAGGTGATGCATTTTGGGAGGACTAACAAGACAAGGGAATACACAATGAATGGTAGGACCCTAGGAAGGACAGAGGATCAGAGGGACCTTGGTGTGCATGTACATAGATCCCTGAAGGCAGCAGGACAGGTAGATAAGGTGGTTAAAAAGGCATACGGGATACTTGCCTTCATTAGCCGAGGCATAGAATATAAGAGCAGGGAGGTTATGATAGAGCTGTACAAAACGCTAGTTAGGCCACAGCTGGAATACTGTGTGCAGTTCTGGTCGCCACACTATAGGAAGGATGTGATTGCATTGGAGAGGGTGCAGAGGAGATTCACCAGGATGTTACCTGGGCTGGAGCGCTTCAGTTATGAAGAGAGACTGGACAGGCTGGGGTTGTTTTCCTTGGCGCAGAGAAGGCTGAGGGGGGACCTGATTGAGGTGTACAAAATTATGAGGGGCATAGATAGGATAGATAGAAAGGAACTTTTCCCCTTAGTAGAGGGGTCAATAACCAGGGGGCATAGTTTCAAGGTAAGGGGCAGGAGGTTTAGAGGGGATTTGAGGAAAAACTTTTTCACCCAGAGGGTGGTTGTAATCTGGAACTCACTGCCTGAAAGGGTGGTAGAGGCAGGAATCCTCACAACATTCAAGAAGCATTTAGATGAGCACTTGAAACGCCATAGCATACAAGGCTACGGACCAAGTGCTGGAAAGTGGGATTAGAATAGACAGGGCTTGATGGCCGGCGCGGACACGATGGGCCGAAGGGCCTCTTTCTGTGCTGTGTAACTCTATGGGCTGGATTTTGAATGACCCATGGAGTCGGGTTTGGAGGCGTGTGGGGGGTTAAATTTGCGGGGTCGGGGTTTCCGACCCTATCCCGACTCCATCCCGCCTCCACGCAATTTTGACATAATCAGTCGCGGGGTTCCCGATTCCGTCCCGCCTCCAAGAGGCGGGAGAGGCCATTAAAGCCCTTAACAAGCTCTAAATTGGCTCTGTAATGCGATTTTGAAACGCTGTTGCTAGTTTAACCCTCTTCTGACGTGAAGCACGCCTGGTGTGAAACACTCCAGTGAAACCTGGCGGGAGCACAAGTGGATAGCTGACTTTCGGCTGCAAGTCCACTATTACAACGCAGATGTGATGAAGGTGGTAGTGGTGCTAGTAGCATTAGGTCTTAACATTGCCTCTGATGCTGCTGCATTGAATGTCTTAAGAGACTGCCTGGGAGGACTTACTTGGCAAAAAAAATCTCTCTCTCTCTCTCTCTCTCTCTCTCCTCTCTGTCTCTGTCTCTGTCTCTGTCTCTGTCTCTGTCTCTGTCTCTGTCTCTGTCTCTGTCTCTGTCTCTGTCTCTCTGTCTCTGTCTCTGTCTCTGTCTCTCTCTCTGTCTCTCTCTCTCTCTCTCCTCCCCCCCATCCAGGTCCACTCACATCATAAGCCAGGCAACCCCTCTCTCACCAACAGTCTCTGAGACTAGGCAGTCAGTACTGATGACATCATCAGAGGCGGGTTTCAGACTGAAAACACTAATTAGTTCATGGGTTCCCACATGCTCCAATTTAATTGCCCAATTAAGTGAAAATTGCATCAGGCACCCACATTAATTTGGAGTCGGGGGGGGAAACACGAAATGCGGATTACACGACCCCAACCCGACCCCAAGACAAAATCCAGCCCTATTACTCTATGATCCCCGCGCCCATTTTCAGTGGCAAACGAATTTCTATGCCAAAAACTATAAAATCAGGCTGCAGTGTCTTCTGATGCATTCCTTCTTATCCAGTCCCATTTCAATGCTGTTCCTTCTGTCCACAATCTTGCTAATGCCATAGGGGCTAACAAGGCCTAACACTACTGCTAGTATTTACCTTCCCAATCCTACTAGCTTTAGTGTTTTTACTGAAATATTTTCCCCTTGAAGCTGTCAGAGAAAATTCACTCCTGCATCTAAATTTGATGCTGACTGGTGCTATACTTAACCTATGGATGGGGCAAAAATGAAAACTTATTTTGATACCGAAACTGGAAAAATATTCCATTCCTCAGCACTCATTTCTTTAACCTTGATCGGTATCAAAAAAAATCAACAAAATTTATAGCATTGACAAATGAATAAACTTGTTTTGTTTTTATTAAAAGCAGCTTGACCTTTTATGTAGGTAAGCTATTGACGGGGAGTGCATTAAATAAAACTTCAAAATGGTGAATTTTGTATTAAAACAAACCATATTATTTTGTGTAAAGACATTGCATGACAATTTTTTAATTGAAAAAGTTTGATTTGGCCATATTGGATGGTATGCAATTACCATGGGAATGAATTTATACAATGAATCATGGTGCACTAAGCAACAGTTTGATTTCAAAAATATTGACGTTGACAGTACACTCAAAGGATGAGGCAAAGTTTTTCAACTTTTACTCACCAGGGATGGATGAGCTTCTCATTTGGGTATGCTCTCCAACAAGTTTACTTATCCCATTCGTATCCTCTTGTTTTTAATGTGGAAAAACAAGTCAGATATCTATGATGGAACTATGTCAGTATTATAAATACTAGTATATAATTACCATTTGGTTGCCTGAAAAATTGGCCTTTGGATCTAGTTTTAGCCAATTAAATAGCAATGTTTTTAAACATTCCCATCTTCATCATGGACAGTTGCAGCAGTGAGACTAAAGAAATTAGGCAGGCAAGTTATTTTAAACCAGAAAAATTGAAAGAAGTTGGAATATGTAGAATAGACTGACATTTAAGTTAAATTGGAACAGTGGAAATAGGGAAGATGAAAGTAGAAGGAAGAAAATTAACAGGGCAGTTGTTTCTATTTTTTATTATATTTGTCTAGATATAGGGTTAAAATTACAATTATAAATGTTTGAGTAGCTTTGTTCCTGTATTTTTTTCCAGAGTGCAGGTCAGATAAGCAAGAATCTTATCCTGGTCAGGTCTGTCAGGTCCTCTGCTCTTTGGTGTGAATGGTATCCCTTCCATTGCCCACAAAATATGTATCCTATATACTTTTGTCCTATGCCACCTCTTTAAATTTCTCCTACTCCGAGATCATCTTTCTTTCTCATTGGAAATTTGCACATATTCATCATATCCCTTAGAGTCATAGGGGGAGAAATTCGGTATCGCCCCGTTTGGGGCGCAATTATCGGCCGGGCGCAAAGTTTAGCGCCTGGCGCTAATTATCGTCTCCGACTGCAAACTTGACTTCTATCGCCCCTGGAGGTGATTGGAGTGCTAAATCAGGCGCTACACACCTCTCTTAAGGCGCTAACGCCGAGGAGCGAGGCGCTACCTCAGAGCGCTGGTGAAGCTCATGTGATGTCAGTCAGTAATGGAACACAGACACACTTGCGCCAGCCAGTTCTTAAAGGGGAGGGTCGATCTTGCTCTCCATCCAAACCCTGCTCATTGTAGCCTTGAATCTCGGCCTGTACATCAAATCTGTTTGAAAGAACAATGGAGAGGCCCAGGGAAAGAGCTCAGAGTGCAGCCCCCGTAGTCTCTTATAAATCGATGCAAGGAAGGTCAAATCAAAATGAACCTGCAAAGTGCTGCTCAGTACCCAAAACTCCTTCACACAGCGTTGAATCTCTCCAAACTCTCTCTCTCTCTCTCTCAGAATGCGTGGTGCCAAAATGTCGCCGACAAAAAAAGGCAGGAAGTGGCCGCCTTTAAATAGCACTCCCCCAGTCCCTTCCCGACTGCAAAACGCTCCTCTCAACCTGTCGTTGCTAGCGGCAGGCGATAAGGCAGGGGGCGCCACTCAATATCCAGTCCTGGGGCGCAACCGGAGCATTGCATGCTCGACTGACGTCACGATCTGCGGGCGCAGGAGATCGTGGCGGTAGTGTTTAGCGCCGCCGCAAAATGTCTGGTCAATCTCGCGAGCGGCGCAAACATCGCCGCGCCCAGGCGCTAGTTGCTTTGCAACCCATTAGCGCCCTCTTAGGGCGCTAATGGGAGGCGCAAAGCAACCGAATTTTTCCCCCATAGAGTCATAACGGGCTGGATTTTGCCAATGGGGAGCTTTTGGAGGCGGGACTCCCACTTGTCGGGTTTTAGTCCCGCCTCCATCGATTTCTGGCCAACCCACGCAATTTTCCCTTGATTGACCTTGTTAAGCCCGCCCAGCGGGCTTAGCAGGCCAATTAAGGGAAAGCTGGTGACAGAGAACGTCAGCGTATGACGTTTCATCTGTCAAAATTTTTTGACAGATGAATTGTCATCGTTTGACAGCTCTGTGAAGCTGTCAAACACTGACAGTCTCTGTTGTTTGATGAGTCCTTGCATTCAAGACACGGTGGCATAGTGGTTAGCACTGTTGCCTCACAGCGCCAGGGACCCGGGTTCGAATCCGGCCTAGGGTGACTGTCTGTGTGGAGTTTGCACATTCTCCCCGTGTCTGCGTGGGTTTCCTCTGGGTGCTCCGGTTTCCTCCCACAGTCCAAAGATGTGCGGGTTAGGTTGATTTGGCTATGATAAATTGACCCTTAGTGTTAGGGGGGATTAAATACGTGGGGTTACGGGGATAGGGTGGGATATGTGTCGGTGCAGGCTCGATGGGCCGAAATGGCCTCTATCTGCATTGTGGGGATTCTGTGATTCTGTGATTCTGTGAAGACTCATCAAACCTATCTGCTGAGCAGAAATCAGATGGCTGTTGCATCGGAGAATGCAGCAGCCATCTGTCATCTCTGCCAGTGAGATGCGAGAGTCTCCAATTCCCCAACTGTTGAAGCCTGCAGGAAGAAACAAAGGTAAGTAAACATTTTCTATCATTCCACTCATCTCACACACTTACCTCTCTACACTTGCACCCATCACTCACCTGTACAGCGCACTTTTTGACCCCTCCGACCCCTGCAGACCCACTGCTCGCCTCGCTGACCCTGGCGGGGTTTCCCGACGTCGGGAAGCCCGCACTTGCAGGGGTAAAATGGGGATAATCCTCTTAACTGCCTGTTAACTACCTGTTAACAGGCAGTTAAGTGGCTGTAATCCCTTTCCCGCCTCGGGGAGTCGGCTCCCAGCGCGGGTCGGGTACCCGCCTCCTGGGAAGATGGCACGGAGGCGGGTCGGGGCGGGATGGACACCCGCCCCCAGATTCTGCCATTTTCCCGGCAGTCCCGCCTCCAAACCCGCCTCCCCAGGGCTGGCTAAATTCCCCCAACGGCACAGAAGGAGGCCATTCGGAAAGGAGATCCCTTTCATTTGTCAAACTACTGTCCTATTGCTCTTCCATCAGTACTGTCTAAAGTTTTAGATGTTGCTGTTAGCTATGAAATTAGCCATCAGCTTGAAAGGTCTAAATAGATGCATGGTCACCAGTATGGTTTTTGGTATGGCTGTTCCACTTGTGACCTTATTGCCTGTGCTACACATCTCTAAATCACTGCTTTTGAACACTTTAGCTGGGTTGGAAAAGATTGCAAGGTCATGGAGGGGTTTGAAGATGAGGATGATTATTTTGAAATCACTCAATGGATTAAAAGGACTTCAGCTAGGCCAGAGGTGATTAGTATTAGAGGAGTAATGTGGCCAGACATATTGGCCCTGAATTTCCGATCGGAGGCTTCCTGCGTGCGGATGCCTCCGATCGGAAAAAAAATCTACGAACCTACCTGCTGGTTCCGTAGATCCCGAGCCTTGCGATCCTGGGCCTCTCCTCTTCGAAATGCACAGAGGCCACGTATCCCGGGGCGCATGCGGTTCGCAAGCGTTCCTGGGATCACGCAGGCCAGGCGAACCAATGAAAGAAGGGAATCCCCCTTCATACCTTTGACAGTTCTGTACGCAAGGAACTGTCAAAAGTATGAATGGGGATGACTGCAAAAATGCACCAACACACTGAAATAAATAAATAAAAACCATTACATATATAAAATTAATTAAAATGCCATTTAATTAAATATTTTAAAGAAAAATTTAATTTTTTGAAAAATAAATTTAAATGTTTTAAAGGGGCTAAAAATAACCTTACCTTATTGCACAGGTTTTTTAATGTTTAAATGATTGAAAAAGAATTATTTTAATGTTATTTTAAACTCTTATGCTGGTAAAAGCAGGCCTTACGCCTGCTTTTACCATGCATAAGAATTCTATGGCCTTTCAATGGGCGGAAGTTGTGTAAAAAGCGCAACTCTCCACCCGCAGAGGCACTTTTCTTGTGCATGCGATGATCTGTCAAGAGAATTCTTGACAGATCGCAAGTGCTGGTTTCAGGCATGCGAAGCATTAGAGGAGTAATGTGGCCAGACATATTGGCCCTGAATTTCTGATCGGAGGCTTCCTGCGGGCGGATGCCTCCGATCGGAAAAAAATCTACGAACCTACCTGCTGGTTCCGTAGATCCCGATTGCAATGCATAATGCTGACTTTACATTAGATTATTTTGTATGATATATTACATCACATCCTGAGAATGTGAAATGGAATAATGGGCCGGGTTTTGCGACCCCCACGGGTGCGAACGAGGTGTGTTGGGACCGCGCAAGTGCCGGTTTCAGGCATGCGAAGTCACTCAATGGATAGAAAGGACTTTAGCTAATTTTGTTAGCTCGACAATTGATTGCAGTTTTCCCCTTTTACATTCAGAGTGATACATAACTTGCAGATTTCTACAGATTTGTAACAGCTGTGTAATTTATTGGTTTTGTGGCTGTGAAACTCGGTTGGGTCTTTTGCTTTGAATGATTATCATGTGCCAAAAGTAATCCTGGTATGCATTACCATGTGATCAGAATGCGTGAAAAGCTTCTATTCTTCGAACATACAAGAGTCAATATTTTGAATGTGCACTTTTTTTTTAATTCACTCATGGGATGTGGGCGTCGCTGGCAAGGCCAGCATTTATTGTCCATCCCTAATTGCCCTTGAGAAGGTGCTGGTGAGCCGCCTTCTTGAACTGCTGCAGTCCCGTGTGGTGAAGGTACTCCCACAGTGCTGTTAGGGAGGGTGTTCGAGGATTTTTACCCAGCAGGGAACCTCACCTATCAGCCCCATATATTGGGAAATGGCAGGTGCACTGACCACGATTTTCAAGCATATTGGATGGAAAATATTGGGCAGTGTCCTGTAATTTCCCAATGTGCATGGCCAGTGACCCGAGGTTCCACAGTTATAAAATTGGTCATTCTATCAGTTAGTGTTAAAAATAATTTTCAGAAAAGTACTGAACTAAGAATGTCTGAGGAAAAACCCGGTAGCTCTCGTATTACTAAATATTTTATGTACCGTAAATGAACCCCTGCAATTACAATCAGTAAGGCTCCCCACCATCGGTGGAAACTCCCAAAACTGGCTCTATAGTGTTTTATAAGGAAGGGGACATCGTGTGATGTTGGTGATGGCAAGTCCAAGGAAATGGTGTTTGGGAAGGGAGTGTTGGTTTTGTAACTTTTGGGAAGCGGTGTGGGAGTAGTTTAGGGGCTGGGAAAGTGATTAGCAGTGGGTGGGGGTCGTGAATATTTTGGGAACAGTGGTATGGGAGGAAAAATTTAGAGTTAATGGGTAGTTAGGGTAGACTGCTGAGTGGTTGACGGGTAGGAAATAGTTGGGGTGAATACATGTGGAAGTGAGAATTCAGTTTGGAGAAATAAGTAATTAGGAGGCAGTAGTTAGTATTTGGGGGATTCTAATGCGTGATTGAGGGCTGGGTAGTGAGTATTTGGGTATAGTGGGCAGTTGGGGTAAGCGAATAGGGAATTTAGAAAAAAATTATTTATCCAGAGAGTGGTGAGAATGTGGAACTCGCTACCACATGGAGTAGTTGAGGCAAATAGTATAGATGCATTTAAGGGGAGGCTAGATAAGCATATGAGGGGGAAGGGAATAGAGGGTTATGCTGATAGAGTTAGATGAGGAAAGACGGGAGAAGGCTTGAGTGGCGCATAAACGCCAGCATGGACTGGTTGGGCCGAATAGCCTGTTTCTGTGCCGTATATCCTATGTAATAATTTAGAGAAGGGCAATGGATACGAGGGATAGTTAGTATTTGGCTGGCCTGGGACATTGTGGGGAAGTGAATTTAGGGAAACCTACTGATGTATGCACATGCTCGGAATCTGCAGATGTGGTTTATGACTTCCTTCAATTGTTCTGGGGGAAAAAATAGTCAAACAAAATTTGAAGCCAAAGTTTTTGACACAAACTATGGCCTTGAAGTAAATGATTTAATGAAGGCATTAAAAGATACATAAAAAAGGAATTAATAGATTTAATCTTGTTATTGTATAATATGCAATTTTTTAATGTTTTTATTTTATTTGAAACTTTATTTTTGATATTAGAAATCGCAGCTACTGAGGAAAAAATGTCAGACAAAACTTTTTCAAATGCTTTTTGAGCGGTTCAATTGGTTCACCTTTTCATTGGTAGGTACTGCTGACTGGTCATCCAGGATTGATTGTCTTCATAAGTCCTTAGTAGCTCCTCTTTGGCAATTTTCTAGCCATTTCCTTGTTTTTGATTTGTATATTCATTACTTAGGTTTGATTTGCTGCTCTTGTTCTTTGACTCAATCAACAGTGTGTGATGGGGAAACTGTTGCAGGAAGTAAGCAATACTTAAAGGAAGTGCACACTAAGCCTGACATCGGTAGTGGGGAAAATGCTAGAGTCCATTATAAAAGATGTAATGGCAGAGCACTTGGAAAACAGTGACAGGATCGAACAAAGTCAACATGGATTTACAAAAGGTAAACCATGCTTGACTAATCTACTGGAATTTTTTGAGGATGTAACTGGTAGAATAGATAAAGGAGAACCAGTGGATGAGGTGTATTTGGACTTTCAGAAGGCTTTCGATAAGGTCCCGCATAAGAGATTAGCGTGCAAAGTTAAAGCACATGGGATTGGGGGTAAGGTACTGACTTGGATAGAGAACTGGTTGGCAGACAGGAAGCAAAGAGTTGGAATAAACGGGTCTTTTTCCGAGTGGCAGGCAGTGACTAGTGGGGTACCGCAGGGTTCGGTGCTAGGACCCCAGTTATTCACAATATATATTAATGATCTAGACGAGGGAACTAGATGTAATATCTCCAAGTTTGCAGACGACACAAAGCTGGGTGGGCGTGTGTGCTGTGAGGAGGATGCAGAGAAACTCCAGTATGATTTGGACAGGTTGGGTGATTGGGCAGATGCATGGCAGATGCAGTATAATGTGGATAAACGTGAGGTTATCCACTTTGGTGGCAAAAACAGGAAGACAGATTATTATCTGAACGGCAATAGTTTGGGAAAAGGGGAAGTGCAACGAGACCTGGGTGTCCTTGTGCACCAGTCGCTGAAGGTAAGCATGCAGGTGCAGCAGGCGGTTAAGAAGGCAAATGGTATGTTGGCCTTCATAGCGAGAGGATTCGAGTACAGGAGCAAGGATGTCTTGCTGCAGTTGTACAGGGCCTTGGTGAGACCACACCTTGAGTATTGTGTGCAGTTTTGGTCGCCTTATCTGAGGAAGGATGTTCTTGCCATGGAGGGAGTGCAGCGAAGGTTCACCAGACTGATACCTGGGATGGCAGGAATGACGTATGAAGAGAGATTGGGTTGATTAGGCTTATATTCGCTAGAGTTTAGAAGAATGAGAGGGGATCTCATTGAAACTTATAAAATTCTAACAGGACTAGACAGACTAGATGCAGCAAGGATGTTCCCGATGGCGGGGGAGTCCAGAACCAGGGGTCGCAGTCTTAGGATAAGGGGTAAGCCATTTAGGACTGAGATGAGGAGGAATTTCTTCACCCAGAGAGTGGTGAACCTGTGGAATTCTCTACCACAGAAGGCAGTTGAGGCCAATTCATTAAATATATTCAAGAAGGAGATAGATATATTTCTTAAGGCTAAAGGGATCAAGGGATATGGGGAGAAAGCAGGGACAGGGTACTGAATTTGGATGATCAGCCATGATCTCATTAAATGGCGGAACAGGCTCGAGGGGCCGAATGTTTCTATACACAAGACTAGATAGATATTCATGTGATAAAACAATGGTCAGTCATGAGACAATTGTATGGTCTCATTTTTGTACTTAATATTTTCAGAGAGATGAAAAATGTCTAGGTTAGGTCAGAGTGCTGATTCACATGCATTTGATTCTGACTTATTGACAGTTTTGTGATGTACATTGATGTTCAATGGGAATGTCAAAACTAATTTCAGTTAAGACCTGCAGTAGACATCAGAGACAACAGCTGTTTCAAGCCTGGCTAACAACCCATGAACCAGACATGAAAGTTAAATGTGCTAACAGACTTCACTCAGTCCCTTGACACATTATTTTAATTAAACTTTTCATCAACCTAGCCAGTAAGACGTGGATACATCTCATGATTGCTCAAGCCTAAACAGAAATCAGTCTGTTTTTCCTCCTATTCTCCTAGTGCCTTGTCCAATATTTATCCCTCAACCAACATCACTAAAACAGATGATCTGATTATTATCTCATTGCTGTTTATGGGACCTCGCAGCGTGCAAATTGGCTGTCACATTTCCCTACATTGCAACAGTGACTACACTTCAAAAGTACTTAATTGTCTGGAAAGTGATTTGGGATGTCTTGAGGTCGTGAAATGCACTACATAAAAGTTTTTTCCTTTATCCATGCTGAAACATGTTTCCATGAGTGCTAGCAGACCTCCAGCACCCCATTGGCTATTCTTCATAAGTGAGCATAAATAATTTTGCTGTGGGAAGCATCTTAATTGATTTGAATACTGGTGTCACACAACTTGACATAAATGCACTTTTCACCAGGTGTCATTGGATTGTAGGCAGAAGTGGGGAAATTGGTTGATTTCCCCCGCCCCCCCCCCCCCCTTTCCAGTGTGAGAACACTAAGACCAACTGTAGTGCCTTTACTTTCACCACAGGCGAGATCAGGTAACTCAGTACAGGTCAACAATCAAACCTGAAATCATCCTGGTCTCTGGCTCATCAAAGAAGTCCTGGGTCAGGTCTACTTTACTACTAACCGTGCATGGATACATACATTTAATTGGACTCCACTGGTTGAAATTAAATTGTCCACTTTATCATATTGTCCACTTTATCGTATTGTCCATGTGTTTAAATAAAAAGTCCTGTATACTATATAACTGTCACTGTAGGACAAATTCTGAAATGATAGCATAACAGAATACATAAATGTAACCCCTATAGATGTCTTTAAAAATTGAGATGAGAATAAACAGATCTTTTTCAAATCCATTCATACTTAAGATATCTTGGGCTTTATTTCAAGAACCATTTAATCATGCAGTTTTTTTTTTTAAAATGGATAATTGGAAAACAGTTTAAGCTTGGAACAAGGTTTCTTGTTCAGCATTCAGTGTTATGCTTGGATTGTGGTTATGCATATTGGGAATACATCGGATGTGGTTTGGTACACTGGAATTCTACACTTGAACCTGAATCATCATTGAAATAAGACTGCATTTATCTGTAGTGAAACATAAAACAACTGAATTTTACATTTTAACAAATTGTAATTTGCTTTTTCTGTGGGACTGAATATTGTAGTGGGTTAGAATTTCTCATTGATGCCTCAGTTTGAATCTAGGCACATTGAATAATAACAAAGAGTTCTTTCTTTGATTGTTGTTCAGGTTGAAAAAAGTTCATGCAGTTTTCGGTAACCCCAACCTACAGAAGTAACTGCTTTCGTAATCAGGGTGATTGGAAAATCATAGTCGCCTTTTTACTGTGGGATCCGTGAAAATGTTACCAATTGATTTCAGTGGGAATGAAAATTGTGGTTTGTATAACGGGCAGCTGATCCGCAATGCTAATTTTGCGCCCAGGCATCAAGTTGAAAATCTACCCCAGAATGTCAGTGTGAACTGGGATGGGGGAAGGAGATGGCCCCATGAACTGGGCAAGCGAGTGGGATTAATAAGCAATTTTAAAACCTTTCAACAATCTGGTGTAGCAGTAGAGCATCAACACATATTTACAATAGGTTGATTAATATTCTGCGGCTTCCCTAATATGTAACTCTTCAAAATTTGGATTTTTATCAAAATTACAAACTTCATTTGAAGATAGCTGCCCGTATTGCGTTGTCCACATATTACTTGGCATCTTGAACCAGAACCTCAGAAAATAAAGTGAGCATGCTCAGCATACCCTTGATTACACCCTGCCAACAAGTGGGCATACTATTGCCTCCAAAAATGAAAAGCGGATATACTCTGTGTACATTTTCTTGGCATACAGCCAGCACATAACAGAAAATCACGGGAGGAACAGCACACTCTGATGTGTGCAAGCTGTGCGTGATTTTCTGCCAGCCTTAGCCTCTCAAAATTTACCTTAGTATGCCCTCCGCTGCACTCTTATGGAGTCATCATTCCAAATAATCATGTAACAACAGTTCAATTTGAGATGGCAGAAGAAGAAGAAGAAGACTTACATTTATATAGCGCCTTTCACGACCACCGGAGTCTCAAAGCGCTTTACAGCCAATTAAGTACTTTTGAAGTGGAGTCACTGTTGTAATGTGGGAATTGCGACAGCCAATTTGCACACAGCAAGCTCCCACAAACAGCAATGTGATAATGACCAGATAATCTGTTTTTGGTATGTTGGTTGCGGGATAAATATTGGCCAGGACACCGGGGATAACTCCCCTGCTCTTCTTCGAAATAGTGCCATGGGATCTTTTACGTCCACCTGAGAGAGCAGACGGGGCCTCGGTTTAACATCTCATCCGAAAGACGGCACCTCCAACAGTGCAGCACTCCCTCAGCACTGCACTGGGACTGTCAGCCTAGCTTTATGTGCTCAAGTCCCTGGAGTGGGACTTGAACCCACAACCTTCTATATAGCGCCTTTCACGACCACCGGACGTCTCAAAGTGCTTTACAGCCAATTAAGTACTTTTGAAGTGGAGTCACTGTTGTAATGTGGGAAATAGTGTGTCCTGCTGCGGCATAGGCATATACGTGACGCTTGGAAAGAGTTTGTTTTGTGAAGGTTTAGCATGCAGCCTCAAAAATAGTGTAACAGGATGAGAAGAAACGGCTATTGATCATCATACATTGCCCATCTACTTGATATAATGCACTGCTACCTAGTCATACCTTATCAGACTTCTTGAGGCTATTAACCTTTATCTTCATCTACTTCCACATCTTCTGGCTGGTTGTCACTGCAGCCAGATAGCCACCTCCTACGTGGACATTTCTTCTGTCAGGTAGTTGCCCTCGGATTAAAAAAAGGGCATCCCTCATTTGATGTAGTTCTTCCACCATCTTCAAAACTCTATCTGAAAATGGAGATGTTCTGTTTCTTTTTCCAGCCATAATTCCTTCTCTACACAGCCATAATGAACCAATCCTTTTCAATAGCAGCAGCAGGCCAGGAAGTCACTGAATAGTTAACGAGGTCAACGTGCAATGTCAACTTATATTGGTGAGTGCAAAGCTCACTGCTCCATGGTCTAGCCGCTTTAACATCCATATCAGAAAATTCACCAAGTAATTCCATGACTAGGCCTAGAATTAAACGGTTTATGTTCGGCAGGACAAGTTGAGAAGGCATACGGTATCCTTGGCTCTGTAAACAGATATATAGAGTACAAAAGCAAGGAAGCCTTTATAAATCACTGGTTGGGCCCCAGCTGGATATTGTGTCCAATTCTGGGCATCACACTTTAGGAAGGATATCAAGGCCTTAGAGAGGGTGCAGAGGAGATTTACTAGAATAGTACCAGGGATGCAGGACTCCAGCTGGGGTTGTTCTCCTTAGAGCAGAGGAGGTTAAGGGGAGATTTAATATAGGTGTTTAAAATCATGAAGGGTTTTGATAAAGTAAGTAAGGAGAAACTGTTTCTAGTGGCAGGAGGGTCGACAACCAGAGGATACAGATTTAAGGTCATTGGCAAAAGTACCAGAGGTGAGATGAGAATTTTTTTTTAACGCAGCAAGTTGTTGTGATCTGGAATGCGCTGCCTGAAAAGGTGGTGGAAGCAGATTCAATAATAACTTTCAAAAAGGAATTGGATAAATATTTGAAAGCAAAAAAATTGCAGGGCTATGGGGAAAGAGCAGGGGAATGGGACTAATTGGATAGCTCTTTCAAAGAGCCAGCACAGGTACGATGGGCCTCCGTCTGTGCTGTCTCATTCTATGATTCTATGTTTCATTTGGTGAAAGGCCATAAGAAAAGGAGTAAATGTTGTTTATATTTCCAGATAAAAGACAAAATCGAGAGTGCTCAACTTAATAAAGAAAAGTTAATACTTCACAAATATGCTGTTAGAAATTGTTAAACATGCTTAGTGTATTTTCACCAGAATTTACTAGTATTAAACAAAAATAATATGCTGGAGCACCAGCATTAATTTGGTGTAACTCTTTTGAGGACCATAACGGAAAAATTAGCACCCCCACGGCCGAAATTGAGTGGTAGTGCCCCAAGAGGGAAGCGGGGCGCTGCTGGAAACGCCGCGCCTCCCTCTTGGGGCGCTGCGAGGGAATATCGCGGCGCTACGTGCCGCAGCATTGCAGGCCTTCCTCCCCTTCTTAAAGGGGAGGAGGCCTTGCGCAGCGCGACCCAGGGCCCAGGTTGGCCCCCGGGGTTCGGAGTGCCGGCAAAAGAGCCCGACACTCAAGAGAAGTGCCGGGCTCATGGAGCGCAGCCGGCACTCCGTGGGGGGGGGGGGCGGGGACAGGAGCGGAGGCAGGTGCTGGCAGGCGGCCAGCAACCAAAATGGCCGCCCGGCACCTCGCCTTTAAATAGCGCCGCCCCGGCCACAGGTAGGCCCCCCCTGACCCCGTCGGACATAGCGTCCGGCTGTAAGTCAGGGAGTGCTACCAAAGATCGCAGCCTGTATTCATGCATATTTTCTCCTTTAGCTGGAAAGCTACAACAGCTGATTTTTCTGTAGTTGCAGGAAAAGTTGCATAGGACCAGGAGGAGGCCATTCAGCCCTTCGAGTGTGTGTGCTGCCATTTAATTAGATCATGGCTGATCTGTATCTTAATTCCATCTACCTGCCTTGGTTCCATAGCCCTTAACACCCTAGCCTAACAAAAATCTATCAGTCTCAATTTTGAACTATTCAATTGACCTAGCTCAACAGCTTTTAGGGGAAGAGAGTTCCAACGTTCCACTCCCCTTTGTGTGAAGAAGTGCTTCCTGACATCACCCCTGAACGGTCTAGCTCTAATTTTAAGGTTATGCCCCCTTGTTCTGAACTCCCCCACCAGAGGAAATAGTTTTTTCTCTATCTACCTTATTAACTCCTTTAAATCATCTTAAACAGCTCGATCAGATCACCCCTTAATCTTCTGTACTAGAGGGAATATAAATCTAGTCTATGCAACCTGTCCTCATAATTTAACCCTTTTAGCCCCAGTATCATTCTGGTGAATCTGTGCTGCACCCCCTCCAAGACCAATATATCCTTCCTGAGGTGCAGTGCCCAGAACAGAACTCAGTACTCTAAATGGGGTCTAACTAGAGCTTTATATAACAAACAACTTCCACCCCTTTGTATCCCAGCCCCCTTGAGATAAAGGCCAACATTGTATTAGCCTTTTTAACTATTTTGGACCTGTCCACTGGCTTTTAGTGATTTCTGTACATGGACCCTAAATCTCTCTGCTCCTCCACAGTTCCCAGCTTCTCACCATTTAGAAAATAATCTGATCGATCTTTCTTGGGTCCAAAGTGGATGACCTCGCATTTCCCCACATTGAACTCCATCTGCCACTATTTTGCCCACTCACTTAATCGATCAATGTCACTTTGCAACTTTCTGCTCCCATCTACTGGGCCACCTAACTTGGTGTTCTCAGCAAACTTGAATATATAGCTCTCTATTTCTTCATCCAAGTCATTTATAAATATAGTGAAAAGCTGAGGCCCCAGTACAGAACACCACATACTGCCAATTGAAGTACATACCCATTATCCCTAATCTGTGTCAGCCAGTGGCTCAGTGAGTAGCACACGTGCCTCCGAGTCAGAAGGTTGTGGGTTCACGTCCCACTTCAGGGACTTGAGCAAATAAATTTAGGCTGACACTCCAGTGCAGTGCTGAGGGAGTGCTGCAGTGTCGGAGGTGCCGTATTTTGGATGGGACGTTAAACCGAGGCCCCGTCTGCTCTCTCAGGTGGACGTAAAAGATCCCATGGTGCTATTTCGAAGAAGAGCAGGGGAGTTAACCCCAGTGTCCTGCTACCTCAGTCCTCAACCAACATAACAAAAACAGATTATCTGGTCATTATCACATTGCTGTTTGTGGGAGCTTGCTGTGCGCAAATTGGCTGCTGCATTTCCCACATTACAACAGTGACTACACTCCAAAAGTACTTCATTGGCTGTAAAACGGTGGTAGTGAAAGGTGCTATATAAATGTAAGTCTTTCTTTTTTTCTCTATCTCCTACCTCCTAACCAATTCTCTACCCATGTCAGTTGGTTGCCTCTAATTCCATGTGCTCTCGTTTTTGTTAACAGTCTCTTATGTGGAACCTTATCGAATACCTTCTGGAAGTCGATATAAATAACATCCATAGACACTCCATTATCTACCACGTTAGTTACCTCCTCAAAAAATTCAGCTGGGTTCGTTAGACATGACTTGCCTTTCACCAATCCATGCTGGCTCTCTGATTAGTTCATGTTTGTCCAAGTGCTCAGTCACTCGGCCCCTAATAATAGATTCTAGTAACTTCTAGTAAGTCATTTTGTGATCGAGTTTATTACAGCGGATTTTCAACTGTTGGCTGCCCATTTCCCGCCTGAAAAACAGGCGGCCGGCAGTTGAAAAATCGGTGGATGGGAGGCCGTTCAAGTCTTGCCTGATGCAATTTGTAGGTGGGCCTATAAATGGGCAAGCAGCATGCCCGCCTGTTTCAGCCACAAAAATGATTTTTAAATAGTTGAAGAAAAATGAAATTTTTCATTATTTTTGAACATGGTAGAGAAATGGAATTGTAATTCTCATGGGGTTAATCAAATGTGATTTGGGGCTGTGCTTTCATGACATAGGCATCTGTTTGCATGGCATCGGCTCAATCTTCGAAGTTAAAAATTATAATGCTGTGTAAAAATAATGCTTAGCATTCAGTCAGATGTACGATAGGTTTTCTATGGGCTGTGATTAATTACCCAAGGTTATTTGTAACTCATTTTACAATGACATAAACTTTCCACCAGCTGAAGCTGTGACTGGCAAAAACCTAAAGACTGTAAATGTTTACTTTGTTTTGTACATATGTGCCTTTTTGGCCAGTATCCAGAGACAAAGCTATTTAGCTTTATTTTTAAAAAAATTCAATAAAATAACACCATTGCTAAAATATTATCGTTTCACAGCACAAAATAGAAGAGCAAACCAGACATTTGTATTTCAAATTTATAAATCCACAATGAGTTTTTTTAGTCATTAAAATGTATGAGCTATACTAATAAAAACCATACATTGATTCCATTAGTAATGCAACAGGCATGGCCACTAAATCAGGATCTAGCAATCATCCACGTGCAGTTCATTACAGTTGCTGTATCCTTTTATTTTAGCTTTCAGAAGCTTATTTGGACACTTAAAAATAATCTTAAAGCTTCTTTGAACATAAATCATTCTAGCTCTACTGTTTCAAGCTTTATCCTTGACACTTTTTTGGATCATTTTCTGATCTATTATACATACTATATGATCTCCCATGGTGTTGCACACAAGGTGGTCGATTTTAACCCACTTTGACAGCTCCAAAAAGGGTGGTAAAATAGCAGTGTAGTACTTACCGCTCTGTTTACCATGCATTGTGTCAGCCGCCATAATGATTCTGGAAAGGACCTGGGTGGTCGAGCTCGCGCCTTTTATTTTATTCGTTTATGGGATGTGGGTGTCGCTGGCAAGGCCAGCATTTATTGCCCATCCCTAATTGCCCTTGAGGAGGTGGTGGTGAGCCGCCTTCTTGAACTGCTGCAGTCCATGTGGTGAAGGTGCTCGCACAGTGCTGTTAGGTAGGGAGTTCCAGGATTTTGACTCAGCGACGATGAAGGATCACCGATATACTTCTAAGTCAGGATGGTGTGTGACTTGGAGGGGAACTTGGAGGTGGTGGTGTTCCCATGCGCCTGCTGCCCTTGTCCTTCTAGGTGGAAGAGGTCACGGGTTTGGGAGGTGCTGCCGAAGAAGCCTTGGCGAGTTGCTGCAGTACATCTTGTAGATGGTACACACTGCAGCCACGGTCCGCTGGTGGTAGAGGGAGTGAATGTTTAAGGTGGTGGATGGGGTGCCAATCAAGCGGGCTGCTTTGTCCTGGATGGTGTTGAGCTTCTTGAGTGTTGTTGGAGCTGCACTCATCCAGGCAAGTGAAGAGTATTCCATCACACTCCTTACTTGTGCCTTGTAGATGGTGGAAAGGCTTTGGGGAGTCAGGAGGTGAGACACTCGCCGCAGAATACCCAGCCTCTGACCTGCTCTTGCTCCTGTATCAAATGGCAGCATTATTTAAATAGGGGTCCTCTCGTGCGTATAGCACCCACCCTGCGATTTTAACCGGAAATAGCAGGCAGCAGCTGAGTGGAGGGCCAGACCAGGAAACTGACGAGGTCTTCCACTGAACAGAAGGCAGGATGGCCATTTGGAGCAATAAAGGAGCACCCGCATGAATTTTTTTGGATCACTAGATCTTGCTGGAATCAAGGGTGGCTTATTCCAGAGTGCACACATTTGCCTGAGAAATGTTTTCGGCGGCTCTGATTCAACCACGGGGCTATGTCACACGCTATATAGCCAGACCTGGAACTTACAATGGAGAGGTGGCCATGCATTGCCTGTGGTTGTCAAGGGAACGACTGCTCTCAACTTTTTTTTACCTCAGTTTCGTTCCGAGCTGCAGAAAGTGACATGGCGCACATCAGCCGGTTGGTGTTTCACTCCTGCATCAGGCAGGTGACAGACGCACGTCAAGTTCCCCATGGACAGCAACAGCCAACAGTAGAGGGCTGTAGGATAGCGGGCTTCCCCCATGCAGCAAATCAAAGATTGCACGCCTGTCGCCGGCGACATTCATGAACAGGTAGAGGTTTCATTCTCTGAATGGCAAGGCTGTCACTGACCACTCCATGAGAATAATGCAACTGTGCGCGCGCTTTCTTCGCAGGTGCCATGATGCCACCGTACTGCCACAGAGCACAGTGTTACCACTTTTAAGTGCTCATCCAAAACTCTGCTGCCCATATCTGAACTTGCACCAAGTCCCATTCACCCATCACCCCTGTGCTCACTGACCTATTGGCACCAGGTCCAGCAACGCCTCAATTTTAAAATTCTCATCCTTGTCTTCAAATCCCTCCATGGCCTCGCCCCTCCCTATCTCGGTAACCTCCTCCAGCCCTACAACCCATCAAGATCTCTGCGCTCCTCCAATTCTGGCCTCTTGTGCATCCCTGATTTTAATCGCTCCACCATTGACGGCCGTGCCTTCAGCTGCATAGGCCCTAAGCTCTGGAATTCCCTCCCTAAACCTCTCCGTCTTGGTACCTCCCTCTCCTCCTTTAAGACGCTCCTTAAAACCTACCTCTATGACCCATCTGGCCTGAGATCTCCTTATGTGGCTCAGTGTCAAATTTTGTTTGATAACGCTCCTGTAAAACTCCTTGGGATGTTTTACTATGTTAAAGGTGCTATATAAATGCAAGTTGTTGTCTCGATTTCAGTTATACAACATTATGGGAGATCGACTAATAAGGAAACATTTTGCTGAATTGTTTGTTAATAAAACCACCTATAACCATTTGAAAGTCAGTTGTCACAACCTCAATCCATTTGGCACAACAGCAGTGTGGTGTCTTCCGGGAGTTTGGACTGCAGTGGAAACTGCCAAATAGTGTCCTTGCTAATTCTTAAATTATATATTATGTGGAATAGGAAATCAATTTTGCAAATAGAACTGTAGGCACAGAGCCGGAGTCATCTGAATTACTTACTAGTTGCCAAATATTTGTTTTGGTTTGGTTAACACAATAGCCAATTTGGACAAAACTTAATTTGATTTTTAAATAAGATTATTGTTTAGGAGGGGAAAATTCAAAGAACAATAAATGTAGAAGATAATCCATGCAGTCAGACCATTTTTCCTTGAAGTTGAACTTTTTTTTAAAACTTAAAGTGCATTGAAAGCGCCTTTTCTTCTCTGCAGGATATGTGTCATCATATCAGTATTCACTTAGATAAACTTCAGGATACTCTGTTAATTCCTAGTGTGCGTGTGAAGTTCTGCCAAATTCTGCTCCAAATGAAGGTCTCTGACCACAGTCCCGCTACACCCTTAATCAACTCTGTGAAAGGGCCTTTGTTACCATTCTTGCCTTATGATAATCAACAAAGGGAGAAAGTAGTGCATAAGCATTTTGTTCCATTTACACTTTCTACCTATATTATGAATTTCCTTCCATTACCATCAATATTTATACTGCAGGCTATTTAAAAAGCTACAAATTCCTTGTAATCAATCAGCCTAATAGTAAATGTTAGAAAATTATAAATAATAATTCAGACATTTGGCATTCTTTTCCCACCCTATGACATGTATACTAATTTTTAAATTATAGGTGTAAATCTATACTGTATTTAGTTTAATAACTTGCATTTATATAGCGCCTTTAACATAGTAAAATGCCCCAAAGTGCTTCACCGGAGCATAATCAGACAAAAAAATTGACATCGAGCCAAAGGAGGAGACATTAGGACAGGTGACCAAAAGCTTGGTCAAAGAGGTAGGTTTTAAGGAGCATCTTAAAGATGGAGAGAGGGGTGGAGAGGCAGAGAGGTTTAGGGAGGGAATTCCAGAGCTTAGGGCCTAGACAGCTGAAGGCGCGGCAGTTAATGATAGGCCAAAGGAAGTCGGGGATGCACAAGATGCTAGAATTGGAGAAACGCAGAATTCTCGGAGGGTTGTAGAGTTGGAGGAGGTAGCACCGATAGGGAGGGGTGAGACGATCGAGGATTTGAACACAAGGATGAGAATTTTAAATTTGAGGCGTTGGTGGACTAGGAGCAAATGTCAGTCAGTGAGCACAGGGTTGATGGGTGAATGGGACTTGGTGCGAGTAGGATACGGGCAGCAGAGTTTTGGATGAGCTCAAGTTTATGGAGGGTGGAAGGTTGGTCAGGACAGCATTGGAATAGTAGAGTCTGGAGGTAATGAAAGCATGTTTGAGGGTTTCAGCAGTAGATGGGCTGAGATGGGGGCGGTGAAGGGCGATACTACGGAGGTGGAAGTAGGGGGTCTTGGTGATGAAGATATATGCCTTTCATATATCTGTTACTTTCTTTATGTCACCAATATGCTAGACACAGTACTCCAATAAAAATTACTGGTTGTTAGCTTGAAACAGCTTGACTAATCCATTGCTCATAAAATCAGTGTAATGAGCTAACCAGTGAGCTCAGCCATGATGTCTAAAGTGAGTGATGGAAACATGATGCATTGCTTTCAATCCATAGGTAGAAACTTTTTTTGAAGTCATGAGGATAACTGAGCTTTTAGTGTTATGTTAAGAGCCATGACTTCTACAACCTGAAGAAGGGTTCCTGTATGACTTAAAGCACTAGTGACTACAGTTGGTCTAACTAACATTATCACCCACATTTTTTGGAGACAGAGAATAGCTTGTGTAAAACTAGTAAGTTCCATTTTATACAACAGATGTCAGGAATTAATCCATGTAATTAAATAAAGTTAGTGCACATTTTATGGTCTTGATGCATGTTATTGTGGAACTAATTATTTATGATACAGATTAAGTAATTCAGACTGTATCGGTGCTGTTTCCTGCTCTAGCCCTGAACTAGAAAAATTCATTCATTTTGCTTCCAATTTCCACCCTTCCCTCACCTTCACATGGTCCATCTCCGACTCTTCCCTTCCCTTCCTCGACTTCTCTGTCTCCATCTCTGGGGATAGGCTATTGACAAACATTCACTATAAGCCTACTGACTCCCACAGCTACCTGGACTACACTTCCTCCCACCCCGCTTCCTGTAAGGACTCTATTCCATTCTCCCAGTTTCTCCGTCTCCGCCGCATCTGCTCTGACGATGCCACCTTCCATACTAGTGCTTCCGACATGTCTTCCTTTTTCCTCAACCGAGGATTCCCCTCTACCGTGGTGGACACGGCCCTTGACTGTGTCCGTTCTATATCCCGCATTTCTGCTCTTACCCCTTCCCCTCCCTCCCGGAACCACGATAGGGTTCCCCTTGTCCTCACCTTTCACCCCACCAGCCTCCACATTCAACGGATCATCCTCCGCCATTTCCGCCACCTTCAGCATGATCCCACCACCAAACACATCTTTCCCTCACCTCCCCTTTCAGCATTTCGTAGGGACTGCTCCCTCCGCGACACCCTGGTCCACTCCTCTATCGTCCCCAACACCCCTTCCCCTTTGCCCTGCACCTCCCCGTGCAAGTGCAAGAGATGCAACACCTGCCCTTTTACCTCCTCCCTTCCCACTGTCCAGGGCCCCAAACACTCCTTCCAGGTGAAACAACGATACTTGTACTTCTTGCAATTTAGTATACTGTATTCGCTGCTCACGATGCGATCTCCTCTACATTGGGGAGACCAAACGCAGATTGGGTGACCGCTTTGCATAGCACCACCGTTGAGTTCGTAAGGGGGCACTCCGAGCTTCCGGTCGCCTGTCACTTTAATTCTCCGCTCCACTCCCACTCTGACCTCTCCGTCCTCGGCCTCTTACACTGTTCCGATGAAGCTCAACGTAAGATCGAGGAACAGCACCTCATCTTTCGATTAGGCGCTTTACAGCCTTCTGGACTCAACATAGAGTTCAACAATTCAGACCATAACCTCTGCTCCTATCATTTTTTTTCTCTCTCTCACATGGCAGCTGTTGATGATTCTGCCATTGCCATTTACACTTCATCTAGAATCATCTTTTGTTTCTTAACTTGTCCCATTACCATCTCCTTTTGCCTTCCACCATCATCCCTTTTGTCTCTTAATCACTCCTGCCTTCCATCCTATCACAGACCTTCCCTTTTGTTCTTTCCTCCCCTCACCCCTCTCCCTGCCCCTACACTTGCTTAAAAACCTGTTATATCTCCAACTTTTTCCAGTTCTGACGAAGGGTCCTCGACCTCAAACGTTAACTCTGTTTCTCTCTCCACCGATGCTGCCTGACCTGCTGAGTATTTCCAGCATTTTCTGTTTTTATTTCAGATTTCCAACATCCACAGTATTTTGCTTTTGTATTAGGTAATTCAGTGTTGCTGCAGCTTCCTGATAGCATAAATCATACTTTTAGTTGATTAACTATTTTAAAAGAGCAAAAGGAGCTATTCCTACAGTTTTAAAAAAATGTTTTGGCATAGCCATTTTGTTACAAGTTTAGAGTCTCTGTTAGACACCTTCTGTGGTACAATTACGTCCAGTCACTCCCATAAGCAGATCCCATGTCCGTCACATTCCACAGGCGACCCTCACTGCTCAATAGCTACTGATATTAACGTAACCCAGGATGTAACAAAAGGCCCCACTTGACATACACATGGTTGAACAAAAGTAGCAATTCCAGATTTTTTTTTTGAAACTTCAACGCTTCCTACAATACACAAGCCAATAAAGCACACAACGATATTCCAAATAGGGGATGGAATATTCAGGTTGTTCAATTTCCTTTTGGGTCCACTTCTAGCTTTGAAGCCAGCCTACTGGATCTTAATTCCTAGCTCAGGCCAAGAACTGCCATTTCACAGCCTTTGTTAGACGTGATTTACCCTGAATGGGGGTTTTACTCTCTTTTTGTTAATTCTGACCCCAGAAAGCAGAATCTTTTCAGATTATCCTGGCAAGTACCTTTCATTCTCTGAAGCATGCTAGATTAGGCACCCTGCCTGAGTTCTAATTTACATCAGCCTTATTGGCATATGAATTTAACCCCTTGAGAGCTAAGTTTAACTCAATAGTCGCATTTTTAACAGAAAATGACACCAAAGTCCTGTAGCGGAATAGTCAGAAATCCCAAGACATGATCCTATTTAAAAACTTTTTTTGTTAGACTCACTGGAATATACTGGCATTAAACTATTCCCAGAATGTTGATATCAACCATAGCATTACCAATCAAAATCAATGTTTATTAAAAGGGTAAAGAAGCATATTTAAGTTTAGTGGGATTTTTATCTGAAAAATTGTTCCTCGGATGTTGAAACCACAAGTAAATAAGGGCGAGACAAGACTATCACAGTAAAATCTCTACTGTTACATTACGTTCCAGCTTGAAACCAGTTCAAAATATATATTTAGGTGGGAACTGAGACGAATTAAATTTCTAACTTCTCACCAAGATTCTTGAGCGCCAAAAACCGGCGTAAATTGAGTGAAACCAATTGGAAATCAGAGGAGAGAACTGTTGCGCCCCATGGAAATTGTTTCTGGTCATTTCTTCTGCTGGCAATAGTGCCTGCTATTTGGATAACTCGCATTTGTTAATTAGGTGCTGTGTCATTTTAATGCCTTTCATGCAGTGCTTTTGTCATTCCCACAGGCATCATCAACATGGCCACCTAAAGTGGGCATCCATGGCTGCTGGGGCCTGATCTGTTGTCAGCAAGTGCTTTAAATAGCCTTGTATGAAGACAGCAAAGAGAATTTACAGCCCATGGGTTAACTTTTTTCTTTTCTTTTTTCACTTAAGTTATTTAGTTATCTTTACCATTGGGCTAGTGACATTTTTGCCCCAAACTCATTAACAGCACAGTGGAATTCCCTCTAAATTTATCACTTTTTTTGGAGGAAAAAGATCAACCGAGGGATGCGGGTCAGGTTGCATCATCGGCCAGTACTCGCATACAGCCGCCTTGGCAAAATTGAGAAGCACACACCTCAGAATCACAGAATCCCCACAGTGCAGATAGAGGCCATTTCGGCCCATCGAGCCTGCACCGACACATATCCCACCCTATCCCCGTAACCCCACGTATTTAATCCCCCCTAACACTAAGGGTCAATTTATCATAGCCAAATCAACCTAACCCGCACATCTTTGGACTGTGGGAGGAAACCGGAGCACCCGGAGGAAACCCAGGCAGACACGGGGAGAATGTGCAAACTCCACACAGACAGTCAACCGAGGCCGGATTCGAACCCGGGTCCCTGGCGCTGTGAGGCAACAGTACTAACCACTATGCCACCGTGTTGCCCACACCTACAACGGTTAGAGGAGCAGCAACTGCACAGACTGCAGTTCACAAGAGAGACTGTGGCTAATATTTAAAAAAAATTATTCGTTTATGGGTTGTGGGCATTGCTGGCAAGGCCAGCATTTATTGCCCATCCCTAATTGCCCCTGAGAAGGTGGTGGTGGTGAGCCGCCTTCTTGAACCACTGCAGTCTGTGCGGTGAAGGTACTCCCACAGTGCTGTTAGGGAGGGAGTTCCAGGATTTTGACCCAGCGACGATGAAGGATCGGCGATATACTTCTGAGTCAGGATGGTGTGTGACTTGGAGGGGAACTTGGAGGTGGTGGTGTTCCCATGCGCCTGCTGCCCTTGTCCTCTAGGTGGAAGAGGTCGCGGGTTTGGGAGGTGCTGCCGAAGAAGCCTTGGCGAGTTGCTGGTGGTGGAGGGATGAATGTTTAAGGTGGTGGATGGGATGCCATATCCTGCAACGCGACCTGCAGCCAAACAGTCCAAGTACTGATAGGAGTAGTACCTGACTCGTCTTAGGACAATCCTCTCATTTCCCCAGCTTTAGCCTCCTCTATGGCCTCTCTTCCCAGGATTTGCAAGCCGTCCTTATTTTACTGTTAGTGTGCAAAGATTAACGGGTCCTCTTGCTATGATTGCTCTCTTTTATCAGCTGTATTATTCTGCAAGTAGAGTGGAAGAAGTGAGAGGTTGCAATTGTCTTGATATATAGTGATATCCAACTGTCAGCATACAATGGAGGTGATGACATGTACATGCCTCATTTAACTACATTAGGTGGGTTGATCAATTAGTCTGAATGCTTGATGCAAAGATATGGCTGGTGGTGCTAAGTGTTTTGTACTTAATGGGCATCCATGGCAATCATTGGAAGTATTTGAGAGGGAGAAAATTATTGTAAGCATCATAGATGGTTAGTGAATTAATAGAGGGCAACAGTGAATGCTTTTACTTTGGCTGAACTCATAGTTTAACTAAAGTTCTGTCTCCAGGTATATGGTGTGTTACTCATGGGATTCATACTATACTTGCTGAGCAGCTTGCCTTAGAGTATTATGGCACTGCATCCCACAGAGAGCACCCCCCCGCCCTCCCCATACCTCATTTCCTCCATAGAATTTTTATGGACCCATCAAAAAAGCAGGACATTCTGCACCTGTTGGCAGACATCTATCAAAATAGAAGGGTGTCATCTTGCCAACCATGATGCCTGTCCCTATAAGCTGCCACAGGCCTTTAATGATGGCAGCAGCACATAACTTCCTACCCTGATATTGCCAGATTCCAATTACTATTTCTCCACATCAATAACTCCCTGAGATTGTGAAAATGATGCTGACCCGAGAAATAAGTACACGTCCGAGTACCATAGTTTGGGAGAAGCACTTCCTGCACCATCCTACATCCAGTTGGGGTTACACCAAATCTGAAAAAGCATTTTTTTGTATCTATCTGTGCTCTTTGTAATTTTCTTGGGGGGAGAAATTCATTATCGCCTCTTTTGGGGGCGGTAACCTTTGAAAGCTGGGAAACTTAGCGCTCACGAAATTGGGTTTAGCGCTCCAGGAAGGAAGTGGAGTGTTAAATCAAGCGCTCCACTTCCTTCCTGGAGTGCTAAAGGACGCAGGTGGGGCGGTAGTGGTGCAGCGCTGCCGCGTTCCGAGGCTCCTTCCCTCCCTTAAAGGGAAGGGCCATCTATGAAGGCTCTGCATTGGGACCAGTTAGCTGGTCCCCGATCCGGCTCAATCAGCCCCATGCACTCCAGCAGAGTGCCGGCCGGGCTGATCGATGGCGGCCCAGGAGAACTGAAAAAAATTGACCAAAACCATTTCACAAATTTAGGTACTTAACTTGGCAACCTCCCCTTTAACTTTCGCCCCCGAAGCGCCCGGCCTCCCGATCAACACCTCCGGCGATGCTGCAGGGGGCGGAACCGAAGTTCAGGTCTGGGGTGCTACCGGGGCGATGCGCACGGCAATGACGTCACGATCTCCGGGCGAAGGAGATTGTGTCACAAAGTCTTATTGCCGCCGCAAACCTCTCACCAAAGTTCGCAGGAGTCGTTCATCTTGCCGCGCCCGGGCAGTAAGTCGTTAGCGCCCCGTTATTGCCCCCCAGGGGCGCTAACGGGAGGCGCTAACCCACTGAATTTCTCCCCCCTTATTTCCAATTGATTAAGATGCTGTTGTGCCTGTATTTTTCTGAAGAGTAGCAATCACATTCTAAAGAAATTTCCATTCACATTCTGCAGCAAGTCACAGTCCTTGCAGCTGCCACGACAGTTGCTGTCCCGCTCTGAACCGAGCTTCCTTGCTTTGTCCTGGTCACAGTCCTCTCTTCTGGCCTGTTGTGGGCCAAACCTCTGGCCTTTCTGCTTTTTCCTACAAGGACACCTAGGATTTGCTACTGACCAAGAAAATTCTTTAACTATGAAGTACAGTTGGAAAAATTGTGACTAAAATAAATTTGTAATTTAAAAGGGGGGAGGGGTGAACTATTTGCTCTCGGAGAGATACAAAGACAACCATAAGAGAAATTCTGTGAATAACTGGAGTGCAAGGCAAGCAGAAGCAGTTAAAGGAATAAAAGATACCATTTTTTAAATTTTTATATTCGTCTATCATCATCCATTTATTTTGTTTATAATCATCACAGGAGATTAAGCAGTTACAAAAATATAATCAAATTAGACTCTTCCTAAAGATGAGAAGGATTTCCAAACAGTTAAAAGACAGCCAGTTCTCTGTAACGTTTGCAGTGATTGCGCTGAAATAATGTACAGTTAGCTTTGCTTTTATTTTTGAAATGACCATTCGAAGTGGATCTGCAATTAGAGCAGACACTTGTTGTAGAAGACAAACCTATCCCAATTGCAAATCTGCCTTGGCAGTACATGTAAACATAACTTACTGAAGACAATTTAATGGCAATCTCAGCTGGTTTGAAGCTTGAAGACTTGTTTTCCTCAGCATTGCACGCTAATGCCAACATTCTGAGAACAGACAGCTGCATGCAAGGGTCACCTGATGAGTTAAAACTTTAATATTGATTACATTTTAATAGGTGCCTTGGAAATTATTTTTAAAAGGACGGTACTACATAATATGTATAAATCAAGATTTGGTAATAATCCAGAATTCTTCATTAACCCTTTAACTGCTGACTGATACTGAGGCAGCGTTGGT
Source organism: Squalus acanthias (assembly GCA_030390025.1). Classification (NCBI taxonomy): domain Eukaryota; kingdom Metazoa; phylum Chordata; class Chondrichthyes; order Squaliformes; family Squalidae; genus Squalus; species Squalus acanthias. The sequence goes on along the minus strand of CM059425.1, from coordinate 17,317,679 downwards.
GGTACCTCTCCAGTGCTTTGAGGTGTCTGCTGTACACGGTCCATGTCTCTGAGGCATACAGCAGGGCAGGTATCACTGCCGCTCTGTAGACCATGAGCTTAGTGCTGGGTTTGAGGTCCTGGTCTTCAAACACTCTCTTCCTCAGGCGACCGAAGGCTGCACTGGCACACTGAAGGCGGTGTTGGACTTCGTCATCGACGTCTGCCCTTGTTGACAGTAGGCTCCCGAGGTATGGAAAGTGGTCCACGTTGTCCAAGGCCTTGTCGTGGATTTTGATAATCGGGTGGCAGTGCTGTGTGGCGGGGGCAGGTTGGTAGAGGACCTTTGTCTTACGGATGTTTAGTGTAAGGCCCATGCTCTCGTACGCTTCGGTGAAGGTGTTGACGATGGTTTGGAGTTCGACCTCCGAGTGAGCACAGACGCAAGCGTCGTCTGCATACTGTAATTCGATGACAGAGGATGGGACGACCTTGGATCTGGACTGGAGTCGACGGAGGTTGAACAGTTTCCCGTTTGTTCTGTAAATTAGCTACACTCCAGCGGGGAGCTTACTGAGGGTGGGATGGAGCATTGCAGCCAGGAAGATCGAGAAGAGCGTTGGTGCAATGAAACAGCCTTGCTTGACCCCGGTGCGTACGTGAATTGGGTCTGTGGTGGAACCATTGGTCAGGATCACAGCTTGCATGTCGTCATGAAGCAGGCGGAGGATGGTGATAAACTTTTGAGGGCAGCCGAATTTGAGGAGGACACTCCATAATCTCTCACGGTTGACAGTGTCGAAGGTCTTTGTGAGGTCAAAGAAGGCCATGTACAGCGGTTGGTGCTGTTCCCTGCATTTCTCTTGTAATTGATGCGCGGTGAAGATCATGTCCATTGTGCCCGTTATAGATCGGGTTCTGTAACGGGTGTGTGATGCGCTCCGCCCGTTATCGATCGGGTTCTGTAACGGGTGTGCGATGCGCTCCGCCCGTTATAGATCGGGTTCTGTAACGGGTGTGCGATGCGCTCCGCCCGTTATCGATCGGGTTCTGTAACGGGTGTGCGATGCGCTCCGCCCGTTATCGATCGGGTTCTGTAACGGGTGTGCGATGCGCTCCGCCCGTTATCGATCGGGTTCTGTAACGGGTGTGCGATGCGCTCCGCCCGTTATCGATCGGGTTCTGTAACGGGTGTGCGATGCGCTCCGCCCGTTATCGATCGGGTTCTGTAACGGGTGTGCGATGCGCTCCGCCCGTTATCGATCGGGTTCTGTAACGGGTGTGCGATGCGCTCCGCCCGTTATCGATCGGGTTCTGTAACGGGTGTGCGATGCGCTCCGCCCGTTATCGATCGGGTTCTGTAACGGGTGTGCGATGCGCTCCGCCCGTTATCGATCGGGTTCTGTAACGGGTGTGCGATGCGCTCCGCCCGTTATCGATCGGGTTCTGTAACGGGTGTGCGATGCGCTCCGCCCGTTATCGATCGGGTTCTGTAACGGGTGTGCGATGCGCTCCGCCCGTTATCGATCGGGTTCTGTAACGGGTGTGCGATGCGCTCCGCCCGTTATCGATCGGGTTCTGTAACGGGTGTGCGATGCGCTCCGCCCGTTATCGATCGGGTTCTGTAACGGGTGTGCGATGCGCTCCGCCCGTTATAGATCGGGTTCTGTAACGGGTGTGCGATGCGCTCCGTTAATTTAACACCCAAGCGGGGAAGGTGAAAACTACCCTCCATTTCACGCCTCCATTTTCGGTTTTCCATCTGTTCCCCCTCACCCCAGCTTTAACGTGGTTGGAAGAAGAGCTCCAGCTTGAATTAAATTTGAGGGGGAGAAGAGTGCCAGGTTGGTGAAGAGGGAGGAAAAGAGTGCTAGGAGGAACTGAGGGATAGTGGGAGAAGAGTGTGGGAGAAAATGATCAGTATAAACTGGGAGAATTGGAAGAGGAGAGTGTGTCTCTGAAAGGTTAGCAAGTTGGATGTGGCGCTGCCTCTGAACTGGGAAGAGGAGGGGTTTAGATTGACTCGTGCATAGTATTTTTCCTGAAAGACTGCAATGGTTTCTTTCTATCTAATACTTTTCTATGTTTGTATAGCCCTTAAATTTGTTCTTCTATTTAGCATTTTCTTTTTCACTTGAGATTAATAAGCATTCTTTGTCTGAAATAATCCTCAACCAGCCTATTTCTGATGCAAGACTTCATTAGAACCCACTGTTTAGTAGGTCACAATTCTGAATCTACGTATTCATTTGTATTATTAAAGTATTTTTGCCTCTACCGCATCAACTTCTCTACTAATAGTGTGGGTTGAACATACAAGAACTAATTCTGTGATCGCAGCTAAAAAAACACTGGACTGCTGCACAAAGCCTGAGGTTTGTGCCAGCAGAGTCATGAGCTGCTTCACCAGATGCTGCAAAGCTAGTTCATGAACATAGTTTAAATATAATCTTTTTGTGCAGCTGGAGCCTTGCACACGAGCATGAGGGTGAGGGGGAACAGATGGAAAACCCAAAATGGAGGGTAGTTTTCACCTTCCTCGCTTGGGTGTTAAATTGACGGAGCACATTGCACACTCGTTACAGAACCCGATCTATAATGGGCGGAGCGCATCGCACACCCGTTACAGAACCCGATCTATAACGGGCAGGCAATCTGCTCTGCCAGTTTACCACCCAAGTTGAAGTTGAGGGTATGGTAGCATAGTGGTTATGTTACTGGACCAGTAATCCAGAGGCCTGGAGTAATAATCTGGACACGTGAGTTCAAATCCCACCACGGCAGCTGGGGGATTTCAGTTCAATAAATTGAAAAAAAAATCTGGAATTAAAAAGCTAGTATCAGTAATGGTGACCATGAAACTACCGGATTGTCGTAAAAACCCATCTGGTTCACTAATGTCCTTTAGGGAAGGAAACCTGCCGTTCTTACCCAGTCTGGCCTATATGTGACTCCAGACCCACAGCAATGTGGTTGACTCTTAACTGCCCTCTGAAATGACCCAGCAAGCTACTCAGTTGTACCAAATCTCTGCGACAAAAGTCAGCACTGTGGGAGAAACTTCACCACAGGACTGCAGCGGTTCAAGAAGGCGGCTCACCACCACCTTCTCAAGGGCAATTAGGGATGGGCAATAAATGCCAGCCTTGTCAGTGACACCCACATCCTGCCCTGTCCACATTACCATTCTTTACCTCCACTTAATTAATGCAGCCATTTTCCGTTTCTCCACTCCCAAAGCACCGGGTCCAGCTTCTTCCCTCTTTCCCCCAAAGCACTGCTCCGAGCATCTGCTCCTTTCCCTTTGATGTGCTCCTTTCTTCCCCTTCATTAGCATCTATTTCCCACCTTCCCTCTCCCTTTTGTTGGCACCCATTATCCACCTTCCTACTTTCCTTTGTTCATTCATTCCCTCAGTAGCAGACCTACCCAAATCCTGCCACTCAAAGACTGGACCAGACCCCAATTCTCTCTACAGTACCACTCCATGTGAGCGCTGCCACTTATGGAAGGAATCCCACCTTTACATAGTCTGGGTGGGAATTCTCGTAGGAACAGTTGTCCCTCCTACAGTGTGCAGAGGTGAGGATCCCTTCCATTAGCAATACTTTTATGAGATGACTTTGATGGGAGAAGGCCTGTTAGCAGCAGGACTGGGGCAGCACGAAGAATAGAGGAGCCCAATCTGGTCTATTAGTGGCAGAACGCTAGTGAAGTGACACTGAAGGGAGAGCAAATGCTCTCTTGACCCCAAAATGCTGGCCGTTAGTGTGAAATGCTGATGGCATGCATGCCTTTGGCAGTCTTTGCCAAGGCTGAAAGGGAGAGAGAGGAACAAAGTGACAGGCAAAAATTAAGTTAAAAGGAAAACTTTAACTGAATCTGAACCTTTCCCTTCTCTACCATGCCTCTAGCTATGCATTTACCTTAATAGTTTGGCTGTTCCTGTACTGAGTAACACTGGCAGTAATAGTGAGATTATTACCTTTTGAAGTTCTGCTTCTTAATCTACTTCCCAATACTAAAAACATTCTTTACAGGACCTGAATCCTATTCTTCTTTGTGTTGATGGCTCTGACATGAACCATGACTTCTGCTAATCCTCTTTTTTGAAGTGTGTCTCCCATACAGTGTGGAATGTCTTCAACTGTTTCTCCAGCTCAGTAATTTTGAGCTGAAGCAAGTTCACCTGAAGACACCTCTTTACACCTGTGGCTATCCTGGAGACTCTGACCAATTCTCGGCTTCTCTGCTCACCAGCCTATAATTTTTAACTCATTCACTTCATTGGCCGTAAAGTTAAAGCCTGGTAAACAAAGAAGTGGAAAACCCCAGCTTCACTTACCAGAAACTCCCACAGATATGCAAGTTTCCTACAACACTGGTTTTCACTGTCCTGCCATAATAAATGGACTAAAAGAATCAGAAACTCATAACTAAAAGTAATTGCAAGCCAGCTACACTTCTGTACTAAAATCCAATGCAGGTCAAATTCTCCGTACTCTCCAAGGTGCCTTCTCACTCCACTGCTCCTTGTACAAATAAGAGGAAATTGAGTTGCAATCTACTCAAATGTTGGTGTAACAACACAGTCAGTATACCGAGTTCATTGCCTTATCTTGTAGGTCTAGGTGCACTTTGTCTCAGTGCTGAACTCCCAGGAAAAAAAAAACCTTGATTCTGTAAGCTTTTTGAAGCTCAACAAAACTCTCATTTGCTCAACCTTAATTTAAACTTCTACAAAAATCCATCTGATGACTCAGTCAAGAATTCTCTCATCTTAGTCACTTCCTCTATTCAAATTACATTTAGCACAGTCCAGTTAGTTTAGTAACTCTGCAATTAAGCTACTTAATTTAAAGAAAAATAGCTCAATACTCAAGCCTCAGGTACATCAGCACACTAAGAACTCCTGTTCAGGCCAATTCACTCACCAAAAGCTCATGCTTTTACGATCTGACTCAATCAACCTCTCAGTCTAGATGTATTTAACCAAAGAAAAGTGAATTTCTGAAGTTAAATAATGCCTTCTTAAGTGAATGCTGTGGAATTTTGCTAAATTAAATCTAAAATCAGATTATAACCACTTGTTTAAAGGGAACTTTAGTGTACTCTTTTTGTATGGGTACCAAATCAAAAACTGTAAATCAAATAAAACTTTAAATGAAACTTAATAACTCAAATTAAAATTTGGTAACCCGGGGTGACGATGCACTCCAGTCCCCACGGTGCCCACCGGTCGCGGAAAAACTCAAGCGTTTAGTGTAAGGATAATTGCTAGGATGCTAAGTAGATATCTTGAGATGAGGCTTAGGTAAACTTTTTTGGGGAGGGAAATTACATTGTATTAGTAATCCCAATTATGACTATTTTAATCAATTAGGATTAATCCTTAAACAGAAGCACTTAAACCCTTAAATCATAATTTTTTAAAGAGGCACAAACAATTAATTCCAAATTCTGATTAAAAACTTTTCAAATTATAATTAATCCCAATTACAAGGTTTCTTGGACCTGGTACTGTGTAATGAGACAGCATTAATAAATGATCTCATAGTAAAGGATCCTCTAGGAAAGAGTGATCATAGCATGGTTGAATTTCAAATTCAGTTGGAGGGTGAGAAAGTTGTATCTGAAACCAGTGTCCTGATATTAAACAAAGGCAATTACAATGGCATGAGGGCAGAACTGGCTAAAGTGGACTGGAAAAATAAATTAAAGGGTAAGACAGGTGAAATGCAGTGATGGGCATTTAAGGAGATATTTCATAACTCTCTACAAAAATATATTCCAGTGAGAAAGAAAGATTTTAAGAGAAGGGAGTACCATCCGTGGCTAACTAAGGAAGTAAAGGATGGTATCAAATTGAAAATGAAGGCATACAATGTTGCCAAGATTGGTGGGAGACCAGAGGATTGGGAAATTTTTAAAAATAGCAAAGGATGACTAAAAAAATAATAGAGATGAATTATGAGAATAAACTGGCAAGAAATATTAAAACAGATAGTAAGAGCTTCTACAGGTATATAAAAAGGAAGAGAGTAGCTAAAGTAAACATTGGTCCCTTAGAGGATGAGACTGGGGAATTAATAATGCATCCCAGGGTCTTAAAAGAAGTGGTTGCAGAGATAGTGGATGCATTGGTTGCAATATACCAAAATTCCCTGGACTCTGGAGAGGTCTCAGCGGATTGGAAAACCGCAAATGTAACACCCCTATTTAAGAAAGGAGGGAGACAGAAAGCAGGAAACTATAGACCAGTTAGCCTAACATCTGTCGTTGGGAAAATGCTAGAGTCCTTCATTAAAGAAGCAGTAGCAGGGCATTTGGAAAATCATAATGCAGTCAAGCAGAGTCAACATGGTTTTATGAAAGGGAAATCATGTTTTAAAAATTTGCTGGAGTTCTTTGAGGATGTAACAAGCAGGGTGGACAAAGGTGAGCCAGTGGATGTGGTGTATTTGGATTTCCAGAAGGCATTCGATAAGGTGCCACATAAAAGGTTACTGCAAAAGATAAGAGTTCACGGAGTTGGGAATAATATATTAGCATGGATAGAGAATTGGCTAACTAACAGAAAGCAGAGAGTCGGGATAAATGGGTCATTTTCTGGTTGGCAAACGGTAACTAGTGGGGTGCCACAGGGATCGGTGCTGGGCCTCAACTATTTACAATCTACATTAATGACTTGGATGAAGGGACTGAGTGTAATGTAGCCAAGTTTGCGGATGATACAAAGATGGGTGGGAAAGCAAGATGTGTAGAGGACTCAGAATCTGCAGGCTAGGTGAGTGGGAAAACATTTGGCAGATGGAGTATAATGTGGGAAAGTGCGAGGTTATCCACTTTGGCAGGAAAAATAAAAAAGCAAATTATTATTTAAATGGAGAGAGATTACAAAATGCTACAGTTCAGAGGGACCTGGGGGTCCTTGTGCATGAAACACAAAAAGTTAGCATGCAGGGACAGCAAGTAATCAAAAAGGCAAATGGAATGTTGTCGTTTATTGCAACGGGGTTGAAGTATAAAAGCAGGGAAGTCCTGCTACAACTGTACAGGGTATTGGTGAGACCACACCTTGAGTATTGCGTACAGTTTTGGTCTCCTTATTTAAGAAGGATATACTTGCATTGGAGGCAGTTCAGAGATGATTCACTAGGTTAATTCCAGAGATGAAGGGGTTGACTTGTGAAGAAAGGTTGAGCAGGTTGGGCCTATACTCATTGGAATTTAGAAGAATGAGAGGTGATCTTATTGAAACATATAAGATACTGAGGGGGCTCGACAAGGTAGATGCAGAGAGGATGTTTCCCCTCGTGGGGAAATCTAGTACTTGGGGGCATAGTTTCAGAATAAAGGGTCGCCCTTTTAGAACTGAGATGAGGAGGAATTTCTTCTCTCAGAGGGTCGTAAATCTGTGGAATTCTCTGCCCCAGAGAGCCGTGGAGGCTGTGTCATTAAATACATTTAAGGTCGAGATAGACAGATTTTTGCAAGATAAGGGAGTGAAGGGTTATGGGGAGCGGGCAGGGAAGTGGCTTTGAGCCCAAGATCAGCCACGATCTTATTGAATGGCGGAGCAGACTCGAGGGGCCAAGTGGCCTCTTCCTGCTCCTATTTCTTATGTTATGTTCTCCATGGCGTTTATATAACTTGCACTCTGGTTATTAAACAGTGGGGCAGATTTGTCTTTGCTGTCAATTTACAGACCAGTTTTCGCAAATATTAGCTGGTAACTGAACAAAACACAGCCCATGATCTGTTTACACACTCTTCAGAAAATTGCTTACCTCTGAGTTAGTTTTGTGTTTCCACATAACACTGATCACTTACCAGAATACTGAAGTTCAACTTCAACAAATATGTATTATCCTGGTTTTGATTTGAGTTTCTAATCAGAACAATTTTATATATCTCAAAAATCTCGATTACCTGCATTTGTTTTTCGACAAAAGTTCAGTAACATTTTTATTACAGAAGCACAGTAGCACTTGGAGGGAAAAGTGCAGAAAAAATGCATTTTTACCAGTCCACAGAACTAAGAGGTGCATGTGTCAGGAAACAAATTAAGGCTTGGTAACAACTTGCTTGCACATACCAGAAATTTGCTTCTATACACTTTGAAATGATTAAAACTTGCAGCTCCTTAAGTCAGTAACATGCTACAGATGTATTTATTTTAAGACCATTGCATCTAATGATCCCTGTGTGTGTGCATGTGAACAACCTCAGAAATTTGATGCTTTATTTTGCTAATCGAGCTGTTCGCCAGCTGGGATGGCTGTGGCTGTATAATAATGCTGGGTTAAATCCATTAGCCCTTGTACAATGGCAGATAAATCAGTTGAACTAAAAGGCACCAGGATGCTGAGTAAATTGTCAAAGTTGTCTAGAACAGTAGAACCTTCTTGCATAACATTTAACTATTTGAAGACTGAACACATTTTTGGAACCCAAATAACATGTTAAAATTGTCAGTTTTATTTTTACTTTTACTCAAGCAATTCTGGTTCCCAACGTTATGCAATTATATATGCTGTAGAATTATTCACCAACACATTTTAATTTTATTCAATACACTATAAATGTGCGGAGGAGGGTGTAGATTTGTGTTGTGGTGTTGTCTATGTGTTCTTGAACATTGATTTGTCAACCTTAACTCCTTCAAATCCTCCATCAGTTTCTAATCAAACTTAAAATGTGTCCACATCTCAGCAGATACGAAGAGCCTACCATTCTTTTAATTAAAAAAAGCATGTTTTTTCAATATTAATAAACTGCTTATGTAATTGCAGGAATCCACAGCATTCAATTTTGGTAGTGGCAATAAAAAAAATCAGCAGCCAATCGCAATACAGCTGCAATAGTAAACTTTTCATGATCCTCAAGTAGCTAATGAGTCACTTAACCCACTATAGATCTCAATTATTAGTAACGCACCTGTGGAGTTAGGAACATAGGAACAGGAGGAGGCCATTCAGCCCCTCGAGCCTGTTCCGCCATTCAATGAGATCATTGCTGATCTGTGACCAAACTCCATATACCCGCCTTTGGCCCATATCCCTTAATAGCTTTGCTTAACAAAAAGCTATCAAATACCGATTTATAATTAACAATTGATCGAGCATCATTTGCCGTTTACGTAAGAGAGTTCCAAACTTCTGCCACCCTTTGTGTGTAGAAGTGTTTCCTAATTTCACTCCTGAAAGGTCTGGCTCGAATTTTTAGACTATGCCCCCTAGTCCTAGAATCCCCAACCAGTGGAAATAGTTTCTCTCTATCTACCCAATCTGTTCCCCTACAGATGGGGTAGATAATAGTTTACAATAATTGGAGAAGATTTTGAATGCTGGCAGATAAAGCTGTTTTACCAAAGAGGCTCTGCCAGCACTGGTAAGCATAATAATGGAGGGGCACAGGACAAAGCACCTGACTCCTGAGATGTGCCTTGAAGATCCCCGTACAATAAAACTTGAGGGCAGTGACTGCCACTGCTTTGCAGATGCTTCTACTGCAGGTTGTTATGGAGGAGTTGGCACATGTCAGTGACAAGTTCCCTGGTGAGCTTGAGCCTTCTCGAAAACTGCTCCTCTCCCATGCTCAGTTGAATGACTGTTGCCGTATACCTCCTGCCTGAATAGTGGATGCATTGGTTGTCATTTTCCAAAATTCCAAAGATTCCAGAACGGTTCCCGCAGATTGGAAGGTAGCAAATGTAACCCCACTATTTAAGAAAGGAGGGAGAGAGAAAACAGGGAACTATAGACCAGTTAGACTGACATCAGTAGTAGGGAAAATGCTAGAATCTATTATTAAAGACGTGGTAACAGGGCACCTAGAAAATAATAATAGGATTGGGCAGAGTCAACACGGATTTATGAAAGAGAAATCGTGTTCGACAAATCTGTTAGAATTTTTTGAGGTTGTAACTAGCAGAATAGATAAGGGGGAACCAGTGGATGTGGTGTATTTGGATTTTCAGAAGGCATTCGATAAGGTGCCACACGAGGTTATTAAACAAAATTAGGGCTCATGGGCTTGGCGCTAATATACTAGCATGGATTGAGGATTGGTTAACGGACAAAAACAAAGAGTAGGAATAAACGGGTCATTTTCGGGTTGACAGGCTGTAACTAGTGGGGTGTCGCAAGGATCAGTGCTTGGGCCTCAGCTATTCACAATCTATATCAATGATTTGGATGAGGGAACCAAATGTAATATATCCAAGTTTGCTGATGATACAAAGCTGGGTGGGAATGTAAGTTGTGAGGAGGATGCAAGGAGGCTTCAAGGGGATAGAGACAGGCTAAGTGAGTGGGCAAGAACATGGCAAATGGAATATACTGTGGAGAAATGTGAAGTTATCCACTTTGGTAGGAAAAATAGAAAAGCAGAGTATTTTTTAAATGGTGAGAGATTGGGAAATGTTGGTGTTCAGAGAGACCTGGGTGTCCTTGTACATGAATCACTGAATGTTAACATGCAGGTACAACAAGCAATTAGGAAAGCAAATGGTATGTTGGCCTTTATTACAAGAGGATTCTAGTATAAGAGTAAAGACGTCTTACTGCAATTATATAGGGCCCTGGTGAGACCACACCTGGAGTATTGTGTACAGTTTTGGTCTCCTTACCTAAGGAAGGATATACTTGCCATAGAGGGAGTGCAACAAATGTTCACCAGACTGGTTCCTGGGATGGGGGGATTGTCCTATAAGGAGAGATTAAGTAGACTAGGCCTATATTCTCTAGAGTTTAGAAGAATGAGAGGTGATCTCATTGAAACATACAAAATTCTTACAGGGCTTGACAGGGTAAATGCAGGGAGGATGTTTTCCCTGGCTGGGGAGTCTAGAACCAGGGGTCACAATCTCAGAATAAGGGGACGACCATTTAGGACTGAGATGAGGAGAAATTTCTTCACTCAGAGGGTGGTGAATCTTTGGAATTCTCTACCCCAGAGGGCTGTGGATGCTCAGTCGTTGAGTATAGTCAAGACAGAGATCGATAGATTTTTGAATATTAAGGGATATGGGGATAGTGCAGGAAAGTGGAGATGAGGTAGAAGATCAACCATGATCTTATTGAATGGGCTCGAAGGGCCAAATGGCCTACTCACGCTCCTATTTCTTATGTTCTTATTATGTTATGACCTGCTGCGAGACAAGAACTTCCTAGGCCTTCCCATGCTGCCTTCTTTGCTGCTTCTCCCTATTCTGAATAACCCTTCTACTGGTCACTGAATCCATGCTACTGGACAGAAGACTTCTCTGCTTGTCACATCTCTCATTGTTGTGCTGATGCTCCAAGATTCTTTTCTTTGTCAAGCTCACTAATTCCAGGTCTGAGCTGAAGAAAATTCTCACTTTTTGATACTCCAACCGTGAGATGTTGCACAAATTCTTTACTAGTAGGGTTTTTAATGAGCTAAACTGGCCTTTTCACACTCTTTGCAGCCTTGGTTTTTTTTAAACTCCTTTTAGAGGGGTAGGAATCAGAACACCATTTAATATAGACATATTGGCCATTAACATTTTCTCCTAACTTTGCATCGCTCCACTCACAGCTAACCTTTTTGCTAATAACAAAGGCAAAATGTCTCTGGCCATATCTTCCTTTAGAAACTAAGGCCTAAAAGTTCGGTTGATTTGCGCCTCCCATTAGCGCCCTAGGAGGGCGCTAGCGGGCCGCAAAGCAACTAGCGCCTGGCCTGGCGCTGCCAATGCCTCCCGTGAAATTCAGCTGGATGTTAGTGGCGGCGGTAACTGTTAACGCCCCGCGGCGCTGCGCCGCCGGCGATGAAGTCATCACCGTGCGCAGCACCCCGCTCACGCCCTGGCTGCGATCTTCGGTAGCGCCCCCTGACTTACCGCTGGATGCTATGTCCGACGGGGTCTGGGGGGCCTACCTGCGGCCGGGGCGGCGCAAATTAAAGGGAAGGTGCCGGGCGGCCATTTTTGTTGCTGGCCGCCTGCCAGCACCTGCCCCCTCTGCGGTCCCCGGCCTCCTCTGCAGTACCCCCCGTGGGGTGCCGGCTGCGCTCCGTGAGCCCGGAAATTCTCATGAGTACCGGGCTCTTTTGCCGGCACTCCGATTCCCGGTGGCCCAGCTGGGCCCCGGGTCACGCTGCGCTAGGCCCCTCCCCTTTAAGAAGGGGAGGAAGGCCTGCAGTACCGCAGCACCCCAAGAGGGAGGCAGGGCGCAACCGGTGAATTTCGGTAAAAGTAGCACCCAGGTGAAGTTAGCGCCCCCTTTGGGGCGCGACCCAATTTTTCCCCCTAATTGTTATCAGAACTGCTTATATGTCCCATTCATCAGTTCAAAAGACTTTGCCAGATTTGAACCATACCAAAACATTCTCAGTGCAAGCACAATGCACATTTAAGATAGCAAACAAATAGTAAAATAGCACTGCTGTAGTTTGTGGTTAGGCAGCATATTTAGAAAATGTGGTTCTTTTAGTTTACAATGGTTTTTGAATGACTTCCATAGCTTTGTCGATTGGCTCTAATTTGCTGAGGGAATTTTGCTTTCATTTCTAGATTGCAGATGTGATGTGGCAGTAACCATGTACATGTTGAAAGATACAATGGACATTTAGTTCTGAATACACAGAGTGTATTTTTTGCTGATGTTTTCTCCCCTTGTTGCCTGATGCCAGTTATCTTTAAACCATGAAGGTGATCTGGGCTGTACAATTTGGTATTGCGAGTTTTAATGCTGTTTAGTAATTGGCCAGCAGCTGACATAATTGAAGCTGGACAATGGCAACATTTTCCTTCATTGAGCTGGAACACATCACTCCTGTGCAGCATTCTCTCGGGTTTCAATTGAGAACTGACAAAACTTAGGCAGATTTGAGTGACGAGCAACCCTGGGAATTGAGTTAACTCGCTTTCAGTCAAAAGCGATGTGTTGCAAGACCAAATTCCCCAAAAATTTTCCCCCTCATGCATGGTTTATTTATTTTATTGTACACATTTAGACAAGATGTCCCATTTAAGTTTGAAAGCTTGTTTACATGGAGGACAATAACTACCTCCCAATTAATTGCAAAAAGCATCTTAAATTCAGGTGACATCTGAATTTCCTCTCCAAGCTTCTGCTAGGCACCCACTAGTTGCAACATACCTGATGTGTGCTGCTTCTGTGAAGGAAGGAGGCTACTGAATTTTCCTTACCCAACCCATTCTCATTGCTGGCATCAGAGTTTTCTGGGCGCTGCTGTCCAGAAACAGCCAGAGAGTCCTGAGGTTTGGGGATTGTGCTCGGGGTGGAGGGCGGTAGGAAGAGGTAGAATGATTTTGTAACCATCAATGATGTTATGCCTCCAGTGATCTCAGGCTGCTCCATGGACCTCTGCAGATCATCTGGAAAGATGGGGGGCACACCAGGGGGATTGACTGGGAAGAGAGTGAATTAAGTTTTTTTGGGGGGCAATGGCATCAAACGTGGATGTGATTGAGCAGATCGACAGCTGTAGAAGTATTGTGGCAAATGGAGGGCCAAAGGCTAGCAGTTGGGATTTAGAAACTGCAGTTGTAAGTGACTTGGGGGGGAGAACTTTTTTCAGGAATACAGAAGGAAGTGGGGTTGGACAGGGTGGTGAGGGATACAAGGAAGTGGTTGGAGATGGCCTCGTCTTAATAAAGGCCATGGGAGTAGAGAGGATTAAAAAGATAGCAAGGTTATGGGGATATTGTGATTTTGGTTAGGAGTTTATATGGAGCGAGAGGTTTAGTGAGGGCAGGAGGTTCAGTGAATTCAGAAGACAGGGCAAGGGGAGCTGAGATGATATTGAAATCCCCAAGGAATTCGCTGTGCAGAGGTTGAGGGAAGAAAGGAGGGAGGATACCATGGTGAGAAATTCGGAGTGGGGGGTGGAAAATAATAATTTTAAAGGAGGTGAGAGGGTAGAACAAGTTGAACTACTTAAAGGAGGAGATGCTACCAGAGTAATTGCGGGAGAGACCAATGTTTGATTTGGTGATCAGGGCCACACCGCCACCGCAGCGATTTAAGCCAGGCAGATGGTTGAACGTATAGCCAGGCGAGCCATGCGCCTCCCAATTTCACCGGGTGGTACAGCAGACGAGGCACCAAAAGTTGAATTTAAAATTATTTTTGTGGGGCCAGGAGGAGCAGGAGAGCTCCTCTGGGCTCCACAAGATTAATGTGGGCTGCTGCCATCCCGGTTCCCCTACTTTCCTGCCGACTGGCCTGATATAGTGCCAGCCTAGAGCTGGTAATGAGACCTAGTTATCAAAATGGACTGGGCCCCCCACCGGCAGGATTGGGCGAGTGGCAGGCGGTCGGCACCGATCGCTAAAATCAACCCCAATTATATCCATTTCTGGAGAGAGGCAGGCTTAAGGGATATAATAAGAGGGAAGGTAGATGGGTTTGACCAATGAAAAAGAGGTAGGCAAGTTGGGCATAATATCTTTTTGCTAAAACTGTGGTCATTTTAAATTAAGGCGTGCATGCTGAAATAGATCTCTGTAGGTAAAAGCAGGACAGAACTAAAACTCTCCAGTGGTAAATTGTTTACTGCTAAATTCTGTGTGAAGTTTATAATGAAGTTCATCTGTTATGTGTGTTCTTCATTCATGAAATGCTACACAGCTTTGAAATTTCACTAGGAAATACTGAGAAGGTGAATACACTTGAACATTCTTATTTTCACACTCAACTGATCAGTCAAATATTTTCTATTAAGCACCAGTCTGTGTTAAGTATTTACATTATATTGCTAGGCACGTGCAACCTTTACTCCTACTTTACAACAACGTAAGAAGACTTGGAATGAGGAACTATCACTTGGCCTATCCAGCTTGCTTCAATTAAACTTGATTTTCTGGAAGTGTGTTTTAGATAAACTATTTTGTTTCCATTCTTTCCCGGTACCAAGTCTGTGTCTTTCCATTGCCTCCCTTGTCAGATATTGTCTTTTATCTTTTGAAAATCCCACAGATTCTGCATTCACCATGTTTCCAGTATTTGATCTTGCCCCTAGTCATTCATGTCTAACTCTTGCTTTCCTACAACAACAGCAGTTTGCATTTGTATAGTGCCTTTCATGTAGATAACCGTCCTTAGGTGCTTCACAGAGACATAACCAGGGGTGACTAAAAACTTGGCCAAAGGTTTTAAGGAGGGTGTTAAAGGAGGAGAGGGAGGTGGCGAGTCCGAGGGGTTTAGGGAGAGAATTCCAGAGCATGGGGCCTAGACGGCTAAAGACACAGCTGATAATGGCGGGGCAAAGGGAGGAAAATGCACAAACGGCTCAAGTCAGAGGAATGGAAAGTTGTTGGGCTGGAGAAAGTTACAAAGACAAGGAGCAGTGTGGACATGAAGGGATTAATCATGAGAATGAGAATTTTACATTTGAGTTGTTGGTGGATTGATAGCCAATGTAGGTCAACAAGGATAGTGGTGATAGGTGAATAGGATCTGGTGCAGGATGGCATATTGGCATCAGAGTTTGGGATGAGCTGAAGTTTACAGAGGCTGGAGGATGGGAGGTCAGCCAAGAATAATCGAATCTGGAGGTGACAAAGGCATGGATGAGGCTTTCTGCAGCAGTTAGGGTGATAAGAACATAAGAAATAGGAGCAGGAGTAGGCCATACGGCCCCTCGAGCTGATCATCGACCTCAACTCCACTTTCCCGCCCGATCTCCACATCCCTTGATTCCCCTAGAGTCCAAAAATCTATCTATCAGTTACAGAGGTAGAAGTTAATGGTATTTATGATGGAGAGTATATTGGATCGGAAGCTCATCTTGGGGTTGAAGGGGATTGCAAATAATCTGGTTCAGCCTGAGACAGTCTTCTTCTTTCGTATGGTAGTAGCAAAGCAAATCAAATGTCAATGGTCCAGAAATTGATCTCGCTCTGTTCCCGCGGGGGTAAGGCTTCCCCGCGATCTCTCACTCCGCTTGTGCTTTTTCAGATCCAGCTCGCACGAACTTGATGTTCCAGACATCAGCTGGGCAGTGCTTGCGTATCCCAGCGGCGTAGTGAATTCGTGCGAGCTGTGGGATCACGTGACTCAGTTAGAGCCAATGGCAGCACACCATCTTCCATTCATAAGTTTCACTTACGTGCTGTGAAATCTATGAATCTTACACCCCCCCAAAATAACAGCTAAACCTCAATTAAATTTTTTTTAAAAACCATCACATTAATAAAATAAGTATAGTTAAATAAATTAACCATTTTAAATAAAAAATTAAATTTTTGAAAAAATTTAAAATCTTTTAAAAAGTTATAAAAATAAACTTACCTGTCTTTAAAGTCACTAAAAAAGATATACCTGTTAAAAAAAATTCAAAAAAATACTTAATTCACTCCTTACCTTGTTAAAAGTGGGTCTTACTCCTTTTTCCATTTCTAAAATCTTCCGTACTTACCTGCGCGTCCAAAGCATGAAGTGCACAGCGTGCGCGCAGCCTGTAGCGCGCACGCGATGCACCGAGGAACCGCCCCCTTTTCAAAAGAGCAATTGCCGGTTTTCAGCGCATGCGCAGGGCATGCAGAAAACCGGCAATTGGAGTGGGAATACGCGAGAGTACGCAGTGCGTACTCTCGCGTCGCGGGATCAATTTCTGGGCCAATATCTAAGTCAGATATCCAGGCCAAAGCTTCCGGTGTAACTGCATGGATATCTTGTAGGCTGCCTGCGAATTTCCTCTGAGGGCAGTGCTCAATGATGTGCTCCAGGGTCTGATTAGGAGCTCCACGATCATATGAGGGGGATGCTTTAATCTTCCATTTATGGAGAAGGTGGCAGCATCTACCATGGCCGCTGGATTGGCATGTCTTTGCTGGTGTAGCGGTTGTGGTTCTGAGATGGTTGATGGTTGTCCACTGTTTGCAAGGAAGGTTTGATCCTTCACGTTGTACTGTGTGGTTCTCTATAAGCAATCCATTCCGTATGTCACAGTTCTTCCAAGCATTTCGCCATCAGTCATCAAGGCTGAGGGGAAATCGCTGAAGGGCTTCGGTCCAAAATGGCCGCCTAGATTTGAGACGGGTTGGTGGTAGATTGTTCAAGTCAGCCTGGATTGGCATGTCTTTGCTGGTGTAGCGCTTATATTCTCTGGAGACGGCATATTCACGGCGTAGGAGTGGTGGTGCGATGTTTGCAAGCACGGGCGACCAGGGTGTTAGTGGGTTTTAGACCCATAAGTTGAGGAACCAATTAGGGAACAGGCTATCCTAGACTGGGTATTGTGCAATGAGAAGGGGTTAATTAATAATCTTGTTGTGCAGGGTCCTTTAGGGAAGAGTGACCATAACATGATAGAATTCTTCATTAAGATGGAAAGTGAAGTAGTCCATTCCGAAATTAGGATCCTAAATCTAAACAAAGGAAACTACGAAGGTATGAGGAGGGAGTTGGCTATGATAGATTGGGGAGCTTCATTAAAAGGCATGACGGTGGATAGACAATGGCTAACATTTAAGGAACGAATGCATGAATTGCAACAGTTATACATTCCTTTCTGGTGCAAAAACACAAAAGGAAAAGCGGCCCAACTATGGCTAACAAAAGAAATTAAGGATAGTATTAGATCCAAAGAGGAGTCATATAAAGTTGCCAGAAAAAGTAGCAAGCCTGAGGATTGGGAGCAATTTAGAATACAGCAAAAAAGGACCAAGAGATTGATTAAGAGGGGAAAAATAGAGTATGAGAGTAAACTTGCAAGTAACATAAAAGTGGACTGTAAAAGCTTCTACAAGTATGTAAAAAGAAAAAGATTAGTGAAGACAAATGTAGGTCCCTTACAGTCAGAAACGGGTGAATTTATAATGGGGAACAAGGAAATGGCAGAGCAATTAAACAAATACTTTGGTTCTGTCTTCACGGTAGAGGACACAAATAACTTTCCAGAAATGCTAAGGAACCAAGAGGGAAAAATTCAGTATCGCCCCGTTTGGGGCGCAATTATCGGCTGGGCGCAAAGATTAGCGCCTGGTGCTAATTATCGCCTCCGACTGCAAACTTGACTTTTATCGCCCCTGGAGGTGATTGTAGCGCTAAATCAGGCGCAACACATCTGTCTTAAGGCGCAAAGGCCGAGGAGCGAGGCGCTAACTCAGAGCGCTGGCGAAGCTCATGTGATGTCAGTCAGCAATGGAACACAGACACAATGGCCCCGGCGAGTTCTTAAAGGGGAGGGTTGATCTTGCTTTCCATCCACATCCTACTCATTGCAGCCTTGAATCTCGGCCTGGAGAGACCTGTACATCAAATCTGCTGGAAAAAACAATGGAGAGGCGCAGGCAAAGAGCTCAGAGTGCAGCCCCCACAGTCTCTTCTAAATCGATACAAGGAAGGGCAAATCAAAATGAACCTGCAAAGTGCTGCTCAGTACCCAAAACTCCTTCACACAGCGTTGAATCTCACCAGAAGTCTCTCTCTCTCTCTCTCAGAATGCGTGGTTCAAAAATGTCGCCAACAAAAAAAGGCAGGAAGCGGTCGCCTTTAAATAGCGCTCCCCCAGTCCCTTCCTGACTGCAAAACGCTCCCCTCAACCTGTCATTGCTAGCGGCAGGCGGTAAGTCAGGGGGCGCCACTCAATATCCACTCCGGGGTGCTACCGGGGCGTTGCGCACTTGACTGACATCACGATCTGCCGGCGCAGGAGATCGTGGCGGTACTGTTTAGCGCCGCCGCAAAATGTCTAGTTAATTTCGTGAGCGGCGCAAACATCGCCGCGCCTGGGCGCTAGTTGCTTTGTGCCCCATTAGCGCCCTCTTAAGGCGCTAACGGGAGGCGCAACCAACTGAATTTTTCCCCCCAAGGGTCGAGTGAGAAGGAGGAATTGAAGGAAATTAGTATTAGTAAAAAAATAGTGCTGGAGAAATTAATGGGTCAGAAGGCTGATAAATCCACAGGGCCTGATGATCTGCATCCAGAGTATTAAAGAGTACCATGGAAATAGTGGATGCATTGGTTGTCATCTTCCAAAATTCTATAGATTATGGAACAGTTCCTGCAGATTGGAGGGTGGCAAATGTAACCCCACTATTTAAAAAAGGAGGGAGAGAGAAAACAGGGAACTACAGACCGGTTAGCCTAACATCAGTAGTAGGGAAAATGCTAGAGTTTATTATAAAGGATGTGATAACAGGACACTTAGAAAATATCAACAGGATTAGACAAAGTCAACATGGATTTATGAAAGGGAAATCATGTTTGACAAACCTACTGGAGTTTTTTGAGGATGTAACTGGTAGAATAGATAAGGGAGAACCAGTGGATGTGGTGTATTTGGATTTTCAGAAGGTCTTTGGTAAAGTCCCACATAAGAGGTTAGTGTGCAAAATTAAAGCACATGGGATTGGGGGTAATATACTGGCATGGATTGAAAATTAGTTAACAGACAGGAAACAGAGAGTAGGAATAAATGGGTCTTTTTCAGGGTGCCAGGCGGTGACTAGTGGGGTACCGCAAGGATCAGTGCTTGGGCCCCAGGTATTCACAATATATATCAATGATTTGGATGAGGGAACCTGATGTAATATTTCCAAATTTGCTGACGACACGAAACTAGGTGGAATTGTGAGTTGTGAGGAGCATGCAAAGAGGCTTCAAGGCGATTTAGTGGGCAAAGTTGAGTGAGTGGGCAAATACATGGCAGATGCAGTATAACGTGGATAAATGTGAAGTTATCCACTTCGGTAGGAAAAACAGAAAGGCAGAGTATTATTTAAATGGTGATAGACTGGGAAATGTTGATGTACAAAGGGACCTGGGTGTCCTTGTACACCAGTCACTGAAAGCAAACATGCAGGTGCAGCAAGCAGTTAGGAAGGCAAATGGTATGTTGGCCTTCATTGCAAGAGGATTTGAGTACAGGAGCAAGGATGTCTTATTACATTTATACAGGGCCTTGGTGAGACCACACCTGGAGTACTGTGTGCAGTTTTGGTCTCCTTATCTAAGAAAGGATATACTTGCCACAGAGGGAGTGCAGCGAAGGTTCACCAGACTGATTCCTGGGATGGCAGGACTGTCGTATGAGGAGAGATTGGGTCGACTAGGCCTGTATTCACTAGAGTTTAGAAGAATGAGAGGGGATCTCATTGAAATGTATAAAATTCTGACAGGGCTAGACAGACTGGATGCAGGGAGGATGTTTCCCCTGGCTGGGGGCTCTAGAACGAGGGGTCACAGTCTCAGGATAGGACATTTAGGACTGCGATTAGGAGAAATTTCTTCACTCAGAGGGTGGTGAACCTGTGGAATTCTCTACCACAGAAGGCTGTGGAGGCCAAGTCACTGAATATATTTAAGAAGGAGATAGATAGATTTCTAGACGCAAAAGGCGTCAAGGGGTATGGTCAGAGAGCGGAATATGGTATTGAGATAGAGGATCAGCCATGATCATATTGAATGGCGGAGCAGGCTCGAAGGGCCGAATGGCCTACTCCTGCTCCTATTTTTCTATGTTTCTAAAATGTACTGGTGATTACTCTCATAGTAGAATTCAAATGGATTTGACATGGACTTAATAGCCATGCCGGAGAGCAGTACTCCGCTGCAGAGTACACCAGGGCGAGTGCTACCGTACAGAGGGTTTGAGCGTCTGCTCCCCATGTGGATCCGGCAAGTTTCTGGATCAAGTTGACTCTACTCTTTAGTTTCTTCCCAAGGTACTGGAGATGCTGTCTATATGACAGGGTGCGATTGAGTGGTAGCTGGAGGCCGCACAAGCATTCTTCCCCGGCTTCAGGAGGGCAATTATTTTAGCCTCCCTCCAAATAAATGGAAATTTACCGGTTGCCAGTACCTCGGAGAAGAAGGAGGTCAACCATCTCTTCGCTTTGGGTCATAGTGCTTTTAAGAATTCTGGGTAAACACCATCTGGAACAGCAGCTTTTCCATATTTGGTTGTCGACAGGGCTGCGTTTAGTTCATCCAAGATGAATGGATCAGACATAGTTGGTGATCTTTGTGCTGCCATCAAGTTTGTCGGCTGCTTCACCTGGCGTCCAAATTCTTTGTCCACCAGAGCCTTTGCTGTTTGTATCAAGTAGGATGCAATGGTGTCCGCTCTGATGGTCGTCCTGTGTTTATAGGCAGGGTTTGCCCCCGCTAAGTTGACTGAGCAGGCAGGGCCCATGCTTTCCTGCTGAAGTGAGTGAAGTTAGTCTTCTCCACAAGGCTCCTCCACCTTTCATGTCTTGCCCAGTTCAAGGACTCCAACATTGCGGTGGCTGTTAAAGTCTCCGAGAAGGAAGTTGACTAGGAAGGAGTGGTGGGTCAGTCCACTGTACGAGTGGTGGTTTGTCGACATTGGAGATTGTTAGCTCTCCTACGCGTATTGCTGTAGTGAAAACTCTGGCACTACTGCTATGCTTGATTTCAGTGCAGCCTTCGATGCCTTGTTTTACATAAATGAGAAGTCGCACAACACCAGGTTATAGTCCAACAGATTTATTTAAAGTTACAAGCTTTCGGAGCTATCGCCCCTTCTTCAGGTACAGTTACAATGAGTGAATCTACAAAAGTTCACAGAATATAAACACAGAAAATGCAGAGATACAATCTTTCCTTACATCAAAGACACACCAAGAGCACAGCCAAGACAATGAGATGTGTCCCAGGGGGTCCAACGTGTCAAATCCTGCTGTCTGTAGCAGATCTCTCTCCATATCCCTTCCTCTCTCTCCGTCTTTTTTGGGGTTTGTTTTTTGGGTTTTGTTTTACATAGCACGCCAGGCCATATTTGGGATGGTTATTGCAAGCGATTAGGTCAAAACCTGTGATGCGTCCTCTTGTGTCGAACTGGTGGA
The DNA here is from genome assembly GCA_030390025.1 of Squalus acanthias. Lineage (NCBI taxonomy): Eukaryota > Metazoa > Chordata > Chondrichthyes > Squaliformes > Squalidae > Squalus > Squalus acanthias. The sequence goes on along the minus strand of CM059425.1, from coordinate 17,295,893 downwards.
TGTGTTCGATGTGTGTTTCTTCAAGAACCAGGACATCAACGTTGTGTTTCTTGAGTAACCTTTCGAGATATTCATATTTTGAACAAGAGATGCCTTCGATGTTAAGTTGGCATATTCGGATGGCTGGGTCTGCATATAGTTTTCTTTGGTCCTGGAGAGGACCGTTCGATTTGCTTGATTTACTACTGTCACCGGGAGGTCGACTTAACGACAAGTTCGGTGTCCTTTGCGACAACATTAGTTGTGATTATGTTACTGGACTAGTAATCCAGAGACTTAGACTAATAATAAGTGAGACGTGAGTTCAAATCCCATAGCTGGGGAATTTATATTCAGTTAATTAAATACATTTAATGGAAATGGTGGAAGCGGAGACACTCAATGTTTTCAAGGGGAGACTGGATAGGCACTTGAGGGAAATAAATTGGCTACGGGGATAGAGCGGGGGAATGGGACTGACTGGATTGCTCTACAGAGAACCGGCACGGACTCGATGGGCCGAATGGCCTCCTTCTGTGCCGTATGACTCTATGACTGTCATCATCCACCTGAGACAGTGCTGAGGGTTGGTGGCGGGGGGGAGAAAGCAGTGGCAAGGACATAGATATTTCTGTCTGGCTGGGGCCAAAGATGATGGTTCCAGTATTTCCAATGTTTAACTGGAGGAAATTGCGGCTCGTCCACGACTGGATATCGGACAGACAGTCTGAGAACACAGAGGGAGTGGAGGGGTTGAGTGAGGTGGTGGAGAGGTAGAGCTGGTGAGTGTCATCAGCATATGTGTAAATCCAAACGGCCTTTATAATAGATTCTAGTCTCTTATCCAGTATTCACGTACATCTAACTGATTTCTATTTCCTAGCTTTTTACCTCTATCAACAACAGTACCCTTAACTTCTATTCAGCTCCTTGAAATCACTGGAATTTTGAATATTAATGTATGCTCAGTCAACTTTTCTTTTCGTTTCCCCCCTCACCATGATCTTTTTCGCAATTTTCAATTTACTTTGCATATAATCTAGTCTATCTGTCTCTTTCCTCTTTTATGGACATTTAAAAAAGTCAAATTCTGTAAATTTACCAATATTTTAGGGATAGTAAATGTCACATCAAGTAAGTTGTGATTCTAGCGAAGCATGTTAACGAATTAATTGCTAACACTGCCCCCTCCTGGATAGTTCAAAAATGTTGACAGTATCAAAACGCAATAGAAATTTCCTTGTATTGAAGTAAACATCAAAATATTAGCAAAATATGTCTCGCCATTGTAAATGTAGTTTATAACATTTAGCATTTCAAATGTACAGATAATTGTGCCTGCAATTTGAAAGCAACTTTTGGTTGTCAGCATGCCAGCACAAGTGTCAGCATGCCTCAATATCTCACTAATTTCTTGCTGTTGTTTTTGCAAATTGCCTTTGTCCGTTACTTTAAAGTCAATTCTTTTAAAGACTTGTCCAATTGATTTGGGCCTGTTGGAGGAGACTGATGGAGGACCTATTTTCTGCATATTCATATAGGTCTTCTGAATCAGCCTTACAATGGTCTAGAGCACAGCAGAGACACAGACCAATATGTGGATGCAGGAGAGTATCAAACAGTATGTTGGTAACTGGGGAAGTAAAGTTTGATTTTCCCTGTTAGCGAACAACAGGACCTGCATGGGACTCTCATAGAAAATACAGAACGAGGAATATCCTAGATTTTCTCTGACATAACTATTAATCCCCATTACTATCCATTCAGGTGTTGATCCTATTTGTATTTCATGTTAGCAGCCAGGCAGGCCTTCTTAAAGGCTGGCTTTATTATCCAATGTATCCTTTCTACTGCCCCCCACCCACACTTTCAGGCTAATATGATTTAAGTGGCCATTTTAACCCCAGGGGGAGTAGTAAAATGAGGACATTTATCAAAGTGTAAGATATGCATCAACCCATGGCGTGGCATTACCTCCTAGAGCAGCTTGTTCATCGCCTTTATTGATGTGCAATTCCTGTAGCGGAAGATCTCTGTGTACCTGGACATCTGATCAACCAGTATGAATGTAGGAGGTATGATCAGTAAGTTCGCAGATGACACGAAAATTGGTGGAGTGGTAAATAGCAAGAAGGGAAGCCTCAGGCTACAGAACGATATAGACGGGTTGGTCAGATGGGCAGAACAGTGGCAAATGGAATTTAACCCTGAAAAGTGTGAGGTGATGCATTTTGGGAGGACTAACAAGGCAAGGGAATACACAATGAATGGTAGGACCCCAGGAAGGACAGAGGATCAGAGGGACCTTGGTGTGCATGTACATATATCCCTGAAGGCAGCAGGACAGGTAGATAAGGTGGTTAAAAAGGCATTTGGGATACTTGCCTTCATTAGCCGAGGCATAGAATATAAGAGCAGGGAGGTTATGATGGAATAACAACAGAAAACGCTGGAAAAACTCAGCAGGCCAGGCAGCATCCGTGGAGAGAGAAACAGAGTTAACGTTTCAGGTCGAAGACCTTTCGTCAGACGTGAAACGTCTGTGACCTGAAACGTTAACTCTATTTCTCTCTCCACGGACGCTGCCTGACCTGCTGAGTTTTTCCAGCGTTTTCTGTTGTTATTTCAGATTTCCAGCATCCGCAGTATTTTGCTATTGTGAGGTTGTGATGGAGCTGTACAAAACGCTAGTTAGGCCACAGCTGGAATACTGTGTGCAGTTCTGGTCGCCATGCTATAGGAAGGATGTGATTGCTTTGGAGAGGGTGCAGAGGAGATTCACCAGGATGTTACCTGGGCTGGAGCGCTTCAGCTATGAGGAGAGACTGGACAGGCTTGGGTTGTTTTCCTTGGAGCAGAGAAGGCTGAGGGGGGACCTGATTGAGGTGTACAAAATTATGAGGGGCATAGATAGGATAGATAGAAAGGAACTTTTCCCCTTAGTAGAGGGGTCAATAACCAGGGGGCATAGTTTCAAAGTAAGAGGCAGGAGGTTTAGAGGGGATTTGAGGAAAAACTTTTTCACCCAGAGGGTGGTTGGAATCTGGAACTCACTGCCTGAAAGGGTGGTAGAGGCAGGAACCCTCACAACATTCAAGAAGCATTTAGATGAGCACTTGAAACGCCATAGAATACAAGGCTACGGACCAAGTGCTGGAAAATGGGATTAGAATAGACAGGGCTTGATGGCCGGCGCGGACACGATGGGCCGAAGGGCCTCTTTCTGTGCTGTATAATTCTATGACTCTATGAGTACCAATCTGTCCCTCCTGGTAGTAGTGGGTAATTCTCCCACAAAATCCATATAGACTCCATACCAAACAGGTCTTCATTTAATGTTCAACTGTTCGTCATTATGTGGTTGGTTATTGGGATTTACTAGTAAAAATGAGAGTGCATGGAATTGTCGGTAATCTTAAGACAGGGGTTAAAAATTGGTTGGGAGGTAGGAGACAGAGAGTAGGGTTAAGAAGGGAGTGTACTCTGGCAGAATGTGAGAAGTGCTGTTCCCCAGGGATCTGTCCTGGATCCTCAGCTTTTCACCATATATAATCAATGATTTGGATGAAGGAATAGAGAGTTGTATGTTCAAGTTTTCAGATGACACTAAGTTAGGAGGAACAGTAATTTCTGTGGATGAGAGCAGTATGTTGCAAAGGGACATAGACAGATTAAGTAAGTGGGCAAAACTGCGGCACATGGAGTTAAATGTGGGGAAGTGTGAAGTCATCCACTTTGGATCTAAGAAAGAGAAATTTTCTAAATGATGAGAGATTAGAAACTGTGGAGGAGTAATGGGATTTGGCTGTCCAGGTACACAAATCTGTAAAAGCTAGTGTGCAGATTCTGGGAACGGGTTTTTCTGCTAGGAGTTAAGTCATACATCTTACTCCACTTACTTTATTTATAAGGTTGATTTGACCCATTTTATCCCTTTCAGCCATTTTCATAGGCGTCCCTATATTTATTTTTTAGCTGAAAATACCTTCTGAGCTATTCAAGCGCACTGTCCTCAACGGGGTGGTGGTGGGGGGAGGGGGTTAGTACAATTGGACTGTTAATGGTCAGCCAAGAATTATAAGTAATTTTTAGTCACCTCAAGCCCATGTTCTAAATGTCACGTTACATTTAGAGGACTCAGTCTGCGAGGAGGTTTCTAAGTAACTTTTAGGTCTCATAACGGACTGGACCGCAGGCCCTTTGCTCGAGTGCAATGTTGTGACTGTTAGGCAATCACTATGAGACCCAGATATCCATGGTTTATTTAGCCCAAGCCAGCATGAACAATAGAAAGAAATAAAGAACTTGCATTTATATAGTGCCTTGCACAACCTCTGGACCTGCCAAAGGGCTTTACAGCTAATTAAGTACTTTTGAAGTGTAGTCACTGCCTGGTGTAATGTTGGAAATGCGGCAACCAATTTCCGCTGCGCAAGGTTCCACAAACAGCAATGAGATAATGACCAATTAATCTGTTTTAGTGATGTTGGTTGAGGGATAAATGATGGCCAGAACAGCGAGGAGAACTCCCTGCTCTTCAAAAGGTGCCATGGGATCTTTTACGTCCACCTGAGAGGGTAGGTGGGGCCTGGGCTTAACGTTTCATCTGAAAGACGGCGCCTCCGACAGTGCAGAACTCCCTCAGTACTGCACTGGGAGTGTCAGCTTAGATCATGTGCTCAGGCCCCTGGACTAAGAAAGATGTGGAAGAACTGTTATTAGATACAAATATTCAAAAGGAAATTATTTAAAATGTTAATTGAACTAAAAGGAGAAAAGTCACCAGCTCTAAATGTTCTGCATCCTGGAATATTGAAAGTGCTTGGGAAAAAAAACAGCAGGGGGGCACCAACCTTAATTTTCCAATAATCTTGCTAAATGGGAATTGTGTCAAAGACCTAGCAGGTGACAAATATCACAACATGTTCAGGAAAGGGTTAATCTAGGAAATTACAGAATCATAGATTACAGCACAGAACTAGGCCATTCAGCCCATTGAGCCCGTGCCGGCTCTCTGCAAGAGCACTTCAGCTAGTCCCACTCCTCCACCCTTTTCCCGTAGCCCTGCAAATTTTTTTCCTTCAGGTACTTATCCAATTCCCTTTTGAAAGCCACGATTGAATCTGCCTCCACCACCCTTTCAGGCAGTGCATTCCAGATCCTAACCACTCGCTGTGTAAAAATGTTTTTCCTCATGTCGCCTTTGGTTCTTCTGCCAATCACCTTAAATCTGTGTCCTCTGGTTCTCGACCCTTCTGTCAATGGGAACAGTTTCTCTCTATCTACTAGGTCTAGACCCCTCATGATTTTGAACACCTCTATCAAATCTCCTCTGAACCTTCTCTGCTCTAAGGAGAACAACCCCAGCTTCTCCAGTCTATCCACGTAACTGAAGTCCCTCATTCCTGGAATCATTCTCGTAAATCTTTTCTGCACCCTCTCTAAAGCCTTCACACCCTTCCTAAAGTGTGGTGCCCAGAATTGGACACAGTACTCCAGTTGGGGCCGAACCAGTGTTTTATACAGGTTCATCAGAATTTCTACACTTTTGTACTCTATACCTCTATTTATGAAGCCCAGGATCCCGTAAGCCTTTTTAACTGCTTTCTCAACTTGCCCTGCAACCTTCAACGATTTGTGCACACATATCCCCAGGTCTCTCTGTTCGTGCACCCCCTCCAGGATTGTACCATCTAGTTTATATTGCCTCTCCTCATTCTTTCTACCAAAATGTATCACGTCACACTTTTCTGCGTTAAATTTCATCTGCCACGTGTCTGCACATTTCACCAGCCTGTCAGCCTTCAGGTCTTCCTGAAGTCTTTCACTCTCCTCCTCACTGTTCACTACACTTCCAAATTTTGTGCTAAAATCTTTTGGTTTCCTACTTATTTAAATGATTTGGACATAGGCACAAGAAGAATGTTGTTTGCTGATAATACCAAATTTGGGGAATGGAAAACTGTCAGGAAGAATACGGGAGGACTGAGACAGGTTTGTCGTGGGCAGATAGTTGCAGATACAGTTCACTGCAGAGAAATGTGAAGCAGTACATAGTAGAAAAATATTAGGTGAAAGGTACTTCTGACTGATGGAGATCAATAGCCAGAGGCCCTCAAGCTTCTCAATTCTTCCTCAGGGATGTCAAATAACAAAAAATAAGAGAAAAAGCTTACCTACCTGTCATTGGACCACCCATGAGACCCCCTGCAAACCCACCAGTGGGTGAGGGTAAGGGGACAGGCCATAATACCTGGTTTTACTGAGCACCCTTGCACTTGTACACCCTAATATCATACACATCATACCGCTATTATATCATGTATAAACTCATTGTTATGTGGTGCATTATAGATGGTCCACATATTCGTGTTGTGAAATCTGTAAATATTTAGAAAAGTTGTATAACTGACTGAAGCATTTAAAATCCTTTTTTCTTCATTTGGATCCCAAGTCTAGATAATAGTGAGAAGTGGCAAGGAGATATTTCACAGAACTTTGGAGATTTCAACTATAATTGGAATTGTATAGGGTGCATGACGAGGGAAATTGAACATGAATGTCTGTGGCGAGAACAGGCTTAGTTGACCAAAAGCCTTTTCTCATTCTATACTTTAATGTTCTTATAGTAGTCCTGGACTCACTTTTGGCAGAGGTGAAAAACAGGTGCTAGAGGATCGGCCAAGTGAAAGGAAAAGCGAGTGGGTTATACTGCCACTTTTCCTCCCCTGCCAAAAGTGAAAAGTACCTTTAGTGTAACTGAGGTGTACATTTGAATTCAGCATGATAGGAAGCGTAACCCAGAATTAAGTGTGAGCAGTGTTCTTTCTGCAAATACGAGAATATCATTGACATAGAATCATCTGTTTGTTTCTAGTTATGTTGCTTTCAAATGCATTTTTTAATCTTGCAGCAATACTTCGGCAGTAAAGTTGACAACGATGTTTATTCCGAGAATAAATTAAGAACTATTCAGAAATTTTGCGTGTTGCTGTAATTCTGTCAAATTACTTTCAAAGTTTTTATAGAAGGTGCAGATTGCTTCAGTGGGCATTATGTAACCAAATTGCATGGTTTGGTTTATAGATTTTGCTGTATATTGCATTTTATAGGGGAAATTTAGCAAGGCACTAATCCTGGCCCAGAGCCTTGCTAGATGGGAGTATAGATCACAAATAGGTTATTTAAAATAATATGGCTGATTCTGCAGTTTCCACTCTTGTCTATCAAGGGTCTGCGCTGTCTATGAAGTCTTGCAATGTTTACTCTTGTATTGACAATAATAATCATGGTTTCTTTCTTTTATTCCTCAGCATATCCCAAGATACAAAATGGCCAGGTTGAATGTCCTCTGGGCTATAAAAAATTGAACCAGACAAACTGTCAGGGTGAGTTATAAAGTGTTATAAGCAATGAGAAGATGGAAGGGGCCGTGCATATCTGTGTCCTATTACTAAACAAGACAGTACCTAAAGAGTAATGGCATGGTTGATGTTTAAATGTCTAAGAAGCTTTCCAGAATGGTCAGTAAATATTTCTCTTTGGAGGAGAAGGTGTGTTTTTAGAATAAATGTGCATGTGCTGAAAGGTGTCTGCAGGCAAGACATTGAATGTCACTAAGATATTAGTCTGTGTTGAAACAGGAAAGAAAATATATCTTGTCTGAATTGTGAAACTGTTGGAATGCTTCACTGGTTTATTTCTTTCCTAAACCAAGTATCAGCTATGAAAATACATATGTGATTCCTGCTATTCAAAAGGCCTACTGAGAATATAAATTATGGCTAGAATATTACCTGCGTGGTACCATGTCACTGTGAGCATTAAACTTCACTATGATCTTGAATTTCCCCATTGTCGTCTGCCAAAAACATCAAGGAAATTTGTGTTTTAATGCATTATTCTGCTTATGCAAATATCTTTTTAACATTGCAAATATTACACCCATCAAAGCCGCTCAAGGCTCAGCAAGGGATTATTGCCCATTTTTCCTGAGTTGCACCTTTTTTTTTTAGGTGCTATTTAGGTGCTAAGCTCAGGAAAATCTACCTGTTAGTATTTATTGGGGGTGGAGGATAGGAGTGGGGAAGGAAAAAGTCAGATAAAATCGAGTCTAGAGGTTACAAAAACAGGTTTTTGGGAGCAAGGGAAGAATAGAGGCAGGCGATGCTGTGGAGGTGGAAATGAAGAATAAAGAAAGACTTGCATTTATATAGCGCCTTTCACGACTACCAGACCAGACGTCCCAAAGCGCTTTACAGACAATGAAGTACTTTTGAAGTGTAGTCACTGTTGTAATGTAGGAAACACGGCAGCCAATTTGCGTACAGCAAGCTCCCACCAACAGCAATGTGATAATGACCAGCTAATCTGTTTTTGTTATAGAAATATAGAACATAGAAAAATAGGAGCAGGAGTAGGCCATTCAGCCCTTCGAGCCTGCTCCGCCATTCAATATGATCATGGCTGATCCTCTATCTCAATACCATATTCCTGCTCTCTCCCCATACCCCTTGATGCCTTTTGTGTCTAGAAATCTATCTATCTCCTTAAATATATTCAGTGACTTGGCCTCCACAGCCTTCTGTGGTAGAGAATTCCACAGGTTCACCACCCTTTGAGTGAAGAAATTTCTCTTCATCTCAGCCCTAAATGTCCTACCCTGTATCCTGAGACTGTGACCCCTCGTTCTAGAGCCCCCCCAGCCAGGGGAAGCATCCTCCCTGCATCCAGTTTGTCTAGCACTGTCAGAATTTTATACGTTTCAATGAGATCCCCTCTCATTCTTCTAAACTCTAGTGAATACAGGCCTAGTCGACCCAATCTCTCCTCATACGACGGTCCTGCCATCCCAGGAATCAGTCTGGTGAACTTTCGCTGCACTCCCTCTATGGCAAGTATATCCTTTCTTAGGTAAGGAGACCAAAACTGCACACAGTACTCCAGGTGTAGTCTCATCAAGGCCCTGTACAACAGGCTATTGAGGAAACTTAGACAGGAGGCAGCTCTCGGTGTGTCCAGGTACTGGCCTCATTTGAGGCTGTTCTGATGGACTCCCATCGAAGTCCCAGTGGATTTATGCGAATAGCCAAGGATTTTCAGGGCCTGTGTACCCCTGTATACACCATGAGACACAATCACTTTAAGTAGATTGATGAATGGATCATACACATTACAGTAAATGCTTTCATTGCCCGACTGGCATACACCACCTACATTATAACTGGGTCTGGAACAAAGAATTACCTTACCTGGAGGACACTGCAGTTCCATGAGGGTGTCTCTATAGGAATGATTCCACAATCCGGCACTTCCAATGGGAAGCAGCACTTGTACGGAACTCATCTTCGAAAATCTATTTTAATGGATGGCAGCACACCCACGTTTTCTCAAGATACATTGCTTGTAAGTACCACTCCACTGGGAGTGCCAGATAACCGAATCATCCCTCATATTTTGTTTATATTATCTCCTTAAGCTTACAGTGGAACTGCATTCCAGTATAACATGTTTGTTCAAACTCAACTTGTTTGCCAACTGTGCCAAAAATGTTATGGTAATAGTTTGATTTAGTTTTGACATCATTACTGGTAAGATTCCCATTGAACGTTGAGTTACTGAAGACTGATATAAACAATGTGTCAAGGTTTATGCGGTGATGAAACAAGCTATTGTAGCATCAAAATAATTAAACTTTTAGTTGATACATTTATTATGACGAGGACCCGGCCAAGAACAAGACCACAAGAAATTAGGGGTGAAAAATACATGCCACCACCAGAGTTACCGGTGTCACCAGCGACTCGGGTTCATGGCCGCTGAAAATGAACGCAGCGCTACCCGAGCGCTAACTTACTGTGTAAAGCACTCCTGGTGGCATTAGTGCAGGCCTGGAAGTCGAAGTTCCCACCCTGAAGCGGCGTTCCAGCTTCTAACAGCCTCTGGGAGTGAGGCTAGGGAGTTCGCAAGGAATTGTGGGCAATTAAGAGTGCTATGAATTAAAGGGGCAATGCATTCAGAACTAATAAAAATTAAAATGAAGTGAAAAAATGAAGTTTTCAGCCCTTACTGCCTTTAAAAAAATTAACATTAAAACAAAGTCCCAAATGGGAGTCTTCAGCACTTAAAGCTGAATTCCCTTCTGAACCTCAAAAAATGGGAAAAGTGCTTCAGTTCTAACACAAATGGCTCAGCAAGCCAGGGAAGGGGCACCCAGGGTCTTGCACGCAGCACTCCAGCTTTGTGCAGGGGGTCAACACTGTAAGAGAGGTCCTCTACCCACAGGGGCCAGGAGGCCCTCCAGAAAGAACGATGTGGGACCACATCACTGAGACTGTCACTGCCAGCAGTGTCGCCCCCACCACCTGGCTCCAGTGCTCAAAGAAGCTTCATAACCTCAGACCACTGGTCAAGGTCAGTGAATGCATCTTCAAAAGCCATCGCCTACCAACTGAATCACTAGCCTCACACACTGCTCAATTCACGACTCTCTCCCCCTACCCCCCGTCACTCATCTACCAACAATCTGCACCAATCACGAGGCACATTTCCTAGTCCTAGCCTCACCTCACCCCCTTGGAGGAGATGCTGCAGGCCATTCTTGGCAGAGGCATGGCTGAGCCCTTGGCCAGCGGCAGGGCTGAAAGGATACAAGATGCTGGTATCCTCATACGTTATCCTCCTTCTCGCATGCACCTCTTGCTTTCCCGCCCTCCCCTCACCACAACTCCACCCTTGTGCCTTCCTCATTTCACGCACCCAAGAAATGCAGCCTGCCCAGCCAGTGGTTGGCCAAGAAGAGGGAGAGGAGAGTGAAGTAGAAGAAGAAGCACAGTCACGTGATTTGACACTCCCAGCCACCAGCTCCTCAAGGTCGACCAGCAAGGCCATTTGCAGTGTCCCCTACTGAAAGTCAGCAGCCTTCCACCAGCCATGTTGCAGCCACTGGGGTAGCACTGTGTGACATCAGTAGGATAGGCAAAGGTACACACAAGACAGTCACTAAGAAAATGCATACGGGTGATGAGATAATTTCTTGATGTCATATTGGATGGATAGATGTATAAAGTTGGATTGGAAAGTTTGCTTTGTGGTGGCTTTTATTTCAGCATCATGGCCAAGAGGACACTGTGATAGTCAGTAACAGAGGAAAGGTAAGGAGTGGGGCTAATGTTGAAAGGGGAATTGAGGTTGTGGTCACTGGGACCGCAGGCGGATGATTCTATCCCGGACAGAAAGGGGCTGTCTGGGTTGCTTCCTCCTTTTCTGCTTCCTCTTCTTCTGCTTCTTCTTCTTCAGCTTCTTCCTCTTCTGTGTCTTCCTCTTCCCTCTACGAGCAGCTGCTGTAAATCTGAAATGACAGCATAAAATGCTGGAAATGCTCAGCAGATCAGGCAGCATCTTGACCTTAGACGTGAACTCTCTTTCTCTTTCCTTAGATGCTGCCTGACCTGCTGAGTATTTCCAGCATTTTCTGTCTTCTCAGAGGCCTTCCTTTACCATCCGAGGTCTTGCAAGCATACAGCAGCACTCCCTGCAGACTTTAAAAACTTTTAACATCTATTGCAGCAAGGCACTACTTCAGTAAAATCGAAAAAACCCAGTCCAAAAGCTTAAATGCAAACTTGTGTGTCCCTTTAAGAGGTGCTGACAGCGCCTCTGTGAGTCTGCTTGCACGTTTGGTTTACCTGGTGTGCTTAGGACCCAGCGCTGAACTCAGCACCGGGGTCAAAGTTCGCCATGGTGACGTTAAGTCAGTGTTGCATGTCGACTGACATTACCACTCCGCCATTTTTCGTTTCAGGGTGCTACCTCTTAACGGCAGCACCATCAAGCCTACGAAAATGGAGGATGCCGCGGGACCCGCCACCAGCTGCAGGGAGAGTGGCGGCCGCCGCTTTCTCGACATTATGCCGCACTAATGGGTGGCGCAAACCACCTGAATTTCTAGACCTAGATGTTTAACAACCGCAAAATTGTTACTTTAAAATGAATAATAATGACATAGCAATGGGGTGCATTAAGTAGCAATTCTCTGTTTCATTTAAAATGAAATATTTGTCAATGCACAATTAATCTTAGAACACTTAACATTCAAATAAAATAATGAACATAGGGACATAGGAACAGGAGTAGGCCATTCGGCCCCTTGAGCCTGCTCCACCATTCAATTGGATCATAGCTGATCTGTATCTTAACTTAATTTACCCACCTTGGTTCTGTATCCCTTAATACCCTTACCTAACAAAAACCTAGCAATCTCCGTTTTGAAATTTTCAATTGACCTAGCCTCAATAGCTTTTGTTGGGCGGGGGGGGGGGGGGAAGAGTTCCAGATTTCCACTAACCTTTTTTGAGAAAAAATGCTCCTGATATCACCCCTGAACAGCCTAGCTCTAATTTTAAAGTTATGCCCCCCTTGTTCTGGACTACCCCCACCAGAGGAAATAGTTTCTCTCTATCTACCCTATCATATCCTTTAATCATCTTAAACATCGCAATTAGATCATCCCTTAATCTTCTATACTCAAGGGAATACAAGCCTAGTCTACGCAACCTGTCTTTCCTGAGGTGTGGTGCCCAGAACTGAACTCAGTACTGCAGATGCGGTCTATACAACTGAAGAATAACTACCATCCCTTTGTATTCCAGCCCTCTTGAAATGAAGGCAAACATTCCATCAGCCTTTTAAATTATTTTTGTACCTGTCCACTAGTTTCTGTACATGGACTCCTAAATCTCTCTGCTCCTCCACAGTTCCCAGCTTCTCGCCATTTAAAAATAATCTGATCTATGTTTCTTGGGTCCAAAGTGGATGACCTCGCATTTCCCCACACTGCCACAATTTTGCCCACTCATTTAATTTATCAATGTCCCTTTGCAGCTGTCTGCTCCCATCTGCACTATTTACAGGAAACTCTTTATTAACCGGCACCGACGGGACCGGCGTGGTGCCGGTTTATCGAAAGTACCGGATAACGGAGAGTTATATCTACCGAGGCTATTTTTAACAAAGAAAAATAAATAAATCAAGAAATGTGCAGTATACTTCCGACAGCGCCAGGAGGCCGAGTAGTGGCACTTTTGAAAACTACCCCTACTGACTAAATCGGCGTTCTCGGACTCGGGATCGGCAACATTGCCGGTTATTTGAGAGGGGTTTTCGGAGTACTCGGCGTTCGCGGAGACTCGACTGCGACTCGGCAACATTGCCGGTTATTTGAGAGGAGTTTTCGGAGGATGATTTTTGCCGGTTAAGCGAGAATTCCGGATATTTGGGTGCCGGATAAACAAAAGTTTCCTGTACTATGCCACCTAACATGGTGTCGTCATACAGCGGCTTCTGGTGAAAACCAGAACTTTTTGGCTCATCCATTGAATGTATTAGTTCTACGGCAAGGAAGAGGAAATTCTTTCCTTTAAGCAGGGATTTAAATAAGATATAATAATACTCGACTTTCAGTGAAGATAAAACTTTTTAACTTGATCCCCATTCTTCATTTTGGTGAACCCTCAAAGAATTGTCTACCAGGCTGTCGCTGTATATCATTGTGTCTACAGTGGTTTAAAAACATATTTCTTGTGGACAGATCAGAAACAACCAGAACAGAGGGGTGAAAGCAGTAGCAATTTCACAGAGGTGTTAAGTGACAGCTTCTTACCGCAAAAGGTGAAGTAGAGTACTAGAGCACATTGCATTTATGGCTGGATTTCCCTTAGTTTACCTCCTCTGAGTAACCCTGGACCGACCCCCCCCCCCTCCCCCGACCCCCACTACCTAGCTGTGCCCGCACCCTTCCCATTCACTTCAGTTTATCCCACATCTCCTCTCTCAGCGCCACCCACACTAAGTCCTACACACCACCTGCTTCCTTGATCCCATCCCAGCTGCTGACCATCCAACTTCACCTCCTGACCCCACCAACCTATCTCTCTTGTCCTGCAAATATGTTCCCACCTTTCTCACCAATCATTGAGTGCTTCCAGTCTGGCTTCAGCCCCAATCACAGTACAAAGACATAAATTATATCTTGTGTGACTGAGATTCCTCATGTCTCCATTTTTCTTGACCGCTCTCACACCGCCAGTACCATCTCCATCATCCTTCAACAATTGCTCCCTCCAGTCCATCTCTGAGTCACTGATCTTATCATAGAATCCTAGAATGGTTACAGCACAGAAGGAGGCCATTCAGCCCATTGAGCCCGTGCCGGCTCTCTGCAAGAGCACTTCTGCACTGGTTCTGCTCTTAGAAGGCTCACCACAGGTACTACATTGCTGACTATTGCTTCTTCTCTTCTGCTCACATGTTCAGCTCCTAGCTTCGCCCCCCCCCCTCCCCCCCCATTTCATTGTTTGCATGCTACCCTTTGGCAATATTATCCATAAGTACTGGGTTACATGTATACCAACAACACCCAGCTTTACTTCATTCCCATATCCATTGGCCCAAATTTTTTTGTCATGTTCTGATATCAAAACCTGAATTCAGCCAAGTTTCCTCCAGCTAAAATTAGCAAAACTTTGTCCATCCTCTTCACCTCCCATCAGTATCTCTATCTCTTGCCTCAATTTGATCAACCTCCCCAGTGCCATTTCAAGCTAGATAAAAAGGTGCAGCGCCTTAGTATCCCACTCAACCCTGCTTTCCTTACATTCACCCTGTTGCTAAAACAGCTTTTTTCTTTCTCATTGCCTCCCTTAGCCTTATCCCTCCCCTTTTGCGGCTCAAACCCAAACCCATGTGTTCACCACCTCAAGGCTTGATTTCTTTAACTCACACCTAGCTGTCTCCCTTCTTCAGCTTTTCACAAGCATCAGTTCATCCAAAACACTGCAGCCTGTGTCCTCACCCACACTAAGTCCTACACTCCCATCATCCCGTCCTCTCTTGGCTCCCCTATCTTCCATTGCTTCAGCTTCAAAATTTTCATCCATACTTTAAAAAATGTTCATGGCCCACTTGCCCTCCCTTGCCCTCCTCTTGGCTCATATCACTGCATATATCCTCTGCTCCTTTTCCACCAAATTTCTCCTCATCTGTCACTCCTTCAGCTTCACTATCAATGCCTATTCTTTCAACGACTCGCCATCTGACCACTTCTTTACTGCTTTCAAAAACATCAAAACCCCCCTCTTTATTAGGTTCTCCATGCTAACCTCTCCATATTTTTCCCCTTGTTCGGTGTCCACCAAATTCTTTCTCTTGTTCGAGATGGTCATTACCTGACTATTTCATCTCTCCTCTGGCATTCTGATTTCATGCCCATGTATGGATCGAAACTATAATGAGTTCTGGAGTTGAGTGGTTCTAGCAAAACCGGAACTAAGTGTCGGTGAGCAGGTTATTGGTGAGTAGGTGTCGCTTGATGGCACTATTCCCATCCAGAGATTTGAGCACAAAATCTAGGCTGACAGTCCTAGTGTAATACTGAGGGAGCGCTGCACTGTCAGAGGTGCAGTCTTTTGGATGAGACGTTAAACCACAGTCTCGTCTGTCCTCTCGGGTGGACATAAAAGATCCCATGGCACTATTTTGAAGAAGAGCAGGGGAGTTCTCCCTGGTGTCCTGGACAATATTTATCCCTCAACCAACATCACTAAAAAAACAGATTACCTGATCATTATCACATTGCTGTTTGTGGGTCCTTACTGTGCGCAAATTGGCTGCTGCGTTTCCTTTTTTACAACAGTGATGACACTTCAAAAAGTACTTCACTGGCTGTAAAGCGCTTTGGGGCGTCTGGAGGTGGCGAAAGGCGCTATATCAACACAAGTCTTTTTCTTTTTTCTAATTGGGAAGATGCTGATAGGGTAGTATTTGGCTGGGTTATATTTATCCTTGTTTTTTTTGTAGATATGACATACCTGGGCAGTCTACCATATGGTTGGGTAGATGCCAATGTTCCAGATGTACTAGAACAGCTTGGCTAGAGATTCAGACAGGTTTGGCGCACAGGCCTTCAGCACTACAGCTGGGGAAGTTGTCAAGGCATAGAGATTCAATTGCGCCGTGCGCATTTGTTGAGTGCAATTTTTTTTTTTGCCTATACCAATATGGCAGGCAGGTAGAGCATCCTCAGTATGAGCTGGAAGGGTGCGCCCACCATATTGGTATAGGCAACAAAAAAAACAAGTGTCCAGGGCCCACACCTGAAACAGGCTTTAGTTCCTTTACATATACAAATAAGAGGCTGAACACCTATTTGAGGCTTCCTGTGCAAGGTTAGGTTGCCCTGAATAAGGGGTCGCCCATTTAAGACTGAGATGAGGAGGGTCGTAAATCTGTGGAATTCTCTGCCCCAGAGAGCTGTGAAGGCTGGGTCATTGAATATATTTAAGGTGGAGATAGGCAGATTTTTGAACAATAAGGGAGTGAAGGGTAATGGGGAGAGGGCAGCGAAATGGAGCTGAGCCCAAGATCAGATCAGCCATGATCTCATTAAATGTAGGAATCTATTATAAAGGATGCAATAACTGGGCACTTAGAAACTAATAGTAAGATTGGGCAGCTGTCAACATGGATTTATGAAAGGGAAATCCTGTTTGACAAACCTATTGGAGTTCTTTGAGGATGTAACTAGTGGAGTAGACAAAGGGGAACCGGTAGATGTGGTGTATTTGGATTTTCAGAAGGCCTTCGATAAGGTCCCACACAAGAGGTTGGTGAACAAAATTAGGGCACATGGAATTGGGGGTAATATACTAGCATGGATTGAGAATTGGTTAACAGACAGAAAACAAAGAGTAGGGATAAACGGGTCTTTTTCAGGATGGCAGGCTGTGACTAGTGGGGTACCGCAAGGATCGGTGCTTGGGCCCCAGCTGTTCACAATCTATATCAATGATTTGGATGAGGGGATTAAATGTAACATTTCCAAATTTGCTGATGATACAAAGCTAGGTGGCAGTGTCAGTTGTGAAGAGGATGTGAAGAGGCTTCAAGGGGATCTCGACAGGCTCAGTGAGTGGGCAAGAACATGGCAGATGGAATATAATGTGGATAAATGTGAAGTTATCCACTTTGGTAGAAAAAACAGAAAGGCAGAGTATTTCCTAAATGGTGAAAGATTGGGGAATGCAGATGCTCAAAGGGACCTGGGTGTTCTTGTACATGAGTCACTGACAGTGAATGTGCAGGTGCAGCAAGCCATTAGGAAGGCAAATGGTATGCTGGCCTTCATTACAAGAGGATTTGAGTACAAGAGTAAAGAAGTCTTACTCCAATTATATAAGGCCTTGGTGAGACCACACCTGGAGTACTGTGTACAATTTTGGTCTCCTTACCTAAGGAAGGATATACTTGCCATAGAGGGAGAGCAACAAAGGTTCACAACATTGATTCCTGGGACGGCGGGACTGTCGTATGAGAAGAGATTGAGTAAATTAGGCCTGTATTCTCTTGAATTCAGAAGAATGAGGGGATCTCATTGAAGCATACAAAATTATTACAGGGCTTGATAGGGTGGATGCTGGGAGAATGTTTCCCTTGGCTGGGGATTCTAGAACCAGGGGCCACAGCCTCAGGATAGGCCATTCAGGACTGAGATGAGAAGAAATTTCTTCACACAGAGGGTGGTGAATCTTTGGAATTCTCTACCCCAGAGGGCTGTGGAGGCTCAGTCATTGGGTATATTCAAAACCGAAGTCGATAGATTTCTGACTAGTAAGGGCATCAAGGGATATGGCGATAGGGCCGGTGAATGGAGTTGAGGCAGAAGATCAGCCATGATCTCATTGAATGGCGGAGCAGGCTCGAAGGGCCGAATGAACTACTCCTGCTCCTATTTCTTTTGTTCTTATGTTCTTAAATGGCAGAGCAGGCTCGAGGGGCCAAGTGGCCTACTCCTGCTCCTATTTCTTATGTTCTTATGAATGCAGTTGAGGAAAACCAGGTCTATATACCGCCTAACCAAACGGACCACTGTAGGTCACCACCAAAAAGGAGTTGCTACCCACCCTCCCCCCTGTTCTTGACCTCGGCCCACTGATCACGACCTCAACCCCCAATCGCGACCTTGACCTCTCCGCCTCCCCCCCCAACCTGGATTGCTACCTCGACCCCACCTCCTCATGGTGAAGATGAGACATAGGGCTGGATTTTGTCTTGGGGTCGGGTTGGGGTCGTGTCATCCGCATTTCATGTTTCCCCCCTGACCCCAGATTAATGTGGATGAGTGATGCAATTTTCACTTAATTGGGCAGTTGAGTTCCAGCATGTGGGAACCCATGAACTAATTAGTGGTTTCAGTCTGAAAGTCGCCTCTGATGATGTCATCATTCCTGCTGCATTACAGGTCAGAGACTGTCTGCCTGGTCTCAGAGACTATCTGGCTGTTGCAGAGAGAGGACCTGCCTGGCTTTTCCTGTGAGTGGACCTGGATGCAAAATGGATGGATGAATATATAAGAGAGAGAGAGAGAGAGAGAGATCAATTTTTTTGCACCCAAGTCCTCTCACAGCAAAGGCCATGCAGTCTCTGAAGACATTCAATGCAGCAGCATCAGAGGCGACTTTCACACCTAATACTACCTTCATCACATCTCCGTTGTAATAGTGCACCTGCAGCTGATAGTTAGCTATCCACTTGTGCTCCCGCCAGGTTTCACTGGAGTGTTTCACATCAGGCGTACTTCACGTCAGAAAAGGGTTAAACTAGCTAAAACGTTTCAAAATGGCATTACAGAGCCAATTTAGGGCTTGTTAAGGGCTTTAATGGCCTCTCCCACCTCTTGGAGGCGGGACGGAGTCAGGAACCCCACAACTGATTTTGTCAAAATTGCGTGGAGGCGGGATGGGGTCGGGACCCCCGACCCCGCAAATTTAACCCCCCACACGCCTCCAAACCCGACTCCATGGGTCATTCAAAATCCAGCCCTTTATCTTTACAAACTGTTTTGGTCATTTCCGCTATTGGTATTGTGGACAGATATGTCTGCATTGGTAGAATGGTGTGGAGACTAGATACTTTGAGGTCTGTAGATACTTTTTTCATGACGGTTCCTTCACCACCTGATGCAGTCTGGCAGCAATGATCTTCAGGATTTTAATGCCATTATTTCCTTCAGAGCATCCTCTAAGTGAAACTAGGAATCAACCACGTAGTATGGAACTGGAGTCACCTGTAGGCCAGACTCGGTGGGGGTGGTAGGCTCTTTTCCCTGAAAAAATTAACCAGTTGGGTTTTTAAGGATGATCTGGAATCTTTTTATAGTTATTTTTCTGATGCTAGTTTGCAAATGACCAAATTACCAAATTTATTGAATTCAAGTTTGCAACTTCTCGTGGGGAGATTTGAACACTTAGGATGCTAGTCCTGTACCATAACCACTTAGGGTTGGCAACCCTCCTGGATTGTCCTGGATTCTCCAGGAATTAAATATTAATCTCCCGGGATACTGCTGTGAGCAACTTGGAAGAAAAACCATTGGGACATTAAAAAGAAAATTGGAGAAGGGAAAAAGGTTTGTTTAACCAACAGTCAAGAATCATCCAATCGGGTAACAAAGGGCTGAATTTGAATGTGGAAGAGCGCGTGGGTTTAGGTGCGGGTTGGGGGCATGGGAGGTGGTTAAAACCGGCGAATTTGACAGTGCATCGGCAAGCCAGCTCAACCCACTGACTTCCACATCTGACTCCAGCGTGTTAGGCTGCCTGCGCGTAACCCTCTCTGGAGAGGCGGGTTGTCAATTTCCATATGCTAATTGCTCAATAAGAGCGATATTGACACACTGTTTTTACTTTAATGTCGGGTCCACGCGTTTCCCGGGCTGCCTGAAACTCGCCAGTGAAACCAAGGCGAGAACACAGCGGCAACTGGGGGGACTGAAGCAATCTCAGGCAAAGATGCCAATAAATACTCAGTACTCACTGCTGCTTTCTTGCCTGCTAGTGGAAAAGGGATTGTTCACAGTACTTTTGCTGAGAGGTTACTTTGTACACTTTAGAGGTTACTTTCTACACTTTGGAGGTTTGCTCTATCACATCAGGATGGGTGCTGCTTATGCTGCCTTAGATTGACCTCAGATGAGGACCAAGATGACCAGCAACAGCACCCGCAGCAGCCTGCTGCTCACAGACCTGTAGCTGCACAGGAGAGAGGGGACCAGCAGAGAGGTGTAGCTCGTAGGAGGCACTACCTGCAAAACAGGGTCTACAGGCAGAGGATCAGTTCCCTTGACATGTCTGAACACCTGTGTCTCAGGAGGCTCAGGATGTCATGTCAGGTGGTGTCAGATATCTGCAGCCTCCTAGAAGAAGACCTGCTGGACCTAATGGCTGTCAAAGTCACCACCGCCCTCAACTTTTTGCCTCTGTATCCTTCCAGGGCTCTGCCACAGAAATATGCTGGATCTCCCAGTCGGCCGCACACTAATGCATAAGACAGGTGACTGAGGGGTTGTTTGCCAGGGCCGGCAATTTATGTCAACTTTGCCACTGATGATGCCAGTCAGAATGAGCAGGCGCTTGGCTTTGCAGCTCTGACTGGCATCCCACAGGTGCAGGGCGCCATCAACTGCACACATGTGGAAATCCGGCCACCCCCAGAACAACCAGGATTATTTGTCATCTGCAAGGGCTTCCAATCCATCAAATTGAAGCTGGTGTGCAACCACAAAAAGATCTTTATGCAGGTGAGCATAAGATTCCCGGGCAGCTGCCATGTGCTTTCATCCTGCGGCAGTCCAAGCTCTTTGGGGTAGAAATTAGGTCGCGCCCCATTTGGGGCGCAAATATCGTCCGGACGCAAATATTAGCGCCTGGCGCTAATTATCGGCACTGACGGGAAACTTCACTTTTACCGCCCCGGGAGGTGAGTGGAGCACTAAAGCAGGCGCTGCACACCTCTCTTAAGGCGCAAAGGCCGAGCAGTGAGGCGCTAACTCGGAGCGCTGGCGAAGCTCATGTAATGTCAGTCAGCAATGGAACACACACACAATGGCACGGGCCAGTTCTTAAAGGGGATGGTTAATCTTGCTTTCCATCCACATCCTGTTCATTGCTGCCTTGAATCTCGGCCTGGAGAGACTTGCACATCAAATGTGCTGGAAAGAACAATGGAGAGCACCAGGCAAAGAGCTCAGAGTGCAGCTCCCACGGTCTCTGCTAAATCGATACAAGGAATGGCAAATCAAAATGAACCTGCAAAGTGCTGCTCAGTACCCAAAACTCCTTCACACAACGTTGAATCTCTCCAGAAGTCTCTCCCTCTCTCTCTCAGAATGCGTAGTTCAAAAATGCCACCAACAATAAAAGACAGGAAGAGGCCCCCTTTAAATAGCGCCCCCCCCAGCCCCACAGCGATTGATAGCGTTCCAGTCTTCTGGTCGTTGGAAGCGCCAGGCGGTAAGGCAGGGGGCGCCACTCAATTTCCGCTACGGGGCGCCCCAAGGGCGTTGCACCATGGAATGACGTCACAATCTGCGCGCGCAGGTGGTCGCAGCGGTAAGTTTTAGCGCCGCCGCACAATCTCAAGTTAAGTTCTCGAGCGGCGCAAACATCGCTGCGCCCGGGCGTTAGCGGCTTTGCGCCCCATTAGCGCCCTCTTAAGGCGCTAACGGGTGGCGCAACCAAGTGAATTTTTACCCCCTGATCTCTTAGCACCTGGAAATAGACTTAAGGGCTGGCTGCTTGGTGACAAGGAACACCCACTGCAAACTTGGCTCATGACACCTGTCAGAAACCCGACCACTGAAGCCCAACAGCATTACAATGAATGCCAATTCACCACCATATGTGCGATTGAACAGGCCATCGGCATGCTGAAGATGCGTTTCAGGTGCCTGGACCGATCTGGAGGCACCCAGCCAGGGTTTCCAGAATGGATGTGGTTTGCTGTGCTCTGCACAACAATGAGCCTTGGACCTGTAGGAGGAACAAGGCGAAGAGCTCAGATCCTCCTCAGACGATTTGGAGGGGGAGGAGGAAAAAGAAGAGGAGGAGGGTGATGAGGGCAACACACCTCCAACTGCTCAAAATGCTGCCAGGGATGCCCTTAGGTGCATCCATGTCACCAGAAACTGCCCCCTCCAAGCCCCTTCGCCCTCCACCTCCCCCAATGCCACTGACACAAAGCAGTCCTGCTACCAACCAACCACCCTTCAACATCCCCTCATTGGTCCCAATGAACTCATGTTCTCACTTTCATCATCAAACAAGTTAGAAGGCCACTTACCACCCAGTACCCAAGCATAGACAAGACAGGAAAGTGATGAAAAAGAATAACATTTATGTGATCTGAATGAATAAAAAAAACTTATCAAAACCAAAAATATAGTAATGAATAGTCGGCATGGATTTCAAAAGAGAAAGTCTTGCTTGACCAACCTCATTGAATTCTTTGAAGAGCTAACAAAGAGAGTAGATAAAGGTAATGCAGTAGATGTAATTTATCTAGAGTTCTAAAAGGCCTTCAATAAGGTACCACAAAAAAGACTAATGAATAAGGTCAGAGAATGCAGAGTCAGGGGACAAGTAGCAGAATGGATAGCTAGCTGGCTTCAAGATAGAAAGCAGAGAGTAGGGGTAAAGGTAGCTAGTGGCAGAAGGCGGAAGAGGGGTCGCACAAGGATCAGTACTGTGACCAATGTTGTTCACAATTTATATTAACGATTTAGATTTTGGAATCAAAAACACAATTTCTAAATTTGCGGATGACACCAAATTGGGGGGGATAGTCAATACTGAGGAGGACTGCAACAAATTACAAGAAGACATTAATAAACTTGCACAATGGGCATATAATTGGCAAATGAAGTTCAACACAGATAAATGTGAGGTATTACATTTTGGCAAAAAAAACAAGGAGGTCACATATTACTTGGAAAATAAGAATCTAAATGGGGTAGAAGAGCAAAAGGATCTCGGACTACAAATACACAAATTATTAAAAGTAGCGATGCAGGTTAACAAGGCCATAAAAAAAGCAAACCAAGCACTAGGGTTTATTTCTAGAGGGATAGAATTGAAAAGTAGAGAAGTTATGCTAAACTTGTATCGAACCTTCGTTAGACCACACTTGGAGTACTGCATATAGTTTTGGTTGCCATATTATGAAAAGGATACAGAGGCACTGGAGAGGGTGCAAAGGACATTTACAAGGATGATACCAGAAATGCGAGGGTATACATATCAGGAAAGGATGAACAGGCTGGGTCTCTTTTCTCTTGAAAAGAGAAGGCTGAGAGGTGACCTAATAGAGGTCTTTAAAATTATGAAAGGTTTTAATAGAGTAGACACAGAGAGAGTGTTTCCCACTTGTGGGGAAGAGCAAAATTGAGACCATCAATATAAGATAGTCAACAAGAAATGAAACAGGGAATTCAGAAGAAGTTTCTTTACCCAGAGAGTGGTGAGAATGTGGAATTCACTACCACAGGAAGTAGTTGAGACAAATAGTATAGATGCATTTAAGGGGAGGCTAGATAAGCATATGAGGGAGAAGGGAATAGAGGGTTATGCTGATAGAGTTAGATGAGGAAAGACGGGAGGAGGCTCGAGTGGAGCATAAACGCCAGCATGGACTGGTTGGGCCAAATGGCCTGTTTCTGTAATAAAAACAGAAAATGCTGGAAATACTCAGCAGGTCAGGCAGCATCTGTGGAGAGAGAAACAGAGTTAATGTTTCAGGTCGATGACCCTTCGTCAGAACTGGAAAAAGCTGGAGATGGAGCAGGTTTTTAAGTAACTGCAGGGGCAGGGAAAGGGGGGAGGGGAGGAAAGAACAAAAGGGAAGGTCTGTGATAGGATGGAAGGCAGGAGAGATTAAAAGACATTAAGAGATGGTGCAAGGCAAAAGGAGATGGTAATGGGACAAGTTAAGAAACAAAAGATGGCTCTAGATGAAGTGCAAATGGCACTGGCAGAATGAAAGACAGCTGCCATGTGGGAGAGAGGGAAAAAAATGGAAAAAAAATAGGGGCAGAGGTTATGGTCTGAAATTGTTGAACTCTATGTTGAGTCCAGAAGGTTGTGAAGTGCCTAATCGAAAGATGAGGGGCTGTTCCTCGAGCTTACGTTGAGCTTCGTTGGAACAGTGTAAGAGGCCGAGGACGGTGAGGTCTGAGTGGGAATGGAGCGGAGAATTAAAGTGACAGGCGACCGGCAGCTCGGGGTCACCCTTACGGACTGAACGGAGGTGTTCCGCAAAGCGGTCACCCAATCTGTGTTTGGTCTCCCCAATGTAGAGGGGACCGCATCGTGAGCAGCGAATACAGTATACTAAATTGCAAGAAGTACAAGTAAATCGCTGTTTCACCTGGAAGGAGTGTTTGGGGCCCTGGACAGTGGGAAGGGTGGAGGTAAAAGGGCATGTGTTGCATCTCCTGCGCTTGCACGGGAAGATGCCGGGCGAAGGGGAAGGGGTGTTGGGGGTGATAGAGGAGTGGACCAGGGTGTCGCGCAGGGAGCGGTCTCTTCGGAATGCTGAAAGGGGAGGTGAGGGGAAGATGTGTTTGGTGGTGGGATCACGCTGGAGGTGGCGGAAATGGCGGAGATGATCCGTTGAATGTGGAGGCTGTTTTTGCCCCACGGAACTTATCTCTTCCTATTTCGACTCTTTTTTCTACCCTTGTCTAGTCTCTTCCCACCTATATCCGCGACTCTTCCGACGCCCTCCGTCACTTTAACAGTTTCCAGTTTCCTGGCCCCAACCGTCTCCTTTTCACTATGGACGTCCAATCCCTCTACACCTCCATCCTCCACCAGGATGGCCTGAGGGCGCTCCGCTTCTTCCTTGAACAGAGGCTCAACCAGTCCCCATCCACCACCACCCTCCTCCGCCTGGCTGAACTTGTTCTCACATTGAACAACTTCTCCTTTGACTCCACTCACTTCCTCTAAATTAAAGGTGTTGCTTTGGGTACCCACATGGGTCCCAGCTATGCCTGCTTTTTCGTGGGATATGTGGAACATTCTTTGTTCCAGTCCTACTCAGGTCCCCTCCCTCACCTCTTTTTCCGGTACATTGATGACTATATTGGTGCTGTTTCCTGCTCTCGCCCTGAACTAGAAAATTTCATTCACTTTGCTTCCAATTTCCACCGTTCTCTCACCTTCACATGGTCCATCTCCGACTATTCCTTTCCCTTCCTCGACTTCTCTGTCTCCATCTCTGGGGATAGGCTATTGACAAACATTCACTACAAGCCCACTGACTCCCACAGCTACCTGGACTACACTTCCTCCCACCCCGCTTCCTGTAAGGATGTAACTGGGAAAATAGATAAGGGAGAACCAGTAGATGTGGTGTATTTGGACTTTCAAAAGGCTTTCGATAAGGTCCCGCATAAGACATTAGCGGGTAAAGTTAAGGCACATGGGATTGGGGGCAAGGTATTGACTTGGATAGAGAACTGGTTGGCGGACAGAAAGCAGAGAGTAGGAATTAATGGGTCTTTTTCTGAGTGGCAAGCAGTGACTAGTGGGGTACCGCAGGGATCGGTCCTTGGACCCCAGCTATTCACAATATACATTAATGATCTAGATAAGGGAATTAAATGTAATATCTACAAGTTTGCAGATGACACAAAGCTGGGTGGGAGTGTGTGCTGCGAGGAGGATACCGAGAAACTCCAGGATGATCTGGACAGGTTGGGTGAGTGGGCAGAAGCGTGGCAGATGCAATATAACGTGGATAAGTGCGAGGTTATCCACTTTGGTGTCAAAAACAGAAAGGCAGACTATTATCTGAATGGCAATAGATTGGGAGAAGGGGAAGTGCAACGAGACCTGGGTGTCCTTGTGCACCAGTCGCTGAAAGTAAGCATGCAGGTGCAGCAGGCGGTGAAGAAGGCAAATGGTATGTTGGACTTCATAGCGAAAGGGTTTGAGTATAGGAACAGGGATGTCCTGCTGCAGTTGTACAGGGCCTTGGTGAGACCACACCTTGAGTACTGTGTGCAGTTTTGGTCGCCTTATCTGAGGAAGGATGTTCTTGCCATGGAAGGAGTTCAGCGAAGATTCACAAGGCTGATACCTGGGATGGCAGGAATGACATATGAGGAGAGATTGGGTCGATTGGGCTTATACTCACTGGAGTTTAGAAGAATGAGAGGGGATCTCATCGAAACATATAAAATTCTGACAGGTCTGGACAAACTAGATGCAGGAAGAATGTTCCCGATGGTCGGAGAGTCCAGAACCAGGGGTCATAATCTACGGATAACGGGTAAACCATTTAGGACAGAAATGAGGAAGAATTTCTTCACCCAGAGAGTGGTGAACCTGTGGAATTCTCTACCACAGAAGGTAGTTGAGGCGAAGTCATTAAATATATTCAAGGATGAGTTAGATATATTTCTTAAAGCTAAAGGTATCAAGGGATATGGGGAGAAGGCAGGTACAGGGTACTGAGTTTAGATGATCAGCCATGATCTCACCGAATGGCGGAGCAGGCTCGAGGGGCCGAATGGCCTACTCCTACTCCTGCTCCTATCTTCTATGTTTCTATGACTCTATTCCATTCTCCCAGTTTCTCCGTCTCCGCCGTATCTGCTCTGACGATGCCACCTTCTATACCAGTGCTTCCGACGTGTCTTTCTTTTTCCTCAACCGATGATTCCCCTCTACTGTGGTTCACACGGCCCTTGACCGTGTCCATTCTATTTCCCGCACTTCTGCTCTCATCCCTTCCCCTCCCTCCCGGAACCACGATGGGTCTACCGGGGCAGTCCTGTTTGTGGATCTTGGGAAGGAGGTACAAGCGGGCTGTGCAGGGTTGGGGAATTATGAGGTTGGCAGGCCGTGGAGGGAAGATCTCCAGAGGCGATGAGGTCAGTGACGGTCTTGGAAACGGTGGCTTGATGTTCGGTAGTGGAGTCATGGCCCAGGTGGAGGTAGGGTGAGGTGTCGGAGAGTTGGCGTTCAGCCTCCGCTAGGTAGAGGTCGGTTCGCCAAACAACAACAGCACCACCCTTGTCAGCAGGTTTAATGTGGCCTGTTTCTGTGCTGTATATCCTATGTAATCCTATGTCAAAATAACATTTTATCAGACACTCATGTGCATACCCTTGTGCAACCTACAAAGCCTTACTCTTCCATTTTCTACTACTCCTATGTGGTGCAACCACTGTGGCTTCAGCAGAGGTAGAGGCAGGCTGCTCAGATCCCTGCTCTGGCTGCCCTGGCTGACGTCCTCTGGGTTTTGGAGCCCGTCAGTGCCCCGCCAAAGAGTGCTCCCCCTGCACTTGTGCGAGATGATTGGAGGGCCCCCGCCGGTTCTCTTCCTCTCCCTGGTATTCTGTGCTCACTTCTCCTGCAAGGAGGGAAAGAAGAGACGTATGAGTGAGTGTAATGGCATGTGTTCATCCGATGGACGCAGTGCGTTTGATGAGAGTGATTGTGAGGGAGAGGCATCACCTTGCATGAGGATGAGGAGCAGTGGGAGGGGTGGATGGATAGATGGGAATGTGAAGAAGTGCATAGAAATAGGAGAGGTGCACCTGAAAGGTAAGTGGGTGTGAGGAGTGATGTGCTGGAGTAATCTTTACAAGGCAGAGTGAGGGGGTGGGGTCATATCAGGATATTAGGATGTAGGCTAATGTGCCACTGTACTCACCTTTCCTGCCCTGCTTAGGTCATTAAAGCACATTCTGCACTGAATCCAGGAGCATGGTGCCATGCTACCTCCAGCCATGCCTTCTTGGTCTCCGCTGCAGGCTTCTTCCTCACGTTGGTAGGGTTCAGTTTCTCTCTCCGACTCCTCACAGACTCCAGCAGCACATCCATGGAGGTGTCACTGAAACGAGGTGCAGCCTTTGTCCTTCTGGACTCCATTTTGCCACTTTTATTCCCAACTCCAAACTCCTTCAAATTGCACGCTTGGAGTGTCCCTTTAAATACTGGAGTTGAGATCGTGTCATGTGGGTCCACATCACGTCCGCTGCCGCTGATTGGACGGGAAATCCGGAAGTAAAATTATAATGAGGTGGCTGAGTTAAAAATCTATTGACAGACGCGCTGCACTTACTTCCGGGTTTCCCACGTGCTATCGGAACCGCCTCCCCCACTCCCAGCACGTTGCGGAATTAAAATCGGGGCCAAAGAGTCTTCATTTTCCAATTGGCGTGGGAAGGTGGTATGCTGCGATGATGGACGGCAAGCACTCTGCCAAAACAGCTGAGAGCTTCAAAATGTCCTCTGCCAATTGCAGGGCCTTGACATAATTTTCAGGTATCAATGGGCATAATCCGACCTTTGGTACTTGATGTAGAACAGCCTAACCAGTGGCCCTTAATGGAACCGCTGGAAGCCACTTCCAATCTCTCAGAAGGAGGATCCTATGATCTAAGAAGTGGTTTCAAAATATAGAACACAGTTTTCATTCCTATCTACTTCAGATCTCATCTGCTCCAGAGTTCTCTTTCTTGTCTAACCTTCACAATAACAAAGACGATGGACAGGATAAAAATGTAATATTGCTCTGTGAAAATTATTTTATAACTATTACAGAATGTGTAATGCCATGAATAATTAATAGGCTGTTCTCCTGTAGAAAAGCCTTTGATCATAAAAAAGCCAAGTTAGAAGTTTTTAGATGTTGGTCCAGAAATTGTGGTCGGAGGCTTGCCGCAGGTGAACGCCTCTGAACCGCAAGAAAACTCCGCACTTACCTGCTGCCTCCGGAGCTTCGGACTCTTGCGGTCCTGGGCCTGCAGGCGTAGGCCTGCGTAAAGGCCCACGCATCCCAGGGGCGCATGAGGTTCGCAAGCGTCCCTGGGATCACGTGGGTTAGGCCAATCAATGACAAAAGGGGATTCCTATTATGCTTATGGGGATTCCATTTGAAATACAATTTCACAACACTGAAATAAAAATAAATAATCACAGGTTCAAAATTAATTAAAATACCCTTTAATTAAACATTTAAAATAAAAACTTAATTTTTTGAGAAATAAATTAAAACATTTTTAAACGGGAAAAAAATAACCTAAACTAATTTTTAAGTGTAAGTGAATGTTTAAATCATTTAAAAAAAATTATTTTAACATTTATTTAACACTGGTAAAAGCAGGCCTTACGCTGCTTTTACCAGGCGTAAGGGTTTGGTGGGTATTCGTTGGGCAAATAGCCCAGCCCTGCGCCAGCGAAAATGAATTTACAGCGGATGCGTACGATCTGTCGAGCAGAAATCTGACAGATCACAAGTTACGGGTTTTCGCGCTTGCGCATCGCACATGGAAACCCGGAACACGCGGGGCACTTATGGGCCCCGTAAAATCCGGGCCAATAGCTTTGCAATGAAGTGAAATAACATTGACTTGTTTTCTTTTGGATTAAATCACCTTCAGCACTATTTCATTTTAGTTTCATTTAAATATTTATTGGTCAAGAATCAAATTCTGATGTAATGTTTTGATGCTAACTACAGGACTGTATTCAGTATTTGCTTTTTTCAAAGGAGTTACAAGCCCTGTCTATGAGGGGTAACTTCCCTTGCTTTCTTTATTTACTGAAAAAAAGTTGCATTTATCAAGCATTGTACTTGTGTTTCTTGGTACTCATTTTGCCTTGAAAATTACTTTCTCCGATATTTTTATCCTTTGTGTTTTCCTTTCTCAGGCTGCCAAACTGATGACTGGATTTTTCTGTAAATCTGTCGCTGTTATCAAACACAGTGCTTCTGCAAACTGTGAATTGAATTTTCTTTCCCAGTCCAAGTATTGAACACAAGTTGAAATGTCATTTCCTGAAGTACATATTTAATTAGATGATTCATTTGTTTTGGACGCATTTTTACTCTGAATCAGTAAAATAATGCTTGAGTTCAGCACACAAGCCATAGCCAAAATAATTTTGAGATTAGTGTCACCTAATATAACACAATCATCCTTTTTGCCAATTGTTTCTTTTACATTTCATCTTGATGTGTTATTTCAGTTGCCTGGTCAAACATTTGTATGACATTTGGTGGTAGTCCTACCAAATGTAAAATTGCTCAGTTGAACTTGAGATATCAATATCACTCACAAAATGTGTGAATCTGGATGAGCAAATCACTCCCATCAAATCAAATACAAATGCAGGCCAAATTTGAACTGTTAAAATTGGTAGTACCTCTTTCAGCTAAATAGGCAAAGTACCATTGAAAAAAAAAATCAACGCTCTTCCAAATTCAGACATAGATGTTAGTAGTTTTGGTTTGATTTTGATTTAATTAAACTACCCATGATCAGGTCTGCTTAACTTTTCATCTGAATTGATGCTCATCCCTACAAAATATTGCTGATAAAACCCGAAACGTTAGCCCTACCTTCCTCTCTCCGCAGACACTGCTGAGTATTTCCAGCATTTTCTGTTCAGATTTATAGCATCTGCAGTATTTTGCTTTCAGTACATTTGAGAAATTGCATTGTTATCCAAATTATGTCATAGCTCCCACATGTTTTGGATAAGAGTTTCCGTCACCCACCACCCCACCTGCGCCCCACCCCCATGGAGCAGAAATGCGTGTCACAGGCACTATGGGTGGAAATGTGGCAACTGCGATCTCCGCCCGTGCATCGAGTTGGTCATGTGACACCTAAAATTGATGCACAATGTTAGCATGATTTTTCCTGTGAAACACAGAGAACCATATAAGTTAATCACCGCCATTTCTGGCAGATTCAGGTGTCTGGAGCCATGAGCCTCACACATGTGGAATAAACTTAAAGAAGGAAAACATGCAGCCTTTTTGTGGAGTTTGTTTTGCCAGCCTTAACCATATCATTCCTTCATTTTGCAATCGTGTGATGAATGATTTAACTAAACGATAAAACTGATGCTATATCTGTGGTGTCCTCTGAGGCTGGGAAGCTAGGGTAGGTGAGAGTTGATAATTTAAGAAGGAATAAGGAAATAATTAACAGCACAAAGTAAACAAATGCTGTAGCCTAGAGCAAAGTATTTAAGCTTTTGTCTTTACGGTGCATAGGTGTATGCTCTGGAGTCCTGGAGGCCACATTTAAAGTTTAAATCTATGTTCGCATTAATTTGTATACATTTCAAGTTGCTGATACTAACAGATGTTGGTGTTCTGAATTAAGATTTACCCACCAATGAGGACAGTCTTTCCCCAACCTCCAGGATCACGACATTCAAACATGGAAAGACCAACAATTGAGAAATATAAGAATGAATTTCATGGCAGGGCTTGGGGGCTTCATGGGGCCCTAAGGCCACAGGTTGGACACGCTGAAATGTTTGTGAAAGAGGCCACCCATACTCCTTTACTCTTTTTAAATGTGAGGTCACCTTTAAATGCTCTGTAACAATGGGGCAGCTTTTCCTGTTCTTGGATCTGTGGCTCTTCGATATTCTGGGCACAGTAAATATGGGAAAAATCGGGTAGGAGGAATACAAGGCCATAATTTTCCATCCATTTAAATTAATGGAGGCAATCCGGGGCGGGGATGGGGGGGGGGGTACTTTGTTAGGGGTGTAAGCACCTCCTTGCCTGGTTTTCCTGTATTTGCTACACCCAGGTGATAACCCTAGGGGCAGGAACAAGAAAATGTGCTCTGTTATGTCCACTTGCCTGTATATACCTATGATGTAACTTGTCATTTCATATGGTAAGGATGAAAACAGCATGAAATTATTATTTCAGCTATTGTGTTACTGGGGCTCTTGTGAATTTTGATTCTTGATTTTGGAAAGTTTCTTTAACCTTGAGTCTCAGGAATATCTTTTCCATTTTGCTGTGAAGAGGTGTCAGGGACCTTACAAAACATATAAATACTTTACATGCCTTTCCCATTAGCCTTAATAAACATCAAGTAGTTTGTGAGTGGTGATTCAGCAGCAGATGGTGCACGTCAGTTATCAGTATCTGAATCATTAGGAATTTTTGACGAGTGATGAATGGTAACAACAACTCAGATTAATACAGCACCTTTAATGTAGTAAAACGTACCAAGGCACTTCACAGGAGCGTTATCAAACAAAATTTGACACCGAGCCACATAAGGAAATAAGGCAGATGACCAAAAGCTTGGTCAAAGCGTCTTAAAGGAGCAGAGAGAAAGGTAGCGAGGCGGAGAGGTTTAGGGAGGGAATTCTGGAGCTTAGGGCCTCGGCAGCTGAAGGCACGGCTGCCAATGGTGGAGCAATTAAAATTGGGGATACGCAAGGGGCCAGAATTGGCGGAGCACAGATATCTCGGAGGGTTGTAGGGCTGGAGGAGGTTACAGAGATGGTACGACTGGATAGATAAGAATGGAACCAGGTGAGTGCAGTCCCACCCAGCTGAATGACGGTGGAGAGGAGTTGGAGGAGGATGGTGTGATGAACTGTGTTAACAGCTGCAGGCAGGTCAAGAAGAACGAGGAGCAATAGTTTACCATGGTCACAGTCACAAAGGATGTCATTTGTGACTTTGATAAGAGCCGTTTCGGTACTGTGGCATGGGTGGAAACCTGATTGGAAGGATTCAAGCATGGAGTTGCGGGAAAGATGGGCACGGATTTGGGAGGCGACAACACGTTCAAGGACTTTGGAGAGGAAAGCGAGGTTGGAGCTGGGGAGGTAGCTTGCAAGGATGGAGGGGTCAAGGGTTGTTTTTTGATGACTGTGCTGAAACCAAAGTGATCAAAAAGCAGCGTGTTTATCTTCTATATTTCACCACTTGGTGGAAAATTTAACCCTTTGAGTAGTATTTTCCTTAATAACTCTCAAAATATGAAATACATTTTCAGTGCTACATACAGGAAACTTTTGTTTATCCGGCACCCAAATATCCGGAATTCTCGCTTAACCGGCAAAAATCATCCTCCGAAAACTCCTCTCAAATAACCGGCAATGTTGCCGAGTCGCAGTCGAGTCTCCGCGAACGCCGAGTACTCCGAAAACTCCTCTCAAATAACCGGCAAT
This sequence comes from Squalus acanthias, assembly GCA_030390025.1. NCBI lineage: Eukaryota > Metazoa > Chordata > Chondrichthyes > Squaliformes > Squalidae > Squalus > Squalus acanthias. The sequence continues at coordinate 17,263,065 of CM059425.1, read as the reverse complement.
GTTGCCGATCCCGAGTCCGAGTCCGCGAACGCCGATTTAGTCAGTAGGGGTAGTTTTCAAAAGTGCCACTACTCGGCCTCCTGGTGCTGTCGCAAGTATACTGCACATTTCTTGATTTATTTATTTTTCTTTGTTAAAAATAGCCTCGGTAGATATAACTCTCCGTTATCCGGTACTTTCGATAAACCGGCACCACGCCGGTCCCGTCGGTGCCGGTTAATAAAGAGTTTCCTGTATATATCTTATAATAAGGCTTGCATTTTTGTGACTATGACAGTTACTTCCTGGAACACCTTTCCGTGTCATGCCTATTTCCATCCCGCTATTTCCACTATGCTTGTCTATCATACCTATGCGCGGCATTTGTCTGTCACACTAAAAACAGGGTTTTTCAAGCCTATTTCTTGGCCCAATTTTTTTGAGTATGCATTGGAGGCAGCAAACCTCGCCAGCTGAGAGTGCCTATCAGAAAATCTCTCACTGATCCTATGGTATATTTGAAAATCCATTCTGGATACAAAATCATGGGCAACATGCTCTCTAGTCTTTAATATACACTGGCAGTGAGTGAGGTTCCCCGCCACAGGCGAGTGCTTACAAAATACTTATCTCTGATTGACTGATTCTTCCCTGTTGTGCAGTCCCAACTTGGATCTCCTAACTGCATCTCCAAACTGGACAGAAAATCATGGGAATACCCCTTCTCAGTAACTCAGAACACTTCCAGGAATTTTTTTTTGCTACTAGATTAGTAATGTTCATTTTATTTCCCCCCCCCCCCACCCCCACTTCTTTCTTTACTTTATGTGCTGTAATAGAAGTATAAATAAAAAGTGCAGGAGTATATGAATATATTTGATTCTACTGCAGACAGGAGACCTGGAAAAAATATATAAATTCTCCTGACTCTGACTTGTGTTTATCTGTTGCAAGAAATATATGAAATACCGTCTCCATCCCGGTATAAATCTCGGTATGTAAATAAATAATGCACAGGTCCACAGTTGTTGGAGACCAGCCTGTAACAAATTTATGGATTCTCCACCCTTATCTATTAATTAATAAATGTGATGATTGATTTGCTGCAAGAAATACATTGCGCAGGGCTCTATAAATATATTTCATTCCAGCGCTGCTGTTCCAGACAACTGTTTCAGTACAAAAATAAATAATGTGTGTGAGATTGATGCCCAAGTAAATATCTGACCATTGCATGCAATTAAAAAACTGGACCACATTCATTTGCCACATAAAAAGATATGAAAAACATAATCAAGGCTACTGATTCACATTTTAACAGCAAAACATATAAAATTGTACAAGGAATCTCCAAAGCACTGATTTAAAATCTGAGAATACCATTTAGCAAAAACGCAATTTTACTTATGGGGGCCAACTTCTCCTATCCTTTGTGCTTAGGCATCAGACAGGAGCTGTACACCTGAGGTATCCTCCACCTGCAATGACTGAAACTGCCTGCATTTGTGAGTTCAGGCTCTTATCATCCTCCCAGCAAGTCCCTGGCACAGGCTCACCCCTGGCTTAGAACCTAAACCAGAGATACAGATGCCGAATTTGAGAGTCTTCAGCCTGCTGTCCTAAAACAAAACCAGAAGCCTTCCAGGCACGATGACCCCCGAGTCACTGGACATAAAGGGGGTTTATTTACTTTTTTTTATAGCTTGCTGACTTCTCTCCTCCAACCTTCTGGTGAACCTGGAGGAAGATAAGGTGGGAGTTTCAGGAACCCCCCCCCCTGCCACCCTCTTCATTATGATGGCTGCCCTTGGCCTACACCTGTTGTAGATTCAGGCACTCTGCCCTCCCTTCCCCAAGGAAAGCCCCAGCAATCCCTAGGCAACGTGAAGGGGCAGAAACCCAATGGGGTAGATTTTTATTTCGTGCGATGGTGCAAAACGGGCGATAGTGAACGGCAGCCCATTGTACATCTCTCCCAATTTTATTTCCATTGACATCCATGGAAATAAAAATGGGAAGAGAAGTAAAACAGGCTGCCGATTTGATATCATTTGTTTTACACAATCGCTCAAAGTAAAAATCTACCTTAGTGTTACAGGTCACCATCCCCTTTTCCTCTCCTTTGTGCCTGGGAACTGAGCATTTTCAGTACTGACCCCCATACCAATCTTTTACTTTAGTTGGCCACTGTCATCATCTATCTTGCTCACAGATTAGATGAGAATGCTTCCCAAAGCCTGTACGGCACCAGTCCGCCTAACCGATGTGCAGATGATCCCAGCAAATTTCCTGCCGTCCGTCTAATAAAGATTTCTTGGCAGAATCCCAGCGGAGTTTCCTCCTCTACCCAGGAGACTGCCAGGAAAATCATTGCTGCTGCAAGAATCTAGCACCTGCGCTAGCTTAAAGGGTCCATCTTCCTCTAACACCGGAAAAAGTCTCCAGCCTTTGCAGCATCTTGATAAAGTGCCAGTAGGGGAGTTGGAACTGTTTAGCCCACAATTGATTGCACTCCATGGGATACGCCTTTTAATTTTCAGAAAGCCATCACCGACCCTAGCAACACTGTTTACAGGCATTCCTTATTTCCATTGTTACTATGGCAGTAATGGCTGAATATGTGCTGCATGATGTCACTATGATCACCACCTTATTTGATTATGCCTGTCCTTTTCTAGTATTTGGCTTTCTGGTATAGCTCAAAAGGAACATGCTGTCTCGTATATCAGTGTTAGCCATGAGATCGGACTGCTCTGTTTTATATTAAGCTGAACATAAGCACATGACATCACTGAATTAAGTATGTGTACAGAGTCTGTGAATCCTTTTCATGTTCAGGGTCATGTTCCCCAAATATTTTACTTTCGCTCAGGTTTTAGGCTGTTGGACCACATTGGGGTTCTTGAAACTTTTTATTATGAGGGGGCCCTTTTTGCGCATTGGTGAATTTTGGGGTAGGCTCAGTACCTGGAAGAATCAGTAACCGCCTCCTATGAGAACTCTCATTGTGAGGTGCTGAACTGTCTGAGGCACAGTTTACACTGTGGCAGATGCTATATGTGCTGCAATTTGTGGTGCGGTGTTTGAGACTGTTTTCAATTTTTTAATTATTTTGAACACAGATACAAGTATTGACATGACGACATGATTGAATTGTTGTGCGGGATAATATTGCTCCTAAGAAGAGATTAATTAAAATTAGGTTATTTCATCCAAGTTTTACTGTAATTATTCCTGGAAGCTTTGAATATTGGGATACTTTAAAATTTTCAGATCATGTGCAAAGTTTAAGTAGTGAGTGCAAAGACGAACAATGTAACTCTTACTTACTTATTTGTACTTTGGCACTATTCATTTCTGGAAGTACCTCAATTATGATGCAGAATGCAAAAGGTTAAGCATCACATCATTGGTGCTGCAACTACAAGTAAATAGATTTTGTCCGGAGTTAAAAGCTGGCGTGTGTGTTTTTTTAAATGGTTTTATTTTGGTTTTAAATATGGGAGAGAGACATTTTAGATTATTTGCAGGAAATATTTGCTGTACACTTGTGAAACAATCACAATTAATGGAAAAGTTGGCTTTACGAATCGGTACTGGATGATCAGTGAAATTTACATCATCATCATAATATCTGGGAAGGTGTATAATAATGAGCGATTAATACACAGTCGTAATTATTTTCACAAGAGGTTCAGTTAACAGATGGTCCCTGTCAGCAACTAAGATGCAACTCATTATAAATAATTACTTGGTCATACTTTTAACAGTGAACTGAAAGCTGATTGGCTGAAAGTGCTATGGTGAGCACCAAACCTCATCACACACATATGGCTGACAGATTTTGAGTGCTGACATGCTGGGATTTTAACCCATTGTAGACACGTATCGCATGAAACCGCCGTCTACAAATGGAGGGGAGTTGATGCTGGATTTCTTGAAAGACAAAGTAAAGATTTCTGTTGATAATTTGAAAAAGAACAAGGCTCCTGGTATCGATAATATAATTGTAGAGCTGTTGCAGGTGGGTAAAGAACATATGCAAAGGCTGTTTAACAAAATTTATAAAGAAGAGCATGCACCTGAAGACTAGCTAAAAGCGCTTTTAATACCAATCTTCGAAAAAGGTGGCAAGAGCGAATGCAGCAGTTATAGAGGAATCAGCTTACTGAGTATACCCGGAAAGGTATTTAATGAGCCACTGCATAGGAGAATGAAAAGACACGTAGAAGTGTTACTGCATGAAGAACAAAAGCTGGCTTTAGACCAGGATGAAGTACGATAGATCAACTGTTCATGATAAGACAGATTTTGGAGAAACTTATAGAATATACGCACAATGGTGCGCTCCTGGGCTCAGTGGGGGAGTACGCTGCACGGAGCTCTGCAGCGTTTTAAAGGAAGTTCTCGCAGGGAGGATCGCACGAGGTAGGTGCGGATTTACTTGCGATGCCGCTGACTGCAAATCCAGGCCCAATATATTTCAGGTGAAGCACTTTGAGACATTTAAGAGCTGCAATATGGCCTAGATAAATGCAAGTCTTTCAAGTATTTCATTTGTATCACTGATGTTAGTCATGATGCCTGTCACCACAAGAGGATAAAGTGGCCAATTTTCCTCCCATTCCCTCACCAATCTGGGCGAAGGTTGCTTTGCCTGACTTGACTTGAACCCACCCACATTTACGGATTCAGGCCATTACCGTAGGCCCAGTGCAGCCCAAGTGCAGGCTTGCCTCTTGGCAGTATGTTACGCCTCAAAGCAGGTAAGGATTTCCAGGGTATTGACCCAGCGATGACGAAGGAATAGAGATAGATGACCAAGGTCAGGATGGAAGGAAACTTGGAAGTGATGGTGTTCCCACAGCTTTGTTGCTCTTGTCCTTCCCAGTGATAGAGATCGCAGGAGACGGAAGTACTAACTAAGTAACTTTGGCGAGTTGCTGCAGTGCATTCTGCAGACCAGATGTTCCCAAGCCCCTAGGGGGTAGGACAAGGATATTCCGGGTGGGTGGGTGGTGGAAAAGCGAGTAATGCAAGCTAGTTGAGAAGGACAGCACTGATGCAATCTCACATAGCCAGAGGAGGTGCATTAAAACTCTGAATTTCTTAAAATTTGAAAGAAACTGAGCAAATTTAAGTTTAAATTCAGAAAAAGTATATACCGGCGCAGCCTCACATAGGGAGATATCAACATGGTGCAGGATGCTTGAATTCTCACTGATTTTGATGCACCAGTAGCTGCACTGATTGGTCCAACTTCAACTTCCTTTAAAATTTAAAGAAAAATCAAACCTTTGATTGACAGCTTACCGTAGTAAGGCAGGAAGGTGGGCCGAGGCTGCATCCGTGGCTCTGGTACTCTTGCAGCCTTTTGGTTCCCAGTCTACCACGGTAAGGCAGGTAGATGGGCTGCCTCAGTGGCAGCTACAGGCACCCACCAGGTAAGCGGTGTCTTTTGACAATATTGGGCCGGATATTCCGATCCCTACGGGTGGGTACGCGCTGTGTACCCACCCGTAGGGACATCGGAAATGCTGGTTTCAGGCATGCACTGGAAACCGGCATTTCCGATCTGTCACGAAAGCTCTTGACAGATCCTCCGGCTGCCCTGGAGAAGGGCCTCTGCGGCCGGATAGTTCCGCTTTTTGGAGACCCTCCACCCGCAGAAAACTCTTACAATTCTTGCGCCTGGTAAAAGAGTTGAAAAAAGTTTTTTTTTTAAATTCCACTGATTTATCATTTAAAAATACTTTAAAAAAAGGTAAGTTTATTTTTAGCCCCGTAAAAAACTTTATTGATTTTTTTCAAAAATTTAAAGTTTTGTTTAAAATAGTTAATTTATTGTACTTTCAAGTCATTTTAAAAATGTGATTTTTAAAAAAAATTTATTTAAAGTTTTACTATGTTTTGGGGGTGATCTCCATTCATATATTTGACAGGCCTTCCTGTCAAATGCATGAAGGGAAATTCCCTTCTTTGATTGGCTCCCCATGGCCCAAGTGATCCCAGGGATGCTGCGAACTACCTGCGCCTCTGGGACACGTGGGCCCTGCGATCGGAATATCTGGGCCATTATAGTTTTCTACCTGTCCAGCTGAGCCTTGCCTGAGTTGATATCTGCATTGATCTTCTATTTCAAATTGAAGTGTTCCAAACAACCCAGTGCCCCCGAGATCCCATGTACTGTATAACTGGCATGAGTGTGATGTTTGGTGTTAGATAATTGTGTCTGAATGACATGTTGTTGGTGCTGAAGTTCTGGCTCAGGATAGCATGAAACCAAGCTAACAAAAACACCACTTGGGGACCAAAGATGATGCCCTCAAAGATAAAATTAAAGATTTTTTTCAAACGAAAGCTCTTTCAACTGAAAGAACAGATGAAGGTAATCAAAGAACGAAATGATATCAAAACACTTGAAGCATCCTATGCTGTCTCATATAAAATAGCAATAACATATGAACATACATATGAATTAGGAGCAGGAGTAGGCCCCTTGAGCCTGCTCCGCCATTCAATAAGATCATGGCTGATCTGATTACTCCACATTTCCGCCTACCCCCGATAACCTTTCACCCCCTTGCTTATCAAGAATCTATCTACCTCTACCTTAAAAATATTCAAAGACTTTGCTTCCACCGCCCTCTGAGGAAGAGAGTTCCAAAGACTCACGACCCTCTGTGAGAAAAAATTTCTCCTCATCTCTGTCTTAAATGGGCGACCCCTTATTTTTAAATAGTGACCCCTAGTTCTAGATTCTCCCACAAGAGGAAACATCCTCTCCACATCCACCCTGTCAAGTCCCCTCAGGATCTTATATGTTTCAATCAAGTCACCTCTTACTCTTCTAAACTCCAGCAGATACAAGCCTAGCCTGTCCAACCTTTCCTCATAAGACAACCCGCCCATTCCAGGTATTAGTCTAGTAAACCTTCTCTGAACTGCTTCCAACGCATTTACATCCTTCCTTAAATAAGGAGACCAATACTGTACACAGTACTCCAGATGTGGTCTCACCAATGCCCTGTATAACTGAAGCATAACCTCCCTACTTTTGTATTCAATTCCCCTCGCAATAAACGATAATATTCTATTAGCTTTCCTAATTACTTGCTGTACCTGCATACTAACCTTTTGCGATTCATGCACTAGCACACCCAGATCCCTCTGCATCTCAGAGCTCTGCAATCTCTCACCATTTAGATAAGAAGTGGAAAATGTCATACGATTGGCAAAACTCTTGTATCGCCATCAGTGATTGAAATGGCATCAAATGTATGTGGAAGGAAAGTTGCTGACCAGCTGAGTCTCATGCCACTATCTGACAACACTGTTAGCTGCAGAATCGCTGGTGTGGCAGGAGATGTTGAGGAGCAGCTAGTCGGAGCAGAGAGGCAACTCCTACCTTTCGCACTTCACAAATTGAAAAGAATACTGACTGTGGCAATGCAACGCAAATGATGGTTTTTGTTCGATAGATTAGCTCATCTGAGATCAAAGAGGACTTTTCGTTTTGCTGCTCTTTCCCAACAAGAAATAAGGTGAGGGGAGTTGCTCAAAATTTTAGACCAGTACGTGAGAGATAAAAACAGAGCTTTACCAAAACCTTTTACTATGTAGTAGCTATGTCGTGTCAGCCGTGGCTCAGTGGGTAGCACTCTCTCGCCTCTGAGGCAGAAGGTTGTGGGTTCAGGTCCCACTCCAGAGACTTGAGCACGTAAATCTAGGCTGGCACTCCAGTGTAGTGCTGAGGGAGCGCTGCACTGTCGGAGGTGCCGTCTTTCGGATGAGACGTTAAACCGAGGCCCCGTCTGCTCTCTCAGGTGGACGTAAAAGATCCCATGGCACTATTTCGAAGAAGAGCAGGGGAGTTATTGCCAATATTTATCCCTAAGTCAACATCACTAAAACAGATTATCTGGTCATTATCACATTGCTGTTTGTGGGAGCTTGCTGTGCGCAAATTGGCTGTCGCTTTTCCCACATTACAACAGTGACTCCACTTCAAAAAAAAAAGTACTTCATTGGCTGTAAAGAGCTTTGAGACGTCTGTTGGTCGTGAAAGACGCTACATAAATGCAAGTCTTTCTTTCTATTTGCTGCAAGACAGTGGAACTGCCATTGTCTTCTGTCATTATGGACTGTGAAATGTCAGTCATAGAAGTTAAAGATGTATGGTCTGGAGTTTCCGCATGTTTTCCGCCCAGATATCAGCGCAATCTGGGTGGAATCGACTGAAATAGCGCAAAAGATCGTGAAATTTGAAATCTAAGTGAGTTACGCCCATGACCACTTATGGTCAAGTTTCCGTGATCTTCTATGTTGGTTCAAAAGTCAATTCGCCTGAAGCAGCCCCCACCAACAGAACTGGCCACGAGCCCAGGCCGGCGTGACGAGTTTCCACCGATTCCGCCCACTCATGGGTGTTCATCACATTGCGCCCAAAATTCCAGGTGCACAGGCACCCATGGTCACATGAATCCATTATTAATGACCTGCAGCTACAGCAGCCAGCAGTCAATTGAAGCCTCACTCGGGTCTGTTTCTCATACGGAAGCTACGATTACTTTAAATTCAGTTTAAATTAGTTCAAATTCAGTCAATTGATCTGGCCATGGTACATCAGACCTGTGACCAGCAGTCAATTGAAACCACTGATTGTCCCGGTTCTTCAGCTGCAGCAATTATTTGAACATATTTTCAGTTTAATTCAGTAATCTTGAGGCCCCTTTGGCCATGTTCCAGTCAACAATCGATTACAATCAATAAGATTCATGGGAAATTTTACATTATGCAAATGAATTTCCGCGGAAACTTTGGCGTAACTTCACCTCGGCAGAACCGGCAACGTCCAGTGCATTCCGGGCGCATTTTCCCGATTGCACCCCTAGTGGAAATTTCAGGCCGTAATTCTGGAGCATGTGCCTCAGCTTTGCACAAATTTCAGTGAATATTTTCCTGAAAGAGAGGCAAATGAATTGCAGGATTTTGCTTGGAATCAAAAGGCATATTCATAGGACTGCATAGCAAAGGCCAAGATTGCCATGAGTCTAAAAGAGAATTTAATCAACGTTGCTGGAGGCAATTTTAAAACCATGCCATTTGATCATAGGATTACATAGGATATACGGCACAGAAACGGGCCATTCGGCCCAACTGGTCCATGCTGGTCTTTATGCTCCACTCGAGCCTCCTCCCGTCTTTCCTCATCTAAATCTATCAGCATAACCCTCTATTCCCTTCTCCCTCATATGCTTGTCTAGCCTCCCCTTAAATGCATCTATACTTTTCGCTTCATCCACTCCCTGTGGCAGCGAGTTCCACATTTTCATCACTTTTTGGGTAAAGAAGTTTCTTCTGAATTCTCTATTGGATTTCTTGGTGACTATCTTATATTGATGGCCAGTAGTTTTGCTCTTCCCCACAAATGGCAACATTCTCTCTGTATCCAAGCTATCAAAACTTTCATAATTTTAAAGATCTCTATTAGGTCACCCCTTCAGCCGCCTTTTTTCAAGAGAAAAGAGACCCAGCCTGTTCATCCTTTCCTGATATGTATACCCTCGCATTTCTGGTATCATCCTTGTAAATCGTCTCAGAGGCTAGGTATTCTGCGGCGAGTGTCTCACCTCCTGACTCCCCAAAGCCTTTCCACCATCTACAAGGCACAAGTAAGGAGTGTGATGGAATACTCTCCACTTGCCTGGATGAGTGCAGCTCCAACAACACTCAAGAAGCTCGACACCATCCAGGACAAAGCAGCCCGTTTGATTGGCACCCCATCCACCACCTTAAACATTCACTCCCTCCACCACCGGCGCACCGTGGCTGCAGTGTGCACCATCTACAAGATGCACGGCAGCAACTCGCCAAGGCTTCTTCGGCAGTACCTCCCAAACCCGCAACCACTTCCACCTAGAAAGACAAGGGCAGCAGCCACATGGGAACACCACCACCTCCAAGTTCCCCTCCAAGTCACACACCATCCTGCCTCAGAAATTTATCGGTGATCCTTCATCGTCGCTGAGTCAAAATCCTGGAACTCCCTACCTAACAGCACTGTGGGAGTACCATCACCACACGGACTGCAGCGGTTCAAGAAGGCGGCTCACCACCGCCTTCTCAAGGGCAACTAGGGATGGGCAATAAATGCTGGCATTGTCAGCGACGCCCTGATCCCATAAACGAATAAAAAAAACCCTCTCCAGTGCCTCTATATCCTTTTTATAATATGGAGTTCTGGCTCTCCATTCAAAGAGCTGTCCCAAAGAGCAGTTGAAATACTTGTCCAATTTGCATAAACGTATCTGTGTGAAATGGGATTTTCTTCACTAACTTGCATCAGAAACGAGTATAGAAGCCGCTTGAATGTAGAGACTAATTTGTGGTTGCAACTCTCCGAAATCAAACCGAGATTCCACAAATTGTACGCGAGCAAACAGGCTCATCCTACTCACTGAGCTAACTGCACCATATTTCTTTAGTCGAGTAGTTGGAGGATTTCAAATCTGAAATAAAACTAGATTTGTGTTTGCATCTAGTGCACAATGGGAAATTTGGGCCCAATAAATTACTTCTCACCCATATGCAAATAATTTACCTCAGTGTTATATAAAAGGAAACTTAGGATAATAACTAAAACTAGCATGTTACCTTTAAGTAATTTATCAGTTACTTAAAAGATAAGTTATATACACTTTTAAGTGATTTATTTCCCTCTTCTTAATCAACTACTTATTCATTGTGTGTTTCTTCTGATTAAAGTATCCCCCCTTGGTCTGTGTTACTTCTGGTTTTCAGTAAGTTTAGTAGGCATCATAATTTACTAACCTCTGACTGATCTATTGCCCCCAAAGTTTTAGTCAACAGAGAAACATGGCGTAGATTTTCGCCTTTACCTCCTGGAAGTTAAGCATTGTCTGGGCGGAGTGCAGAAAGGAAAATCTCTGAGAGGATCGCACACTAGGAACAGTACCCACCAGATTTTCGTTCCATTGAAATTAGTGGCAGGAAAAATGGGGCTTGTAAAAGGTGCGCAATCCTCCCCTGGCACATTTTCAATTCTGCACCCTGTCTAGGTGATGCTTAAGGTAGAGGCGGTAAAGGTGAAGATCTACCCCCATGGTGTCATGTTGTGACTTTTGGGAATTCGTGAGTGTTGGATGCTGAAGCACTACGTGAACTTGTGTTATCTTAACAATCTGTGAAATTGCTTATTCTGGCTAATGTTTAGTGAGGTCATTTTTGGGGGCCAGAGTTTCTTTGTATCTTATTTCTTGAAAACGTATCAAACCGTTTTCTGCATGCAGAACAAGGTTCAGATGGGCTTTGCCTGCTGACAGGAATGTTTCTGTTTTATTCGAAGGAACATGAGATTACTCAGTGTGAGTTGTGCTGACATATCAGTTAATTCAGTGTCTTCAGGTATGCTTTTTATAGAGATTTCCCTTGATCCCATATCCTTTGGTTTTAAGGTTGCGGCTTTAGATGTTACCTTGACATGATGTATTCTTTTGTGCCCAATAATAAAATGGTCTCTCTTCTTAATCCCAGATATCAACGAATGCCTGATGTCAGGAATGTGTCAAAATGCTAACTGCTTGAACACCAGAGGTAGCTACAGATGTACCTGTAAGCCTGGGTATATGCTGGATACATCCAGGAGCCATTGCATCTGTAAGTAATAATCTGATGATTCTGTACCATATAAAATCAGCCACACGTCTGGATACAGTTAAGGCAGGCAGATGTTGGTCATCTCAAGTTATCATCCAGTTTTATGCTTGGAGTACAGATCCAACAGCACATCTGTGAGAGTGCTGGGCAGAAAATATTTTGTAAATACAGTTTAAGTATAGCTTGCGTTTGAGATATTTATCTTTAATACAAAGCCTAAGGCCTGGAAATTCCTAGGGCTGGAGGGGGGCGTAGCCCCACTTTTGCCCAGGGGAGGCCAGAATATGGGTCAGAACTCGGCTCTGCTAGGATTCCAACAGGTTTAGACTGAGCTTTTAAATTCCAGTTGGGGGGGGGCCGTGGGAGCCGAAGACACTTTAAAATTAAAAAAAAAATTCTTCAGCCTTTCGTAGCTTCGGGAGGGTAGAGGGAGGTGGAAATTCAGCTGGAGTGGCAAGGTGCTGCTTGTCCTTAGAAGGCTTGATTGGGTTGGGCCATTGATGCGTCCTTGCAGGTGTCGGGAGCCTATCCCAGATATGCAAATAACCCCATTCCCATTATTTAGAATGGGGCCTCTGACCTTGGAGACTTGGGTTTGTGGGTGTTCTGCTCTGCTGCAATCATGCCAGCGGAATGAGGCCCTAGGAATTTCCGGGCCATGTATGTTACATGTATGCTTCTTAAATTCTGACAAGCAATGAACCTTAATAAACTTTCCAGTCCGTTGCTGCAATTTTCTATATTTGCCCCAAATTCTCATGGGCAGCCAATCTCAGCACAAGTGCTGCAAACCATGTGACTGACCTTGCGGATCAGGAATAGATTTCCCAATCTAAAAATTCCTGGGTGGCACCTGCACCACTAGGGGTGCATCTTAGGTGCCTGCTTCAGCAGGGGAAGGCAATAGTGGCGGAGACCCACCACCTCAAAAGACACAAACAGCCCAGCCCCAGCAATCTTGTCTCCCTTCCCCCCCCCCCCCCCTCTGTAAACAGGGCCAATTCTTGAACTCTGTCAGGTTGAATCTTCAGACATACAGGCAGGTAAGCTGGTGTGCTTTTTTTCCCCTTAGTCGAATAGCCATTCAGCAAATCCCAGGGTGGGGCCAAGGAAACTCTCAGCTTAGGTGTAACCTCCCCCCAGACACAGGCCCTCTGACAGGGGTGTCCATGTTTGGGACAGACGGCGATTGTGCCCAAATAAAGTCTCATGGAAACTAGTGGTAAAGTCTAGGATCTGGTTCCCAATCTTATTTTTAGGTCTTACACCGATTACTACTTATGGCAGGAGTGCAATGGAAGGCCCACAGAAATTCAGGGACATTGGCCGCGATTTTGCTGGCGCTCAGCGGATGGGAAGGGTGGCGGGTCAGCTGTGAAATTTAAAATGATTGACAGCGGGTCGGGAACCCACTGTCAAAACGTGCACACCTGCATTTCCCAATGTTGGGTCTGCCAGTGCTGAGCAGACCCGACAGACAGCGGCGGGGACCCAATTCAAATCATTAGTGGCTTGTTTACAGCCACTTAACAATGCTTTTTTCCCAGCTTTTTGAATCTGACAGGTCGCCCACTGGTTTCCCGCTGTGCCTAGACCTAGTCTGTGAAGCTGAGGCGGGAGGTCAGTGGACATTGAATCAGCTGATGAGTTGACAGCTTCAAATATCAAGTCAAAGCTCCCAGCTGATTGAGAAATGTTCCCTTAATTACTAGTTTCTCTAAACTGTATTTCCACTACAGATTGAGAATGCTACAAGTCTCCATCCAGTCTGACCTCATTACCTTACCCACCATTGACAGACTGCTTCTGTCATCTCTACTTCACCTGCCATCTATTCCATCAGCATGGGTGCACTTTATACTCTCTCACCTTGGTCCTCAGAATCTGGCTACGATCAACCCCAACACCAGCATCACCAGGCACACCAGCAGTACCAACAACCACACCAACCTTCTCCGCAATCACCTGATGCTGCACAGGACAGAGGGCATCAGCACCCGACCACATTGCTGCCAGGGATGGCTTCACCATGGCCACATTTACTTCACTTGACACTGTACACCCTGGCTGCCACATGATGCACCAGGTTGGCACCACCCCACACCAACAACATAAAGGATCCCTACAATGCCCAAGCCATTCCTTTCACACTCATCAGCATTGTGGGAGTACCGTTCTGTTTCACCATTCACTGCAACTCACTAAGCCACTTCCAAAGGTGCACACAAAACTGTCCAAGAACACAAAATGTTGAAAATAAAGATTGTAATGTTTGACAGCACATTAACAGAAACTTCAGATGAACATTGGCTAAAACAAACAAATGCCTCCCCTTGTGTGTTGTTAGTTGGTATGATTGGACTAGGATGAGGGTGAGTGTGAGGGGTGGCTAGTGAGATAGGAAAGTGATAATGTAGATAGAGAGGGATGGGTGGAGGTGCAAGGTAAGTTGGTGTGAGTAAGGATGTGCAGGAGTAGGGTAGGGAAGGCAGAGTGATGGGGATGTGATGAGTGGCACAGCAGGATGAGGTTGAGTGTGGCTTTGCAGTAACGTTTCGTGATCTACTGAGATCATTGAAAGGTTTACGCCACTGCAGCCTGGTCCTCCTGATGACATCCCTGCTTGTGCCCTCCTGTGCAATGTGCAACCAGGCTGCGTTGGTCTCCTGGGGAGGTCTCTTCCGCCCATTGGAAGGGAAGAGGACCTCCCTACGTGCTGTGACTCCCTCCATAAGCATATGGAGGGAGTCATGGGAGAGCCTGGGTGCAGCCTTGCACCTCTGTGCAGTGCTCGTCAGTGTTTGCAGCACCTCAATGCTGTAGAACACTGACAGCACAAATGTCAAAGTAAATTTGCGCATGGTCCCTTTAAGGAAACCGGCATCAAACGGCGTTATCAGACCCGCTTCCTTCAATTGGCCGGGAAACACGCTGGGCGGGCTTAACAAGCCCAATCAACGGAAAGCCATGTCGGAGGCTGGTATGGAGCCAGCAGCGAGGGCCGCGACCTGCCACAGACGCCGCCCGCCACAGACCCACCGAGGTACGGAAAATTGCGGCCATTGTGTTTGAAAATAATTCCTGTAGCTGCATGGGCCATATTGTCTCAACGGTGTCATGAGCCAGGACCAAAGAAGGCAGTCTTGGGGGGTCTCATAGCAACCAGCCTTGCTGTCTACCTTCTCCTTCAAATAGCCCAGGCACTGATGATTGTGTCATGACTGCTGCCTGGGAAGTGACTGTTGTTGGTCACTGACTATTTGAACACAAATGGAGAGGAATCCCTTTTGATTTCTGACGGTCATAAGATAGCATATTGGAGCTTGAATCACCAAATTAGCCATTATTATCTCCCTGGGCTCTGACGAAACTTACAATATGAAAAAGTTGCCGGGTCCTCTCATTGTGATGCCAGGTTTCCAGGGTGAAAGTGATTAATTTGTTTGCCTTGGGAAACAAGCACAAATGACCTGATTGATGCATTTATGAGCTGTTTTATGATTGATGTTGCTGATGTTCCCTGTGGTAGCTTGAAATGAGTCTGAGTTCTGAATTACAGTGACCTTAACTACCTCTGGCCATGTTGAGCCTGTGGTGGAGGTTGGCTGCAGCTCAGCTTAGAGCAGAAGGTACTGAGACAATAAAATTGACATTTTTTGTCCATAGTTTCTTATTTTGTTTCTTTCTTAATAGCCATCATATTGGCTTAGCAACGAAGTGGGGCTGGATTTTCCTCCACCATCCTGCCCAAATTGAGTGCGATAGCAGTTGAAAAGGTGGAAAAATCAGGTGGCAAGGTAGACCACCGTGTGTTTGCCCCAACCTTAATTTACCCCCTGCCAAACCGGGACAGCCCACCAGTTGCCCCTGCCCAAACCCTACATGTAAAGGTTGGTGGGGGAAACAGCCCCCAGCAAGCCACCAAGATATTTTGCTTCTTACTGTCGCTGTCTCTGCTGATCTCAGGGAGTGTAAGAGATGATTGTAGATAGCCCTGGCGTAGCAATAGTCAGCTCCCTAAGTCGTTAAATGGAGGGAGAGGGGCTAGTAGGCCCCAGCTACCAACCGTTTTAAGCCTTAAATGTGATTGAGCCGAAAAGGAAAATCCTTCCTTCATCTTCGAGGCTCTTCTGCCACCATTAAAAGATAACCACCAATTTCTGGGAGGTGTAGAAGCAGTCTGGCAAGTAAAGGAAGAAAGACTTGCATTATATAGCGCCTTTCATGACCTCAGGACATCCCAAAGTGCTTTACAGTCAATGAAGTATATTTTAAGTGTAGTCACTGTTGTAATGTAGGAAACGCGGCAGCTAATTTGCGCACAGCAAGCTCCCACAAACAGTAATATGATGATGAAAAGTTAATCTGTTTCTTTATTGATGTTGGTTGAGAGATAAATATTGGCCAGGACTCCGAGGAGAATGCCCCGACTCCTCTTCGAAATAGCGTTGTGGGATCTTTTACGTCCACCAGAGAGGACAGATGGGGCCTCGGTTTAACGTCTCATTCGAAAGACAGCAGCTCCAACAGTGCAGCACTCCCTCAGCACTACACTGGAGTGTCAGCTTAGATTTTGTGCTTAAGTCTCTGGAGTGGGGCTTGAACCCACAACTTTCTGACTCAGGCGAGATAGGGGGCCTTTACCAAAAAATCCGTCCCTAAAAATGGCACTGCCATTTCCATCCCATGATCCCTCTTTTACTCTGATTAGCCTGGCGGAAGGTCACCCATTGCATTTAAGCAAAGTTTAAAGCATTGCCAAGTGCACTGCTCCCCTGTGATTTTCCTGCATTTCCACCCACTTACAGCCTTATTGAGGACTGAGCTGGCATTTGACTCAGTGAAGCTGATGCTCCTGAAGGACCTACTTACAGTGTTATGTTGCTTAGAGTCCAATAGTGTGCTTGAATCAAATGGAAGAATGGCCCCTCAGTCGGTGTTCAGCAGATATCTTTTTCTGTATATGTTCAGCACATGTGAGGGACACAAAGGGCATTTATCTCAGGAATACGCTCTCTGAGCTCGGCTGCTCCTCAAGCCATCCAAAGAGGCAATCATCGTTGGAAGTGTGGAAGTGACAACTGCAACGAGAGCCTCTTGCTGATATTCTGAGGCTGCAATTTTTTTTATTCGCTCCAGGATGTGGGTATCACTGGCAAGGCCAGCATTTATTGCCCTTGAGAAGGTGGTGGTGAGCCGCCTTCTTGAACCGCTGCAGTCCGTGTGGTGAAGGTACTCTCACAGTGCTGTTAGGGAGGGAGTTCCAGGATTTTGACCCAGCGACGATGAAGGAACGGCGATATACCTCCAAGTCAGGATGATGTGTAACTTGGAGGGGAACTTGCAGGTGATGGTGTTCCCATGTGCCTGCTGCCTTTGTCCTTCTAGGTGGTAGAGGTCGCGGGTTTGGGAGATGCTGTCGAAAAAGCCTTGGCGAGTTGCTGCAGTGCATCCTGTAGATGGAACACATTGCAGCCATGGTATGCCGGTGGTGGAGGGAGTGAATGTTTAAGGTGGTGGATGGGGTGCCAATCAAGCGGGCTGCTTTGTCCTGGATGGTGTCGAGCTTCTTGAGTGTTGTTGGAACTGTACTCATTTAGGCAAGTGGAGAGTATTCCATCACACTCCTGACTTGTGCCTTGTAGATGGTGGAAAGGCTTTGGGGAGTCAGGAGGTGAGACACTCGCCGCAGAATACCCAGCCTCTGACCAGCTCTTGTTGCCACAGTATTTATGTGGCTGGTCCAGTTAAGTTTCTGGTCAATGGTGACCCCCCAGGATGTTGATGGTGGGGGATCCAGTGATGGTAATGCCGTTGAATGCCAAGGGGCAGTGGCTAGACTCTCTTGTTGGAGATAGCCATTGCCTGGCACTTGTGTGGTGCAAATGTTACTTGCCACTTATCAGCCCAAGCCTGAATGTTGTCCAGGTCTTGCTGCATGTGGGCACGGACTTGATGTCCTAGACTGCCACAGATTTATGCTCCCGAATTCTAGGTCTTTTAAAGTCTAGGCCCCTGAGAGTTTGTTCCTTGGTCTCCTCTGTAAATGTTCAGTACCTGTGAGCGAGACAAAGGACATTCATCTCAGGAAGGTGCTCTCTGACTTGAGTCAGAATATGTGACCGAGCAATAAAAGGAGGCTTTTTAAGTCAGCAGAATGTTTGCTGACAGCAAAAAATCATAGTTGTGTAATTACCAGCCTGAACCTCACAGCTCTACTCCAGCTTTTCCATCTTCCACAGGCTCCCCAGTGAGTCTGCCTGGGAGTTGCAGCCTCCTCCTCGTGCCTACTGAGAGGACTGATGTTAGCCATTCTTCCACCCATGGTCTTTGCCTCTGGTTGTGTACATGTTTCTCTTTAGTAAAGAACAGAAAGGTTTAGACATGATTGTCTAAGTCACAATATATTTTCATCTAAGTGCCTGCAGACATCCCTGAATTCCTTTGTGAACATTCTATTAGGTGCAGGCAATGCAGCAGTCTCTTCCTTTCTCAGTAAATGTGATATGGAACAGTGGAAGGAAAGGAAAGGAAGTGCACCAATGAGGAGAATGGCGGGGGCCTCTTGTGCCTGTTAAGAATTCCATTCATTTCATTTTAGACTTTATGTGGTCCCGGATAATGTGGAGGTGAGTAATGCTTCCAGCAGTATCTCAGCATCTGTATGGACACTCATGCCTTCACTTACCTTGGCCAGCTTGGTGAGGTCATTAAAGACATTCCGGCACTGAATACTGTTCATGAGGTGACCAGGTGATCGCCACAGCCATCTCCCTCCAGATTGCCTGGCCCTGCATCCCAAAGGCAGTTTAGCCTGGGGAGTGAATCAAGGGGTGCGGGGGCCAAAAGGGGGCAGCAAACGTTGGAGAGTGAGGCCAAGAGATTTGGGGGTAGATTTTCGTCTGGGCCCATTTTAAGGTCCAGCCTCTATGGTCTGGAAGTAGTGTGAACCTGACCAAGAGGCCCGAGGATCACCATATTTAGGGAGAGCCTTAACAGGCAGCTCGCCTGACCAGAAAAATCAATTTTGGAATTTCTCGCCGTCAGAGCCCCTCAGGTAAGTACCAGGAAGGAGAGTTGAGTAGGCAAAGTGAAGGAGCTGATCGCGAGGACTGTGAAGTCGGGGGAGTACTCCTTATTCTCCTGGCTTCACAGGTTTTTTTTTTCAAATTAAAAACTTACCTTTAGTTGGTGGCCACTGGGGCCTCTGAAGAATCCTGGTGCCTGCCCCACTCATCGGTAAATTTTGTAGAGGGGTCCTTCAACAGGCGCCACGCCTCTAATAAATAAATACAAAGGGCCTAGTGCCTGTTTTAGGCGGTCGCCTGGGACACCTAAAAATTGCACTTGACGAATTTAGCAGTGGGCCCAGTGCCTGTGTAGATTGGGCGCAGACTGCTCCACTGCTAAATACTCCTGAAAAATGGGCGCAACGCATACCGATCTCTACCCCTTTAACTCCCAGGTCTCACTTGAATGCTTCGATACTGACTCCCGACTGAAACTAGCGGGAATAACTTCACCGCCGATGGGCAGGGGGTCAATATTGGCTGAGGGTCTGACCGCCACTGGGGACCCACTGAAACGGTCCACGGCAAAGTAAGTGAGGAATAGGGGGGGGATGGGGAAAGTCCGCGATCAGGGGAAGGCAGGAGGCCGAGACAGAAGAAGTCCTATGTATCCTTCTGGGGACAGAAGGAGCACTCCTGATTCTCCTGACCCACAAGGATCTTTTAAAAAGTAAAAAAAAAGCACTTACCTGGGCCGCCTCTGGCGAGTTTGAGACTGTACTTAGGCCCCCAGTTAAAATGACATGCGTGTCCTGATGTTCCCCTTTCTGCAATCACTTTTTGAACGTTGTTGTGCTGCCTCAGCTCTGTCTCTTTCTCCCTCTTCACCAAGGTTGCCTGTTGCAGTGTTGCAATTCTTTGCCGTTTGTGTTTGTACATTGTTCGCACTATGTAACAGATTGCCTCTGACTCACAGACTGATTTTCAAAGACAGGGGCTGCTGTTCAAAGGATTTTATGAGTATAAAGACCCAGCACACGAATTCTGCCAAGTAAAAAATCCTTTAAAATAAAGGTTATGAAGGTAAATTTTATGGGCCCACTGCTGAAACAGCAGGAGTGGACCACAACACAAGTAATGCTGGGCTAACCTCACCAAATTTCATGAAGCCAGCCACGTGAATTATGCACAGTCACCTTCCATTTGAGATTAGGCCTGTCAGCAAGAGGGGCTCCTTAATTCTTGCTCTGCATGAACCTTTGGACAGCTTGTCAAAGAAGCAGAGCCATTCCATTTTGCAGTGCTGCTCTTGAGTTACTTGTACAAGAAGTCCAGTGAAACAAGGTTGTTCCGTTTGCAACCCCCGAACACCCTTCCCACAAGAACTTCATCTTAATGCAATCCTTTGTGTCTGGGCTACTTGCAGGAAAGGACACTATTCGGTTAGCCATAATCAGTACTGAGCTGAAGGAACAGTGAGTTGAATGCAGCCACCTGGATGATTATCAAACACACTATATAGGCATCTTACTTGGCATGAGGTGGTAGACAAAATTAATGTTGTAATCAACAGGCAAAGGACATGGGAGCAGATGAGGTAAAAGTTTAACAGACTGAGGATGTCTGCCAATGTAATTGAGGATGTCTGCCAAAATTTTATATAAAAAGAAAGTGGGCAAATTATGCATGCCACAAAAAGTTTCCTCAGCCTATTAAATCATGCTGAGGCTGTATGCATTTTCAAAAGTGCTCTTTCCTAGTTTTTAAAAATTCGATTTTGGGATGTGGGCGTCGCTGGCAAGGCCAGCATTTATGGCCCATCCCTGATTGCCCTTGAGAAGGTGGTGGTGAGCCGCCTTCTTGAACCACTGCAGTCCGTGCGGTGAAGCTACTCCCACAGTGCTGTTAGGGAGGGAGTCCAGGATTTTGACCCAGCGACGATGAAGGAACAGCGATATATTTTTAAGTCAGGATGGTGTGTGACTTGGAGTGGAACTTGGAGGTGGTGTTGTTCCCATGCGCCTGTTATACCGAGAATGGAACTTGCTACATAAGCTCAATTGTCACGCTGCATAATATGATAGGGAGTTCCAGGATTTTGGCCCAGCGACGATGAAGGATTGGCGATATACTTCTAAGTACTGTCTCAAACCCGGCCAGAAGTGCCGAATGGATGATCCATATCGGCCTCCTCCTGAGGTCCCCACCATCACAGAAGCCAGTCTTCAACCAATTCGATTCACTCCACGTGATATCAAGAAACGGCTCAGTGCACTGGATACAGCAAAGGCTATGGGCCCTGACAACATCTGGGCTATCGTGCTGAAGACTTGTGCTCCAGAACTAGCCGTGCCTCTAGCCAAGCTGTTCCAGTATAGCTACAACATTGGCATCTATCCGACAATGTGGAAAACTGCCCAGGTATGTCCTGTCCACAAAAAGCAGGACAAATCCAATCCGGCTAATTACCGTCCCATCAGTTACTCTCAATAATCAGCAAAGTGATGGAAGGTGTCCTCGACAGTGCTATCAAGCGGCATTTACTCACCAATAACCTGCTCACTGATGCCCAGTTTGGGTTCTGCCAAGACCACTCTGTTTCTGACCTCATTACAGCTTTGGTCCAAACATGGATAAAGGAGCTGAATTCCAGAGGTGAGGTGAGAGTGACTGCCCTTGACATCAAGGCAGCATTTGACCGAGTGTGGCATGAAGGAGCCCTAGTAAAACTGAAGTCAATGGGAATCGGGGGGAAAACTCTCCACTGGCTGGAGTCATACCTAGCACAAAGGAAGATGGTTGTGGTGATTGAAGGTCAATCATCACAGCCTCAGGACATCGCTGCAGGAGTTCCTCAGGGCAGTGTCCTCGGCCCAACCATCTTCAGCTGCTTCATCAATGATCTTCCCTCCAACATAAGGTCAGAAATGGGGATGTTCGCTGATGACTGCACAGTGTTCAGTGCCATTCACAACTCCTCAGATAATGAAGCAGTCCATGCCCGCATGCAACAAGACCTGGACGACGTTCAGGCTTGGGCTGATAAGTGGCAGGTACATTCATGCCACAGAAGTGCCAGGCAATGACTATCTCCAACAAGTGAGAGTCTAACCACCGCCCCTTGACATTCAATAGCATTACCATCGCCAAATCCCCCACCATCAACATCCTGGGGGTCACCATTGACCAAAAACTTAACTAAACCAGCCACATAAATACTGTGGCAACAAGAGCAGGTCAGAGGCTAGGTATTCTGCAGCGAGTGTCTCACCTCCTGACTCCCCAAAGCCTTTCTACCATCTACAAGGCACAAGTAAGGAGTGTGATGGAATACTCTCCACTTGCTTGGATGAGTGCAGCTCCAACAACACTCAAGAAGCTCGACACCATCCAGGACAAAGCAGCCCGCTTGATTGGCACCCCATCTACCACCTTAAACATTCACTCCCTCCACCACCGGCGTACCTTGGCTGCAGTGTGTACCATCTACAAGATGCACTGCAGCAACTCGCCAAGGCTTCTTCAACAGCACCTCCCAAACCCGCGACCTCTTCCACCTAGAAGGACAAGGGCAGCAGGCGCATAGGAACACCACCACCTCCAAGTTCCCCCCCAAGCCACACACCATTCTGACTTAGAAGTATATCGCCGATCCTTCATCGTCACTGGGTAAAAATCCTGGAACTCCCTATGTAACAGCACTGTGGGAGTACCTTCACCACACGGACTGCAGCGGTTCAAGAAGGCGGCTCACCACCACCTTCTGAAGGGAAATTAGGGACGGGCAATAAATGCTGGCCTTGCCAGCGACGTCCACATCCCATAAACGATTAAAAAAAAGTCAGGATGGTGTGTGACTTGGAGGGGAACTTGGAGGTGGTGGTGTTCCCATGCACCTGCTGCCCTTGTCCTTCTAGGTGGAAGAGGTCGTGGGTTTGGGAGGTGCTGCCGAAGAAGCCTTGGCGAGTTGCTGCAGTGCATCTTGTAGATGGTACACACTGCAGCCACGCTGGAGGGAGTGAATGTTTAAGGTGGTAGATGGCATGCCAGTCAAGCGGGCTGCTTTGTCCTGGATGGTGTCGAGCTTCTTGAGTGTTGTTGGAGCTGCACTCATCCAGGTAAGTGGAGAGTATTCCATCACACTCCTTACTTGTGCCTTGTAGATGGTAGAAAGGCTTTGGGGAGTCAGGAGGTGAGACACTCGCCGCAGAATACCTAGCCTCTGACCTGCTCTTTTTGCCACAGTATTTATGTGGCTGGTCCAGTTAAGTTTCTGGTCAATGGTGACCCCCAGGATGTTGATGGTGGGGGATTCGGCGATGGTAATGCATTGAATGTCAAGGGGCAGTGGTTAGTCTCTCGCTTGTTGGAGATAGTCATTGCCTGTCACTTCTGTGGCGCGAATGTTACCTGCCACTTGTCAGCCCAAGCCCAAGTTGTGAATAGCATTGAACACTGTGCAGTCATCAGCGAACATCCCCATTTCTGACCTTACGTTGGAGGGAAGGTCATTTATGAAGCAGCTGAAGATGGTTTTTGCCTAGGACACTGCCCTGAGAACTCCTGCAGCGATGTCATGGGGCTGTGATGATTGACCTTCAATCACCACAACCATCTTCCTTTGTGCTAAGTATGACTCCAGCCAGTGGAGAGTTTTCCCTCCGATTCCCATTGACTTCAGTTTTACTAGGGCTCCTTGGAGCTACACTCGGTCAAATGCTGCCTTGATGTCAAGGGCAGTCACTCTCATCTCACCTCTGGAATTCAGCTCTTTTGTCCATGTTTGGACCAAGGCTGTAATGAGGTCGGGAGCCGAGCGGTCTTGGCGGAACCCAAACTGGGCATCAGTGAGCAGGTTATTGGTGAGTAAGTGCCGCTTGATAGCACTGTCGATGACACCTTCCATCACTTTGCTGATGATTGAGAGTAGACTGATGGGGCGGTAATTGGCCGGATTGGATTTGTCCTGCTTTTTGTGGACAGGAGTTGACATACATGCCGTATTGCAGCAGTGTGTACTTTATTACTTCCATTTCAAATTGGAGCTGCTGTCATCCCATGCACATTTCAAGTTAGCACAGGGGACGTTAGCAGCATCGGTCAATCCTCAAGTAGGTTATTGATGCACTGTTTGGAAAAAAAAATCATATTTTCTCCCTGGAAGCCGAGCAACAGAATGAGATTGCCCTGCAATTTTTTCATAGTGCAGAATTTCCCCATGTCCCGAATGGCACCCATATCCATGGTATTCATGAACTGCAGGAGGTTACACTCCACCATTGTCCAGGTTGTCAGTGATCCACTTGATCCTGTATTGTTGGTCATTATCCACCCCAGATAGCAGTCATAACGGCTCCATCTTAAGACACTCCTTTGTGCTTGGGTTGGTTAAAGGAGAAGGCAGACAACCTTGACCTCTTACACCATTGAAACAGCCATGAGCAACAGTGCGCTGAAGGTACAATGAGGCCCATGCTGTTGCCTGAAGAATTATCACACTACAGGCACTTTGAAAGAGCATTTCACATGCCAGGACAGATCAGAAGTCTTTTGACACTTTCAAGAGTGTAAATCGGCACTTAAAATTATGTGCATGTCAGAGTGACCCAGAAACACCTTCAGCAACATTTACCACTGTGCTAACTGCCATGGAGGCCGGGCCTTTCACAGCTAATATTTTATTCTACACCCCAGAAGAAATCTTTTTGGACATAGTTGAAATATAGAGCGACCAAATTAAATTTAAATCCAGTCAAGTGATGAGTATGTGGGCAACTTTTTTTTGCAGCATGCTTCCCCTTGGTTTTAGTTGATGTGTTCGACATCCAAATCTTCTGCTTCTAAGTGCATCCCTCTTGGTAGAAGTGAGGTGTTAGAGGGAGGCCTTTGGGATTGATTTGGCCCTGTACTTTCTTATGCTGGGTCATGTGCTGGCCCTACAATTGGGGCCGCCATATCTGATGTTATGGTGGCTGGGTGTTCATACCTGCAACCTGGCTTATCTTCTGTCATTTGAATGGACGGGATGTGGCTTTGCCCTGGGAGGCAATTGCCTCATTCATGCCTACTCCAGCCATGTTCCCCCTCTTCCAACTCCTTTAGCATGTGCACTAATGTGTGGGGGGTCACACATCTAGGCATTTAAGAGTGCAGTGAAGGCCTGCATATTGGCTGCCTCATCCCTCAGGGCAAGTATTACTTCTTTTACTCTACAGCAAGAGTCTGAGCATTAATAAGAGCTATTTTGATTGATCTTAGGGCCTGTAGTACAGAGATTTTGATAATCGGGGGGCAGTACTGTGTGGCGGGGGCAGGTTGGTAGAGGACCTTTGTCTTACGGATGTTTAGCGTAAGGCCCATGCTCTCGTACGCTTCGGTGAAGGTGTTGACAATGGTTTGGAGTTCGACCTCCGAGTGAGTGCAGACGCAAGTGTCGTCTGCATACTGTAATTCGACGACAAAGGATGGGACGACCTTGGATCTGGACTGGAGGCGACGGAAGTTGAACAGTTTCCTGTTTGTTCTGTAAATTAGCTCCACTCCAGTGGGGAGCTTACTGAGGGTGAGATGGAGCATTGTAGCAAGGAAGATCGAGAAGAGCATTAGTGTGATGACACAGCCTTGCTTGACCCCGGTTCGTACGTGAATTGGGTCTGTGGTGGAACCGTTGGTCAGGATCACGGCTTGCATGTCATCGTGAAGCAGGCGGAGGATGGTGACAAACTTTTGAGGGCAGCCGAATTTGAGGAGGACACTCCATAATTCCTCACGGTTGACAGTGTCGAAGGCCTTTGTGAGATCAAAGAAGGCCATGTACAGCGGTTGGTGCTGCTCCCTGCATTTCTCTTGTAATTGACGTGCGGTGAAGATCATGTCCATTGTGCCCCTAAGTGGGCGGAATCCGCATTGCGACTCTGGGAGGAGCTCTTCGGCCACTGGGAGAAGGCGATTGAGGAGGATTCTTGCGATGACTTTCCCTGTGGCAAACAGCAGGGAAACTCCTCTGTAATTACCGCAATCGGACTTGTTACCTTTCTTGAAGATAGTCACAATTACGGCGTCTCTGAGATCCCCTGGCATGCTCCTCCTTCCAGATAAGAGAAATGAGTTCATGAATTCGCGCCAGTAGTGCTTCTCCGCCATGCTTTAGTGCCTCGGCGGAGATTCCATCTGCTCCTGAGGCCTTGTTCTTCAGTTGTCGGATGGCCTTTTCAACCTCATGCCGGGCTGGGGTTGTGTTGAGATGGTGGCGGGTAGCATGCTGTGGGATGGAGTTGAGGACACTCGCTTCGAAGACAGAGTCTCGGTTAAGGAGATCTTCGAAGTGCTCCTTCCAGCGGGCACTGACTGCCTCTCTGTCCTTGATGATTACCTCTCCGTTCTTGGCCCGCAGTGGGGTAGGGCCTTGGGTGCTTGGGCCGTAGGTGGTCTTGACTGCGCTAAAGAATCCACGCACGTCGTGGTTGTCGGCTAGCTGCTGGATCTCCTGCGCTTTCTCCACCCACCATCTGTTCTTTAGGTCGCGCGTTTTTTGTTGTACCTCGGCCTTCAGGCGACAAGGCCTTGGACAACATGGACCACATTCCATTCCTCGGGAGCCTACTGTCAACAAGGGCAGACGTCGATGACAAAGTCCAACACCGCCTTCAGTGTGCCAGTGCAGCCTTCGGTCGCCTGAGGAAGAGATTGTTTGAAGACCAGGACCTCAAACCCAGCACTAAGCTCATGGTCTACAGAGCAGCAGTGATACCCGCCTTGCTGTATGCCTAAGAGACATAGAAACATAGAAGATAGGAGCAGGAGTAGGCCATTCGGCCCTCGAGCCTGCTCCGCCATTCAATGAGATCATGGCTGATCATCCAAATTCAGTATCCTGTCCCTGCCTTTTCCCCATTTCCCTTGATCCCTTTAGCCTTAAGAAATATATCTAACTCCTTCTTGAATATATTTAATGAATTGGCCTCCACTGCCTTCTGTGGTAGAGAATTCCACAGGTTCACCATGGACCATGTACAGCAGGCACCTCAAAGCACTGGAGAGGTGCCACCAACGCTGCCTCCGCAAGATCCTGCAAATCCATTGGCAGGATAGGCGCACCAACGTCAGTGTTCTTGCTCAGGCCAACATCCCCAGCATCGAAGCTTTGACCATGCTCGATCAGCTCCGATGGACGGGTCACATTGTCTGCATGCCCGATACGAGACTCCCAAAACAAGCGCTCTACTCGGAGCTCCGGCACGGCAAGAGAGCCCCAGGTGGGCAGAGGAAATGCTTCAAGGACACCCTCAAAGTCTCCTTGAAAAAGTGTAACATCCACACCGACACCTGGAAATCCCTGGCCCAAGACCGCACAAAGTGGAGGAGAAGCATCCGGGAAGGCGCCGAACACCTCGAGTCTCTTCGCTGGGAGCAAGCGGAAGCCAAGCGCAGGCAGCGCAAGGAGCGCACGTCAACCCAAGCACCCCACCCCACCCGCCCCTTCAACCACCGTCTGACCCACCTGTGACAGAGACTGTAGGTCCCGCATTGGACTCATCAATCACCTGAGAACTCATTTTTAATGTGGAAGCAAGTCATCCTCGGTTCCGAGGGACTGCCTAAGAAGAAGAAGAAGTACAGAGAGCTGTCGTACATGTGGCTCTGGAGTTGCCAAACACTTCATACTGGACTGTTAGGCAGTCATGCATGATTGCACAGAGGATTTAACTACCATCACCATCAGTCCTTTCAGGATGCTTGCCACCCTAATGTCAGCAAGTGCATATTCTTTTAAATGCAGGTCCTGTGAAGTCCAAATTCCAGGAAAGGTGCAAACTGGTGCTCCATTTTGATGCTGAGAGGTTGTTTCCCCTGGCTGGAGAGTCTAGAACTAGGGGGCATAGTCTCAGGATAAGGGGTCGGCCATTTAAGACTGAGATGAGGAGCAATTTCTTCACTCAAAGAGTTGTGAATCTTTGGATTTCTCTACCCCAAAGGGCTGTGGATGCGTAGTCGTTGAGTATATTCAAGGCTGAGATAGATAGAATTTTGTTCTCTAGAGGAATCAAGGGATATGGGGATTGGGCGGGAAAGTGGAGTTGAGGTCGATGATCAGCCATGATCTTATTGAATGGCGGAGCAGGCTCGAGGGGCCGAATGGCCTACTCCTGCTTCTAGTTCTTAGGTTCCAGCCATCAAATTCCTGTTCCTTTTCTGTCACCACCACCTGCTCCTGCACATTTATGTTCTGACCCACCCAGTGCATCCTCATCATTTGACTATCCAAATCCCCTGATGTAGCTATATACCTGTGCTGGTGCTTGCTACAGGAAGAGTGTTACTATGCACTGTGAGGTGTTAGATTCATGGACACCACTGGGAACTGCACCCGCTCCTTGTGGTTTGCCTACAGAAGTAGAAGAGGAATATATGTCAGAATACTGGCTGCACGACACCCCTTCAAGCAGTGTTTATGAGTAATACTGTACAACATGATGGTGTGTAGAATGTATGTTTGTAAGTGAGGAGAGGGAGAATCATCAGAAAGGGATAATAATAGCTCTGAGCTTTGGGGAAGGCCCCCAACTTCCTTCTGCCCCACGTACATTCTCAGGCTTCAGAAAGTCAATCATTGTCTTTTCAAACTAAAAAATTAAAGTCTAAAGGGGGGGCCATCCACCTTCTTGTTATGTGCTGCCTTGTCTGTAAGATGAGTAGTATTCAAATGTTGGAAGTTTGAAGAGCACACAAAGCACGCCCACCTGAAGGATACAACATAATTTGACACTTCCTTTGGAATCATTGTAATTTAGATACATGTTTTCAGTTTCTACCTCCTCTCTTGAAAATGTTGACTTATGCTGGAGTATTGTTCTATGGGTATCAACAGCCCTCCCGCACTTAGCTCAGGAATCAAACCTCACCTGACACTTTACACCAGATCATCGGGTGGTGATCAAGCGTTGGAACACAGGTGGCTGAATGTTTTCCTCCATAACCTGCAGCTTTGATGCTAACTGTAGTGTCCCTACTCATTCCCTTGCTGAGATCAGATTACCTGTGATTAATCTCAAGGGCCCCCAAATTTCCTTTGGGGTAATTTTATTCCAATGCCCCCCCCCCCCCCCCGCCAGGTTAGCAAACTGATGATATCTGATAGGCTGCCTGTTTTAACTTCAATGGAAAGTTAAATTGGGCGGGGTGTAAAATGGGAAACCCATCCCATCTCGTCAGTTTCCCCGTCGGGTGGGTTAAGTTAAAATTACCCTCTGGTCTTTTTGGATGTCAAAATACCATATTTGGTACAGGCAGATGGTATTTTGAGGCACGAACTGGTTCTTTTAGGTCTGTATTGCTCAATACACACGACAAGGTGAATTTACCCACTGACCCAACGGAGGAGCTCTAAAAATAGAGAAGAAAAGAACTTGCACTTATTTATATAGCATCATGGACATCCTCAAGTCTCAAAGTGGTTCACAGCCAATGAATTACTTTGAACTCCGGTTGTTTTATAGCTAACATGAAATGCAATTATTCGTACTCATGATTTCTTCATGGTAAAAATAGAATATTGATGTGTAACAGTATTTATCTATTTATGCGTGGTAAATTATTTATTTTCCCCCTCACTTTAAGTCTCTTGGGATAGGCACAATTCCTTGTCCACAAACTGAAGACCTGCTTCTTAGCATTTGTTAGAGTTAATTTTGAACTGATCACTAAATAAGAGGTGACTGACCCTCATATTTTTCTTCATGTGGTTAAACACCCTGCTGCTGCTTATCACTTCATTCAGGAGTAGAGGTGATAATTGTGAAATTGGTGAGTGTGGAATACCATTAATGTAGTCTGAGAAGATTTTGTAATATGGGGGCATTTTATAACTGGTTTGAAACTGGGGTAACACTGACCGAGAGTGAAGTGTACTGCTTGTAAGCAAGTTTCTGTGGTCAGCTCATTATTAAAAAAGAAAGACTTGCATTTATATAACGTCTTTCACGACCACCGGACGTCCCAAAGTGCTTTACAGCCAATGAAGTAATTTTGAAGAGTATTGTCACTGTTGTAATGTAGGAAACGCAGCAGCCAATTTGCGCACAGCAAGCTCCCACAAACAGCAATGTGATAATGATCAGATCATCTGTTTTAGTGATGTTGATTGAGGGATAAATATTGGCCAGGACACCGGGGATAACTCCCCTGCTCTTCTTCGAATAGTGCCATGGGATCTTTTACGTCCACCCGAGAGAGCAGAAGGGGCCTCAGTTTAACGTCTCCTCTGAAAGACGGCACCTCCGACAGTGCAGCACTCCCTCAGCACTGCACTGGAGTGTCAGCCTAGATTTTTGTGCTCAAGTCTCTGGAGTGGGACTTGAACCCACAACCTTCTGACTCAGAGGCGAGGGTGCTACCCACTGAGCCACGGCTGACATAATTATAATTATATAATAGCTTCATGTGCAGATTTGGATGTTTGTAGGTAGAACAGTACTGGTGGGAGTGGAAAGTTACGTGTAGGTAAATTTGAAAGGATTGTTACATTTTTTGGGTTCTATATGTTCTACTTAGGTTCAGCGTCACCACCCACACCTGTAAATCAGATCTCACGGCCCCTGTGAAACTGAGTGTGTTTTTGTCTACCTGATAGCTAGATAAATACACACGGTGATTTGTGGGGAATGTGCACCTCTGGTTGCAGATGCACTTGTACA
The DNA here is from genome assembly GCA_030390025.1 of Squalus acanthias. NCBI lineage: Eukaryota > Metazoa > Chordata > Chondrichthyes > Squaliformes > Squalidae > Squalus > Squalus acanthias. The sequence goes on along the minus strand of CM059425.1, from coordinate 17,232,704 downwards.
TAGGCATTGAACACCTCGGGTGTTCTCTGAACAGCCTGGCATCTCTCCCTTGCTCTTCCTCTTTTTCCCAGGCTGAGATACAGGGAGATTCTCATTGAGAAACTGGTAGCAGTAATGGAGCTGCAGAGAAAAAATATTTTTTGAAATATTTTGCCAATATTTTCAAAGTAGTTAATATATAATTGAAAAGAACAAAAAAAAAAGAACTTCTGTTTATATACCTGCTTATACATCTTCAGGACATCCCAAAACGTTTACAGCCAATTCATTAATTTTGACGTGTAGTCATTTCTGTAGGTAAACGAGGCATTCCATAATAGACGCATCAATGCACCATGCCATGGTCCTGTCTATAAGATTATTTCATTTTAGATTTTTAAAAATACGGAAGTAATTTGGAGTTTTGCAGCTTTCTAGAATTCTAATGATCAGTGAATCAGGGGTGTTGGGGTATAATAAGTTAATCGTAGATTGGAGATGGTTAACCTTCTATGAATCAAATTGTGAATTATTTTTGTAATTTGCTCTCCTTTACAGCGGACAAGGCTGTTTCTGCAGAAAAGGGACACTGTTTCAGATCATTGTCAAGAGGAAACTGCTCCCTGCCTCTTTCTCAGCAAATTGCGAAGCAGATCTGCTGCTGCAGCCGTGTGGGCAAAGGATGGGGTGAAAACTGTGAAAAGTGTCCACTTCATGGCTCAGGTAATGATCTTTTGGACATACTGTGCCTCTGTTCTGCATACATAGCTGAAGGTAAAAGAGATGGATATCCGTTTATAGGAAGCTATAGAAGATCAGAATTGAAGTAATCTCTGGTAGTTGTACTTCACCTATATTTAAAATTTGTTACACCACAAGCACATGAAGTCAATGATGTCCTTCCATGCTGTGTTAAACAACGTGGTCAAGTTGTGTGGGTTTTTTTTTTCAAAACAATAATGGATCATGAAAATAGTGCAAATGGTGAAACCTTGCCATCGAAACGTTTCTGTTCCTTGTTTGAACAGTATCCGAGGTATCAAGTAAATACCCATCTGGGAAATGTCACTGCAATGTAATCTCCCTCATACTGAAAATATGTCAGGAAACAAACATCTGTGGATCAAAAATGATTCTAAATGATCCTGAAGTTCATTTAGAACTTGAGCCCTGGCTTAGAAAAGATTGGTTTTAATATAAGAACAGACTTAATTTACCAAATAGAAATCTACTTTGCAAAGGGTGAAGTAATTAAATTAAAACGTGTATACTGTGCAGTATCCATGTGTACCTATCTCTACAGTGAAAACCTTGGAACTACCATCGTTTACTGATGATTTATTGTGGTGCCAAGTATTAAAAGCTGGAAAGTTATAATTGATTTTTTTTTAAGTTGTTGAAAGTGAGATTTCCTCTTTTTGGCCCTGATTTTAACAGCTATTTTAGTCCGAGGCCTGAGCGAGGGAGCAGTGACTGCTTCCCTGTCAAGCAAATATGCCGGGAGAGGGATTGTGGGCCAACAGATGCCCAGGCAGGTAAATTTTTCATTTCTTTTTAGGTTTCCTTGTGCTGCAAGGAAGAGCAGGAATGCTTCTCCAGGCCTCACAAGAAAGCCTTGGGCCTCCCTTACCTTGGGTTCCCACCCCCACTACACTGATCGTCTTTGGCCTCCCCCCGACACCCCCCTCTTACCACTTACCAATCCTGTGGGTAGTAAGTGGTCAAAAGTAGTCAAAAAACTGCCGTTTTGTTGCTTGGTCATAAAATACTTGATTTTATAATTTTGTTGCACCTACCGGCATGCTGCCTCCTGCCTGCGATCTTCCGCTCCCACCCGCCGGCCAGGTAGTGCAACTGGCTGGGTTCAGATGAGACTCTGATGAAAGTTATGGTAATGAGGCCCAGCTGTTAAGATTGCGCACACCGTACTGCTCCCCCTTTAAAATTGGCGCCTTTATGATAACTTCGAGTCATGGGGGGGAAAATTGAGTCGCGCCCCCTTTGGGGCGCTAACTTCGCCGGGACGCTACTTTTAGCGCCTTGAAAAAATTAGCACCTCTGCGGCCGAAATTCATTGGTAGCGCGGCGCTACGTGCCATGGTACTGCAGACCTTCCTCCCCTTCTTAAAGGGGAGCGGCCTTGCGCAGCGCGACCCGCAGCCCAGCTGGGCCACCAGGAATCGGAGTGCCGGCAAAAGAGCCCGGCACTCAAGAGAAGTGCCAGGCTCATGAAGTGCAGCAGGGGGGCTGAAGAGGAGGCCGGGGGCGGCAACGGTGGCAGATGCTGGCAGGCGGCCAGCAACAAAAATGGCCGCCCGACACCTCGCCTTTAATTAGCGCCACCCAGGCCGCAGGTAGGCTCCCCTGACCCCGTCGGACATAGCATCCGGCGGTAAGTGAGGGGGCGCTACCGAAGATCGTGGCCGGGGCACTGCGCACGGTGATGACGTCATCGCCGGCGGCGCAGTGCCGTGGGGCGCTAATGGTTACCGCCGCCACTAACCTCATGCTGAATTTCGCGGGAGGCATTGGCGGCGCCAGGCCTGGCGCTAGTTGCTTTGCGCCCTGTTAAACGGGAGGCGCAAAGCAACCAAATTTTACCCCCATAGAGTCATAACGGCGCAGAAGGAGGCCATTCGGCCCATCGAGTCCGTGCCAGCTCTGTAGAGAATCCAGTCAGTCCCATTCCCCCGTTCCAACCCCGTAGCCCTGCAAGTTTATTTCCCTCAACTCCCCATGAAAACATTGAGTGTCTCCGCTTCCACCGCTTCTGTCGGCAGCGAGTTCCAGGTCCTCACCACTCGCTGCGTAAAAAAGTTTTTCCTCACATTCCCCCTGTATCTCTTGCCCAAAACCTTAAATCTGTGTCCCCTAGACCTTGTACCATCAACTAGTGGGAACAGCCTTTCCCCGTCTAGCCTATCCAAACCTGTCATAATCTTGTACACCTCTATCAAATCACCCCTCAACCTCCGTTGCTCTAATGAAAACAAATCCAGCTTCTCCAGCCTGTCCTTGTAGCTAAGATCCCCCATCCCCGGAACCATTCTGGTAAATCTCCTCTGCACCCTCTCAAGGGCCTTCACATCCTTCCTATTAATTACATATAAAGTATCACTCTGCTGTCACAATAGAACTTCCATTTTGCATACAATGGGCTGGATTTTGATACTGGGGCGGGTTGGGGTCGTGTCATCCACTTTTCGTGTTGTCCACCCGACTGCAATTGGATGTGGGAGATTGATGCGATTTTCACCTAATTGGGCAATTGAGTTCCAGCATGTGGGAACCCATGAACCAATTAGTGTTTTCAGTCTGAAAGTCGCCTCTGATGATGTCATCATTGCTGCTGCATTGAAGGTCTGCAAAGACTGCCTGGCCTTTGCTGTGAGAGGACCTGGATGCAAAATGAGCAGCAGCAGCCCTAAGTCTGCTCCCAGATATTTTTACACCACCACTCCGAGAGAGAGAGAGAGAGAGAGAGATCTCAAGCCAAATGTGCTCCCGCCAGGTTTCACAATCGTGGTTCAGAACAGGCGTGCTTCACGTAGAACAAGGGTTAAAATCACAAAGGCCTTTCAAAATGGCATTATAGAGCCAATTTAGTGCTTGTTAAGGGTCTTAACAGCCTATCCCGTCTCTTAAAGGCGGGACGCAGTTGGGACCAGCAGACACGATTTCATGAAAATTGCGTGGAGGCGGGATGGAGGCGGACTTGTGCCCGCCCGCCAGTTTTCGCAATTTTAACCACCCACACGCCTCCAAACCCGCCTCCACGGGTCAATGAAAATCCAGCCCAATGTTAGAAAACGCATTCATGCTTATCTATACCTAACCACATCTCCCAGTTAGTGCATCATCAAGTGGCACATCTAATAGACCCTCTATAATGTCTTGATTGCAGGGAGGAGGGAGGCTGGAACAGCTGTATTGGCATAGATTTTCCTCCTGTGTTCCACATGATTGGTGATTAGGGTTGCTGGAAAAGGAAATTGGGTCTGGGAGCCCTAGTGTTAAACCCTTGCCCATAAAAAAACCGCTGCTGAAATTTTCCTTTAAACATAATGTTGGTGATTGACAGTATCCGGGAAAGTACTGGCTCCTGGTATTTAAATACAGTTGTCAGGCCCCTCATTGCATTTCTCTCCCATGCCATCTGTGGCCCACCCTGTAAATGGAAGGCAGCATGAAAAAAGTATTCAAGTGGATTTAAGGACCACTTTCTGAGCATTCTGTATTAGCTTCTACTTTAATGCAGAATACTAATTTTTTTGGAGTTGTGCTTTTTCAATCCAAGCCTTGTGTGGTGAAGATGCTCCTGCAATGCTGTTAGGTAGGGAATTCTAGAAGTTTGGCCCAGTGACGATCAAGGAGCGGCGATACATGTCCACGTCCAGATGGTGTGTGACTTGGAGGGGGACTTGGAGGTGGTGGTGTCCCCATGTACCTTGACCAGCCAAACCAAAGCTTCTGAAAATGTTAATGCTCGTAGCAGATTTTAAGAGGGCTAAATTTGCAAAGATGGTAGGTAATTTGAGCCAAGTTTATTGGGCAGCCCTACCAGGCAGAGAGAATACCACGCAAAATGGAATGCCTTCAAAGCCATCTTAATGCAAAAAGAAGTAAAAGAAGATAGAACAAAGCCAAATTGGTTAACACATCATGTTCAAGAGCAAATACTTTTACGGGCCTGAAGAAAATCATTTTCAGGAGAACAGGGATAGATACTGATTTCAGCTAAAGGCAACAAAAGCTTCTGTCAGAGCAGCTAGAAGGATATTGGAGAGGAAAATAGTGGATAGATGTGGTAGAAATAGCAAGGTCTTTTTCAGCTATGTTAGAAGTCAGATAGCCATTAAAAGGTTCCTCGGGGCAGATCCAGGTGGACTTCCAGAATATGGCAGCATATTTGAATGGCTACTATGCATCAGTCTTCACTGAGAAGACAATGCTGAGTTACCAATAATGGGGGCTGTGTTCTGCAAGCCATTTGTTCATATATTTAACAGATTTCTGATGTTTGGGATTGTTCCAATGGATTGGAGAGAGGCTCATGTGGTGCCAATATTTAAAAAGTGGAATAGGTCAGAACTGAGAAATTATAGGCTGATTAGCTTCATTTCTATTATAGGCAAGTTGCTGGAAGGGATCATTAGAGATACACCGTATAACCATCTTGGCTGAGAAGGGATTACTAGAAATCCCTTCTGGAAAAACAGGTCATATCTCACCAACCTGGTTGAAATTTTTGAGTAAGTTGCTTTTGGTGGATGTAGGTAACCCGGTTGACATTGTATACCGTGATTTTCAAAAAACCTTTGACAAGGTGCCATACAATACTTAATAAGCTAGAGTCCTGGGGATTAGTGGGCAAATTTTGGGTTGGATAAGGCATTGGTTGCGACAGAAGATTATTATTAATAGTAGTGGTTCTGGATGTAGACTGGTTGCAAGTGGAATCCCTTAAGTATCAGCTCGGCCTATTGCTCTTCGCCATCTTTATCAATTTTGCAGATGATGCATATGGGTACTAGGATCTTGTATGAGAAAATAGATTACAATGGGAAATGGGCCCCTATCTGGATTCCCTCAAGATTTGCAAGATTCCCTTAAGTCAAGGTGTCACTGACCGCACCCATGTTGCCCTGTGGGATCCTTCGCAAAATGCGACTACCTTCAGCAATCTGAGTTCCACTCTACTAATGTGCAACTGGTATGTGATGACCAATAGCGCATCATGTAGCTCTGGGCCTGATTTCCTGGCAGCTGCCATCATGCTTTTGTATTGAATCACTCATCCATCCCTCATTGTTTGCCCCTGCACCGTTAAAAACTGGCTGCTTGGAGACAAGGGGCAAACCCTGCACATCTGGTTTATAACTCCTCAGTGGAAATATGGTTAGTGAAATTGCAATTGTTTTCCAGGATATATATTGGGTTGGGGAATTGGGGCCACAGTGTTTTGGGAGAGATGGTATGGCGTGTACACCCTTGAGACAGCTGCCAAGAACTTTATGGAATTATATGGGGCCTATGAACAGATAAATTAAATAACAAAATACAAAAGAGAAAATATGGATTACAGCAAATAAATCAACGAATGGCATCAAGCTGGATGACTCACAAGTGCTGCAGGTGCAATATAATTGTGTCGACAAGGCATGAATCGCTTATTTTCCTTAATCTAAGAACTATCTACGCTTTCTCCCATTATATCGGAGGTTAATTTTCAAAAGTATAATATATTCTTTTATAAACACACACAGTAGTGCCTTTGCACTGTCTGTCAAAGTCGTGCGAGTGTGCTCAGCAGTCAAATTGAAACAAAATAATTATAACAAATGGTGCAGTACTCTCACTGCCACTAAGGAAAAGATTTATGATGTGTAACCGGTCCACGGACAACAGGGGACAGAACTACGCTAAGTTTAATAATCATAAAATTATAGACTTTTTTAACTTTCAGTCTTGGCCTTCAGGCATTCATCCTTGCAACAATTTGACAGCACAACACATGTGTATTCCTGCTTTAATAGCATTTTATATAGAATTTCTGTTTTATTTCAGCTGTGTTTAATGAAATCTGCCCAGCGGGTCATGGCTATTATTACTCCAGGTCTCACATCCAGATCTCGATGAGACCTGCTGAAGAACAGGAATTAACTCATATTACCTCTGAACAGTATCTTGACAGCCAGCAGAGCACCGTCAAGGATTCTGAGTTAACTTCAAAGGGACAGAATGAGGATGTAAGCTTAGAAGGATGTAAGTACTGTATTTGGGTTGAAAATCCACTAATTTTGCATGCTGTGTTTCATAAGAACATAAGAAATAGGAACAGGAGTAGGCCATATGCTCCGCCATTCAATAAGATCATGGCTGATCATCGACCTCAACTCCACTTTCCCGCCCGATCTCCGTATCCCTTGATTCCCCTAGAGTCCAAAAATCTATCTATCTCAGCCTAGAATATACTCAAAGACTCAGCATTCACAGCCCTCTGGGGCAGAGAATTCCAAAGATTCACAACCCTCTGAGTGAAGAAATTCCTCCTCATCTCAGTCTTAAATGGCCTACCCCTTATCCTGAGACTATGCCCCCTCGTTCTGGACACTCCAGCCAGGGGAAACAACCTCTCAGCATCTACCCTGTCAATCCCCTTCAGTTTCAGCTCCAGGAGAGGAATTTGAATCTACCCTAGACTAACAAGGTGAGAATCCTCTCTGCCATTGGTAAGGGTTGTTCATGGAATTAGTTTGGGGCAATTTCAACTCACTTTCTAGTGCCCATGGATTGACAGCACAGAAGATTGCAGGCCAGTTTGACAGTCTCATGCAGAAAGGCTACAAGGATGGCTAGTTTAGGTAGTGGGGAAAAATCATTGATACACACTTCTGAGATTAGGATTAAAGAGATTTTGCGGGGGCAGTGTAGAGGGAGCTTTATTTTGCATTTTGGAATGCTATTCCATACCTGAGAATTACTATTGATGAGACTGAGTATATAACTCTGAAAAAAATGTTCAATTTGCTAACACTGACATCCTTCACCTTGATATGTATGTCAGCTGTGGCTCAGTGGGTAGCACACTTGCCTCTGAGTCAGAAGGTTGTGGGTTCAAGTCCCACTCCAGGGACTTGAGCACATAAAGCTAGGCTGACACTCTAGGGCAGTGCTGAGGGAGTGCTGCACTGTCAGAGGTGCTGTCTTTTGGATGAGACGTTAAACCGAGGCCCCGTCTGCTCTCTCAGGTGGGCGTAAAAGATCCCATGGCACTATTTCGAAGAAGAGCAGGGGAGTTATCCCCGGTGTCCTGGCCAATATTTATCCCTCAATCAACATAACAAAAACAGATTATCAAATAGTACTTCATTGGCTGTAAAGCACTTTGAGACGTCCGGTGGTCGTGAAAGGCGCTATATAAATGTAAGTCTTTCTTTCTTATGTAACTATGTAAATGTTATTTGCAGTGAGATTGTAACCGAGCAAAAAGAATGTAATGACCATTTTGCTACAAATAGCAGAGAAAATCTTGACCCAAAGTAATAAACCATGAAAGATGTAACTTTTTTTAAATCATTGCACTTTTCATTCAAATTTTGTGATTGGATTTTTTTCTATTCCATTACTGCCACAACTTTTGTCCCTGCAAACCCTTGTCATTATTGCCTTTGACTTTTGTGACATTATTGCCTTTGACTTTTGTGACATTCCCACCACGGCAGCTAGGGAATTTAAATTCAGTTAATTAAATAAATCTGGAATAAAAAAAAGCTAGTATCAGTAATGGTAACCATGAAACTATCGGATTGTCGTAAAAACCCATCTGGTTCATTAATGTCCTTTAGGAAAGGAAATCTGCCGTCCTTACCCGGTCTGGCCTATATGTGACTCCAGACCCACAGCAATGTGGTTGACTCTTAACTGCCCTCTGAAATGGTGGCTCACCACCACCTTCTCAAGGGCAATTAGGGATGGGCAATAAATGCTGACCTTGCCAGCGACGCCCACATCCCATGAACATAAAAAAAACTTTGCATCACATGGTAGGAGAGGTGTGATTGCAGGGCAGGATTGTAATAATGTTAGGTAATACTAATGAGAGTGTCCCATTGAAAAATAATCTATCTTTTACTGAATTATAATAGTGCAAGAAATTTTATATTTGATTTGTCAGCACAACCCTAACAAAGATAGCAAATCTTTGTTATAACAATCTCTGAAGATATAAATCGTTCCTTAGCATTCCTAGCTCTATTATAATTAGTGGTGAAGCTTAGCTCAAAAAGATGGGCCTCTAGCAAGAGGTATTACCATAACTCTGGCCACATGCTTGCAATCTAGAGATAGGAGTACCTGTTTAATGGAAAAAAGTCTCTCAGATATTACGCTTCAGCATGTAGCATTTATAAATCTTTAAAGCTACAAAGGTAACAAACAATAAGCAGCAATGAAACTGTAGAATCTGGTGCTAATAGAGGACAGAAATTATTTAGCACTTCATGAATTAATAATGAATTAAAAGTGTGCCATGAAATGATGTGAGCTTGTTGATCTCGGAACACCTCAGAAATGAAAAAAGTGTGTGTGTCATGCCACATAATGGAAGGAAATTGAGTGACTTTGAGCGGTAAGCACATGAATAGATGCATAGATTTTGCGTTTGGTAGTTGGGATTCACGGAGATAACATTGATAGTTGTCACATCTGATTAAATATCGATGAGTCAGAAACTGTTGTGTCTTATAGCTTTATGAAATATAGTATTTCACTGCATAAATATGACAAATTTCTGAATTAGTAATTCAATAATTGTTTCTGGACACCGCTTTGCATTCTATGGTCTGTATAGTTTTAGATTATACAAGAAATATGATTTTAAATGGTCTCAGTAGTGAACTGTTTAACAGATTCGGGTGAGCACTTTGCAGTAAAATTAGTGCAGATGGTGCATTTGCAATATAAGTTTTGTGTCATTTTCCACTTTACACCAAACCTAAACCTGTGCAGTGTAAGTCTGGAGCTATACACTGACTTGGCTCTGGAGTGAAGTGGAATGACACCTCCTCCTACATGAAACTTTACTTCATTCTGGGATCAGGTGGGGCCCTAATTCTGGATTTATACTATAACTGAAGCTATGCTATTAGACTATAATCACTTTGCACCAATGTTACAAGCCTAAATCAGCTGGAATTGCAAGTAACAGAGCCCTTATGGCACACAGCTGGTAAACAGCTGGTCATTTATACCTGGTGGGTACTCTAATGGCCTCTCCAGTAAGTCTGAACTGTAACTGAGTATATTGTAGATCACCATTGCAGAAGAGCCCAGATCTGAGCAACAAATAAGTTTTGTTAATAATTAATTAACTTGTCTAGCATCTTAACTAGGAGCATCAGCCATATACATTGGGTACCTCTTTCATATAAACAATGACTATTTCCTGTAAAAATGGTGTACAACTCCCATTTGCACTACAATTTCAGCATTAATGGCCATCAGTCTCATTGTGCCAGTTTCACATTGGAGCTACATACTGTTATCCCATTTCGCTGCTCTATCCCCCCAAAATTTAATCTTCTTCAAGTACTTATCTAATTCCCTCTTAAAGGTCATGATTTATTTGGCTTCAATAGCCACTTGTGATAATGCATTCCGTATTGTAATAAGTCTTTGCCTGACAAATATCTTCTAACATCCCCCTTTATGATTCTTGTGAGAAGTCGCACAACACCAGGTTATAGTCCAACAGCTTTATTTGAAATCACAAGCTTTCGGAGCGCTGCTCCTTCACCTGACGAAGGAGCAGCGCTCTGAAAGCTTGTGATTTCAAATAAAGCTGTTGGACTATAACCTGGTGTTGTGCGAGTTCTCACATTTGTCCACACCAGTCCAACACCGGCATCTCCACTTTATGATTCTTGTAGTAATTCTAAGTAATACGCTCTCGTTACCATTTCACCGAGCAGTGGAATTAATGTTTCACTATTTAGGCTATCCAAAGCCTTTCAAAATTTTGAAAACTTCAAATTGGTTTCCCATTAACTTTCTCTGTTCAGAGAATAATGTCCGTGTTTTTTCAAGTCTATCATCATAACTATAGCCTACAAATTACTGTTAGTGATAGTAGCCAATATATAGGTTTATACTGGTAGCCGTCCCTTCAGCTTCTCTGGAATTCCCTCTCTAAACCTGTCTGCCTCTCCACCTCCCTCTTCTCTTTTAAGGCCCTCCTTAAAACTCACCTCTTTGGTCAAGCTTTTGGTCACCACCCCTAATACTTCCTTCAGCTCAGCAGTTTTCAATGACATATCTGAAATGTCCTGGGAAGTTTTTCTACATTAAAGGCGCTATATAAATGCAAATTGTTTTTGTTATATACTCTCTTATTATCTTTTCTGTTTTGGAATGCCCAAAACTGATTTCAACTGTGGCCTAACTACAGATTCATTAACAGCTCCTTGTTATTCATTGCTCCTATATCTAAAACCCAGAATATAATTTCCCTTTTAATGAGTTTGCCCATCCTCAATCACTGCTCAAGAACTGTTAAACTGCACTCCAAGAGCTCTGTTTTCCCCCTCTCTATTGAGAACTTTACCATATGGGATATATTTCTATTCTCTTTCTTTTACCTAAAATCTACTACTTCACATTTGCCACCTATTTGCCCACTTCCCTAATCTATCTCTATCCTCAGTCTGCTCCATTCTTCCTCACATCTTACCATGCATCCTAATATGGTACGATCACAAATTGTTATATTATTCCCTTTATGCTCACGTCCAAATGATTTAGGTATATGGAGACAAGGGAGAGTCCAACTTAGCCAGTTACAGCACAGTGACGTCTTACAAGTCCAAGAAAGAAAGAACTTGCATTTGTATAACGCCTTTCTTGTCTTCAGCATGTCCAAAAGTGCTTTACAGCCATTGAAGAATTGTAGTCATAGTTACATGGGGTGGCCCCGATGTCTGGAGGTGGGGGGTGCCAGAGCAGCAGCGGCCAGGCTAGTTTTGTGGAGCCTGGGAGAGTACTACAGCCCCACAAAAATGAATAACTTTGGGATCCTCTTTGGCCAGGCTGCCAGCTGATACTGATTGGAGCGTGCACAGCACACGATATGCCCAGTTCAGTCCAAAAATGGCAATGTACGTCATAGACCCCAATCTGCATTTTAAATGGTCTACCGCTTGACTCCGGAGGCCACTCGAGCCGCCCAGCAGTAAGCTCGGGGGAAGATTTCAGCAACGACACCGCCAATAGGGAAGTAGGTCATTGTCCACCATTGTGTGGGGTGCTACTGCCCTGTTCCTGCCAGGTGGAGGCCCGAAAACTCACCTATGATTTCGAGAACCAATTCAGTGGCTTATTCTGCTTTATGAAAAGATAAACGTGTTTTTCTGTAACTGACTTTTTTTTTCTTTGCAGATGATACTTCAATAAAAACTGTAAGTATTTCTGCAAATTGACTTCACTTACAAAGTGCAAATTAGTCATTATTTGCAATTGTTAGCAGTTATTTCAATCATGACCATTTATTTATGCAAGACAGAGTCTATCCGTATACAATTACAATGATCCTCTGAATAAACCATAAACTTTGTTGCTGTTAGGGTCATGACCAGTAGCAACTTAGATTTTCATGTCAATTAAACCTCTTAAATGTGGTCCTCAGTTTGAACGACTGAAATTGTGAGGTAAACAATATGTCAAAACTTGCTCTATAGAAGGTTTTTAATTTGTTGAGACTTCACATTTGTTGCAGTTGGGGTCATGACCAGTAGCAACTTAGATTTTCAAGTCAGTTTTAATGACTTTAACCTCTTAAATGTGGTCCTTAAAAATTGCAAGCATGTTGCATTACAATACTGGCTTGTCACCTTTAGCATATGAATTCAAATCCATCTGACAGCTTGGATAACAAGGATTTGGGTAATGTCAAACCAGTTTCAGGTGATGTTGAATCCATGGCACATCACTGGACGTAATGAGGTAATATGGTGTCATATAACAAGGCCATATTGTGTCATCAGTAGCCGGGACTGAGGTACATTCTTACAGTAATGTAGGATGACATGTGCTTTATTGCCCTGGTTGCAGAGTACAGAACTATTGTCACTTTCTGTTGCAACGCAGTCTCAGCATCTGCTGAAGTAACTTTCAGCTTCTGTCAGACTATGCACGCTGTTGTATCTTAGAGTTGTGGCAGCCTGATTTGAACCAGATTTTAACCGAACGCACACAGCAAGAGCGGGGTGGGTTTGGGTCAGACGGCCATTTTACACCCCGCCCGATTTTTTGACTTCAATGGAGAGTAAAATCAGACGGGGCATAGAACAGGTGTCCGACCCCAAATCTTCCCCGTTCCTGGCGGGCGGGTTAGCTTAAAATCAGGGGTAAGTTTCCCATCTGGTACGGCTGCAGAGTGCGAACTGACAGAATATACAGGGCAATTTTCCCTTCAGAATTAGATCTATAGACGTTTACTTCAACATAAAAATGGTAGTGAAACTGGTTTGTGACATTCATTTCAGGACTTCTTTCAACCGCTGTATTTTTGTTATTTTGATGAGGGTGCAGGTCATTGGCTTTGAATGGTGGAAGCCACTGTTTTTGCAGTTTCTAATGGGTAAGTCTTAAAGTTTTAGGAGCTTAATTAGTCGAGAAAATCCAAATTCTGGCTTTTCAGATTCCGCTTTGGCTTCAAAGAAGTTCAGCTGGCCCCAATCTGTTCTCTAAGCAGTGAACCCAAAGCCGAAACCAAAAGCAAAATGCAATGCTGAATCATAGTTTAAGGGTAAGGCTAAAATTATTTACTGGATTGTCTGTTGAGTGTAATCTGTTTTTGTTTAAAACAGCCTCAACCTTTTGAATCTGTCCATGTTCCAAGAGTTGACACATATCCAGGTTAGTAAGGATTAAATTTTAAATTGTATGTTTATATAAAGTTCCGCTGTGGTATAGATTTGAATTGCTGTATGTTAATGATTTATTAAGTCACATAGGAGGTCACAACTTGGTCTTCTGCAGTTGCCTCATCCTTAAATCTAAATGAATGTGTGAGGGTGTAAAACTTAAACTTTATTCCAATATGGGATACTGAAGGAGCGCTTCATTATACAACAATGTTTGTGGACATTTGTTGGATGCATATAATATAGTTCTTGAGCTGCTCCTCCTTTTGTGGATAAATCAGACTTTTTAATGTACAGTACTTTAATTCAACATTTTATAACTATTTCTCATGCATGCAACCACTGCATAGAAGTGCAGTGCTAATCAACCAAACAAACAGGGATATCATGGGATGCTGCCACTTTCAGTCTTTGTTCTTTGAAGTAGCTTTGCAAACGTTGTTATTTCCGCCTACCCAAAGCCTCATTCCAGATTGCTACGTCAGTTCTTTTTCTCCTGTTGTCACCAAGTGTTCTACTGGATCACCACCAGAAAAAGTTCCCAATTATTGCTCATGTAATTCTTGTTTTGGATTGATCAGTTTAGTAGCTTAATTATGCTTTGGAAGTTATACTACTAAAGTTTTTATAGTTTGTAAGTCCTCTTTGTTGTTTCACTTCTGAGGGTGACCCTTCTGCTTAAGAACATGTGTTTGGTATTTTCTGCATTAAGTTTTTTGGTTGAAGCACATCAGTCAACAGTCAAAAGATACATGTTTGTATTTATATAGCACTTCATTGTCAAAATGTCTAAAAGTGCTGTGGAGTGCCATGACTGTTATGTCGCAGTAGCATTCTCTAAACACCACTAGTGGTATTGGTTGAGGGAGGAATGTTGGACACCAGGAGAACTTTCTGCTTTTCTTTGAATAGTCCTATAGGAGCTTTAAATGTCCATCTGACAGGCAGATGGGAGCTTGCTTTAAAGCCTCAACCAAAGGATTGTACCATGGCAACGCAGCATTCCCTCTGTAATGCATTAGAGTGTCAGCTTGATTATGCTCTCAAATCCTGGTGTGAGACTCGAATTCACAATCTTCTGAACTAGATGTGAAAGTGTTGCCAACTGAGCTAAGCTGACACATTTGTTGCTCAGTCAATATCATCTGTTGATGAGTACATTTACAACGTGTACATTATTTTTTGTATATGAATCCTCCCATAAACTGTGACTCGGTCGCCAAGGACCTCACTTCATTCACTGTTTTCTGGAGCTTGCTTTCTTACTTTTCCTCTTAAGTGGAACTCTGCTAAATGGTGTGAGAAAACCCTACCTCACGTCTCTTTAGCATTAGCTAGAGCAGGCAAACTAAACCGATTCCTTGTTGTAATTGAGGATCTCATATTCACTTTACCCATGTTGAGACCGTGATGATCCATGTGTGGTATACTTCCTATCTGGGGTAAGAACCCTGCGCCTTGCAAAAACCTTATCCACTGACCATTTGTGCACTTTCTAACAGGTGTCACTGTCTAGTGATCATAAACCGGAACGCTGCCCAGGCTGTGATCAGCTAATTTAGCATAGTTTGGGGTCAAATTGAGCTGCAATTGTATGGCTCAATACCGCACTAGCCAACGTATTTATTCATTAATACAAAAGCAGAATACTGCGGATGCTGGAAATCTGAAATAAAAACAGAAAATGCTTGAAATACTCAGCAGGTCAGGCAGCATCTGTAGAGACCCTTCGTCAGAACCATGTATTTATTCATGGACTGGGGCGATTTCTTTGTTCATTAATTATAACCAAATTTTTGCTTCATTGTAAATGCATTATTTTGCTATAAATAACATAGAAGTGAAATCTTCTCCTTAGGGGAATACTACCACCCTCTTAATAGAAAATAACCACAGAACTCATCAAGGCAAGGTTCAGTTACTGCTACCTGTAACATTCTTCAATATACATGAAGCTCCACTTATAGCAGACACGGATACCATGGACAGCAGTTTATAACTGGCAAAGCCTTGAATTACAAACTAATAGAGTTCAGTCATAAATTTGTTACTCACAAACACACACCAATGCCTTTTTAGTCAATTAGCACTCGTTGGAGCTACAGCTGATGACTCCAGTCTTTGTTATGTACTTAAACATCGTGACCCTAAAATTCCTCGAGACAGAAGATGACTAATTCATGTATTCCAGTTGAGCAAGGCAGAAATTTAGTGGGGGGGGGGGGGGATTCAGCTACGCAGGTTTTTGCCACTTTTTATTGATTGCCACATTACGCCAGAAGTAAAGATGAGAACTTTCTGCATCCTTCCCCTTCTGTGCGGATATAAGTAATAGAGACAGGACAGAGATGATGCAAAATCGTGCCGGTCCCACCTTTGTTACTCCCAACACTATGTTTTTCCTCTAGCAGGCATACATTGTGTCAGGGGAAACTGAGGTAGAACTGGCAAGATCCTGGTAGAAATGGGGCCCAGTATAACTTAAAAGATTACTTTCCCTGTGGTAGGACTTTGAACTAACAAAATGTTATTTCATTTTGGAAGTACTTCGTCCAGCATAGCCAGCCCTCTTACGCTGTGACAGTGTGCCACAGTGAAATCCCTCCCTGCCTCCTGCTGCTGTGGCAGATGCCGCAAAATAGCATGGGCGCCCGCCATCATCGTGCTAATTACCCTCACGGCAGGATTTTGGAGGGGGGTCAGGATGCAATCATGGAATGGGCAGAAGCTCCCAAGAGTTTGGCCAAATTAAAAATAATTATCAATCATTAACAGAAGAAATGAAAAAACGAGCAGTGTTGTAAGGTAACTTCACAATATTCGAAAGCCGTGCAGTAATGAGAGTTTCTGTAGCAACACCGCTGGCAGGGGAATATGCCAAGACATATTGAGTCCATCACCAAGATTGCAGACTTTCATCTCTGCAACATTGCTTGTCTTTGCCCCACCTCAGTCTCTAGCACTAACACCCTTATCCATGCTTTTGTTAGCCGAAGATTTGACTTCTTTAACGCCCTCCTTGTAAGTCTTCTGAGCTCCTCCATACAAACACTAACTTGTCTAAAACTCCATTGCCTGCGTTCTGCCCACACTCGTCTCACTAATCCATCAATCCTATTTTTGCTGACCTGCACTGACTCTTTGGCCGTGATTTTATCAGCACTGAGAGGGCAGGTTTGGAGGCGGGTTAAGGGTTAAAATCATTTTGATTGACGGCGGGTTCTGATCCCACCATCAACCCACCTCCAAACAATTTTCCCAAGTGTCGCATCCCCGATTTGCACATGGACCCAACACCTAGCGGCGGGAAGAGGATTAAAGCCACTTACCTGCCTGTTAGCAGGTACTTGATAGTAGTTGACAAGCTTTTTTTCAATTTTGCTGCTTCTGCCTCGGGTTTCCCGATGTCCGGACACCATGTAAGTGTGGCGTGTTGTGAGTCTGCTGTAATGTTTCTGCATTGATGACAGCTGCAGAAGTGGTGTGAAGGATCCAATGGTGCACTGGTGAGTTTCACAGGTAATAAAATGTTGGGAAATCATTTTGAATGCATTTACACTTTTCTGTAGGTAACAAGTTTTGAAATCGATGTCTAGTGCCACCTCATTGGGAGAACCTCTCTCACCAGTGAGAGATCGCTCCTGTCACCTCACCTGCAGCTGCCATCTGTTCTAGCCTATGGAGGGAGTCATTGGAGAGCTTGGGTGTAAGAGCTCACCTTTGAACAATGATTGTCAGTGTTTGCAGCACTTCAATGCTGTCAAACACTGAGGCATGAGCTGTCAAAAAAAAATTGTGTGTGGTCCCTTTAAGAAAACCGGCAGATGACACGTCATCAAAATGACATCATCTGACCGGCTTCCTCTTAATTGGCCGGCAAGCCCGCGGGGCGGGCTTAACAAGGTCATTCAACGTAAAATCACGTCCGTGGGCCGGATGCAGTAGGGGGTGGGACTGGAAGCTGGAAACCACCTGACCCGCATCCAATGACAAAACCGCAGCCAATTTCTCTCCCAGTGCACTGAATGCAACTGTTTTCTCTTTGTTTCCAAAATGCCTTCATGGTCTTATCCCACCCTACTTCTGCAGCCTCCTCCAGTCCTACATCCCAGCCCATATCGCATAGTCCACTGACTCTGCATTCCAGAAGTTCTCTCTCTTCCAGATGTTCCTCACTTGACAGCAGAGCTGTTAGTCATCTTGAGCCTTTCTTCTGGAACTAAACCTCTTCACCTTGTTACTTCTCTCTTGTCTTTAGAAACCCTCACAATCCCACCTTGTCTGTGCCTTTAGTCAACTCACTTAAATTTTCTACCCCACTATTTGTCCGATAAGGATTTTGGGGACTTAAGTTACATTAAGGGTGCTATACAAATGTAGTTGTCGTTTCCTCCAGAATGGAACAGATTAGTTTATAAACTGATAGTTACTTTCTTTCCTATAGTGGAAGTAGTAGTGAAGACAAGCCCACCTACATTGGTGCATGTTGTTCCTGAATCTACAGCTAGACAGGTGGCTTCAGTATTTGCAACAGAAATTTCAGGTAAGATCTAATTGCACAGCTTGCATTTTGGACATCTTTTTGTCATCAGCAGACTTGTAGGTGCGTAAATTGGTAGAAGTAGCAATGGATTTTTAAAGGCAGATTAATATTTTGAACTGAAAAATCATAAATTGAGAATTTTCATGTGAGGCAATACATTTTCGTAAAGTTGTTCTGGAAATTGTATAAAAATGGTACAGGAAGTATCTGTTTCATGCACTGCAAAAAAAAAATCATACGAGTTGTACCAACTGGGCTACACGTTTTGAAAATCATCCGCTACTACACTGTAAATACAAAATAATCAGTCAGTCGTTAACAATGATGTAAAAATATAGATCTAACCACACGTGAAGCGACCCATTTTCTCCACTCCATTCCTATCGGCACGGGAAGCCTACTGCATGTCAACCCAGTATTTAGAGACCAGAACTCTCAACTCCGCTCACTGGGGTTGTCTGGAGTGGGGCTTGAACCCCATAACCTTCCGACTCCGAGGTGGGAATGCTATCTCTGAGTCAAGGCTCCCTTTAAAGGATATTTAATCAAATAAGTATATAATTGCAGAGCAGCATCAACACCCAGAACAACGTTCAAGGTATCACCCATGGCTCAGTGGTAGCACTCTCGTTTCTGAGTCAGAAGGTTGTGGGTTCAAGTCTCATTCCAGATATTTGAGCACATAATCCAAACTGGCACTTCAGTGCAGTACTGAGGGAGTGCTGCATTGCCGGAGGTGGTGTCTTTTGGATGAGACGTTAAACCACTGTCTGCCCCCTCAGGTGGATGTAAAATATCACAAGACACTATCTGAAGAAAAGCAGGGGAGATCTCCCTGGCGTCCTGGCCAATATTTATCCCTCAACCAACATCACTAAAACAGATTATCTGGTCATTATCACATTACTGCCTGTGGGACCTTGCTGTGCGAAAACAGGCTGCCAGGTTTTCTACATTACAACTGTGACTACACTTCAAAAGTACTTAATTGGCTGTAAATCGCTTTGGGACATCCTGAGATCATGAAAGGCGCTATATAAATAAAAGTTCTTTCTTTCAATGTACAAAGCAATTTGAATGTTGTTAAAATGTACAATTCTTGCTGTATTTGGTTTTAGAGTAACGCAGCAGTTGAAAATGATGCAAATGATGTGGGAGTACTGGATGTTAAGCCTCCATTCTCCTAACTCTCAGAGCTTGGCACTGAATTAAAATAATTTTTATGTTTAGTAATATATTATCTTCCAGCAGACAGTTCAATTGCACTGTTCATCCTAGTTTAATTTGGCAAGAACTCAACACTGAAGTCAAGCAAGTAGGGAATCAGCCTCCAAAACTCCCATGTGTGATTTTTTGAACTCTTATGAGTAAATCACAAGGAAATTAATAACTGTACAGATCCTCGTATATCCGTGCACAAAAATAGTAATTACAAGCAGTTTTAACGTGAATTTTTACATAGTAATGATTTACTGGGGATAAGTTTACAAATTAGATTTTTTGAGCTTTCCCTGGATTATTCCTTAAAGACCTAAGGATTCGAGGAACACATTTTCTGACAGGTGGGATCAGTTCTGTCAGTGCAGTTTGTGTGTATGAAGGCTGGGAGATTTGCACGCAGGAACTTCATTTAAATATTCATCCCTCATCCCTCATCCATGCATTTGTTACCTCGAGACTTGACTATTCCAACGCACACGTGGTTGGACTCCCACGTTCTACCCTACGTAAACTTGAGGTCATCCAAAACTCAGCTGCCCGTGTCCTAACTCGCACCAAGTCCCGTTCACCCATCACCCCTGTGCTCGCTGACCTAAGTTGGCTCCCAATTAAGCAATGCCTCGATTTTAAAATTCTCATCCTTGTTTTCAAATACCTCCGTGGCCTTGCCCCTCCCTATCTCTAATCTCCTTCAGCCCCACAACCCCCTGAGATAGCTGCGCTCCTCTAATTCTGCCATCTTGAGCATCCCTGATTATAATTGCTCAACCATTGGCGGCCGTGCCTTCTGTTGCCTCGGCCCTAAGCTCTGGAAATCCCTCCCTAAACCTCTGCGCCTCTCTACCTCTCTTTCCTCCTTTAAGACACTCTTTCAAACCTACCTCTTTGACCAAGCTTTTGGCCATCTGCCCTAATTTCTCCTTATGTGGCTTGGTGTCAAATTTTTTTGTCTTATAAAATTCCTGTGAAGCACCTCGGGATGTTTTACTACGTTAAAGGCGCTATATAAATACAAGTTGTTGTTGTTAAAATGTATTTTAAAAATGCAAATAGTCAGCACAGATCTAGTTAGGGAGCTGTGCCATCTGTGACAAAGGAGATTGCACCATAGCGATTGCACAGTGAGTGGCAGTAAATGAGCACCACTGTCTACTGCTGTCAGCTGTTTCATAAGAACATAAGAAGTAAGAGCAGGAGTAGGCCATACGGCCCCTCGAACCTGCTCCGCCATTCAATACGATCATGGCTGATCATCGAGCTCAACTCCACTTTCCCGCCCAATCTCCATATCCCTTGATTCCTCTAGAGTCCAAAAATCTATCTATCTCAGCCTTGAATATACTCAAAGGGCTGGATTTTGTCAATGGGGACGTGATGGAGGCGGGACTCCCACTTTTTGGGTTGTAGTCCCGCCTCCATCGACTTGTGGCCAACCCACTGTATTTTCCCTTGATTGACCTTGTTAAGCCCGCCCAGCGGGCTTAGCAGGCCAATCAAGGGTCCCTTGGATACAGGTGATGTCAGCCATTGAAATTTCATCTGTCAAGAGCTTTTGACAGATGAAATTTCAGCGTTTGACAGCTCTGTGAAGCTGTCAAACACTAACAATATGATTTCTAACGTGAGTCCCTGTACTTAGACTCAGTTAGAAATCAATCCAGCACAGAATGTAGAGACTGCAGCTTTTGACAGCTCCGCAGCCATTCTGCTTTCTCTGCCGGTGAGCTGAGGGACTCCCGAGAACTGAAGGAAGGAAGCTTGCAGGACAAAGTTAAGGTAAGTACAAGTTCTTAAAACACTTTACACACACCAAACACACTTACCTCTGCACTCATGCACCCATCACTCACCTGCACACTGGACATCTCGACCCCTCCAAGCCCTCCAGACCGACGGTCCGCCTCGCTAAATCGGCGTGGTTCGGACCTGTCGGGAAGCCCACACTTCAGGGCTAAAAATAGGGATTAGGCAAAAAACTGCCTGTTAACTACTTGTTAACAGGCAGTTTATTGGCACTAATCCCCTTCCCGCCTCGGGGAGGCGGGTCCCAGCACAGGTCGGGAACCCGCCTCCTGTGAAACTGGCATGGAGGCGGGTTGGGGGCGGGATGGGTTCGGGACCCCCGAATCTGCTATTTTAACCCCCACACGCCTCCAAACCCGTCTCCACGGGGTCAATGAAAATTCTGCCCAAAGACTCAACATTCACAGCCCTCTGGGGCAGAGAATTCCAAAGATTCACAACCCTCTGAGTGAAGAAATATATCCTCATCTCAGTCTTAAATAGCCTACCCCTTATCCTGAGACTATGCCCCCTCCTTCTAGACACTCCAGCCAGGGGAAACAACCTCTCAGCATCTACCCTGTCAGTCCCCTTCAGAATCCTGTATGTTTCAATGAGATCACCTCTCATTCTTCTAAACTCCAGAGAGTATAGGCCCATTCTACACAATCTCTCATCATAGGACAGCCCTCTCATCCCAGGAATCAGCCAATGTACTGCCTGCAGCACATATGTCAAACACATGACTGATGCAGTGATCAGCATGGCCTGCACTGCACTGCAACATTTCC
The DNA here is from genome assembly GCA_030390025.1 of Squalus acanthias. Lineage (NCBI taxonomy): Eukaryota > Metazoa > Chordata > Chondrichthyes > Squaliformes > Squalidae > Squalus > Squalus acanthias. The sequence continues at coordinate 17,210,967 of CM059425.1, read as the reverse complement.
GAAAGTACAGAAGGTCATGGATGGTGGCCGTCTGAACGACAGATTCCTACTGCCCCTCTGCCATCAACTGTGCAACATGATTCACCTTGGTGCTATTGCTTTAAACTTAATAACTGCATCCTCCAAGATGTATGTAGCTGTTCTGGGCCCTCTTCTATAACCTATTTTCTCAGTAAACTCATGTCCTTTATCTCACCTCAGAAGTGTGCTTGAAAATACCACTTCATATCCTCTGTTAAATTTTGAGATGACCCACACATGCCTGCCTTTGAGTGCCTCTCTACGACTATTCCTATGTTGCTAACCTTTACATATACTACCAACGTGGTTGTCCTCTTATTACCTTGAGAAATCCTTCTATTCTTTCCTCAGTTGTGGTTAGGTTGGGTCGGGGGGAGGAGGTAATTCGCTGCAGCCATTTTAACTGCCCACCTGCCTGGTTTCTGCTAAGCGAACATGGTTAAAATCAGGGCTTATAAGTCTTATTAACCCTGAATATTAACCAAAAAATGCCCATGTAGATAGTTTAACATATAAAATTTATGATTTTAACCCCCTCCACCCAATGGGAACAGAGCATGCCGGGGAGTTAAAATAGGGGCAGAGGTCTTACCTCCCCATTCCCGCCACTGACCGCTATTCGGTTTTGGTAGGTGGTTGAGGCCCTCACCATAGGCAGGCAAGTGTTTCATGAATATTCTAATGTCGGGGTCCGATTACGACATTCGGACCCCAATGTGAATTTAATCCCAATCACGCTTAGTGCCAACCACGCTGGGGAAAGCTGCTGCAGAGGGGATCCAGGGCCAGAAAGGGCCCAGGTAAGTAAGATTTTTATGGGGAGAAATTCGGTATTGCCCCGTTTGGGGCGCAAAGTTTAGCGCCTGGCGCTAATTATTGCCTCCGACTGCAAACTTGGCTTCTATCGCCCCTGGAGGTGATTTGAGCGCTAAATCAGGCGCCGCTAACGCCGAGGAGCGAGGCGCTACCTCAGAGCGCTGGCGAAGCTCATGTGATGTCAGTTAGCAATGGAACACAGACACACTGGCGCCGGCCAGTTCTTAAAGGGGAGGGTCGATCTTGCCCTCCAGCCAAACCCTGCTCATTGCAGCATTGAATCTCGGCCTGGACAGACCTGTACATCAATTCTGCTGGAAAGAACAATGGAGAGGCGCAGGCAAAGAGCTCAGAGTGCAGCCCCCACAGTCCCTTCTAAATCGATGCAAGGAAGGTCAAATCAAGATGAACCTGCAAAGTGCTGCTCAGTACCCAAAACGCCTTCACACAGCGTTGAACCTCTCCAGAAGTCTCTCTCTCTCTCTCTCTCAGAATGTGTGGTGCAAAAGTGTCGCAGACAAAAAAAGGCAAGAAACGGCCGCCTTTAAATAGCGCTCCCCCAGTCCCTTCCCGACTGCAAAACGCTCCCCTCAACCTGTCATTGCTAGCGGCAGGCGGAAAGGCAGGGGACGCCACTCAATATCCGGTCCGGGGTGCTACCGGGGCGTTGCATGCTCGACTGATGTCACGATCTGCGGGCACAGGAGATCGTGAGGGTAGTGTTTAGCGCCGCCGCAAAATGTCTGGTCAATTTCGCGAGCGGTGCAAACATCGCCGCGCCCAGGCGCTAGTTGCTTTGCGCCCCGTTAGCACCCTCTTAGGGCGCTAATGGGAGGCGCTAATCAACCGAATTTTTCCCCCTTAATCTTTAATGGTTTTCTTGTGGATCAGGAGGAGCAGGAATGTACCCTGGACTGCAATCGGCTTCCGACCCTCCCCTCCGACCCACTTACCTGACTGCCAGGCTCCTGCGGCCAGAGTCCCACTCCCGTCCACCGGCCTCCTCGTCATTCCCGCTGTGTTCGGGCCAGAGTCCATCTTGGGATACGCTAATAAGGCCCGAGGATTAAAATGGCTTGGGCCTCTTTCCGGAGTGGCCGTGTGAGCTGGTTGCTTGCCCAGCCCACCAGCCCCCACCCCCCAACTCCACACTCACGCCCCATAATTTCTCATAGCTGTGTTGGGAGCACGTGTCTTGGCTCTTGCCGGAAGTTAATAAAGTGAAAATAGTTTTGTTCGAAGTAAAGATGTGTAGCATCCTTAGAAGGGTTACAAGAAATTTCTGGCTGTGTCCATGATAATCTTGCACAAGTAATAACTAAATGGCAGGAACAAAGGACAGTTTCAACAGTGTTACCTCCATAAGAAAACGTTTACATCAAGAATGCATCTCCACAAGTTTAATGGTAAACATTGGCCTCGATATTAACCCTCCCACACCGCATGCGTCAACTGCCTTTACTACGGCGGTGGGTATCATGGCGTGCGACTGTCTCGCCGTGAAGAGATGGGACACTACATTCACATAGTTAAATCGGGCTACCACAGTGCAATTGGGAACCGATTTAAAATTCACTGCTGCTGCGCGGGATTCCCAGGGGTCGGGAAACACGGCAGCGAAAGGGAGCCGGGCACTGCCGGCTCCACAAGGTAAGTGCCTTTTCCAGCACTCCTTGTGGGCCAGGAGGAGTAGGAGTGCTCCCTCGGCCCCTCAAGGAAGCTTCCCTCCTGCTGATCGCAGCCACTCTTTTCCCCCCCTCCCGATCGCCGACCTCCCCCCGTCACGCGATCCTCTCTCTCTCCGTCCAGGAACGATGTCCAATCCCTCCCCCCGCCGCGATGGTCGATCTAATTCCCCCCCCCCCACCCCCCCCCCCAAAGCCGCGATGGCTGACCATTTTCCCTGCCCATCCCGCGCTTCCTGATTGCCAGGGACCGTCCCCAAGTATCCTCCGCCACTACCTCTTGCCGCTGGTTTTCCATTTTGGCCGGCTGCCGGGGGGGAATGGATGAAAATAAGTTAGAGGTCCTGCCATTAGATTCAGCAGGACCTCTGTGTCTCCGGCCTTGTCAGTTTCTTCGGCCATTTTCGCCCTCACCCACATCCTACCCGCCTCCCTGTAAATATTACGGCCTTTGTGTTTTGATTTCTATTACAAACTTGCTGTTGTTTAAGTCAATCGGTCTGCTTTGCAATTAATACATTTTAATGGCAATGTCACTTAAAGTGGATAATAATTTGCAGTATTTCATGTATTAAATGAGTAAATTATGCTCTCATACTAAAACAAATTTCTTTACTCAATTCTTGTTTCTTGTTTATGAATTGAATTTGGTAGAATTGTTGTATTTACAACTCTAGTAGCCTGTACTGATAAGTATACATTGGTGGCACAGTTGGCTAGCACATTGGCCTTGTATCACCAAGATGTAGGTTTAATTGTGTAGACTAAAACAAAAAGAAGAAAGAAAGACTTATATAGCACGTTTCACAACTTCGAGGTGCCCCAAAGTACTTTACAGCTAATGAATTACTTTTGAAGTGTAGTCACTGTTGTAATGTAGGAAACGTGGCAGCCAATTTGCGCACTGCAAGGTCCTACACAGCAATGTGATAATGACCAGTTTCATTAGTGATGTTGGTTGAGAGATAACTTTTGGCTAGGACTCCCCTTCTTCTTCGAAATAGTGCCCAGTGCAGGAATGCTCCTTCTGACTCCACGTTTAAAGAACATGGGCTGCCACTCCCCCCGACTCGGCTTCCTGTCTCCCTCCCTACCTGGCCTCCACTTCCCAACCCAGCCTCCGAGTCCCCTCCCCGGTCCTCGCTTACCCTGAGGGCCGTTGCGACCCTAGCAGTGGCCCAATCTTCATTTACTCTTCGCCAGCTGGCTGATCGTGCCACGCTGGCTTGATGTTAATGAGGCCCAAGGCCCAATATCGGGCGCACCTTGGGCCTCACCATCCAGGCACCCCCACTATTGGATGTGCCCTACTTTCTACCCCACATTATCTAGTTCAGAAAATAGGAGAAACATGGCCACACTATTAACCCCCCCGCCACACACACAATGGGTGGGAGTTAAAAAAATTTAAAGGGTAAAGCATCCCCAACCCGCCTCCTACGCCACTGTTGCCGTTTTTATGGCAGCGAATAGCATGCTGTGTGAGTGTTCTGCTTTTGAGAGGTAGAACACTTCATTAACATATTTAAATCAGGCTCCCACAGTGCCACTGGGAGACTGTGTTGACTTAAACAGTGTTCTGTTGTTCACTTGAATAGTAACGAGTTCAGTCTTCTGGTTATAATAATTTTATTCTTTAACTTCAGCATAGAAAGCAATTTACAAGTGAAGTATAGTCACAGATAGAGCATGCAAACCTAAGTATAGGTCTTTTTGAGCTCCTTGAACAAAGGAAAAAGCTTATATTTATGCACTATTTTCTTATCAAACTGGAGCTGGCATAGTCCAGAGACACAAGTCTACATTTTCTTCAACATACATCAACAATGTTAGAAGCACATAAAAACATTGTGCCCTTGCTGTGGTAAGCATAAACCTTCTAGTCTCCAGACTTTCTTATCATACCATAACATTTCTAATCTAAACATTCTATTATGAAAATATCCCAGGCTGGTTGGTTGCAAACACCGGCTGTTGCTAAGTGAAATCTGTATCTCATCCTCTCTCTAATGATACCAACTACATTCTTTCGCTATATTGTATGAACTAAACATGAACACCTTTCAGAAATTGAATTAACTGAGTTCCATATGCTAACAGACTGATTTAAATTTAACAGTTGCTGGCCAGGTTTCCCAGGGCTCAGGAAACCTGGCAGTAAAAGGGAGGCAAGAACTGCCTTCTACAGTACTCCTTGTGGGCCAGGAAGAGCAGGAGTGTTCCCCCGTCCTCTCAAAGAAGCCTTCAGCCACCCCCCTGCTGATCGCAGCCTCTCTCCCCTCTGCCACAAATGGCGTCCTCCGTCTCCCCCCCCCCCCTCACATGCCCCGATCTGCAGCTCCTTCCCGATTGCCGCTCTCGTCTTCTCCCCACTCCCCACCCACCAAGCCTCGCTTCCTCCCTCCATATTGCCGTGGACCATCCTCAAGGGTCCTCGGCTGCAGCCGCCTGCCATTGGTTTTCCCGCCTGACAGCTGACCAGCCTGTCAATTTGGCTGGCTGCCAGGCGGGAAATGTAAGAAAAAAATTATAATGAGGTCCTGCCGTTAAATTCGGCAGGACCTCTGTGTCCCCGGCATTGCCCCGCGCTACCACGCTCCCCCACATCCTCCTCGTAAATATCAGGGCCTATATGTTTATATCCCTGAGTTACACCATAGCTTGGAAACCTGTGTTGACTAGCTGAGAACTTTGCTTTCCTGTTATTTCCTAGGATTCAGTTCAACAGCTGAACTCCATATTGAGTGAGCAGCTTTCAACCTAAAATTCCATTTTGAGCACATTTCAAGCAGTTTCCAGGACATTTCCCCAACAAATCTTGAGAGCACGCTTCAGGCAATTTACGGAGCACTTTTCCTACAGATACTTGGGTCTGAGTCCAGCCCAGACTGATAGAGTGAAGGCTTCCTATGTCTGCTGGCTATAGGAGTCCTAGGATGAAGGCTTCCTTCCTATGTCTGCTGGCTATAGGAGTCCTACTTGAAAAGAGTGAGCAAACTCAACCCAATTTCTAGCGGTCACAAAAATGCCATTAATTTGGCAGTCTTGCTCAGAGATGTCACAAGGATGACTAGGGTGGAAAATGGAAAAATCGCACTGGTATAGAAGGGATTGCTGTTCTGAGGTTAGAGTTAACGTACATTCTGCATCTAACCCATGTTATACCTGATTGGGAGTACATATCCTGATAATGGCTCTTAAAAATATCAGATCTTGATGAGTGCAAAAGTTTATTCTTGGTTGAAGTACTGGGATAGCAGCATGTAAACGGTAAAGTATGTCGTTGATATCCTTGGGTAACAACCTGCTTTGTGAATAGTTTTAGTTTCCTAGGGTTAAGTTTTAAGCTCATAGCACAATTAAATCTAATAGCTGAAGTGCATTTGCATGATACCACCTAATGAACCCCAACAAATCTACAAGAGGAAACTAATCCCATTACTATTCAATCCCATACTGAGCTATGCAAACACACTGCAGCAGCATGCTGGGAATCAGAAAACACTTTTAATGAAACTAAAAGGAGGCTTGTCAGGAACACTCTGAAGAAAAAGAAAGAAGAAAAACAATAAAAGGCATAAAAAGAATGAGGTGACCCATAAAGGAGCAGGATGGAGGAAGCCCCTGTTGAGATATGGCGCTGTGATGCCGGCAGTGGCCAGCTCACAGTCCAGAATTTCACTTTCTGGAAAGAAAACAATTGCACTTGGTTATATTAAGAAGGATCCAACATTTAAAGTTGATGCAGATCAGATCTAATGCTTCTTTTATTCTATTTTACTTTTTGCCAACTTATGGTTAAACTGTGTATAAGTTCCCTCTTGTTTGTAATCATACTACCCCAATGCCATAATGTGACATATTTGTTTAAAGAATTCTCTTTACACTATTTCTGCAGACCAAGTTTTCCTGTTTAAAGCCAGCCTCCTGCGTTAATAGGGCACTGAATGGAACTTTCGGCAGGGGTGTAAAATGGGCAATATCTAAATTGGCAGTCTCACTCGGAGGAGTAAGGAAGATAACTTGTCTTAAAAATGAAAAAATAGACACACCAATGCTATTCTGATGCATGCAGCTGGGCAGAGTGAAGGGAGCTGTTTTTGGGTGCCTGCCCCCTGCTGTACCTGCCCTGTAATCATTTGATGTTCACATTGGGGACAAAAAGTAGAAAAACGGACTGAACTGACATCTCTCATCTTAACGAGCACAAATCAATTCATTCATAAATATCAGGACAAAAAATCAATTTTTAGTTCTGAGGAACTTGAGAACTAAAGAATTTTGATTGTATGTAGTTACTGGGAATTTCAGCGAGGTGCTATGTCTTAACTTTGTTTTAAATATTATAATGTGTTTCTAATATTTATGCAAGTTAGTCAGGATGAAAGGAAAATATCAGTGGTTGCGTTTAAAGACAATGCATGATCAGGAATTCTTACTCACAAATCAGAGTGATTAGTTTGGAGTATCATATTTGCAAGTATGCCATTTTTTTAATATAAAAGGTCATTTTTAAGTATTTTAATGGTTTTTAAAGCTCAAAATGTTGGTATCCTAAATTAATCATTGGCTCCCCAATGGCTGAGTGGGCAATGCACAACATGGTCTGGTATTGAACCATATAGGCATGAAAGTGCCACGTTCAACACTGTGTTGAGTTGGCCGATCTCAGCCAGGGCAGTGGTGGGGTACTAGAATTCACTTTAGTCCATCTAGGTTAGGGAAAGGAACGTCCACGAGAGTTCTGGTGTCATCATTGCTGCGAAGTGCATATTTAGAAATGTACAGTGAAAAGAGAATTAGGCCCACAACATTGAATAACAGGCTGACACTAGGGTCTCAGTTTTAAAGGGAGGGTGGGTACGGTGCGTGTGAGCTCCGAAATGGGGAGTCCGGGGACGCGGAGGCCGGCTGATCTTAATGACCGGGCCTCATTCCCATAATTTTTCTCTGTGACCTGCCTGAACACGGCCAGATCCACAGCCAAGCCGGTGGGCAGGAGCGGGAATTCGGTGGCAAGAGTTCGCAGCTGAAGACTCGGGTAAGTAGTGAGGGAGCTTACCTGGCCCACAAGGAAGCCTAAAATAACATTTTAAAACCTGCCTTACTGGGCCTCTTCTGGCCCACGATCCATTTCCTGGCAGGTCTGGCCTGACGGGAAAGCTGTCACTGCTCCCCTGCTTAAGCCTCCAACTAAAATTGCAGATTGGATCCTGATTACATCATTGTGACCCGATCTGCATATTTAAAGAAGGACTCTGCTGCCTTCCTGCGGGTGTTCTCGCCTGCTCAAAAAAGCAGGTTAACATCGGGACACCCACGGGAAGGCAGTAGTGTCAGAGGGTTAAGTAGCTGCCTTCATTTTAACTGACCCCCGCCCAGTTTCCACCAGGTCTAGGCTTATTTGTGAAGAATGGCCTCTCACGCAATGTATCAAAGGGACTAACGATCGTGGAATTAAACCCTAGCATGTGCCATCAACTTCAGGACAGAAAATTGAAATTAAAAGATACATCAGTTATTCATTGATGACTGATTTCAGATCCTTCTCTGCCTCTGCAGTAACATCTACAAAGAACATCTTGCTAATGGTCCCGATCTGTACAAATATAGTACTTACAGTTCATTCAAAATCTCTGTTTGCAAAGGGGATTTGTTATTCCGATTTGTCAGGAATTGATCCTGTATGTAAACCCCCTAGTATCCTGATATGAAAATTCAAAACCTCTGGCTGTAACTAAAATATACCAGTAACAACAACAACAACTTGTATTTATATAGTGCCTTTAACGCAGTAAAACGTCCCAAGGCGCTTCACAGGAGTATTTTAAGTCAAAAAAATGTGACACCGAGCCACATAAGGAGAAATTAGGGCAGGTGACCAAAAGCTTGGTCAAAGATGTAGATTTTAAGGAGCGTCTTAAAGGAGGAAAGAGAGGCGGAGAGGTTTAGGCAGGGAATTCCAGAGCTTAGGGCCTAGGCAACAGAAGGCACAGCCACCAATGGGTGAGCGATTATAATCAGGGATGTTCAAGAGGGCAGAATTAGAGGAGCGCAGATATCTAGGGGCGGGGGGGGGGTGGGGGGTTTGTGGGGCTGAAGGAAATTATAGAGATAGGGAGGGGCGAGGCCATGGAGGGATTTGAAAACAAGGATGAGAATTTTGAAATCGAGGCGTTGCTTAACCAGGAGCCAATGTAGGTCAGCGAGCACAGGAGAGATGGGTGAACGGGACTTGGTGCGAGTTAGGACATGGGCAGCTGAGTTTTGGATGACCTCAAGTTTACGTAAGGTAGAATGTGGGAGTCCAGCCAGGAGTGCGTTGGAATAGTCTAGAGATAACAAAGGCATGGATGAGATTTTCAGCAGCGGATGAGCTGAGGCAAGGGCTTCGGTCTTCCCAATATTTAATTGGAGAAAATTTCTGCTCATCCAGAACTGGATGTCGGACAAGCAGTCTGCCAATTTAGAGACCATGGCGGGGTCGAGAGAAGTGGTAGTGAGGTAGAGCTGGGTGTCATCAGCATACATGTGGAAACTGACGCTATGTTTTTGGATGATGTCGCCAAGGGGCAAGATGTAGATGAGAAATAGGAGGGGGCCAAGGATAGATCCTTGGGGGACACCAGAGGTAATGATGCGGGAGTGGGGAGAGAAACCATTGCAGTTGATTCTATGGCTATGATTAGATAGATAAGAATGGAACCAGGCGAGTACAGTCCCACCTAGCTGGACGACGGTGGTGAGGCATTGGAGAAGGATGAAGTAGTCAACCGTGTCAAAGGCTGCAGACAAGTCAAGAAGGACGAGGAGGGATAGTTTACCTTTGTCACAGTCACAATGCAATGTAAATGGTTACTTGATCTTGTACCATGAAATACTTTTAGTTTGCAGGAAAGAAAAGAATGCTGGCTGGTAAATTTGTTGGTAGCTTGACTGGTGCACCCTCTCTCCATATATTATGTTAGATTTTTTTTAAATGAGGTCTACAGCAATAAAAATTGTTGCACACTCTGCGCAGATTGTTGTCTAGGATGAGACTATTGGTATCAACAGAATAAGAAAGAAAATGCTTGCATTAAAATAGCATCTCATGTCATCAGGACTGCTCCAAACCTAGATTAATCGGGGACTTAATCTCATTTGCTGTTTGTAAGTCTTGCTGTGTGCAATTTGGCTGCTGTGTTTGCTGACATAATAAGCATTGGTGTTTAAAAAATGACTCCTGTCTTCAAAGCATGACCTATATCATATGGTATTGAGTTACAGTCTGATGTATACATTTGGGTTTTATAGGGGCAGAAAGCAGTAGGGAGTTGTCTCAGGCCATTTATATAAACCTATTTTAATCATTTTGATTACCAGCTGCTCTAACACAGAGAGCGAAAAGTGGACATTTAAAAAAAAAAATCTGCAGTAAAAGTAGATGGAACAGAGTTCGGATTGTTTTGTCCAGATTGTATTATTTTGGTAGAGTTGCCAAGTTGATATAAAACCAAGTTAGCTATCACTGTGGAATCTGGAATTCCCAGTACCTGATTTTTATCTGACAAATGTGATGGAATTAACAACTGGTTTCAAGTTTATACTTTAAGTAACAAGCTTTGATTTAAGAGTCGGGACAGCAGGGATCTGATGAAGTAATACTGAGCATGTCTGAGTAAGCCATCTGTGCTGTTTTTACTGCTGAATGGTCTGCTGCCTTAACATTTTAGTACATTTTATTAACAACATTTTGCACATGTTTACAACTGCAACTGCAGTCGCACTTTGTGCAATTATGTAGTCTGGAGGATTAAGGTCATCTTTTGGAGGGCAAAAGAGAGATAACCTTAACCCTTGCTCAGCTAACTAATCTGTCCCAATCAACGTTTTTAAAGATAAGAACGTAAAAAAAAGCATGTAAAATGGAAAAAATGGTTCAAACCAGTGCCATCGACCAATCGTGGACTGACTCCAAATGGTGATAAAATAGAGGGGCAGCCGAGTCAGAGGAAGCAACCAGGGAATTAGAAAAGGAATTGAGTAAAATCTGCAGATCAATGGGAGATGCAATTTACGATAGAGAAGTGCAAGGTTTACACATTGGATGGAAAATGGATGTCATAAGTAGAGCGTGGATTGTATAAAGCGAGGTGATTGGTTGGTGAGTATTAAGTTTTTTTTCTCTCTAAACTAAGACAGTGGTTTAAACTAGGAGCGGGAAACTATAACATACTGTGTTAAATTTATAGCTTAACTAGTTAAACTAATTAATATAACTATAAATAATCATTGATTAAAGACTTTAACTAATTAAATAAATAAAATAAGGCTAGACTAAGATATGGCAGGGCAGGTTGTGTGTCTGGACTGCAGTATGTGGGAGTTTGTGGACAGCGAGACTGTCCCGAGCGAACACATCTGCAGGAGATGTTTCCATCTCGAATCTCTCCGGCTCAGAGTCATTGAGCGGGAGTGCGAGTTGGAGACACTCCGACACATAAGGGAGGGGGAGGAATTTTTGGACAGTTTTATCCACAATACAGTCACACCCCAGAGGAAAGCACAGGTTCAGGAAGGGGAGGGTGTGACTGTTAGGGAGACGAGTAGCGGGGATTTAGGAGAGGTTGAGAAGGAGGTCCTGCAGACACTGGTCCTGTCCAACAGGTACGATGTACTCGCTACCTGTGAGGACAAGGAGAAAGACTGCAGGAAGGACAGCCACAATGCAGACTAAGGCACCGTGGTTCAGAAGGCTGTCTGACGGGGGGGGGGGGGGGGGCGGGGCGGCGGGGGGGGTGAAGAGCAGAATAGAAATGTGGTAGTGATAGGGGACTCTATAATTAGGGGGATAGATAGCGTCCTCTGCAGCAAGAATGAGAATCCCGAAAGGTGTGTTGCCTACCCGGTGCCAGGATAAGGGATATCTCACGGCGGCTGGAGAGGAACTTGGAAAGGGAGGGTGGAAATCCAGTTGTCGTGGTCCACGTTGGAACAAATGACATATGTAAGAACAGGGAGGAGGTCCTGCTGAAAGAGTATCAGGAGTTAGGATCTAAATTAAAAAGCAGGACCTCGAGGGTAATAAGAACATAAGAAATAGGAGCAGGAGTAGGCCATTTGGCCCTTTGAGCCTGCTCCGCCATTCAATAAGATCATGGCTGATCTTCTACCTCATCTCCACTTTCCTGCACTATCCCCATATCCCTTGATTTCCTTAATATTCAAAAATCTATTGATCTCTGTCTTGCATATACTCAACGACTGAGCCTCCACAACCCTCACCAAAGATTCACCACCCTCTGAGTGAAGAAATTTCTCCTCATCTCAGTCCTAAATGGCCGACCCCTTATTCTGAGACTGTGGGCTGGATTTTGTGAATGGAGGCGAGTTGGAGGCGGGACAGCTGCTTGCCGTGTCAATGTCCCGCCTCTATCCTCGCCTGACCAACCAGAGGGATTTTCCCCTGATTGAGCTTGTTAAGCCCGCCCTGAGGGCTCAGCAGGCCAATTAGGGAGGAAGTCACTGACAGATCACGTCAACATCAGACATGCTCTCTGTCAAGACTTCTTCAAAGAAGAAATGTCAGCGTTTGACAGCTCTGTGAAGCTGTCAAACACTGACATTATCTTTAGTTTGATGAGTCCTTGTGTTGAGGACTCATCAAACCTTTCAAATTTGTAAATTTCACATGGCTAGTGGAATGGAGGTTCCAACAGCCATTCTGTGAAATTGACAAGCAGGATGTCGGCTCTCCCGATCCACCGCGGCTAAAGGCTGTATGAAGAAAACAAGGTAAGTGAACACTTTTTTAAACTTATCACTCACCTTGCATACTTACCACTCCACACTTGCACCCATCACTCACCTCTACACCTTACTTCCAGGTGCCTCCGACTGCCGCAGACCTCCTCCACGTCTCCTCCAACCCGGCGGGGTTCTCCGAGATCGGGAAGCCGTCACCTGAGAAGGTAAAATGGCACTAATCCTTTTTTCTGCCTGTTAACAGGCAGTTAAAAGGATTAAATGCCTTTCCCGCCTCCAGGAGACGGGACCCGAAGCTGCACATCTTCCCGCCTCCTGGCAAAAGGGCACGGAGGCGGGATGGGGGCGGCTTTGCCATCCGCCCCCACTTTCTTCGAGTTTACCGGCTGTCCCGCCTCCTTGCCCACCTCCTCGGGGCTTGGAAAATCCAGCCCTGTGACTCCTGGTTCTAGACTCCCCAGCCAGGGGAAACATCCTCCCTGCATCTACCCTGTCAAGCCGTGTAAGAATTTTGTATGTTTCAATGAGATCAATTATAATCTCTGGATTATTGCCTGAGCCACGTGCAAATTGGCATAGAAGCAGACAGATCAGGAGAATTAACATGTGGCTAAAGGGCTGGTGTGGGAAAGAGGAGTTCCTTTTCATGGTGACACTGGCATGAGTTCTGGGACAGGAAGGAGCTGTACTGATGGGATGGGCTCCACCTGAACCGGGATGGGACCCGTGTCCTAGTGGAAAGGATAAATAGGGAGGTGGCAAAGACTTTAAACTATTAAGATGGGGGGAGGGATCTACAAGAAACGTAACCAGCCTAAATATAAACAAAACAGGAAAAGAGAGCATAGGAAAGAATAAAGTAAGGGAGGATATTCATGGGAAGGGAATAAATAGAGTTATAGAACAGGAGTCTAAAAAGATGGTTAAACATAAAGTGAGAGCAAATCCTACTAAAACTGAGTTAAACTGTTTGTACAGCATTGCACACTGTGTCCATAATAAAATGGGAGTTGTAGACAATCATATGTTGCGAGGAACCAGACATAGTAGGGATTACTGAGTCATGGCTACAGAAAAATCAGGACTGGGAATTAAACATTGCAGGGTATAACATATTTAGAAAAGATAGGGAGGGGAAAAAGGGGAGGTGGAGTAGCCGTACTTATTAGGGATAACAATGGCAGTAGAAAAAAGTGACGCAGATATCAGCAAGACAAAAATAGAATCCATATGGATGGAGATAAAAGATAATAAAGGATCAATCACACTAATAGGCGTAATCTACAGACCACCTAATAGTGGAAGGGAGGTGGAGGAAGAAATATGCAGACATATTAGGGAAATGAGTAAAAAACATGGAATAATAATCATGGGGGATTTCAACTACCCTGATATTAATTGGACAGAAGAGGTAGGTAAAGGGGATAAGGGAATGGAGTTCCTACAATGTGTACAGGACTCCTTTCTAATCCAACATGTAAAAGCCCAACAAGGGAGGATTCGCTATTGGATCTAGTAATGGGGAATGAACCAGAGCAGATAAGAGAAGTAAAAGTAGGGGAACATATAGGCAATAGTGACCATAATATAATACGCTTTAAGATGATAATTGGGAAGGAAATAAGTATGACGAAAACCAAGTTAATAGATTGGAGAAAAGCTGATTTTGAGGGGCTGAGAATAGATCTTGGGGGAAAAAAAGGGCAACAATATTGGCAAACAACAATGGGAAACATTTAAAACGGTGTTCAACAGAGTGCAGGAACAATATATTCCGCTAAAAGGAAAGAACAAGCTAAACACTAATGAGACTCCATGGATGAATAAAGCCATAAGGGAACAATTGAGGGTAAGGAAAGAGGCATACATTAAGTACATAGACAGCAGGGGAGTGCATGATAAGAGAGAATACGAAAAGATTAGGAGAGAAGTCAAAAAAACAATTAGGGAGGCAAAGAGAAACTATGAAATTAAATTATCAGGGAACAAAACAAAATAGTAAAATATATTATAGGCACATAAATAAAAAAGCAAGGTTGGGATGGGAATAGGGCCATTAAGGGATAGTCAGGATAAGATAATACCACAGGTAACGATAGAGATGGCAGAAATATTAAATAATTATTTTGCTTCAGTATTTACCAGGGAGATAGAACAGGTGGACATGACATTGGATGATGAGATTAGTAATGAGATAAGTGCATTTAAAATAAAAAAGGGGATATATTAAATAAACTAATCAAACTCAACGAGGATAAAACCCCTGGTCCAGATGGATTGCATCCACACACTTTAAAAGAATCTAGGGAAGAGATGGCAGAGGCATTACTTTGCATATTTAATAATTAGTTAGAAAAAGGTATAGTGCCAGAGGACTGGCAGATAGCTAACGTAATACTAATATTTAAGAAGGGGGATAGAACATGTCCAGGGAATTATAGACCAGTCAGCTTAACATCGGTGGTCAGAAAAATAATGGAATCCCTACTAAAGGAGAAAATAGAAGAACATCTAGAAATCAAAAATATAATAATGAATAGTCAGCATGGATTTCAAAAGGGAAAGTCTTGCTTGATCAACCTTATTGAATTTTTTGAAGAGGTAACAGAGAGAGTAGACAATGGTAATGCAGTAGATGTAATTTATCTGGATTTTCAAAAGGCCTTTGATAAGGTACCCCTTAATAGACTGATGAACAAGGTCAGAGAATGCGGAGTCAGAGGACAAGTAACAGAGTGGATTGCTGGCTGGCTTCAGGACAGGAAGCAGAGAGTAGCAGTAAAGGGTAGCTATTCACAGTGGCAGAAGGTGGGTAGTGGTGTTCCACAAGGATCAGTGCTGGGACCACTGCTGTTCGATTTAAACGATTTAGACTTAGGAATCAAAAACACAATTTCTAAATTTGCGGATGACACGAAATTGGGGGGGGATAGTCAATACTGAAGAGGACTGCAACAAGTTACAGGAGGACATTAATAAACTTGCAGAATGGGCATATAATTGGCAAATGAAGTTCAACACAGATAAATGTGAGGTATTACATTTTGGTAGGAAGAATATGGAGGTTACTTATCAGTTGGAGGGTGCGAGTCTAGGTGGGGTAGAGAAACAAAGGGATCTAGGAGTACAAATACACAAATCACTAAAAGTTGCGACACAGGTTAGCAAGGCCATAAAAAAAGCAAACCAAGCACTAGGATTTATTTCTAGACGGATAGAATTGAAAAGTAGGGAAGTTATGCTAAACCTGTATCGAACCTTGGTTAGACCACACTTAGTACTGCGTACAGTTCTGGTCGCCATATTATAAAAATGATACAGAGGCACTTGGAGGGTGCAGAGAAGATTTACAGGAATGATACCAGAAATACGAGGGTATACATATCAGGAAAGGATGAACAGACTGGGTCTCTTTTCTCTTGAAAAAAGAAGCCTGAGGGGTGACCTAATAGAGGTCTTTAAAATTCTGAAAAATTTTGATAGAGTGGATACAGAGAGAATGTTTCAACTTGTGGGGAAGAGCATAACTAGAGGCCATCAATATAAGATAGTCACCAAGAAATCCAATAGGGAATTCAGAAGAAAGTTCTTTACCCAGAGAGTGGCGAGAATGTGGAACTCGCTACCACAGGGAGTGGTTGAAGCAAATAGTATCGATGCATTTAAGGGAAGGCTAGACGAGCATATAAGGGAAAAGGGAATAGAGGATTATGCTGATAGAGTTAGATGAGGAAAGAAGGGAGGAGGCTCGAGTGGAGCATAAATGTCGGCATGGACTGGTTGGGCCGAATGGCCTGTTTCTGTGCCGTATATCCTATGTAATGAAGTGGAAAGGCATCTAGGGATGATAGTAACAAAGGGGCAAGGATTGTTGGTAAAATGAAAGAGAAAAATAAGAAAACAACGAAAACGAGAGCAGAAGGAGGAGAGTTTAAAAAGAGTAGGATTACCAAACTGATAGGCAGGTAGAGGTTGCATGTATGTAAATGTGCAGAGTATATTCTAAATAAAGTTGGTGAGCTAGAGGCACAAATTGCTATCGGGGTATAATAACTAATATAGACAAGGCTTATGTTAAGGCAGGACTGGGTACTAATCATTCCTGGTTACCAAATATTCCAGAGGGATAGAGTAAGAACAAATAAGTGTTAAGAAAGGAAAAAGTGACAATATTAATCAAAGATACTAATACAGCACTAAAATGTAATGATAAAACGGAAATGGGACAGGGGAAGAGCTATATCAGCAAATTAGAAGAAAATGCATAAATAACAGGGACATAATGGGTGACTTTAGTTATCCAGAGATGGATGGGCTAAAAGTAATGTAAGTGACCAAGAATGAGAGGGTTTTCTACAACATACCCAGGACTGCTTTCTGGATCAGATAATGTCAGATTTTCTTGCCCCCTTGCCTCAGATCAGCATCCATTTCCCTGGGCTGCAAGGCAGGGATAAGGCTCAGTGAGCAGTTTTGTCAGGTCGCTGTCCCTTTTTGCATTGCACCAAGATTCCCATGCCTTCCCTGGGGGTGCTGAGCTGGGCTTGTGCCTGTCCCAGCTGCACTGCAGGCAGGTCAGTGAGGGAGATGGGGACTATCCCAGCCTCCCACCTCATTTCATTGAAGTAATGCTCACAGGGCAGTCTAGCACAGGGTCACCCGGTGAAGAAGGGCACGACGGCCTAGCCCCAGAACCCTGTAAAGGTCCCGGGCGGGCCAAAGAAAGAAGGGTAATAAAAAATATATATATATTAAGCGCCTCCCACAGGATTTCTAGATGCATTCAGGGCTTTCTGGCTGCTGATCTCCATCAGAAGGCCCCAATCTCAATATGCAGCAGTGAGTCTGTGAGGCTGTGCTCAAATTCGCTCTCCCTTCTGCTGATGTTGGGCATTTCCAGGGCTGGACTGGTGCTGGGGGGGTTATTGGGAAAGACTGGTGCTCCTGGGCCTGGGCAGTGCTAGGATAAAGGGGATGTGGTCAGGAACATTTGTCAATGTCTTTAGTCTAGCAAGGAAGAATCCAGCGCTGAATCTGGTTCTAGAAAATGAAGTGGGGTAAGTCGATAATGTAAGTCAACATAAAACAGTTAGGCTTGATCTAAAAACAAATGTAGAGCTAATAATGCAAAAGAAAATCAAATGGATTATGGAAAATGTAGAGGGGAAGCAAGTAAGAGTTAGAAAGGTTTCAAGGGGCATGAAGAAAGATTGTCCAGAAACATAAAGGAAAATAATAAAGGATTATAAGCACATAATTTAACAAAAAAAACTAAAGAAAAGGTTGAGTCGATCAGAGACAAGAAAGGAAATCTTTTCATAGAGGAAAAGTTGGTGGAGCTTAAAGTGGAAAAGGCACCAGGCTCTGATGGCATCCCTTCTCAAATGCTAAGGGAAGTCAGAGAAGAAATCGCAGAGCCTCTGACCACAATCCTTCAAACATCTTTCAATTTGGAAGTTGTGCCAGAGGATTGGAGGGTTGCCAATGTAACACTGTTCAAGAAGGGACAAAGGGACATAACAGGGAACTGTGCTTCAGTAAGCTCAACGTCAGTAGTGGGTAGACTTCTAGAAACCATAAATCAAGGATAACATTACTATTCACTGAGAGGGCTTGGCCCCTCACTTTGGGACTCCCCTGCTGAGAGATGCACTGCTGCATACTCTTGATAGCTGCTGCAGGTTGCTCAAGATAAACTCAATGGAATTTACCAATTCCTTTTGCTCCTGTATTATATCCCATTTGAAGACAGGCACATGGGATACCAATCCCTGGGAGCCTTGCTTGATCTGTTAACATCCTGTCCTGCCACCTCTACTTGCTCCTCCTCACTTTTGATTCATACTTTACTTGGCGTCCTTTCCTCAGGCTCATTTAACTGAAATTTCCTGAGTGCTACAGTCTGTACTGTAGCAGGGTAAATATGGAGTGCTTGGCATTACGTGCTAGGAAATGCTTGGGGCTAAGCTGCCACTTCCTCTGACCTCCCCATCTTGGGAAGAACCTATAGGAAAGGAAAATTAGTATGGTTTACTATGATACAAAGATGGGTGGGAAAGCAAGTTGTTCAGAGGACTCAAAGAATCTGCAAAGGGATATAGACAGGCTAGGTGAGTGGGCAAACATTTGGCAGATGGAGTACAATGTGGGAAAGTGCGAGGTTATCCACTTTGGCAGGAAAAATAAAGCAAATTATTATTTAAATGGAGAGAGATTACAAAATGCTACAGTTCAGAGGGACCTGGGGGTCCTTGTGCATGAAACACAAAAAGTTAGCATGCAGGGACAGCAAGTAATCAAAAAGGCAAATGAAATGTTGGCCTTTATTTCAAGGGAGTTGGAGTATAAAAGCAGGGAAGTCCTGCTACAACTGTACAAGGTATTGGTGAGACCACACCTTGAGTACTGCGTACAGCTTGGTCCCCTTATTTAAGGAAGGATATACTTGCATTGGAGGCAGTTCAGAGACGATTCACTAGGTTAATTCCAGAGATGAGGGGTTTGACATGAGGAAAGGTTGAGCAGGCTGAGCCTCTACTCATTGGAATTTAGAAGAATGAGAGGTGATCTTATCGAAACATATAAAATACTGAGGGGGCTCGACAGGGTAGACGCAGAGAGGATGTTTCCCCTCATGGGGAAATCTAGAACTCGGGGGCACAGTCTCAGAATAAAGGGTCGCCCTTTTGGAACTGAGATGAAGAGGAATTTCTTCTCTCAGAGGGTCGTAAATTTGTGGAATTCTCTGCCCCAGAGAGCTGTGGAGGCTGGGTCATTAAATACATTTAAAGTGGAGATAGACAAATTTTTGCAAGATAAGGGAGTGAAGGGTTATGGGGAGTGGGCTGGGAAGTGGCTTTGTGCCCGAGATCAGCCATGATCTTATTGAATGGCGGAGCAGGCTCGAGGGGCCAAGTGGCCTATTCCTGCTCCTATTTCTTATGTTCTTATGTCCAGGCAATGGCTTCCAACACAAATAAGATTATATGACTTCAGTCAAATGCACACCCTACTGTCAGGATTCCAAAATGGACTCTCAATATGAAGGATCATAGAAACTGGAGGATATCTGCTGGGTGGTGGCACCACAACTCCAACCTCAATCATACCAATGCCCTCAATGGATTCCTGTCCATGTAGAGAGAGTGCCATACCTGTTTCAGTATTTCTGGTCCTTGTTCTCTTCTGATGCTTGTGGGTAGCCTTGACCTGTAAGCAGAACACAGTTATGAACATGTTGACCTGTCGCAAGCTCTGTGCATGGAACTATTGGGCCCTACAAACAATGTGTCATGTTGCTTCTATTAAATTAAGTTGTGTTGCAAAAAGGAAACAATTCTGTGTGCTAGCTTCACAGGTAATCTTTCTGAGGGTGCAGCTGTGTGGAAATTATATTGGGGCCTTGGTTTGTATGAAGGAATAGTATGAACGTATGCAATGGTGCTTACCTATTCTTATCTTTGCACATCTTTTGATAAAGAAAGAAGAAATAACTTGCCTTTACATAAGGTTTTTAATGACCTCAAGACATCCCAAAGTGCTTCAAGGCTATCTTTTACACCCGCCTGAACAGGCTAACAGGGCTTTGATTTAACATCTTGACTGAAAGATGACACCTTCAACAATGCAGTGCTTTCTTAGTACTGCACTGAAGTGCCAGCCGAGATTAGGTGCTCAAGTCCTGGAGTGGGTCTTGAACCCACAACCATCTGGAGGTGACAAAGGCACAGCTGAGAGTTTCGCCGGAGAGGAGCTGAGGCAGTGGCGGAGATAGACGACCTTACAGAAGTGAAAGTTGACCGTCTTTCTGATGGAGAGGATTATGGGGTTGGAAGCTTAGCTCGGGATTAGATAGGATGCTGAGTTTGCAAACAGTCTTGTTCCACCTGAGCCCATGGCCCGAAGGCAAATGGAATCGGTGGCAAAGGTACGGAGTTTGTGGCAGGGGCTGAAGATAATGGCTTCAATCTTCCCAGTGTTTAACTAGAGAAAATTGTTGCTCATCCAGGTCTGGATGCCAGACAGACAGTTGGGTATTTTCAGCAGACATGTGGAACCATAATGACGATCTCTCCAAAGGACAGCATGTAAATAAGGAAGAGGAGGGAGCCAAGGATAGATCCTTGGAAGACTCCAGAGGTAATCTTGTGGGAGCAGGAAGAGAAGCCATTGCTGGAGATGCTCTGGCTACTATTGAATAAAAGTGAGAAGTCGCACAACACCAGGTTATAGTCCAACAGTTTTATTTGAAATCACAAGCTTTCGGAGCTGCTGCCCCTTCGTCAGGTGAAGTGACTTCACCTGACGAAGGAGCAGCAGCTCCGAAAGCTTGTGATTTCAAATAAAACTGTTGGACTATAACCTGGTGTTGTGCGACTTCTTACTATTGAATAGGTAAGAGTGGAACCAAGCGAAGACAGTCCCACTGAGCTGGACAACGGAGGAATGGTATTGGAAGATGATGTTGTAATCAACTGTGTCAAAGGCTGCAAAGAGGTTGAGAAGCGATGAGGAGGGATAGTGCACGATGGTCACAATCACAGATGTTGTAATTTGATTAGGGCCATTTCAGTGCTGTGGCAGGGGCAAAAACTTGATTGGAGAGATTTAACATGGAATTGAGAGACAAATGTGGCAGGGACTTTGAAAGGAAATGGAAGTTGGAAATGGGGCAGTAATTTGGAAGGCCAGAAGATTTGAGAGTGGATTTTTGAGGAGGGGTTGATGTCAGCGGGTTTGAAAAGGAAGGGACCAGTAATTGAGGTGAGATAACTATTGACAATGTCAGTTAGCACTAGGGCAGGAAGGGTAGGTTAGCAGTTTAGTGGGAATGGGGTCAAGAGAGAGCAGGAGGCTGGTCTTATGAATAAGGTGGGGGGTGAGAGGAGGCGAAATAAGAGAAAATGCGGCTTTAGAAGAAAAACTTTTAAAATAGTGCAAGTTATGTTAGCTTAGCAAAAGGGGTATATGAACATTTTTTTTAACAAAAATTTAATTACAATTTAAAATATTCCCAAATAACTGCTTGTAGCTGAACATAGGTTGATGCAAAGGATGACTACTGTATCCTTCAATATATTTTTGGCAAACTTGCTATGTATTCAGGGGTTACACCAGCATTAAAGCTCAGTATCAAATTTCATAGATGGCATGCGTTACTAAATTTAAGGACGAACATGTTGTTGCAGAACTTTTGTGAATTAGATGGTTGTTATTTTAATAAAGGATCTCCTGTATATTGGAGAAAACCCTATTATTTAATCATGAGGAATTTTTATAAGAAATAATGTTGTGCGTACCAACAGGAAAATGTCTCCAGCAAAATAATACAATGTAGTATGATCTGTATAATCAGAAACTTTTCTGTGTAATCCTTCACCGTCCGACTCCTGGTGAGGTGAAAACTTGCTTAACCAAACTGATAGGTTGGGGGTGAAATTGGTTTTGAGCAGTAATGCAAAATGGGCGATAGCAAATCAGCATCCCGTTTTACACTCCACCCAATTCTCTTTTCCATTGCAATCCAAGATGACTTTTACCCCCATTGTCTCCAGAGTAAACCAGATAACTGAGTCTCCTATATTCCAAAGTTTACAGTTTTTTAGTTTGTAAATTTTTGTACATAAACATTTTTTCCCCCTGTATGTGTAGTATAGGCCTGTCCAAAATTATTCAACAAACTGAGTTGTGCTGGTTCAATGATACACAGTGTTTGTCATTCATAATGACCATTAGTTGTATCCCATTAGGCTATTCTTAGTTGCTGAGAAAACAACACCCTAGCAGCTAACAGGGACTTCAATAGTTTAGATCTAAATCCAAATCCCACCATGAAATAGAACAGCAAGCCAAGTGTGTAGAGTTTTCCTAGCCTGCCAGGGAACATGCACTCATCCCATTATTAGTTTGCCAGGAAACATAGACTCATTCCCTACCGCTCGGCCACAAGGGAACTCACTTGCATGTTTCTCCCCACTAGTTCACTAGTGAACTCAGATACAGCACCTTTTCCTTCCGTCCCAACCCCCCAATTCAATTGCTAGGGAACACAAAGCCACTAACGTTCCTTTCGAGTCACTAACTGCAGAACTAGAGGCACTGTCCCATCTTTTTGTTAAGGTGACAGGCCATGTTGCATCAAATGATTCCAAGATTGGTTTAATATTCAGATTTTTCTAATTATAGCGGAAACCAGATGTACTGAGCTTGCCCACAGTGATAGTATTTATAATTTTTTGAACTACAGCATCTTAATTCACTTTCAGTATAATTGACTGGAATAACATTTGTGTTATAATGAAATTATCACTTATTTGTAAGTTTCACCTGTAGAGAGCAGTGAAATCCAGCTGGCAATCAATTGAATTGTATTGGATTCATTAAGCTTTTAATCTTTATGCATTAATTACATTTCTTAATCGAACATTGTTGAAATGTGTTAACTAAGAATTAAAAACAACATTAATCAATAGTTATACATGTACTGCATCAGTAGGAGAAGCATATAAGTGCTCTGGGTTGTAGTTCTTGCACAATAGCTCTTGCTGTGTCAGCCATGCCTCAGTTGGTAGCACTCTCGCCTCTGAGTCAGAAGGTTGTGGGTTCAAGTCTCACTCCAGAGACTTGAGCACAAAAATCTAGGCTGACGCTCCAGTGCAGTGCTGAGGGAGTGCTGCACTGTCTGAGGTGCCGTCTTTCAACAGCATCATCTAGACAATGCAAACACAGCAGCCCACTGGCAGCTCTATACATAGAGATACATAGAAGATAGGAGCAGGAGTAGGCCATCCGGCCCTTCGAGCCTGCTCCGCCATTTAATGAGATCATGGCTGATCCTTCAATTCAGTATCCCGTCCCCGCCTTCTCTCCGTAACCCTTAACCCCTTTTGCCTGTAGAAATATATCTAATTCCCTCTTAAATATATTTAATGAGCTGGCGTACACTGCCCTCTGTGGCAATGAGTTCCACAGGTTCACCACTCTCTGAGTGAAGAAATTCCCCCTCATTTCTGTCCTAAATGGTTTAGCCCTTATCCTTAAATTATGTCCTCTAGTTCTGTTCTCACCCGCCAAGGGAAACATTCCTTCTGCATCTAATCTGTCTAGACCTGTCAGAATTTTATACACTTCTATGAGGTCCCCTCTCAATCTTCTAAACTCCAGTGTGTACATCCCTAAACTACATAGTCTCTCCTCATAGGTCAATCCCGCCATTCCTGGTATCAGCCTGGTGAATCGCCGCTGCACCCCCTCCATGGCAAGAACATCTTTCCTCAGATGAGGTGACCAAAACTGTACACAGTACTCGAGGTGTGGTCTCACCAGTGCCCTGTACAGCTGCAGCAAGGTATCCCTGTTCCTGTATTCCAACCCTTTTGCTATGAAGGCCAGCATACCGTTTGCCTTCTTGACCGCCTGTTGCACCTGCATGCTCGCCTTCAGTGACTGGTGTACAAGAACACCCAGGTCTCTCTGTACTTCCCCCTCTCCCAATTTATTGCCATTTAAATAATAATTTGCCCTCCCGTTCCTGCACCCAAGGTGGATAACTTCGCACTTGTCCACATTATAGTGCATCTGCCATTTATCCGCCCAATCACCCAGTCTGTCCAAATCGCTCTGGAGCTTCCTGGTCTCCTCCTCTGAGCCCACCCCCCCTCCTAGTTTAGTGTCGTCTGCAAATTTGGAAATGCTGCATTCGACTCCCTGATCCAGGTCATTAATATAAATTGTGAACAGCTGGGGACCCAGGACAGATCCCTGTGGTACCCCACTTGTTACTGCCTGCCATTCAGAAAATGAGCCGTTTATTCCAACTCTCTGTTTTCTATCTGACAGCCAGTTCTCTATCCACGTCAATACTTTCCCCTTTATCCCATGAGCTTCAATTTTCCATGCTAATCTTTTATGTGGGACCTTATCGAAGGCCTTTTGGAAGTCCAGGTACACCACATCTACTGGCTCTCCCCCATCTATTTTACCAGTTACTCCCTCAAAAAATTCCAATAGATTAGTCAAGCACGATTTACCCTTTGTAAATCCATGTTGACTCTGTCCTATCCTGTCCCCATTTGCTAAGTGCTCGGCTATTTCATCCTTAATGATGGACTCCAGCATTTTGCCCACAACTGATGTAAGGCTTACAGGTCTGTAATTACCTGCTTTTTCCCTACCCCCCTTTTTGAATAGTGGGGTAACGTTAGCTACCCTCCAATCCATGGGCACTGTTCCCGAGTCTAATGAATTCTGAAAAATCATGCTTAGTGCATCCGCTATCTCTAAGAGGGGGCTTTAAGCCTGGCACAATAAAGACATTCAAAGGCTTTCACAATCCCTTGATAATGGAACATAATTCCTTAACCCTTCAAACCAAATTCCAGCTACACCAGGATGATGCATTCTGATACGTACAAATTAAACACTTCCTACCCAGTCAGATCAACTGGATTAGTCAGCCAGCTAATCACAGCACTGGAAATCTTTCTCCTATCCACAGCTGAAATATCAAACTTGTTTCAAGTGCTCAGAAAATAACAGCCATGACAAAATTCACCCGGGGAAGTGATCTTGAATGAACCCTCTCCAATAATAATTTGGAATGCAATTGCATAGCAGTTCATATGGTCTCAAACCAGAACATACAGTCTTAAACCAGATTCAGCACACTGCCTTCTAGGTGTCCCACAGCGCTTCTCCTAGATACAAACTACAGCACTATTGTGGATTCCATGCAAATGAGAAATTTTCAAAAATCTGGTCCCCATACCTAACCTACTAACAACAACTTCCAGCATGCTACCAATTCTCTTTATAGTTCAATGCTTTAACATTAGTATCACTCCCCAGCATCAGTCTCCAGGCTCATTCGCAAAGCTCTTTGTAGAAGAGGAAGGACTTGCATTTATATAGCGCCTTTCACGACCACCGGACGTCTCAAAGCGCTTTACAGCCAATGAAGTACTTTTGGAGTGTAGTCACTGTTGTAATGTGAGAAACACGGCAGCCAATTTGCGCACAGCAAGCTCCCACAAACAGCAATGTGATAATGACCAGATAATCTGTTTTTGTTATGTGGATTGAGGGATAAATATTGGCCAGGACACCGGGGATAACTCCCCTGCTCTTCTTCGAAATAGTGCGATGGGATCTTGTACGTCCACCTGAGAGGGCAGACAGGCGCCTCAGTTTGATGGCACCTCCGACAGTGCAGCACTCCCTCAGCACTGCACTGGAGTGTCAGCCTAGATTTATGTGCTCATGTAAGACTCATTTATTATCATAATGTATTTTGTATACCATATGCTATGAATATGATGTATAACAATGTGTTGTAACTGAAGAACAATTGCAATAACAATAATAAAAAAAACTTACTCTGTATAAAGCTTCTTTCATTTCTGGATTTGTGATCCTATCAACAGAAACAGCTTGGATGATGTTCTCCGCTCTGTTGACAGTTAAGGCTGCTAACTGAAATACATTTGGGCAGTTTCAGTCCTGTTTACAGTGGTCTTGAATATATAGCACCAAACCACTCTCCAAATTACAGTTAGGTTAAAATATTAGTTAAAACTGACAAAATATACTTTATATTGTAGATGATAGTCAATGCGTGTACAATTTAAGCCTACAAAAATACTTCAGTCCTCAAAAGTTCCATTCTAGCATTCACTTGGTTATTAGGCGAAACTAAGTGCTAATAGCTTTTGCTGTTTTAAAATGGAAATTACGTTTTTATTCTATTTTTGTTTCCACACCTATAGTTATAAATATATGTGACGTTTCACCAAACATTTGTGGTCCAGGACTTTGCATCAATCAGCAAGTTGGATATTTGTGTAACTGTGACTCTGGTTATCAGCTAGATAACCAGCAAACAAAGTGCGTCGGTAAGAAACATTTCATAAATGCTTTTCATGAACTGCAAGAATAATTTTGTAATGCTGATCTGTTTGGATGGTTTGCAAACTGTGGCAACAGGTTATTTCATTTGGAAAGTTTTAATAAATATGTAATTGTACTAATCAGATCATGGGTTTAATGCTTTAAATTTACCACTCATTTGCAAAAACAAAGTTTTATCCATAATTCCAGTTGGCAATGTTGGAAAATATTCCATGTTATTACACAAACATACCTAATGTATGGTAGAAGGACCATTGTGGAATTATTAGTTAATATAATTATTCTGTTTTTCTCCTGCATAAAGCCTACTGTTTCTCAAAATACATTTGCTTTGTGTGATCAGCTTACAGCAGCTTAGCTGCTCCAAAAGTGCACGCTTATAAATGAACCATTTTAGTTATTCACTGACCATACACAATTAACAGCAAGAGTATATTAAGTGAGGGAATTCGTAACATCTATTCGGTATAGACAGGAGATCTGGAACGGATTTAACTTACATTTCTTCAACCGTCTCCTTCCCCTTAAAAAAAGCAGAAGTTATCAATTTCTCCCCCATAAAATGGTTGCTTTTGAAAGGTGATGAGTTCCAGAGGGTGATCGTACTAAGTGAATTCTTCTATAACATGAGTTACTATGCTACTGTAAGTTTCACATGGGTGATTGCAGTCCCCAGTCATGCTATCATTCAGGCTGAAGTCCGTTAATGGATATATCCTGTAGAAAAATAACGTATTATTTTATTAGATCGTTTCCCTTACGCAGAGCCTATTAATGTTAATTTGAATATATCACAGCTGAAAATATCCACCACATAAGATGCCTCCAACCCTAATGAACTGCCACTGTATGATTCCGACTTAATCTTGCTGGAAGTTTTTCAGATTTTATTAGATAATGGACTGCAGTTTTTCCTGCAGGTATGAAATAAAAATGAGTGGGTATTGGAATTGATGTTGTTAAGAAAAACACTCGGAGATTTACTCTGCTTTTGTGCTGTGTTATACCAGCCTTGGGATTGCTTTGTACTAATAGTGTGAAAAAAATACAAAAAACGCTGTCTTCTCTTTTCATCCAGCTTTTTTTTCCCCATCAGAATTACTTGATTAGTCATTTGTTTACCATTCAGTTAGGGCTTTTTTCCCTCCAAAATGGGCATTGTTCAGTAATGGTTCTGGGAATATAACCTTTTCCCTCTTCGCACTCCATCACAACGCCACCTACTCCCAGCATAACGTTGGTTAGATGTGGAGTAATCACTGTGTTATCAATGTGTCACATTCCAAAACTCAGAAGGCCACCTTCTACGACACCATTATGACACTGCCATTTTCTGCGCTATTTAGTCTTCAGCATCTCTGAGTTAGACTGTGCAATTAACGGCAGCTTTGGACATTTTTGGTCCTGTAGATTATATCCACTGATAATTAAGCAGACTCCCCAAATCAATTGCTAAGATTAGGATCTTTAGGATTCATAGAGAGAGAAAAATCTTTCATTCCTTCTGAGATGTCTTCAGCTTGTGTAGTAAAAAATAAAGCATGTTCTATGTTGTTAACTGGAGTTGGATATACTTCTGCAAGATCTTGATAGAATTACATTTTTGAGACTGTCATGCTATTTATAAATTTACATAGGAAGTTATACTACACCTGTTTTGTTGCATGCAAGCCTGGCTACATATAACTTCCATGTTTCTTCTTTAGCAATACATTTTAACAGTTTGCAACTATATCTGAAACTGATGATTTTGTTTGACAGATACTGATGAATGCAGGCAAATCCCACAGCTTTGTAGCTATGGACAATGTGAAAATACAGTGGGAGGTTATCGATGCATTTGTTCAACAGGATTTGTGCTGAACCAACAAGGCACTGACTGTATAGGTAAAATAAATATAGAAAGTCTGTTCTTAGTGTTGCCATTTTTTTATTATTTTATATAGATAATCATAATCAGTGCTGATATCTAGACATATGATTGAGTGAAGATATATGAATTGCACTATAATAGCTGGCAAGACACTGATGCAAACATGAAATACAATAGCGGTTCCTCGTAATGTATACTAATCAAGAGAAACATAGTTAACGTTTCAGGCCGGTGACCTTTTGTCAGAACTGGAAAATGTTACAGATGTAACAGGTTTTAAGCAAGCACAGAGGCTGGGAAAGGGGAGGAGGGGAGGAAAGAACAAAAGGGAAGATCTGTAATAGGTTAGAAGGCAGGAGTGATTAAATGAAGAGCAGAACTATTACCAGGAACTGCTGTCCGAAAAAATGGGAGCAGTGGTTATGATCTGAAATTGTTGAACTCGATGTTGAGTCCGGAAGGATGTAAAGTGCCTCATCGAAAGATGAGGTGCTGTTCCTTGAGCTTCTGTTGAGCTTCATTGGAGCAGTGTAGGAAGCCGAGGGCAGAGAGGTCAGAGTTGGAGTGGAGCAGAGAATTAAAATTGCAAGTGACTGGAAGATCCGGGTCAAGCTTGCAAACTGAATGGAAGTGTTCAGCAAAGCGATCACCCAATCTGTGTTTGGTCTCCCCAATGTAGAAGAGACCGTATCTTGAGCAGTGAATACAGTATATTAAATTGCAAGAAGTACAAGTAAATCGTTGTTTCACCTGGAAGGAGTGTTTGGGGCGTTGGACGGTGGGAAGGGAGGAGGTGAAAGGGCAGGTGTTGCATCTCTTGCAAACCTTCCGGTTATCATACTTTTTTTCATCATAATTGATGTACAACAACAACTTGCATTTATATAGGAACTTAGGAACAGGAGTAGGCCATTTAGCTCCTATGAGCCTGTTCTGCAATTCAATTAGATCATGGCTGATCTGTACCCCTACTCCACTTTCCTCCATATCTCTTGATACCCTTACCCAACAAAAATCTATTGATCTCAGTCTTCAAAATTTCAATTAACCCTGCATCGCCAGCCTTTTGGGAGAGTTAGTTCCAGATTCCACTACACTTTATGTTTAAAAATGCTTCCAAATTTCACTCCTATCTAGCGCATTTAACACAGGAAAAAGTCCCAAGGCACTTCACAGGAGCATAATCAGACAAAAATTGACGAACAAGCCAATGAAAGCTATTAGGGAGAGTGACTATAAGCTTGGTCAAAGAGGTAGGTTTTTAAGGATGGTCTTAAAGGAGGATAGAAAGGTGGAAAGGTTTAGGAAGGGAATTCCAGAATTGGGAATGCGTAAGAGGCCATGGAGTGATTTGAACACAAGGAATGAAAGCTTTATATTTGAAGCCTTGAAGGGATGGACCGGGTGCCAATGTAGGACAGCGAGCACAGGGGTAACGGGTGAGTGTGACTTGGTGCGGGTTATGATAAAGGCAACAAAAATTGCTTAATCCTTTTCCTTGACTAAATATATACAATCTTGTATTTTTTTTAAGAATCACGTTCTGTAAAAGCAAAGTATACCTGTGGAATTATCAGAATGCAACATGTTGAAATATTTTTCATTATTTTAATTTTACTTGTGAAGTAGGTAAATTATGATACTTCTGATCTCTGTGGCTAGTCTAATTTATAATAATAATATGAAACTCTTGATTCAACTCCTAAATTTGTAGCCTGTGGTTATAGTTGCTATTTGTTACACTATTTTCCATTGTTTTTTTAATTCATTCACGGGATGTGGGCGTCGCTGGTAAGGCCAGCATTTATTGCCCATCTCTAATTGCCCTTGAGAAGGTGGTGGTGAGCCGCCATTTCAGAGGGCAGTTAAGAGTCAACCACATTGTGGAACAGACAATTATGTAGCCTACAGGAATCCTACTTTAAGTTATGTACTGATTACCAGTAAATTCTCTCTCTAGGTTATTTGTTAGTTAATGTATGACCAACCATAAAAGAACGTCTGCTTTTTCTAGGATTTGGATACTAGCTGACAGTGGCATAGAATTACAAATGTGTTATGTAAGGGTAGTGTTGTTTGGATCTATGAAACTGTAATTGAGTCCCAGTGGACTCATCTAGTGGTGAGATATTACAAACAGTAATCCAACCAAACGGTTGATATTTTAAGATCTGGACATAGAGCCATTTTCCAAATAAGACTCTGCTGTTTTGCTGCAGTTTGACATGTGATCCGAAGAAAAAATTTACAATTATATTTTTAGTGCAGCTGTTCCAGTTTATATTACTGGATTTAAGGGGAAATTGATTGTTGCTTGGCTGGAAAAGCAAACTATATAGACGACTGAAAAACAGTAAGAACAGAAAATGCTGAAAATGCACAACAAATCCATCAACACCTGAAAAGAGGTTATTGCAGACAGATACCCTTTGTCAGAAATAAAAGGCAATAGTTGGGGTTTAAGTGTTGAAAGTATAACTGGACCTACATTACTAGTAAACTTACATTGTGCTATATATTACCAGTCCATGACTTTGTTCTCTTTTTCTGTGTTTGAATCCACTTGCCATTGACATCTTACCATTTGGATCTGAAGATGTAAATGAATGTGAAAAGGACCCGTGTGAGGGAAATGGTCATTGCATTAATATTGTGGGCACGTACTCCTGTTCCTGCTTTTCTGGATACACATTAGTCATTTTGCAAGACAAACGGAGCTGCCAAGGTTAGTACTCAAATTTTGTTAACAAAGTTAAGCATCAAAGCTACGGTATCCACATTTCTGTTTTTTTCCAGCATAGTATTAACTAAAATGCTTCTGTCAAGAAATCCAGCCACAGGTAACATTTACACTTGGGTTTCTCCTAAAAGGCAAACTCAGTCAGATTACCTGGCAGAGAATGAGAACACTAGCATATGTCTCATCCTCTGTCACACAAGTATGTCAGTTGGGAAGTCGATGAAGGAGCTCACTGACAGAATACATACCAATCTCCATGGCCTGGACTATTCTACAGTTTCTCCCCAGCCAAATCTTTGATTAGAAAAAAGAACTTGTGTGGGTCCATGTATGGCTGCCAAAATGATGTAAGTATGTAAAATTAAAAAGTCACAAGGTAGGGTTTCAACACATAATCTAAGCTGACACTCTAGTGCAGTACTGAAGGAGCACTAGATTGTTGGAGACTATACTGTTTGGTTTTGAACTGCTAGTGCAATGTTTCCTGAAAGTGTTATCTGGTTGTTCAATGTTTTTTTTTCCAATTTGTTGAATATGTGTTTCGCAAAAGGACATTAGGATATTCAAAATGTTAGCGTGCAAGTGCAAAATATGTATGTTATCCCATGATGAATGTAAATTTGGCTAGGTTTCATTAAACAAAAAGAACTATTGGGTTCATCGTTGAGTGACATTTGGAGTAAACACAATTTAACTTCATTTTTGAGTAATAGTGACTCCAAAATATTGAAAAACATTAGGGTAGATTTTCCAAGTTCTCACCCGCAAGTGCGCATCAAAATCAGTGGACAGAAGATCACAGGCATTGAGTTCACAATTTTCCATTGCGATATGATTCATAGTTGAGCAGAGATTATGCAGTTTGATCACGTGCGGTGTACCATTTCCCAGGATGCATCCATACCATTTGGTCAGTTGAACTGCTAACTGTTTTGCTTTAGCTTCGATCAGTTTCTGCTCCGTTGTTTTTCAAAATCATATGGCGGCACGGTGGCATAGTGGTTAGCACTGGTGCCTCACAGCGCCAGGGACCCGGGTTCGAATCTGACCTCGGGTGACTGTCTGTGTGGAGTTTGCACATTCTCCCCGTGTCTGGGTGGGTTTCCTCCGGGTGCTCCGGTTTCCTCCCACAGTCCAAAAATGTGTGGGTTAGGTTGATTTGGCTATGATAAATTGACCCTTAGTGTTAGGGGGGGATTAAATATGTGGGGTTACGGGGATAGGATGGGATATGTTAGGGGGAATTAAATACGTGGGGTTACGGGGCTAGGGTGGGATATGTGTACTGTGGGGATTAAAGCAGGGACAGGGTACTGGATTTGGATGATCAGCCATGATCGTATTGAATGGTGGAGCAGGCTCGACGGGCCGAATGGCCTACTCCTGCTCCTAGTTTCTATGTTTCTATGTTTCTATATGAAAAAAAGCTAAAGGACGTATTTCAAAAATGTATTTTGGTAATGTTTATATTGAGCATTTTTTTTAAACAGAAGCTGTGTGTATGAGAGAAAAAAATTATAGGTTGTTCTGATTACACACCTATTATAGCTTTTATTTTGTGTTCTGCAAATTTTATAAAGTATTTTAAACTGAGAGTGGGGACAATTTTTGTGGTCTTAGCGCACCATTTTTTATCCAGCTGGCACTCAATCTTTAAGGAGCCTTTGCGCTAGTTGCGATCATTTATGTATTTTTTTGCCCTAAGCTCTCATTCACACCAATGGGTTGGCAAATAGAAATCCTGCAATCTGACAAGTTCAGAAGAGGAGGAGGAGTTGCGGAGGTATGCCGGGGTAGTCAGGCTACCCGAGAGCTGCTCTGTGCCATCATGTTGGCACTTGCAACCCCGCATCTGTTGAGAGAGGTAATATAACTCATTTTAGCAGACATTTGTGTTGGCGGAGATGACTTTTCCCAAATAATCTGGACTTGGGTTTCAGGGACGCAGTATCGAAACTTGCAACTGACACAAAATGGGAAGCCTGGTTAATAAAAAGAGGATTGTAAGTGATTTCTAGAGAGCATAGGCAGTTTAGTAGATTAGGCAGATAGATGTCAGATGAAATTTAATGCGGAGAAATATGAAGTGATACATTCTGGCAGGAAGAATAAGGAGAGGATACTAAATGCCAAACTTTAAAAGGAATAGAGGAGCTGAGATGCATGGGGGTCAACCTATCCATATCATTAAAAGTGAGAGGATATGTTGATAAAGCTGGAAAACAGTATATGGGATCCTAGAATTTATAAATAGGGACCCAAGAGTACAAAAACAGAGAGATAGTGCTAAACCTGTACAGTTGTTGGCCTCAGTTAGAATATTGTGCCCATTTTTAATCAACTTATTTTAGGAAGGATTTCAAAGCCATGAAAAGAGTGTAGAAGTAACTTACTATACTAGGGATGAGCGGCTTTAATTATAAGGAGATACTGGAGAAAAGAGCAGGGAATGGGATTTCTTTTAGAAAGTTGGCACAGAAATGCCTCCTTCAGTGCTGTAAAATTCTAGTGTTGAGTTCCAGATGAGAACATTGACAAATTTGAATCTAGAGATGATGAAAATGCGAATGAGGGTTTCAGTGGTGGTGGGAGTGAGTTAACTACAGATGAGCGTGATAACTGAAGATGTGTAAATAAGTGGTCTTGTTGATGGGCTAGAATATAAGGTTTAAAGTTTAGCTCAGGGTTAAACAGGTTACTGAGGTTACGCACTGTCCGGTTTAACCTGAGCAAACAGCAGGGGAGAGGGATAGATAAATGGGTAAGGTGTGGAACTCTTGTTGAGAACATGAACTGTGAAGGAGGAATTCCTAGAGTGTATACGGGATGGTTTCCTAGACCAATATGTCGAGGAACCAACTAGAGATCAGGCCATCTTAGACTGGGTATTATGTAATGAGAAAGGATTAATTAGCAATCTTATTGTGCGAGGCCCCTTGCGGAGGAGCGACCATAATATGATAGAATTCTTCATTAAGATGGAGAGTGAAGTAGTTGACTCAGAGACTAGGGTCCTGAATTTAAATAAAGGAAACTACGATGGTATGAGGCGTGAGTTGGCTAGGATGGATTGGGGAGCATTACTTCAAGGGTTGACGGTGGATATGCAATGGCAAACATTTAAAGATCGCATGGATGAACTACAGAATTTGTTCATCCCTGTTTGGCATAAAAATAAAACAAAAAAGGTGACTCAACCGTGGCTAACAAGGGAAATTAGGGATAGCATAAGATCCAAGGAGAGGACATATAAATTGGCCAGAAAAAGCAGCAAACCTGAGGATTGGGAGCAGTTTAGGATTCAGCAAAGGAGGACAAAGGGATTAATTAAGAGGGGGAAATAGAATATGAGAGTAAGCTTGCAGGGAACATAAAAACTGACTGTAAAAGCTTCTACAGATATGTGAAGAGAAAAAGATTGGTGAAGTCAAGCGTAGGTCCCTTGCAGTCAGAATCAGGGGAATTTATAATGGGGAACAAAGAAATGGCTGACGAATTAAATACATACTTTGGTTCTGTCTTCACAAAGGAGGACACAAATAAACTCCCAGAGATGTCAGGGAACATAGGGTCTAATGAGAGGGAGGAATTGAATGAAATCAGTATTTGTAGGGAAATGGTGTTAGGGAAATTGACGGGATTGAAGGCCGATAAATCCCCAGGGCCTGATAATCTACATCCTAGGGTACTTAAGGAAGTGGCCCTAGAAATAGTAGATACATTGCTGGTCATCTTTCAAAATTCTATAGACTCTGGAACAGTTCCCATGGATTGGAGGGTAGCTAATGTAACCCCACTATTTCAAAAAGGTGGTAGAGAAAAAATGGGGAATTATAGACCGGTAAGCCTGACATCGGTAGTGGGCAAAATGCTAGAGTCCATTATAAAAGATGTAATAGCAGAGCACTTGGAAAACAGTGACAGGATCGGACAAAGTCAACATGGATTTACAAAAGGGAAATCATGCCTGACTAATCTACTGGAATTTTTTGAGGATGTAACTGGTAGAATAGATAAGGGAGAAACAGTGGATGTGGTGTATTTGGACTTTCAGAAGGCTTTCGATAAAGTCCCGCATAAGAGATTAGCGTGCAAAGTTAAAGCACATGGGATTGGGGGTAAGGTACTGATTTGGATAGAGAACTGGTTGTCAGACAGGAAGCAAAGAGTTGGAATAAACGGGTCTTTTTCCGAGTGGCAGGCAGTGACTAGTGGGGTACCACAGGGATCGGTGCTAGGACCCCAGCTATTCACAACATATATTAATGATCTAGACGAGGGAACTAGATGTAATATCTCTAAGTTTGCAGACGACACAAAGCTGGGTGGGCGTGTGTGCTGTGAGGAGGATGCAGAGAAACTCCAGTATGATTTGGACAGGTTGGGTGATTGGGCAGATGCATGGCAGATGCAGTATAATGTGGATAAATGCGAGGTTATCCACTTTGGTGGCAAAAACAGGAAGACAGATTATTATCTGAACGGCAATAGATTGGGAAAAGGGGAAGTGCAACGAGATCTGGGAGTCCTTGTGCACCAGTCGCTGAAGGTAAGCATGCAGGTGCAGCAGGCGGTTAAGAAGGCAAATGGTATGTTGGCCTTCATAGCGAGAGGATTCGAGTACAGGAGCAAGGATGTCTTGCTGCAGTTGTACAAGGCCTTGGTGAGACCACACCTTGAGTATTGTATGCAGTTTTGGTCGCCTTATCTGAGGAAGGATGTTCTTGCCATGGAGGGAGTGCAGCGAAGATTTACCAGACTGATACCTGGGATGGCAGGAATGACGTATGAAGAGAGATTGGATCGATTACGCTTATATTCGCTAGAGTTTCGAAGAATGAGAGGGGATCTCAATGAAACTTATAAAATTCTAACAGGACTAGACAGACTAGATGCAGGAAGGATGTTCCCGATGGTGGGGGAGTCCAGAACCAGAGGTCACAGTCTAAGGATAAGGGGTAAGCCATTTAGGACTGAGATGAGGAGGAATTTCTTCACCCAGAGAGTGGTGAACCTGTGGAATTCTCTACCACAGAAGACAGTTGAGGCCAATTCATTAAATATATTCAAGAAGGAGATAGATATATTTCTTAAGGCTAAAGGGATCAAGGGATATGGGGAGAAAGCAGGGACAGGGTACTGAATTTGGATGATCAGCCATGATCTCATTAAATGGCGGAGCAGGCTCGAGGGGCTGAATGGCCTACTCCTGCTCCTATCTTCTGTGCTTCTGTGATAGGATGGCTTCTATCCTGTCAGTGTTTATTTGAAGAAGTTCTGGCTCATTCTATTTCTTAAAAATCCTGGATATTGAATTGAGAAGCATGGCTATCTTATGAGTTTGTTCTAAGGCTACATTTCTCAAGGATTCAACAATGTTGTGAAGTTGGAAAGGTTTATAACAACACACAAATTTTGATATTGGAGTGCATTCCTGAATTCATTTACTGTAGGGCATTCTTTTTAAACAATAAAGATTGTTTCAGGTGCGTGTGCACTGGGATAGACAGTTGTTCTGTTTTTATTCACTATTTACTATATTGTTTCCCTAACATCTGTTAATTTCACTTATTAAACATACAGGGCCAGAATTTGTACAGCCTTTGCACCAGGGAACCAG
The DNA here is from genome assembly GCA_030390025.1 of Squalus acanthias. NCBI lineage: Eukaryota > Metazoa > Chordata > Chondrichthyes > Squaliformes > Squalidae > Squalus > Squalus acanthias. The sequence goes on along the minus strand of CM059425.1, from coordinate 17,174,560 downwards.
CAAAAGCTGGGCAGGAAACAGCACAAAATAGATTGGGAACCTATTACACTGAGTCCCAACTCCTTTAGCACCTGTCAAAAATAGCCCTGTAATATTTCTTTTCACTTGCACCCTAGCAATTGGGCGCAAGGGATGCCAAGGTGTTTTTATGTAGAACATTATTAATGGATATGAAGGGGCGAATTGAAGCTTAAGCCATTTTCCATAATGATTCCATTAAGGAAACAGGTATTTTTCTACTTAGGACAATTTGAGAATTCCTTTTAAATGTTGGTCTGGGATTGTGGATCCATTTACGCTGCGGCAAGGCACCACAGCAATTTCACTCCCCCTCACCAGTGGCCTGCATCCAAGTGGTGCTGTAAATGGTTCTGGCGTGCACCAAAAATGGGCTGGGGTGAAAAGCGCAAGTTATAAACGAGCAGAAGTCCTACCCCATCATACTTAAATCAGCAGAATGGGACCTGATTAAATTCAGCACCATAATGAATACATGCCAATCATCAATCATTCATCAGGGAGATCATTTTATACACAGCGTGCACTGAGTGTTGCATCTGCTTGGACACCTATCACTGATGTGAGAAAACAAGACCCAAAATGGGATAACATTTGCATCAGGGAACCAACAAAACAACAAAATCTAACATCGGTGGTAGGAAAGATAATGGAATCCTACTAGAGGAGAAAATAGAAAAATATCTAGAAACCAAAAATATAATAATGAATAGTCAGCATGGATTTCAAAAGGGAAAGTCTTGCTTGACCAACCTCATTGAATTCTTTGAAGAGGTAACAGAGTGAGCAGACAAGGGTAATGTAGTAGAAGTAACATATCTAGATTTCCAAAAGGCCTTCGATAAGGTACATAATAGACTAATGGATAAGGTCAGCACATGCAGAGTCAGGGGACAAATAGTAGAATGGATAGCTAGCTGGCTGCAAGACAGAAAGCAGAGAGTAGGGGTAAAGGGTAGCTATTCAGAGTGGCAGATGATGAAAAGTGGGGTCCCAGAGGGATCAGTGCTGGGACCACTGTTGTTCACAATTTATATTAACAATTTAGATTTGGAATCAGAACTACAATTTCTAAATTTGCGAACGACATCAAATTGATGGTGGGATAGTCAATACTGAAGAGGACTGCAACAAATTACAAGAAGACATTAATAAACATGCAGAATGGGCATATAATTAACAGATAAATTTCAACATAAATAGGTGTGAGGTATTACATTTTAGTTAGAAAAATAAAGACGTCACATATTACTTGGAAAATAAGAATCTAATGGGGTAGAGGAGCAAAGGGATCTGGGAGTACAAATACACAAATCACTAAAAGTAGTGACACAGGTTAATAAGGCCATAAAAAAGCAAACCAAGCATTAGGGTTTATTTCTAGATGGTTAGGGTTTATTTCTAGATAGATAGAATTGAAAAATAGAGAAGTTATGCTAAACTTGTATTGAACCTTGGTTAGACCACACTTGGAGTACTGTGTAGAGCAAAACTAGAGGCCATCAATATAAGATAGTCACCAAGAAATTAGATAGAGAATTCAGAAGAAGCTTCTTTACCCAGAGAGTGGTGAGAATGTGGAACTTACTACCACAGGGAGTAGTTGAGGCGAATAGTATAGATGCATTTAAGAGGAAGCTAGACAAGCATATGAGGGAGAAGGGAATAGAGGGTTATGCTGATAGAGTTAGATGAGGAAGGATGGGAGGAGGCTCAAGTGGAGCATAAATGCCGGCATGGACTGGTTGGGCAGAATGGCCTGTTTCTGTGCTGTATATTCAATGTAATTCTTTGTAATCATTGTAGAAAATAGCTTCTTAAGCTTCAAATCACCCCTTCATATCCATTAACAATGTCCCACACTCTAAACTATAAAAATAATGGATACACGAGGTGATCTCATTTTCGAATTCATATGACAATAATTTGTCAGGTTTGTGTCACCATCTGATCCCTTAAAGAGACTACAGCCACATAATTATTGTATGCAACACCTTGCCTTTATATATGCCTTTAACATAGTAAAGCATACAAAGGTGCTTCAGAGACGCAGTCAGACAAAAATGGATACTGTACCAAAGAAGGAGATATTAGGATGTCTAATAACCAAAAATAACTGAGGATAACCAAAATATTGGTCAAAGAAGTAGGTTTAAAGGAGGAGAATGAGTTTGGAGGGGTTTAGGGTGAGAATTTCAGTGGATGGAGCCTTGACAACTGACAGCAAAGCCACCAATGGTGAAGGGAGGGATGGATGCATGAGGCCAGAATCAGAGAAATGGAGAATTCGGGTGGTGGGCAGTGGGGGTTGTAGAGCTGGAGGAGGTTACAGTGATGGGAAGGGACAAGGGCATGAAGGGATATTAACACAAGGAAGAGAATTTTAAATTTGAGTCATTGGAGGACGGGAAGCCAATGTAGGTCAGCAAGTACAGGAGTGATGATTGAGCGGGACTTGGTGTGGGATAGAATACGGAGAGCAGAATTTTGGATGAGCTGTATGTTTACAGAGTCTTGGATGATGGGAGGCTAGCAGGAGAGCATTGGAATAGTCAAGTCTAGAGGTAACAAAGGCATGGATGAGGGTTTCAGCAGCGGATGAGCTGAGATAGTGACAGGGACTGGTGATGTTTCAGAAGTGAAAGTAGGTCACAGAAACTGTGAACAGTCTAGTTAAACCTAAGACAGTGCCCAGTGCGGAGGTGGGGGGGGTGGGGGAGGTTCTGCTTGTCCACCGTAACTTTGGTATAAGAGCCAAAGAAACTTGCAAGAGTGCAAAGCTTGTGGTGGTGGCTGAAGTCGATGGCGTCGGTCTTCCCAAAGTTTAACAGATAATTAAAAAGTGGAGTTAAATTTCAGTATTTTTTCCTTGCCGTGGAAATGGAATTAACTTTACATGGTTTAGGATGGCATGTATTACAATGGCAGAGATTTAGGTTCTAACACATACAAGGTTATGTAACCATCATTGCTGTAATAATGAGACGGTTCATGCTGAGCAGACAGCTGTTTGTATCCAAGATGTAGACTGTCTTTAAAGCTATGCCAGTACATTTAATTATAATGCAAAGACATTCAAGAGAGATTACATCATGTTTTAATGAAGGTAGTGAATTAGAAAATGATTGAAGTGAAAATTTATAGGAATGTTTTCACGGAAACACGTGCAACAGCACTCCAAACAGAGAGCTATTGTGGGAATAACCCCAATGAACCTTTTAAGTACTGAATAAGTTTCCACCTTGCAGTACATAAAAATATGGTTTTCATCACCTTCTAAGAATGATATTCTGCAAATTAAGGTTTATTTTTGTACAAAATGTTTTTGATGAGAAAAATGTGATTATAATGTATTCTACAAAGGAAAAGAAGGGGATTAAATGAAAGCCATTTTACCAATAAAGTAAATTTGCTTCATATTTTCATAAGTCGGTCTCTTTCTTGGAAATGAAAGAACACCTTATAGACCCGATCACGCCGTAGACGTTTAGGGATCGCTTTGTGAGACTGTGCTGCTGGTGTGGACCCTTTCTAGCAGCAAGTGTAGATCTACAAGTTGGCGACAAAATTAGTCTATGGTCTAGTTTGAATTCAGTCACAATACATAAGTAGTTTTTAAAAAGCTGCAGTTCAGACCCTTGTACCAAGCTTATTTCAATATAGTGTTGCAAATTTTGTCAGTTATAGGCTTGAGAGAGAAATAATTCCAACTTAAACAATGCTGTGATTGGTTCAGTTTGTACAGGAACTCAGTTTGTGCAGAACTGAGTGTCTGTTTAAATCTGATAGTGAGATATTCGAAATCCTGGAAACACATTTCTGGGATACAAAATGTCAGTTTGAATACAACTGATTCCTGAAAGAACTTCGAAAAACAGTGCCAATTAAGTAGGCTCTCACAGTGGTAAGAAATGCAAAGAAAAGTAGCAGTACCCCTTAAAAGCTATTCACAAGCAACATAGTTCTTAGAGTTGTGGAGTTGAATTTCTACAGGGGTTCTCCTGATCTTCAGCTGTTTTTCCTAAGTTTCTTTGGCTCTTGTACCAAAGTTACAGTGGACAAGTAGAACCGCCCCCCCCCCCCCCCCCCCCGACCCTGTGGAAATTTACCCCCCTGATCTTTTTATTATTTTGTCCATCTTGTGTAAATATATAACTGATATGTTATGGCTGTTACTTGTGTGCTTGTTAATCTTTCGTAAAATAAATGCACTTGATATTTTAAAACAAAAATGAGATGTGATACTCTACCACTTTTGAAAACCAAAGTGAGATCTTATGGAAGCATAAGTAAGTCCAGTACTAGACAGGGTTTTCTGCTTAATATCCCAGGCATGTTACCAAAAGCTACCCCCTGTTTGCCCAGCCATAGCCACCTTTTGGGCATTGCCTTGCCAGGGCCATCTGTCGCCGAGTGGGAAGATTCCAAGCCCCTAATAACATGCCTTCCCCTCCGTGTTTCAATAGTGAGCCAGGCTGACTGGTCAATCATCAACTATACTCTAGGATACAGCCCGCTTCATGTATCGGATTACTGAGTCTGCCACAAAGGGTTGGCTTGATTCCAATCTTTCACGGCTAGGCATATCATCGTACAGCCACCTTGGCACCAAAAACATCCCACTTACTTTCCCCCAAGGACTATAGTCACTGGTTGGTCATGAACCAGCTGACAAGTCCCCATTTTCAGGGTTTTTTCATCAGCTCTATGACTGACATTGAATTGGAATTTGAGTTAACCTTGTGACATGGACTGGTAATTGTATGGGAGATAGAAGACAGAGAGTTGAGATAAAGGGAACGTCCTTCCTTTCCTTAGGAAGTCCCTCTGAACCGAGGATGACTTGCTTCCACATTAAAAATGAGTTCTCAGGTGACTGATGAGTCCAATGCGGGACCTACAGTCTCTGTCACAGGTGGGGCAGTCGGTGGTTGAAGGGGCGGGTGGGTGGGGTGCTTGGGTTGACGTGCGCTCCTTGCGCTTGGCTTCCACTTGCTCCTGGCGAAGAAACTTGAGGTGTTCGGCGCCTTCCCGGATGCTTCTCCTCCACTTTGTGCGGTCTTGGGCCAGGGATTCCCAGGTGTCAGTGGGGATGTTGCACTTTTTCAAGGAGGCTTTGAGGGTGTCCTTGAAGCGTTTCCTCTGCCCACCTGGGGCTCTCTTGCCGTGTCGGAGCTCCGAGTAGAGTGCTTGTTTTGGGAGTCTCGTATCAGGCATGCGGACGATGTGACCCGTCCATCGGAGCTGATCGAGCGTGTACTCTGATTGTAATGAGTGGTGTACCCCAGGATCTGTTCCGAGGCCTCAGCCTTTCACCATATGACTTGGATGAAAGTTCCTTTAAGGCTGCCACCCAAAATGTTAGTTTACAGTTTTTTACTTAACTAAATGTGGAATCTGGAGGAGCAGGAATGCTATATATGGCTCCAGATTAAAACACTGGGCTGCAGCAGGCCCGCGCTCACCTGCTTCTAATTGCCTCCTTCCCCTCCAGGACTTAGCATAGGATCTTGGCTGGCATCCCAATATGCATTCCCCTGGCAAATCCCATGATTCACTTGTGCTACAACAGTCAACAGCCTTATTTGAAGGAACAAGAAAAATCTAAGTATGCCTTTTGGGGGAAACCAAGGCTATGCTCTCATGACAGTCAAAGATAAGAGCTCGGGAGAGGTGAAGTATGGTCCATGCATCCACCAGAGTTTTAATGGACACACCTTCAACATCCGAAAAAAACAATTCCATTGCTTGTACAGATTGGGGAAGCTCTAGCCCAGTCAAGGCCTGAAAGACTTTAGATGCCTAATTTGTTCTCTACAAGTTTTCCATGAAAAGGGGCCTAACAATGGAGCAGCTAGGAGAAGAAAGATGGCAAGAAGCGAAAGAAGATAAACCAACCACAAGGGACCTGATTTACAAGCTGCTCAGACTGCTGGGGAGAAATTTTAACTTAATCAAGCTTTTCCCTTATGCACCCTATTGTATATCAGCATTATTTCTCGCCAAAAAACTTGAACTGGCCTCAGAGCAAACAAACTGTCAGCACACATTCTGCTATCAGCCAATTCAACTTTTATTACCTCTAACCATAATGGGTGTAGCAATCTGATTCTCCATGTGGTTAATCCAGAGAATACAGAATGCGGTATACGCTGTTACTTAAAGGGTTGATGGTGGATAGGCAATGGCAAACATTTAAAGATCGCATGGATGAACTACAGAATTTGTTCATCCCTGTTTGGCATAAAAATAAAACAAAAAAGGTGACTCAACCGTGGCTAACAAGGGAAATTAGGGATAGCATAAGATCCAAGGAGAGGACATATAAATTGGCCAGAAAAAGCAGCAAACCTGAGGATTGGGAGCAGTTTAGGATTCAGCAAAGGAGGACAAAGGGATTAATTAAGAGGGGGAAATAGAGTATGAGAGTAAGCTTGCAGGCAACATAAAAACTGACTGTAAGCTTCTATAGATATGTGAAGAGAAAAAGATTGGTGAAGTCAAGCGTAGGTCCCTTGCAGTCAGAATCAGGGGAATTTATAATGGGGAACAAAGAAATGGCAGACCAATTAAATACATACTTTGGTTCTGTCTTCACAAAGGAGGACACAAATAAACTCCCAGAGATGTCGGGGAACATAGGGTCTAATGAGAGGGAGGAACTAAATGAAATCAGTATTTGTAGGGAAATGGTGTTAGGGAAATGGTGTTAGGGAAATTGACGGGATTGAAGGCCGATAAATCCCCAGGGCCTGATAATCTACATCCTAGGGTATTAAGGAAGTGGCCCTAGAAATAGTAGATACATTGCTGGTCATCTTCCAAAATTCTATAGGCTCTGGAACAGTTCCCATGGATTGGAGGGTGGCTAATGTAACCCCACTATTTAAAAAAGGTGGTAGAGAGAAAACGGGGAATTATAGACCGGTAAGCCTGACATCGGTAGTGGGCAAAATGCTAGAGTCCATTATAAAAGATGCAATAGCAGAGCACTTGGAAAACAGTGACAGGATCGGACAAAGTCAACATGGATTTACAAAAGGTAAATCATGCTTGACTAATCTACTGGAATTTTTTGAGGATGTAACTGGTAGAATAGATAAGGGAGAACCAGTGGATGTGGTGTATTTGGACTTTCAGATGGCTTTCGATAAGGTCCCGCATAAGAGATTAGCATGCAAAGTTAAAGCACATAGGATTGGGGGTAAGGTACTGACTTGGATAGAAAACTGGTTGGCAGACAGGAAGCAAAGAGTTGGAATAAATGGGTCTTTTTCCGAGTGGCAGGCAGTGACTAGTGGGGTACCGCAGGGATCGGTACTAGGATTAATGATCTAGACGAGGGAACTAGATGTAATATCTCCAAGTTTGCAGACGACACAAAGCTGGGTGGGCGTGTGTGCTGTGAGGAGGATGCAGAGAAACTCCAGTATGATTTGGACAGGTTGGGTGATTGGGCAGATGCATGGCAGATGCAGTATAATGTGATAAATGCGAGGTTATCCACTTTGGTGGCAAAAACAGGAAGACAGATTATTATCTGAACGGCAATAGATTGGGAAAAGGGGAAGTGCAACGAGACCTGGGTGTCCTTGTGCACCAGTCGCTGAAGGTAAGCATGCAGGTGCAGCAGGCGGTTAAGAAGGCAAATGGTATGTTGGCCTTCATAGCGAGAGGATTCGAGTACAGGAGCAAGGATGTCTTGCTGCAGTTGTACAGGGCTTTGGTGAGACCACACCTTGAGTATTGTGTGCAGTTTTGGTCGCCTTATCTGAGGAAGGATGTTCTTGCCATGGAGGGAGTGCAGCGAAGATTCACCAGACTGATACCTGGGATGGCAGGAATGACGTATGAAGAGAGATTGCGTCGATTGTGCTTGTATTCGCTAGAGTTTAGAAGAATGAGAGGGGATCTCATTGAAACTTATAAAATTCTAACAGGACTAAGCAGCCTAGATTCAGGAAGGATGTTCCCGATGGCAGGGGAAGTCCAGAATCAGGGGTCACAGTCTAAGGATAAGGGGTAAGCCATTTAGGACTGAGATGAGGAGGAATTTCTTCACCCAGAGAGTGGTGAACCTGTGGAATTCTCTACCACAGAAGACAGTTGAGTCCAATTCATTAAATATATTCAAGAAGGAGTTAGATATATTTCTTAAGGCTAAGGGGATCAAGGGATATGGGGAGAAAGCAGGGACAGGGTACTGAATTTGGATGATCAGCCATGATCGCATTGAATGACGGAGCAGGCTCGAGGGGCCGAATGGCCTACTCCTGCTCTTATCTTCTATGTTTCTATTGGAGTCAGGTCTCCATAGAAGCAGTCGATGCATTCCTGAGAGAAGCTGTGCCTGAGCTTAGAACCTCAGCCAATGGGTGCTCTGATGCTGAGGGCCACATTCTCCATGGTTGGGGGGTGTCACAGAGCCGAACTCCCGCTGATTCTCTGTCCCCTCTTGTGCAGCTTTTTAGCTCCTGCTCTCCTGGAAGCAAACTCGCAGCTTAACACTCTGTTCCGATCTGCACTCCGTGTGAGGAATTGAATGAGTAAATAAGGAGGTAGACAATGAAAAGCAAAAGATATCAGCTATGAGCGGGGGAAGACCTTTGAATTCATCCTCCACCATTCCATCTGGTGCTGCTATGCCCATAATGTTGGAAGCCCTCCCTCATAAGGGGTCAGAGGTCACCACTTTGGTGATCTCCCTTCTGTCTGCAAGTGCTGCCTCCTGTTATGTGCTGCCGCCTTCTGCAAGGAGATATGAAAGCAACATTTGTAAAGAGAGGATTGTGAGAATAGATGTCATGCCAAAGTGGCCAGGACAACAGCCGCATTATGTGAGCTTGTTAACATGCAGCTGTAAGTAACCTTGTGCTGCCATCGTACTTGGCCCATTTAATGGCCAATACCGTTAGCATTGTGCTATGGCAACATGGCCCATTGAAACCGAAGAAACTGAGCATGCCCGTGTATTTACAAAGATCAACAGTTGGCAAAGCGCCCTACGTTCTCTGTCTGTGATGCTGTACCAAGTTTACAGTCAGAAGAAATCATAAAGATAGGCAAGACAACTTCTTAAGGATTTGTCACATGTGCTCACTTACATTTGTAACCTTCCATAGGCCATAAAATGTCTTCTATTTTCAGATTCAAATCACAGGTGAGACTGCATTGATATGGCTCATTATCTCCATCCATCCTGCTCTAGATGTACTTTTCATTGCTCTGTGACCTTCTCCTTTAAACCTTTTACTGCAGAATCTCCTGTAACAGGATTGATGAATGCTCCAATGTCCTCCGAGTTGCTTTCAGTTGTTAAATGTGAAGCCCAGCTTTAAGGGCAGCAAGCCGTCCTTTTAACTGCACCCCAACAACACTGATGTGCTCTCAGTGCATCATATTCTACACGCTGGGAGCGGCATCAAATATGCTAATGGTTGACTGTCTCTGTGGAGTTTGCACATTCTCCCCGTGTCTGCGTGGGTTTTCTCCGGGTGCTCCGGTTTCCTCCCACAGTCCAAAGATGTGCGGGTTAGGTTGATTTGGCTATGATAAATTGACCCTTAGTGTTAGGGGGATTAAATACGTGGGGTTACGGGGATAGGGTGGATATGTGTCGGTGCAGGCTCGATGGGCCGAAATGGCCTCTATCTGCACTGTGGGCTGTGATTCTGTGATCTGACCTAGCATTATGGAGGTCAGCTCTTTTGTGCACAGGTGCGCAGAATGCCTGAGCAGTGCTGGCGCAGTGCTGGGACCGTATTATTGGCCCTAGTATCATGTCATTAATTTTTTTTAAATAATAGGAACATCAAAGAGAGATTTTCCTAAACATATATTGGCCTAGAAATTTGCGTGGTCGGCTTGCCGCGGGGGTAAGGATCGCGCGCGCTCTTACCCACCGCGCCGGCCGTTGTGTTTTGGGCCCACAGGAACTTCGGATCCTGGGCCTCTCCCAAGAGCCGGCACGCAGTGCTTGCGTGTTCCAGGGGCGCAGTTAGTGTGATGCGACCCCTGGGATCACGTGGGCCATGGAGAGCCAATGGCAGCAGACCATCTTTCATTCATAGATTTGACAGGAGACTGTCAAATCTGTGAATTGAAATCGGCCCCAAAAGAACAGCTAAACTTCAAATAATTTTTTTTAAAAACCCATCACATTTATAAAATAACTATAGTTAAATAAATTAACCACTTTAAACAAAAATTTAAATTTTTGAAAAAATTAAAATACTTTTTAAAAGTTATAAAAATAAACTTACCTTTCTTTAAAGTACCTAAAAAAGATAAACCTGTTGAAAAAAATTTAAAATTATACTTAATTAACTACTTACCTTGTTCAAAAGGGTCTTACGCCTCCTTTTTACTAGCGTAGAATCTTCAATACTTACCCTCGCGTTGAAACCTGAAAAAAAATCTAAGTTTGCTGCGTGCGCGCAGCCTCTAGCGCACACGCGGTTCACCTAGGAACCGCCCCCTTCACCATACCGGAAGTTCCGGTTTCCCGCGCATGCACAGTGCATGCAGGAAACCGGCACTTCGGGAATGAATACGGGTGAGTACACACTGTGTACTCACGCGGGAACGGCCGAATTTTTGGGCCATTACTTCAATATAGACTAGGCGAAGTTCACCAACTTAAAATGTTCCCCTTAGGTTTTCATTCACCTCTTATACTCTGCTAGTTTACCCTGTATGCATGCCAGCTATTAATTCAGTTTTGTACCAAACTAGTTGGGACTGAGTCAAGTTGTTGTCAAGTTTAAAAAAAATACAAATCCATGTTCTAATCCAATTATAACATGGATTTGTATGTGCTCCGAAGCAAAGTAGTTAATGAGTAATGTAAAGTGTATGGTACCAGTGAATGATATTGTTTGCCCTATAATGCATTGCAGTAGGACAGGCAGATCATTGTTCTTTGCTCATGACCCTATCAGGCAAATTGACAGATTATGTTGTAAGATTACTGAGTGTACATACAGATCCAAAAATAAACATTATTTGCTGTGCATTCCAGTTGCTGGCTTCTTGCATCGAAACATATTATGATTTGTAACAGCGGGAGTTAGTTAGCATCAGCAGGATGCAAATTGAATCTGTGCCAGTCATGTAAATGGAGTATTAGTGTTTGGATGTGCTGAAAAATCGCACATCAAATACAGTTGCTATGAAAGATATTGCAATACCAGCATTGAAAGTAACAACCAAGGAGAAGAACTTGCATTTCTATAGCACCTTTCACGATCTCAGGACATCCCAATGCGCTTTACAGCCAATGAAGTACTTTTGAAGTGTAGTCACTGCTGTAATGTATGAATCAAGAGTAAAAGGGTAGAATTCTGGTCTTTTTTTGAAATCCAAGACACATCCAGGCCAAATCTGAATTGCTAAAGGGTTTTAACTCTTCCAATTTAGTGGCAAAGCAAAAAACTGCCTTAGTTGAACTCCACGATCCCAAAATTCTGATGTAAATCTGGTGAATCTATCTGGGGAGTGGGGGCAGAATTTGGAACTTAAATTGGATTTTCAAATAATGAGTTCAGGGTAGGATGATGTCCTAAGTCCTAAATTCCATAATTTATACCCTAAGAACTGCCCATCTAACTTATGCTATTATAAAATAGGAGCGAATTTGAACAACATCTGAGCAAGGTTGAGGCTAATGCTGGAATCAAAAAAGTGAATTGCTCTGTTTCGTTGTGCTGTTATATAAGAACTGATAACTTTACTTTGGCTCGAGCTTGTGTCACATTTGTTTGTTCTTCAACTTTGAGACACTAAGCTTCATTTGGAAGTCTTCCCCAAGACTCTTTTTTGTTTATGAAATTTTCCTAAGTATACTATTACATTGCAGTATGGGTGTCCTGAACTACATGCTCCTCTTTATAATATATACGTGTGTTGGATGAGGAACAGTAATGAACTCAAGTGGCCAGGCATCATTCAGCAGCACTGGAAGAGATACTGACCCTCTTGTAAATACCCAGCCCTGAGGGGTATAAACTCAAGGATCTTATTTGAATATATCTGTGGAGTGATGTATAATGAGGGTGTGGTTTAGACCATGAGCCCTGGAGGAGCTTTGCAAGAAGATCTGCAAACTTCCTTAAGAAGTAGGACAGCTCTTATTGTGACTCAGACAATCACTACAGCACTTAATTTCCTGGTCAAAGGGCAGCAAGCACATTTTTCCAGGACAATTTGCATAAAGCAAGTCATCAATGTCCTGTTTTGGCAGGTGAGCTCAGTTCATTGCATTTGGTGCAGAAGAAATACAATGAATCTAGGCCATTAACCGTTGTTAGATCGCAAAAGTGCTCTGAGCTATCGCCTGCACTCATGAGACCTGGCTGTCAACTATGTGAACCAAAAGGGATTTCACTCCAATTATAAGAACATAAGAAATAGGAGCAGGAGTAGGCCATTCGGCCCCTCGAGCCTGCCCCGCCATTCAATAAGATCATGGCTGATCTGATCTTGGCCTCAACGCCACTTTCCCGCCCGCTCCCCATAATCCTTGACTCCCCTGTAGCTCAAATATATGTCTATCTCCGCCTTGAATATATTCAATGACCCCGCCTCCACAGCTCTCTGGGGTAGAGAATTCCAAAGATTCACAACCCTCTGAGAGAAGAAATTCCTCCTCATCTCCGTTTTAAATGGGCGACCCCTTATCCTGAAACTATGCCCCCTAGTTCTAGATTCCCCCACGAGGGGAAACATCCTCTCTGCATCTACCCTGTCAAGCCCCCTCAGAATCTTATATGTTTCAATAAGATCACCTCTCATTCTTCTAAACTCCAATGAGTATAGGCCCAACCTGCTCAACCTTTCTTCATAAGACAACCCCTTCATCTCAGGAATTAACCTAGTGAACCTTCTCTGAACTGCCTCCAATGCAAGTATATCCCTCCTTAAATAACGAGACCAAAACTGCACGCAGTACTCCAGGTGTGGTCTCACCAACGCCCTGTACAGTTGTAGCAAGACTTCCCTACTTTTATACTCCATCCCCCTTGCAATAAAGGCCAACATTCCATTTGCCTTCCTAATTACTTTCTGTACCTGCATGCTAACTTTTTGTGTTTCATGTACGAGGACCCCGCGATCCCTCTGTACCGCAGCATTATGTACATATAGTGTATAACTAAAGGTGCAGTTTTCTCCACATCAGTGTCCACTATGCAGGGAGCTGCTATGATCCTTTCATCCTACAGTAGTCCAGTGTTGCCACACTCTTTCACTATCAAGAGGAAGGCACGTCTAGCTTCTTGAAGACCAGGGCTATCCAATACTACATGACTTCTAACATCGCTAAGAAAGACCACAAGTGAGATGGAGGAATACTACAACAAGGCTTATATCCTCACTCGAACTGAAATCAAACAAACCATTGGCATGCTGAAGAAAAGATACAGATAGGTCTGGGGGCTTCCCCCAATATGCTCCCAGTGTTCTCTAGAAAATTGTAGTGGCCTTCCAATTTTGCTCTTCGGAAAGGACTGGAAATTCAGAGTCCTGAGAAGGTTGACAGAGCCAGAAGTCGAATCCTCTGAGACAGAGAAACTTGGAGATGAGGAAACAACAGTGTCGCAATCAGCTGCTGGGAACAAGCTGCAAGACAAACTAATCAGAGAGACTTACAGTAATATCTTACTATATAACTATACAACATCTGTAATAACCAGGATGTGTCACATCATTTAAATATAAAACCCTTCAGAACACTACATTCATCATTAAAAGCAGAAGTCCCACGCGGGTCCAAAGTCCAAAAACATCTTTTCCCATTCCCGTGTGACTTTTAAGTTTCCAACAAAGCAATCATGATCATCATCAATATATCATCATCAACAAAAAGCAATTGAGATTTCTGGAACTTCATAACTGAAAAGTAACTCCGTTTCACTGCTGTCCACTCCCCTTGTGCTGCTTTCTAGTTTTCCTCTGCCCTGTTGGCGCCATAGCTTTGCCTTTCTGCATGCTGATTCTGCTTTAAGAGCAGTCCAACTTTAAATCCTCTAGCTGTACTTTCAGAAGGACTTCTTCACTCTCCCAGGCACAGCTTACCAATTACTGGCAGGACTCAGACCTTTGTCTTGTCCAGCAGTATAATAATTGAATCCTTGGATTTCCAATGGGGCCAGAGAGCAGGTGTAAGTCCCGCCCCACTATACTTCCAATGACAGATTGCGGCACTCAGAATTTTGGGGCCTAAGTTTTTATTTAACCAGAAAAAAAATCTGACCCTAAACTTAGAAGAGATAAGAGTTTGTTGTGTCAAAACAATGAAGCTCAGAAAAGCTTGGATTTCAGGCTTGAATTTGCAGTTGTATTTAGTAATGCATTGTCTAGTGCTGCATATGAACTGCAAAGAAATTCTGATTTCAGACATTGTGAATTATCATATCCCACTTTTAGATTATTGTTACCTACATAACTGTGTAAACTTAATCCTTTGTTTCTCTGATTTCTTACTGCACAGATATAAATGAGTGTGAGCAGGCCAACTTGTGTCAGAGAGGACATTGCACCAACACCCCAGGTTCTTATCGCTGTGACTGTGAAGAGGGTTACATAATGACTAGACCAGGACAGTGCAATGGTAAATAAAATCATCGACTATGATCTAATAGTGAATTGTATCCTAGTCATTGTGGAATAAATTTAATAACTATTGAGATCAATTTCAGGTGATGTTAGTTAAAATGGAAAATGATACACTACAGTCCTCTTCCTTGCTCATCCCATTTTTCTACTTTAGATTGTCCTTTTTCTGCCACACTTCTTCCTATGGTTAATAGAGTTGGAACTGGTTGAGCATGGCCTTTCCCATAGTCATGACCATAGCTATTTTGCCACTCAGATCAATTGAATGGAGATGTACGTCTGCAAGGCAGATGTGGTCCTGTTAGTTTTTTCTCACCCTTGTCCCAAAATAGAACATTTTATTACCATACAGTAGTTCATCAATTGAGGAGCTGAAAACTGTCAACTCTGGCCAAGAAAAAAGTAAGTTTGAGCAAGAGCAGCAGCTAGAAAATTTAAATTGATGACATTGGGTAAAAGTTCAGTCCTCTACCAGGTCGACTGACCCACCAAAATTTGAACATTATGGTATAATACCATTGCAATTTAGTATGCAGACTTGGATGCATTTGATTGGGGGAGAGGAGCAAAAAGCTGTACCGTATCTGTAAATATTGTACAGATTTGGGCAACTATGAATATTTTTCTGTTTCTTGCTTATATCATGACACACTCGTCTTGGGCTGTGCTTTAATGGCTCTGTAAACAGATGGACAATTTTGTCATGAATCTCAACTTCATCTTTAAAATGTTTTGGAAAAACTGAGCTCAATTTTTGACTCATTTAACAGATATCGATGAATGCCGTAGCCCTAGTACATGCCCTAGTGGAAAATGCATCAATACTCTGGGCTCCTATGAATGTGTCAGCTGTTCGGCTGGATACAGAGCAATGAATGGAAGATGCCTAGGTAAGATGCATAAAATTAAATTGTTTGCCATTGTCATTCTTCAATAATGAACCACAAATCTGATATCTACATCCAGAACAGACAGTACAATTTGTAATTTTTGTAAGGCAGATTTATTATTTGAATTCTGCCTGATATCCTTGAAGACATGTTTAGCTTGTCAGTTTTGAGCAATTAAAATCCTGTATTTGTTTTTTACTCTGTAATGGATTTGATATGTGCGCCAAAACACAGCCTATTTTATGATCTATTGATAGTGGCGTCATATTAGTAATGGAAAAAAAACAAAATCTGGCCACTTATTATATTTAATAGAGTTCAGATAAAGTTTGTAATTTGGAATTTACAGCAATCTTTTTTTAATTGGACTAAGTCTCTTGCATTTAGAGATAATAATTCATAGTGAAATGTGCAGGTGGAGACTATTTGGATAAATGTTCCATGTCAAGCATTTGGCTAAAGACGCAGCTGATGAACTGGTCAACTGAACAGCACTATTGCTTAATTAGGTAATGCATGCAACCAGTATACCAGAACTTCTGTCATTATACAGTACTATTATACACCAAACACACAGCACTCACAGGGCCTTGTTAAGAAGGAAGTCATCAGTCCAATAGTGCAGCACATTGGTGAAACCAACAAACTGTTGCTTGGAAAGGCAGGACTCAGATTCATAATGCATCTTTGGGTTTAGTTAAGCTGTCAGAGGGAAGCGCGGAGCATAGTTAAGGATTGCCCCACGGAACTTATCTCTTCCTATCTTACTCTATTTTTTCTCCCCTTGTCCAGTCTCTTCCCACCTACATCCGCGACTCTTCCGACGCCCTCCGCCATTTTAACAGTTTCCAGTTTCCCGGCCCCAACCGCCTCCTCTTCACTATGGACATACAATCCCTCTACACCTCCATTCCCCACCAGGATGGCCTGAGGGCGCTCCGCTACTTCCTTGAACAGAGGCCCAACCAGTCCCCATCCACCACCACCCTCCTCCACCTGGCTGAACTTGTTCTCACATTGAACAACTTCTCCTTTGACTCCACCCATTTCCTCCAAATTAAAGGTGTTGCTATGGGTACCCGCATGGGTCCTAGCTATGCCTGCCTTTTCGTGGGATATGTGGAACACTCTTTGTTCCAGTCCTACTCGGGTCCCCTCCCTCACCTCTTTTTCCGGTACATTGATGACTGTATCGGTGCCGTCTCCTGCTCTCACCCTGAACTAGAACATTTCATTCACTATGCTTCCAATTTCCACCCTTGCCCTCACCTTCACATGGTCCATCTCCGACTCTTCCCTTCCCTTCCTCGACTTCTCCGTCTCCATCTCTGGGGATAGGTTATTGACTAACATTCACTACAAGCCCACTGACTCCCACAGCTACCTGGACTACACTTCCTCCCACCCCGCCTCCTGTAAGGACTCTATTCCATTCTCCCAGTTTCTCCGTCTCCGCCGCATCTGCTCTGATGATGCCACCTTCCATACTAGTGCTTCCGACATGTCTTCCTTTTTCCTCAACCGAGGATTCCCCTCTACCGTGGTCGACACGGCCCTCGACCGTGTCCGTTCTATCTCCCGCACTTCTGCCCTCACCCCTGCCCCTCCCTCCCGGAACCACGATAGAGTTCCCCTTGTCCTCACCTTTCACCCCACCAGCCTCCACATTCAACGGATCATCCTCCGCCATTTCCACCACCTCCAGCGTGATCCCACCACCAAACGCATCTTCCCCTCACCTCCCCTTTCAGCATTCCGCAGGGACCGCTCCCTCCGCGACACCCTAGTCCACTCCTCTACCACCCCCAGCACCCCTTCCCCTTCGCCCGGCACCTTCCCGTGCAAGCGCAGGAGATGCAACACATGCCCTTATACCTCCCCTCTTCCCACTGTCCAGGGCCCCAAACACCCCTTCCAGGTGAAACAGCGATTTACTTGTACTTCCTGCAATTTAGTATACTGTATTCGCTGCTCACGATGTGGTCTCCTCTACATTGGGGAGACCAAACGCAGATTGGGTGACCGCTTTGCGGAACACCTCCGTTCAGTCCGTAAGGGGGACCCCGAGCTCCCGGTCGCCTGTCACTTTAATTCACCGCTTCACTCCCACTCTGACCTCACCGTCCTCAGCCTATTACACTGTTCCACGGAAGCGCAGCGTAAGCTCGAGGAACAGCACCTCATCTTTCGTTTAGGCACCCTACAGCCCTCTGGACTCAATATCGAGTTCAACAATTTTAGATCATAACCTTAGCCCCTTCACATTTATATTTTATTTTCCCATCCACCCTTTTATTTGCCCCGCCCCCCCTTTCTTTTTTTCCTCCTTCTAGAAGCTGGCAGCTGTCCTTCATTCTGCCAGTGCATTTCACACTTCTTTCAGCCTTAACCTGTCACATTAACACCACCTTTTGCCTTGAATATCTCTTAATGTCTCTTAATCTCTCCTTTTGTTCTTTCATTCCCTCCCCCTTTTCCCAGCATTATCCTTGCTTTAAATCTATTTGATTTCCTGCTATCTCCAGTTCTGATAAAAGCTCTTCGACCTGAAACGTTAACTCTGTTTCTCTCTCCACGGATGCTGCCTGGCCTGCTGAGTTTTACCAGCGTTTTCTGTTGTTATTTCGGATTTCCAGCATCTGCAGTATTTTGCTATCGTAATAGTTAAGGAACAACTGCTCCAAGGGAGTGAGAGGAAATGAACAACAACAACATGTATATTTAACTTTTTTAACATAATGTTGAAAGGCGCTTCACAGAAACATAGAGGGTCATTTTAACCCCACCCCCTGCCCCTCTAGTATGGGCGGGACAGTTTCGGGGAGTTAAATTGTTACAAATAGGAAACCCAACCTCAGCCCACCGCGAATGTGCCTACTTCTGGTTTAACCGGGTCAGGTTTGAGGTCGGACAAGTAGCAGCTGAAAGGAGGCGGGAGCTGCCGGCTGCAGCAGGCAAGTGCTTTTCCAGCACTGCTTGTGAGCCTCCCTGCAATCTCTCAGAACCCCCCCCCCATGATCTCTCTCCCCTGCCCCTGCAATCTTTCCACCACCCCCCTCGCCGTGATCTCTCCGCCCCCCGCGATCTCTCCACCCCCCCACGGTCTCTCCGCCCTACTCCCCCCGCGATCTCTCCGGCCCCCCGCGATCTCTCCGGCCCCCCCGCGATCTCTCCACCCCCCCCCCCCCCGCGATCTCTCCGCCCCCCGCGATCTCTCCACCCCCCCACGATCTCTCCGCCCTACCCCCCCGCGATCTCGCCACCCCCCCACAATCTCTCCGCCCTACCCCCCCGCGATCTCTCCGGCCCCCTCGATCTCTCCGCCTCCCGCGATCTCTCCACCCCCCGCGATCTCTCCGGCCCCCCGCGATCTTTCCACCCCCCCGCGATCTCTCCGCCCCCCTCGCGATCTCTCCGCCCCCCGCGATCTCTCCACCCCCCTCGCGATCTCTCCGGCCCCCCGCGATCTCTCCGCCCCCCGCGATCTCTCCACCCCCCCCGCGATCTCTCCGCCCTACCCCCCCGCGATCTCTCCGCCCCCCGCGATCTTTCCACCCCCCCACGATCTTTCCGCCCCCCCCGCCCTGCGATCTCTCCACCCCCCCCCGCGATCTCTCCGCCCCCCGCGATCTCTCCACCCCCCCACGATCTCTCCGCCCTACCCCCCCGCGATCTCGCCACCCCCCCACAATCTCTCCGCCCTACCCCCCCGCGATCTCTCCGGCCCCCCTCGATCTCTCCGCCTCCCGCGATCTCTCCACCCCCCGCGATCTCTCCGACCCCCCGCGATCTTTCCACCCCCCCGCGATCTCTCCGCCCCCCTCGCGATCTCTCCACCCCCCTCGCGATCTCTCCGGCCCCCCGCGATCTCTCCGCCCCCCGCGATCTCTCCACCCCCCCCGCGATCTCTCCACCCCCCCCGCGATCTCTCCGCCCTACCCCCCCGCGATCTCTCTGCCCCCCGCGATCTTTCCACCCCCCCACGATCTTTCCGCCCCCCCCGCCCTGCAATCTCCTCCGCCCCCCGCGATCTCTCTGCCCCCCCGCGATCTCTCTGCCCCCCCCGCGATCTCTCTGCCCCCCCCGCGATATCTCTGCACCCCCCGCGATCTCTCCGGCCCCCCTGCGATCTCTCCGCCCCCCTCGCGATCTCTCCGCCCCCCTCGCGATCTCTCCACTCCCCCGTGATCTCTCCGCCCTCCCCCTCCCCCGCGATCTCTCCGCCCCCCTCGCGATCTCTCCACTCCCCCGCGATCTCTCCGCCCCCCCTCCCCCGCGATCTCTCCGCCCCCCTCGTGATCTCTCTCTCCCCCCCCCCAATCTTCTCGATTGCCGGACACCATCCCCAGTGGTCCCCGCCTGCTGTCTTGTAGTACAGTATTTCCTGTCCAGCAGCCAGCCAGCCTTCAATTTGGCTGGCTGCTAGGCAGGAAATAGAATAAGTAAATTCTAATGAGGTCCTGCCTTTATATTCAGCAGGACCTCTGCGTTCCCGGTATTTCCGGGTTTCCCAGCCACTCCCCGGGCCATAATAAAAAATTGGTTGTCAAACCAAAGAAGGAGAATTTAGGAGGGGTGACCGAAAGATTCATCATAAAGGTGGGTTTTAAGGAGGGTCTTAAAGGAGGAGATGGAGATAGAAAGGCAGAAGGGGTTTGAGGAGGGAATTCTAGAACATGGTGCCTAGGCGGCTGAAGTTATGGCCGCCATGGGTGGGGCTAAGGAGGTAGGATGCAGAAGAGACTAGAGTCAGAGGAATGGAAAGTTCGGGGTGTGGGTGTTGTAATGCTGGAGCAAGTTACAGATAGGGAAACACAAGGCCATTTAGAGATTTAAACATGAGACGAGAATTTAAAAATTGAGGTATTTGGTGACCGGGAGCCAATGTAGATCAACGAGAACTGAGGTGATGGGTGAGTGGGACTTGGTGCAGAACAGGAAGCGTATTTTTGGATGAGCAGAAGTTTACGGTGATGAAAACTGGGCGGCCAGCTAGAAGAGCATTGGAATAGTCGAATCTGGAGGTAACAAAGAATGAGGTGGAAGTAGGCGGGAGAGAAAGCCAACTCAAAGTGGTCTCAAGACCAGCATTGACAGAGAATCAGGAACAAGTTGTCCACTTATATATTGTCAAGGAATGGTGCGTAGCATGGGAGGCCTAAACAGTAGAATAATAATAAAGAGAAAGTGGAGTTCATAAAAAATTTGGAAGGGTTACTCTAAAATATATAAAGCTTTTCATTCAATGTATTAAAGTTGATTATTCAATAGCACTAGATGTCAGGAATATTGTAGTTCTTTCCATTATTGTAGTTTATGGTAGTGCATATAATCTGCTACATTTGTGTATAAAGTGTATAATTTCTTAAGCCAAAATTTCAGTTTTATTTCTATGAGCTAGTTTGTTTTAAGGTAATAGTTTTGAAGTCAATACTCTCATTCTGATCATTACAGATGCTTTATCTATTATTTATAATAATTATTATTGTTATTGTCTATTTGTGCATTTATTCTGTTGCATATTCAACACTTTAAGATAAGCTAATTTACGTCAAATATAGAACATAATTACTCCAAATTTGTTTTGCTGATTTGCACGCTTTTTATCTGCACCTCTTATGATAGGTCCAAAATATGTATTAAAAATGGGGGGATTGATTATACAATGAAAGGAATGCTTTCAGTAACGTTTTGTTTATATAATAAGGTGCAATCCTCTTTTACCAGGCCTCCCAATTTCCATGGGTGGTGTTGTGTTATCTGAATGAAAGATCAGCAAATAAGGCTGGTACAAAGTTTAGGTGAGAGATTGTTATTCCATGGAAATGTCTGTACATGCAAGGGTTTATTAGGTTTGCAGGTTTTGTTCTTTGGGATTTAGTTACACCTTCAGGTGCATGGTGTTTTCTTTTGTTTATGTTGCAATATTTTTCATTGTCACTGGTATTTCCATTCCAATATGATTGTGAAAGTTTTGAGCTCAGTAAGATTTAATAATTGCCATATGATCAAAAATGAGGAACTGCATATCCTCTTCTCACTTAGATAATGTTGAATAAGGGCCTGAAAGATTATTCCACAAATTGTCTCTATATCTGGGACACAGGACAGAAACAAACTGCGATGATGAAAAAAAATCATCACTGATGTATTTCAGAATCAAGCCTTTAGAACTGAGCATTACTTCTGAGTAGATGACATTTATTGTAGTAGAAATATGATTAGTGCAGAAGTAATAGGGCTGAATGAACATCATAAAGCGAAAGAGTGGTGGCTTGGGACCTCAGCCTAACCCACTGAAACAAAACTTACCTCAACTCAATAAGGTGCTATTTGCTTCTTCAGCTCGTGGCAACTTAGGTTTGATTTCAGTGTTTCCACACTATTACTGAAAGAAATCTGAATCGAAAGGAAATATCTGCTTTCCCTCACTTTTAGGGAATGTGTGATAATGCCTTTTCAAAAGATTTGTTTCATGTGGTTTTTTTTGCTTTCTAGCCACCACAGATTTTGTTTAAACCTGCATTTCTTGCTTCTGACATTTTATTTAAGTAAAATTCCCAAACATTACTGTTTATTTGAACTATGGGTCAGGCAGGGTGAAACATGCACCAATAACTTACACTTGTGAATACACCCAACTGGAAAATCTGGGCTTGTGTCTCAGAAAATGACGAGGAAGAC
This sequence comes from Squalus acanthias, assembly GCA_030390025.1. Lineage (NCBI taxonomy): Eukaryota > Metazoa > Chordata > Chondrichthyes > Squaliformes > Squalidae > Squalus > Squalus acanthias. Next base: position 17,152,355 of record CM059425.1, on the reverse strand, counting down.
AGAGTTGAAGACAAACAGAAAGATAGGGAGATGTAAACTCAAAGGGCTTGATTTTGAATGACCCATGGAGTCGGGTTTGGAGGCGTGTGGGGGGTTAAATTTGCGGGGTCGGGGTTTCCGACCCTATCCCGACTCCATCCCGCCTCCACGCAATTTTGACATAATCAGTCGCGGGGTTCCCGATTCCGTCCCGGCTCCAAGAGGCGGGAGAGGCCATTAAAGCCCTTAACAAGCTCTAAATTGGCTCTGTAATGCCATTTTGAAATGCTGTAGCTAGTTTAACCCTCTTCTGACGTGAAGCACGCCTGGTGTGAAACACTCCAGTGAAACCTGGCGGGAGCACAAGTGGATAGCTGACTATCGGCTGCAAGTCCACTATTACAACGGAGATGTGATGAAGTAGCATTAGGTCTGAACATTGGCTCTGATGCTGCTGCATTGAATGTCTTCAGAGACTGCCTGGGAGGACTTACTTGGCAAAAAATTCTCTCTCTCTCTGTCTCTGTCTCTCTCCCTCTCCCTCTCCCTCTCCCTCTCCCTCTCCCTCTCCCTCTCCCTCCCCCCCATTTGTCATCCAGGTCCACTCACATCAAAAGCCAGGCAAGTCCTCTCTCACCAACAGTCTCTGAGAGCAGGCAGTCAGTAATGATGACATCATCAGAGGCGACTTTCAGACTGAAAACACTAATTAGTTCATGGGTTCCCACATGCTCCAACTCAATTGCCCAATTAAGTGAAAATTGCATCAGGCACCCACATTAATCTGGAGTCGGGGGGGAAACACGAAATGCGGATTACACGACCCCAACCCGACCCCAAGAATTTGAGAACAGGAGACAAGCAGAGAAACAGTTACACAAAAAGATTTTTTATTGTCTGGGGGCGATGCCATTGTAATTCAATTAGTTTCTCAAATAATGCTTTCAAATATTGAGCATTAAAAACTGACAGTTTTGTTTGCTGATATTAGGGGCTGGAATTCGCTATTGGGGCAGTTTTGCCTTTGGAGGTAGGTTATGATGGGACTTCCATCTGGCTTTCTGACCGCTCCCATTTATCTGGGTTGGGGGGTCATTAAATATGCAGGCATGTCTCCCGACAGTATCGCCACCACACAGGGGGAGCCTGACGCCGCTAGACAGAAATCCTTGGCAGTGCTGCAAAGAGGCATCCACTGCAACACCAGAAAGGGAAGGCGACGCAATTACAGGAGGCAGAAGCAACCTTGAAGAATTCTTATTTTTTTTTAAAAGGCTGCATCTTCTTCTGGTCCAGGTATGGGGGCAGGAGAGAGGGTGGTCACAACCCAGGCTGTCTTCCTCCAACAGGACCATCAGCAGGATTCCCACTGCTGCTCCATCATGGATCATTACCTTTCTTCTGCGGTACCTGGGGTTACCAGTACTTCAGTGGAGAGACAGGGATATCGTCAGTTTGCCCTAACCCCACACCACTCCCCACTCCCTTCACCGTCATTTAAATAAGGTAGGAGAGCTCAGTGTTGGGTTACCAAATTCCTTGCTGGTGGTGGGGGGAGGGAGGAAAAGTTTTCAATGGCAGTTTCAAGTGCGGTATAGCAAGGGAAAATCAGACCTATATGTTAGAAACTAAGCACAGATATAGGTTCCAAATGATGTTGACTATTGATAGGGTTAGTTAATGCTTCCCAAAATCTAAACAGGAAATCCAAAAAGGAAAATAAAATCCCTTTATGCCCACTTGTCCGCTGCTAGAGAGCTTTTATTGAAGAAAGCAAGGCTCACAGCCTGGATTTTGCGGTGGTAATGATGGCGAAATTGTCAGTGTTCGCCGTCATTACCCCTCTGAAACTGACCGTAACTTCAGGATTTAGCGCATGCGCAGATGAATGCAGAAATCCTGAAGTTTCGGTTAGTCATTCCCTGCTCCGCTACAGGCTGCGCTGTGGAACTCCCCATAGCCAGCAATCAGTGAAATCACTTGAACTGATGAAAACTTCCCCTTTTCTGCAATAATATCGCTGTTAAACACTCCAAAGTTAAGCCTTGTTCAAAGAGGTGTAACTGGGGTTTAAACGGCGTATTGACTGCTGAACAACCATTCTGGCCCTGAAAATCTAATTTTATTTTTGTGGAATGTCAGATTTCTCCATTGTGATAAAAATTACTAGATTTTTAAAATAAATATATATATATTTTTAAGTTTGTTTGATATTTCAGCTTAGCCCCATGTATGTGTCCCAATCTTTATTTCGCTCTCTGTAAATTTTTTTAAAAGTGAACGACAATCAGTGCTTTTTATTTCCTGGTTTGCTGTCTGTGGGAATTCTTCAATGTGATTGGCTGCTTAGACAGCTTGATGACATCACTGCTGCTGTACGCGAGAGATTCCCTTTTGACAGCGCTACAATCAAATTAAGGTTGAGAGAGCTAACGTTGTCGCCACAGAGATTGCAAGATCTTTGTGGGCAGCTTTCTTCAAGGTCAGCGGCGATCGCCGTCGCTTTGCCACTGACCGCAAATTTCGGGCCCACATTCCAAACAGTTGCATTTTCATACTTCTTGGGACTAAACTTATCTCTTTAATTATAGGCAGCATATTATCACATAGGATTACATAGATTATATGGCACAGAAACAGGCCATTCGGCCCAACCAGTCCATGCCGGCGTTTATGAGCCTCCTCCCGTCTTTCCTCATCTAACTCATAACTCTATCAGCGTAACCCTCAGACATGAATGGAAAAAAATCTTACTGAAGCGAGTCCAATAATGAGCATAGAATTATTTTAGATTTTAAATGCTTGATGTAACTAAAAATTACAATTGGTAATGTTTGCAGCATAAGAAATGCGCTTAACTGATGACATAGCTGTAAGATGTAATTATGATTAAAAATGCTTACTGGAGATCGTGTCGTAATGACACTAATGTCAGATTGGAAACTATAATTTTGAAGAGGAAAATAAGCACTAGAAATGTTTGTATGTGGCTTCAAAATATCATTGCTCCTAAAAGAAAACTAGAAATGATAATTAAATTTAACTTAACAGCACTCGATCTGCTTCACTGCCAACAAATCTCTTCGAAAAAGGTGTTAAGTTAAATTTAATTGAATGTATTTGTTGCTGATCAAGGTAAGGGATGGTATTACTTGAAAATTAGGTCATTTTTCATTTTATAGCCAATAATGGTATCAAGCTCTCCTCGGTCACCTTTACCATGGGTTAGGCATGGAGTTTTGCTTCAAAGTCTAACCTTGTGACGTCTCAAACTCCTATCTCAGAACTGCAGTAATGTAGCTTTCCCATTTCTCACACTACCTTTCTGTACAGCCTAAGTGATGTTACTGGATGAGTGCCAATCATAACAATGCAAGGTTAAGGAATACATTGAAAATAAACATGCTTAAATTTGGCTGAATGGATCCAGCTAAATTGCAACTGAGTCTTGAATCAAATTAGTTGGTTTAGGCTCAGATTTCAGAATGGCAGGTTCTTATATTCACATTAGTTTTTAGGGATAACTTAAAGTGCTAATTTTGATTTCCTGCAGAGGCATGATCCCTGCCAAAAGTGTGGCGAGGTGGTACTTCTGCTTGTTTGGGAGTGGATGACCTCACATTTGCCTACATTGAAATCCATTTGCCACAGTTTTGCCCATTCACTTAATCTGTTGATATCCCTTTATAATTTTATGCTTCCATCTACACTGCCTACAATGTCGCCTATCTTTGTGTCATCGGCAAATTTGGATATATGACTTTCTATGCCATCATCTAAGTCGTTAATAAATACAGTGAATAGTTGAGGCCCCAACACAGATCCCTGCGGGACGCCATTAGTCACATCCTGCCAATTTGAGTACCTACCCATTATCCCTACTGCCTGTCTCCTGCCGCTCAGCCAATTTCCTAACCAGGTCAATAATTTGCCATCAATTCCATGGGCTTCTACCTTAGATAACAGTCTCTTATGTGGGACTTTATCCAATGCCTTCCGGAAGTTCATATAAACAACCTCCATAGACATTCCCCTGTCCACTATACAAGTCAGTGGAAGTGTCATCAAACCGTACAGTGCTCTGGTCAAACCAGTACTACGTACAGTTCTGGTCACCAAGAAACAAAGGAGACATTCAAACTCAAGATGCAGTGCAGAGAAGAGTCATAAGGCTGAACCCTATTGTCAGAGGTCTGAGTTATGAGTAAAGACTGAAGAGACTTGGGCTTCTCTACTGGAAAGGAGGCATCCTTTATGGGAAACGGCAGCATACTGGTTATGTTACTGGAATAGTAATCCAGAGGCCTGGACTAATGATCCAGAGACGCAAGTTCATAATCCCACCACAGCAGCTGGGGAATTTAAATTCAGTTAATTAATTAAATCTTGAATAAAAAGATAGTATCACTAATGGTGACCATGAAATTATCAGATTGTCGTAAAAACCCATCTGGTTCACTAATGTTCTTTAGGGAAGGAAATCTGCCGTCCTTACCTGGTCTGGCCTATATGTGACTCCAAACCCACAGCAATGTGGATGAATCTTAACTGCCCTCTGAAATGGCCTAGCAAGCCACTCAGTTGTACAAAACTGCTACGAAAAACAATAATAAGAATAAAACCGGATGGACCACCTGGCATTCGGACACGACAATGGTGCACACAGCCCAGTCGACACTGCAAATTCCTCCTCACTAACATAAGAACATAAGAAATAGGAGCAGGAGTAGGCCATTTGGCCCCTCGAGCCTGCTCTGCCATTCAGTAAGATCATGGCTGATCTTCTACCTCAACTCCACTTACCTGCACTATCCCCATAACCCTTGATTCCCTTAATATCCAAAAATCTATCGATCTCTATCTTGAATGTACTCAACGACTGAGCCTCCACAGCCCTCTGGGGTAGAGAATTCCAAAGATTCACCACCCTCTGAGTGAAGAAATTTCTCCTCATCTCAGTCCTAAATGGCCGACCCCTTATTCTGAGACTGTGATCCCTGGTTCTAGACTCCCCAGCCAGGGGAAACATCCTCCCAGCATCTAACCTGTCGAGCCCTGTAAGAATTTTGTATGTTTCAATGAGATCACCTCTCATTCTTTTAAACTCTAGAGAATATAGGCCAAGTCTACTCAGTCTCTCCTCATAAGACAAGCCCCCCGCTCCCCCCATCCCAGGAATCAATTTGGTGAACCTTGGTTACACTCACTCTATGACAAGTATATCCTTTAGGTAAGGAGACCAAAACTGTACATAATACTCCAGGTGTGGTCTCACCAGGGCCCTATATAATTGTAGTACGATGTCTTTACTCTTATACTCAAATCCTCTTGTAATAACGATCAACATACCATTTGCTTTCCTAATTGCCTGCTGTACCTGCATGATAACTTTCAGTAATTTGTGTACAAGGACACCCAGGTCCCTCTAAACACCAACATTTCCCAATCCCTCACCATTTAAAAAATACTCTGCTTTCCTATTTTTCCTACCAAAGTGGATAACTTTACATTTCTCCACATTATATTCCATTTGCCATGTTCTTGCCCACTCACTTAGTTTGTCTATATCCCCATGAAGCCTCTTTGCATCCTCCTCACAACTTACATTCCCACCCAGCTTTGTATCATCAGCAAACTTGGATATATTACATTTGGTCCCCTCATCCAAATCGTTGATGTAGATTGTGAATAGCTGAGGCCCAAGCATTAGTTACAGCCTGCCAACCCGAAAATGACCCGTTTATTCCTACTCCCTGTTTTCTGTCCATTAACCAATCCTCAATCCATGCTAGTATATTACCCCCAATCCTAACTGGTCTGTAGTTCCCCGTTTTCTCTCTCCCTCCTTTCTTAAATAGTGGGGTTACATTTGCTACCTTCCAATCTGCAGGAACCGTTCTAGAATCTATGAAATTTTGGAAAATGGCAACCAATGCATCCACTATCTCTATAGCCGCTTCTTTCAAAACCCTAGGATGTAGGCCATCAGGTCCAGGGGATTTATTGGCTTTCAGTCCCATTAATTTCTCCAGTACTATTTTTTTATTAATACTAATTTCTTTCAGTTCTTCATTCTAGCTAGACCTTTGGTTCTCCATTATTTCCAGGAATATTTTTGCGTCGTCTTCCGTGAAGACAGACACAAAGGGCTGGATTTTACTCACCGAGACGAGTTGGGGGCGGGGCTGCTGCCTTCCGGGTTGTAGTCCCGCCCCCAGCGACGTCTGACGCACAGACGCTATTTTCCCCTGATTGGCCTTGTTAAGTCCTCCGTGCGAGCTTGCTGGCAAATTAAGGGAAAGCCGGTGTCAGGTGAGGTCAGTTGATGACGCTTCATCTGCCAGTTTTCTTAAAGGCACATGAACTATAAATTTTTGACAGATGATTTGACAGTGTTTGACAGCATTGAGGTGCAGTCAAACACTGACAATCACTGTACAAAGATGAGCCCTTTCACCCGGGCTCTCCAATGACTCTCTCCTTAGGATGAAACAGATGGCAGCTGCAGGTGAGGGTACAGAAGCAATCTGTCACTTCTCCCTTTGAGGTGAGGCCACACAAACACTTCAAAGCTTGTCACCTACAGAAAAATCTAAACACGTTAAAAATGACTTTCCCAACATTTCCTTACCTCTGATACTCACCAGTGTCCCATTGCATCCTTCACGCCAGTTCTGCAGCTGTCATCTGTACACGAACAGTACAACACACCCACAGCATGCCTCACTTACCCTGGCGGGGTTCCCCGACGTCGGGAAGCCTGCAGCAGAAGTCTCAAAATTGGAAAAAGCTTCTTAACTGCCTGTTAACTACCTGTTAACAGGCAGTTAAGTGGCTATAATCCTCTTCCCGCCGCTAGGAGTCGGGTCCCTGCGCAAATCGGGGACCCGACTCCCGGGAAGATTGGTTGGAGACGGGTTAGGAGCGGGTTCGGAACCCGCACCCATTCTTTTTGACTTTCTTAGCAGTCCCACCTCCAAACCCGCCTCCTCAGAGCTGGTAAAATCCAGCCCAAAGTATTTGTTTAATTTCTCTGCCATTTCCTTATTCCCCATTATAATTTCTCCTGTCTCAGCCTGTAAGGGACCCACATTTACTTTCGCTAATCTTTTCATAGAATCATAGAAAGTTACAGCGCGGAAGGAGGCCATTTTGGCCCATCATGTCCGCAGCGGCCAACAAAGAGCTATCCAGCCTAATCCCACTTCCCAGCTCTTGGTCCGTAGCCCTGCAGGTTAGAGCATCCCAAGTGCACATCCAAGTACTTTTTAAATGTGGTTAGGGTTCCTGCCTCTACCACCCTTTCAGGCAGTGAGTTCCAGACCCCCACAACCCTCTGGGTGAAGACATTTCCCCTCAAATCCCCTCTAAACCTTCCCCCAATTACTTTAAATCTGTGCCCCCTGGTTTTTGACCCCTCTGCTAAGGGAAATAGGTCCTTTCTATCCACTTTATCTATGCCCCTCATAATTTTATACACCTCAATAAGGTCTCCCCTCGGCCTCCTCTGTTCCAAGGAAAACAGACCCAGCCTATCCAGTCTTTCCTCATAGCTAAGATTCTCTACTTCCTTGTAAATCTCCTCTGTAGCCTCTCTAGTGCAATCACATCTTTCCTGTAATGTGGTGACCAGAACTGCACGCAATACTCTAGCTGAGGCCTAACTAGTGTTTTATACAAAATAACAACAGAAAACGCTGGAAAAACTCAGCAGGCCAGGCAGCATCCGTGGAGAGAGAAAGAGAGTTAACGTTTCAGGTCGATGACCTTTTGTCAGAACTGGGAAGAGCCGGAAATCAAATAGATTTAAGGCCAGGGTAAAGCTGGGAAAAGGGGGAGGGGATAAAAGAACAAAGTGGGAGATGAAGAGACATTAAGAGATATGCAAGGCTAGAGGTGGTGTTAATGTGACAGATTAAGGCTGAAAGAAGTGTGAAATCCACTGGCAGAATGAAGGACAGCTGCCACCTTCTAGGAGGAAAAAAAAGGTGGGGGGGGGGCAAATAAAAGGGTGGAAAAAATAAAATATAAATGTGATTGGAGCTGAGGTTATGATCTAAAATTGTTGAACTCGATATTGAGTCCAGAGGGCTGTAGCGTGCCTAAACGAAAGATGAGGTGCTGTTCCTCGAGCTTACGCTGCGCTTCCGTGGAACAGTGTAATAGGCCGAGGACGGTGAGGTCAGAGTGGGAGTGAAGCGGTGAATTAAAGTGACAGGCGACCGGGAGCTCGGGGTCCCCCTTACGGACTGAACGGAGGTGTTCCGCAAAGCGGTCACCCAATCTGCGTTTGGTCTCCCCAATGTAGAGGAGACCACATCGTGAGCAGCGAATACAGTATACTAAATTGCAGGAAGTACAAGTAAATCGCTGTTTCACCTGGAAGGGGTGTTTGGGGCCCTGGACAGTGGGAAGAGGGGAGGTGTAAGGGCATGTGAGTGTTTTATACAGTTGAAGCATAACCCCCCTGCTCTTGTATTCTATGCCACAGCTAATAAAGGCAAGCATTCCGTATGCCTTCTTAACCACCTTATCTACCTGGCCTACTACCTTCAGGGATCTGTGGACATGCACTCCAAGGTCCCTTTGTTCCTCTACACTACTCAGTGTCCTACCAGTTAATGTGTATTCCCTTTCCTTGTTAGCCCTCCCCAAATGCATTACCTCACACTTCTCCGGATTGAATTCCATTTGCCACTGTTCTGCCCACCTGACCAATTTATTGATATCTTCCTGCAGTCTACAGCTTCCTTATTCAGTATCAACCACACAGCCGATTTTAGTATCATCTGCAAACTTCTTAATCATACCCCCTATATTCAAGTCAAGATCGTTGATATATACCACAAAAAGCAAGGGACCTAGTACTGAGCCCTGCGGAACCCCACTGGAAACAGCCTTCCAGTCACAAAAACACCCATCAACCATTACCCTCTGTTTCCTGTCTCTGAGCCAGTTTTGAATCCAACTTGACACTTTGCCCTGGATCCCATGGGCTTTTAACTTCGTGACCAGTCTGCCATGTGGAACCTTATCAAAAGCCTTGCTAAAGTCCATATACACTACATCAGACACACTACCCTCATCTACCCTCCTTGTTACCTTCTCAAAAAATTCAATCAAGTTCGTCAGACACGACCTTCCCTTAACAAATCCGTGCTGACTATCCTTGATTAATCCATGTCTTTCTAAATGAAGATTTATCCTGTCCTTCAGAATTCTTTCCAATAATTTTCCCACCACCGAGGTTAGGCTGACTGGCCTGTAATTACTCGGTCTATCCTTTTCTCCCTTTTTAAACAAGGGTACCACATTAGCAGTCCTCCAGTGCTCCGGCACCACACCTGAAGCCAGAGAGGATTGAAAAATGATGGTCATGGCCTCTGCTATTTCCTCTTTTGCTTCACTTAACAGCCTGGGATACATTTCATCCGGGCCTGGGGATTTATCCACTTTTAAAGCTGCTGAACCCCTTAACACTTCCTCGCTCACTATGTTTATTTCATCTAATATTTCACACTCTTTCCCCCCCCCCCCCCGATAGCAATATCTGCTTCGCCCCTCTCCTTTGTGAAAACAGACTCAAAGTATTCATTAAGAACCCTACCGACGTCTCCCGCCTCCACACACAGATTACCCTCATGATCTCTAAAAGCCCTACCCTTTTTTTAGTTATCCTCTTACTCTTAATATATTTATAAAACATCTTTGGGTTTTCCTTGATTTTACTTGCCAAGAATTTTTCATGCTCTCTCTTTGCTTTCCTAATATCATTTTTTATTTGCACCCCTGCACTTTCTGTACTCCTCTAAAGATTCTGGGGTATTTAGCCCTCGGTATCTGTCATACGCCTCCCTTTTTATCTTTATCCTACCCTGTATGTCTCTAGACATCCAGGGGGCTCTAGATTTGTTAGTCCCACCTTTTTTCTTTAAGGGCACATGTTTGGTCTGAACCCTCCGGATCTCCTCCTTGAATGCCTCCCACTGCTCTGACACTGATTTACCTTCAAGTAGCTGTTTCCAGTCCACTATGGCTAAATCCCCTCTGAGCTTAGCAAAATTTGCTTTTCCCCAATTTAGAATTTTTATTCCTGGTCTATCCTTGTCCTTTTCCATAACTATCTTAAATCTAACAGAATTATGGTCACTAGCACCAAAATACTCCCCCACTGTTACGTCTTCTACCTGCCCAGCTTCATTCCCTAAAACTAAGTCCAGAACCGCCCCCTCCCTTGTTGGGCTTGCTACATACTGGCTAAAAAAGTTCTCCTAGTTGCATTTTAGGAATTCCGCACCTTCTATACCATTCACGCTAATTTTATCCCAGTTAATATTGGGGTAGTTGAAATCCCCTACTATTACTGCCCTATAGTTTTTGCACTTCTCAGAAATTTGTCTACATATTTGTTCTTCTCTCTCCCTCTCACTGTTTGGGGGTCTGTAGTACACTCCCAGCAGTGTGATCGCCCCTTTTTTGTTTTTCAATTCGACCCATATGGCCTCGTTTGATGATCCCTCCAACATATCATCCCTCCTCACAGCTGTAATAGTTTCTTTAATCAATACAGCAACCCCCCCCCTCCCTTTTTACCTCCCTCTCTATCCTGTCTGAATATCCTGTAACCAGGAATGTTGAGCTGCCATACCTGCCGCTCTTTCAGCCACGTCTCTGTAATAGCTATAATATCATAGTCCCAAGTTTCTACCTGTGCCCTTAGCTCATCCGCCTTGTTCGCTATACTCCTTGCATTGAAGTATATACCATTTAGTACAGGCAAACCTCCTTGTTGACTACTATCTAGCCCTTGATTCCTCTGTCTTTCCAATTTCGTTTCCACGTTTTTGTTTTCCAATTTCAGTTTTTCTTCCCTCCCTATTGACTCTATACTTAGGTTCCCATCCCCCTGCCAAGCTAGTTTAAACCCTCCCCAACAGCACTAGCAAACCCTCCCACGAGGATATTGGTTCCATTCCCGTTGAGGTGCAACCCATCTGGCTTGTAGAGGTCCCACCTCCCCCAGAAACGGTTCCAATTCCTCAGGAATCTGAAGCCCTCCCTCCTACACCATCTCTCCAGCCATGCATTCATCTGCTCTATCTTCCTATTTCTGTACTCACTAGCACATGGCACTGGTAGTAATCCGGAGATTACTACCTTTGAGGTCCTGCTTTTTAACCTCTTTCCTAGCTCCCTAAACTCTGCCTGCAGGACCTCATCCCTCTTCCTACCTATGTCGTTGGTACCGATATGGACCACGACCTCTGGCTGTTCACCCTCCCCCCTCAGAATGCCCTGCAGCCGTTCAGCGACATCCTTGACCCTGGAACCAGGGAGGCAACATACCATCCTGGAGTCACGTCTGCGGCCGCAGAAACACCTGTCTGCTCCCCTAACGATTGAATCCCCTATCACTATTGCTCTCCCTCTCCTCTTCCCCCCCGGCCTGTGCAGCTGAGCCTTCCATGGTGCTGTGGACTTGGCTCTGGCTGCACTCCCCAGAGGAACCATCGCCCTCACCAGTACTCAGCACTGAATACTGGTTGGTGAGCAAGATGGGCTCAGGGGACTCCTGCACTACCTGCCTGGTCCTCCTCTTCTGTCTGATGGTAACCCATTCCCCCTCTGCCTGCATACTCTTAAGCTGCGGGGTGACCACCTCCCGAAACGTGCTATCCACGTAGCTCTCAGCCTCACGGATGCACAGCAGTGACTGCAGTCGTCGCTCAAGCTGCGTAACCCGGTGCTCGAGCTGCTGTAGCTGGCGACACTTCCCGCACATGTGGTCGTCCAGACCACGGGAGGTGTCCAGGACTTCCCACATGGCACAGGATGTGCATTCCACAGGTGTGAGCTGCCCTGCCATACCTCTAATTAACCTCTAATTTACTAACCTAGCTGGAATAAACTTAAAAACTTTAAGAAAGCCAAGTAAAAACACTTACCAGATACTCACCAATCAGCTCCCTCCCCTTGTGCTGACATCACTTTTGACTTCTGACGTCACTCTCTGAAAATTCTGCCGGTGCTGAGTTGGTACCGCCGCCGCCTCGCCGCTATTCCCAGGTCTGCACTGCCGCCGCTGCTGCTGCTGCTCTGGGGCCCACCTGCGCCTCAGGCTCTCTTTAAACCGCCGCTCCACCCAGGTCCGCACTGCCGCCACTGCTGCTAGCCCTTCTCCTTTTTTCCTTTTTACATACCTATAGAAGCTTTTACTGTCTGTTTTTATGCCTCCAGCTAGTTTACTCTCTCATTCTATTTTCTCTTTCTTTATCAATTTCTTGGTCCTCCTTTGCTGAATTCTAAAATTCTCCCAATTATCAGGCTTACTATTCTTTTTGGCAACATTATAAGCCTCTTCCTTTGATCTAATGCTATCTTTAACTACTCTTGTTAGCCACGGTTGGACCACTTTTTCTGTGGGGTTTTTGTGTTTTAAAGGTATGTATATTTATTGTAAATTATGTATTAATTCTTTAAATGCTACCTTAGCCAACTCGCCCCTCATACCTACGTAGTTTGCTTTGTTTAGATTTAAGACCCTCGTTTCAGATTTAACTAAATCACTTTCAAGCTTAGTGTAAAATTCTATCATATTATGGTCACTCTTCCCTAAGGGCCCCTTTACTACAAGGTTATTAATGAACCCTTTCTCATTGCACAATACGAGATCTAAAATAGCCTGTTCCCTAGTGGGCTCCGCAACATACTGATCTAGAAAACTATCTTGCATACATTCCCTGAATTTGTCCACCACACTATTACAGCAAATTTGGTTTGCCCAGTCTATATGTATATTAAAGTCCCCCATGATTACTTTATTACCCTTGTTACATGCTCCTCTAATTTCCTGATTTATACACTGCCCTACATTACAACTACTGTTTGGGGGCCTATAAACAACTCCCACCAATGTTTTTTGCCCCTTGCTGTATCTTTGCTCCATGAAACTGATTCTACTTCTTCAATTTTGGAGCTAAGATCCTTTCTCTCTACTGTCTTTATCCCATCCTTTATTATCAGGGCTAACTAACCCCCCTCCTTTTCCATTTTGCCTATCTCTTCTAAAAGTTAAGTATCCTGGAATATTTATTTCCCAACCTTGGCCACATTGCAACCATGTTTCCGTTATGGCTATTAGATCAAACCTATTAATTTCTATCTGCGCTATTAATTCATCTATTTTATTGCGAATGCTTCGTGCATTCAGATATAGTGCCTTTAGCTTCGACTTATTTCTCTTTTTCCCTGATGTCACCTCAGTCACTGATGCCTTATTACCTTTGTTACTCTCTCTGTCCCTTCCTGACCCACTCTGCTTATTTTTACCCAAAACTCTACTCTGCTCTAGAGCCTTGACATTTCTCTCGCTGCTTTTAAATTTACTCTTTCCTGAATCCTCCCCCCCCCCCCCCCCATTAGTTTAAAGCCCTGTCTACTGCCCTAGTTATTCAGTTCGCCAGGAGACTGGTCCCATAAGAACATAAGAAATAGGAGCAGGAGTAGGCCATTTGGCCCCTCGAGCCTGCTCCGCCATTCAATAAGATCATGGCTGATCTGATCTTGGCCTCAACTCCACTTTCCTGCCTGCTCCCCATAACCCTTGACTCCCCTATAGTTCAAAAATCTGTCTATCTCCACCTTAAATATATTCAATGACCCAGCCTCCAGAGCTCTCTGGGGAAGAGAATTCCAAAGATTCACGATCCTCTGAGAGAAGAAATTCCTCCTCATCTCCGTTTTAAATGGGCGACCCCTTATTCTGAAACTATGCCCCCTAGTTCTGGATTCCCCCACGAGGGGAAACATCCTCTTTGCATCTACCCTGTCGAGCCCCCTCAGAATCTTATATGTTTCAATAAGAACACCTCTCATTCTTCTAAACTCCAATGAGTATAGGCCCAACCTGCTAAACCTTTCTTCATAAGACAACCCTCTCATCTCAGGAATTAACCTAGTGAACCTTCTCTGAACTACCTCCAATTCAAGTATATCCCTCCTTAAATAAGGAGACCAAAACTGTATGCAGTACTCCAGGTGTGGTCTCACCAACGCCTTGTACAGTTGCAGCAAGACTTCCCTACTTTTATACTCCATCCCCCTTGCAATAAAGGCCAATATTCCATTTGCCTTCCTAATTACTTGCTGTACCTGCATGCTAACTTTTTGTGTTTCATGTACAAGGACCCCGCGATCCCTCTGTACCACAGCATTCTGTAGTCTCTCTCCATTTAAATAATAATTTGCTTTTTTATTCTTCCTACCAAAATGGATAACCTCACATTTTTCCACATTGTACTTCATCTGCCAAATTTTTGTCCACTCACTTAACCTATCTATATCCCTTTGCAGATTCTTTGTGACCTCCTCAAAACTTGCTTTCCCACCTATCTTTGTATCATCAGCATATTTGGCTACATTACACTCGGTCCCTTAATCCAAGTAATTAATATAGATTGTAAATAGTTGAGGCCCCAGCACTGATCCCTGTGGCACCCCACTAGTAACAGTTTTCCAACCTGAAAATTACCCATCTCTGTTTTCTGTTAGTTAGCCAATCCTCTATCCATGCTAATATATTACCCCCAACACCGTGAGCTCTTATCTTGTGCAGTAACCTTTTATGTTGCACCTTATTGAATGCCTTCTGGAAATCCAAATTCACTACATCTACTGGTTCCCCTTTATCCACCCTGCTCGTTACATCCTCAAAGAACTCTAGCAAATTTGTCAAACAAAGATTTCCCTTTCATCAAACCATGTTGACTCTGCTTGATTGTATTATGATTTTCTAAATGTCCTGCTACTACTTCCTTAATAATGGACTCCAGCATTTTCCCAATGACAGATGTTCGGCTAACTGGCCTATAGTTTCCTGCTTTCTGTCTCCCTCCTTTCTTGAATAGGGGTGTTACATTTGTGGTTTTCCAATCCGCTCGGGACCTCTCCAGAATCCAGGGAATTTTGGTAGATTACAACCAATGCATCCACTATCTCTGCAGCCACTTCTTTTAAGACCCTAGGATGCAGGCTACCAGGTCCAGGGGACTTGTCAGCCTTTAGTCCCATTAGTTTGCCTAGTACTTTTTCTCTAGTGATAGTGATTGTTTTAAGTTACCCCCTCCCTATAGCCCCTTGATTATCTATTATTACTGGAATGCTTCTTGTGTCTTCTACCATGAAGATCGATACAAAATATTTGTTCAAAGTCTCTGCTATTTCCCTGTTTCCCATTATTAATTCCCCAGTCTCATCCTCTAAGGGACCAACGTTGACTTTAGCTACTCTCTTCCTTTTTATATACCTGTAGAAGCTGTTACTGTCTGTTTTTATATTTCTTGCTAGTTTACTCTCATAATCTATCTTCTCCCTCTTTATTTTTTTTTAGTCGTCCTTTGCTGGTTTCTAAAAATTTTCCAATCCTCTAATCTGCTTGTCCCGATGCCAATTTGCGTGTGGCTCAGGTAACAATCCAGAGATTATTACCTTTGAGGTTCTGATTTTTAATTTGGATCCTAGCTCCTCAAATTCCCTCAGCAGAACCTCATTTCTAGTCCTATCTATGTCGTTGGTTCCTATGTGGACCACGACAACTGGATCCTCCCCCTCCCACTCCAAGTTCTTCTCCAGCCACGAGGAGATGTCTTTAACCCTGGAACTCTCGGTCACGGCTGCAGAGAACCGTATCTATCTCCCTGACAATACTATCCCCTACCCCAACTACATTCCCTTTCACTCCCCCCACTTGAATGGCCTCCTGCACCATGGTGCCATGGTCAGCTTGCTCATCCATCCTGCCGGCTTTTCCCTCATCCACACAGCCAGCAAGAACCTCATACCTGTTGGACAAGGGCAAAGGCTGAGGCTCCTCCAGCACTGCACTTGGGGTCCCCTTACCTGCCTGAGTTACAGTCACACCCTCCTGTCCCTGACCACTACCTAACCTAAGGGATGTGACTGCCTCCTGGATCAAAGTGTCCAGGTAACTCTCCCCATCCCTGATGCCCCGCAATGTCTGCACCTCAGACTCCAGCTTAAAAACTCTAAGCTGAAGTTCCTCAAGATGCAGGTACGTACAGCAAACGTGGTTGTCCGGGATCACAATGCTCTCCACAAACTCCCACATGCTGCAGTTGCGGCACACCACCTGCACTGCCATCCCTATATGACCTTGTTCTATTTAATTAAATTTGTAATTAGGTAACTTCGTTTACAGTGTAGTTTCTTGATTACTTAATTGATCTAGATTAAGTTATGGGTACTGAAATTAAATATCTACCTGTAACACAAAGCACTACAAGTAGTGCAGGCACAAAGCAGCAACTCCTTCCCCCTCTTCTCCGAATTCCCATTCTTTCCCAATTCCCAAATAAAACACTCTGTTTAAGTACACTCCATTTTAATCCTGCTCTGTGCAGACCGCTCAGCAGACTTGTGTCAAAATTGGGAGAGCTGTCCCACAGGCTAGTCAAGCCACAGCCTGACATAGTCATACTCACAGAATCATACCTTTCAGCCAATGTCTCAGACTCCTCCATCACCATCCCTGGGTATGTCCTGTCCCACCAGCAGGACAGATCCACCAGAGGTGGCGGCACAGTGGTATACAGTCGGGAGGGAGTGGCCCTGGAAGTCCTCAACATCGATTCTCTCTCCTCGCTCATCCCCTCTCCTCTCCTCTCTCTCTCCCCTTCGATCCGCTATCCTCCCGCCCCCACTTCGATCCCCTCTTCTCCCCTCCCCCCCCGCCCCTGCCACCAACCCAATCCCCTGACCTTCTCCGCACGGAACCGAGGGAAGCGTGGCGGTGCAGGCTGCTATCGCTGTACCGTTTGGTACTATGCATGCGAAACCGGATCGAGTGTGAATGCGCAGTACCAAACGGGCACGCGTGCGCAGAAGGAGTCAAAAATGCATTGCAAATAATCACTCCGAACAAAAGATGGGTCTAGAGGAGGTGCAAATGGGAATAGCAGAATCACCAGTAACAGCTGACGTCCGAAAAAATGGGGGCAGAGGTTGTGATCTGAAATTGTTGAACTCAATCTTGAGTCCGGAAGGCTGTAAAGTGCTTAATAGAAAGATGAGGTGCTGTTCCTCGAGCTTACATTTAAACAGTCTAGGAGACCAAGGACAGAGAGGTCAGAGTGGGAGTGGAGGGGAGAATTAAAGTGACAGGCTACCAGAAGATCGGGGTCACGCTTGCGGACTGAACGGAGATGTTCCGCAAACTGGTTACCCAATACGCATTTCTGCCAGTGCATTTCACACTTCATTTAGCCTCAACCTGTTACATCAACACCTCCTCTTGCCTTGATTATCTCTTAATGTCTCTCAAGGTCTCCTAATCTCTCCTTTTGTTCTTTCATCCCCTCCCCCTTTTCCCAGCTTTATGCTTGCTTTAAATCTATTTCATTTCCTGCTTTTTTCCAGTTCTGACGAAAGGTCTTCGACCTGAAACGTTAACTCTGTTTCTCTCTCCACGGATGCTGCCTGGCCTGCTGAGTTTTTCCAGCGTTTTCTGTTGTTATTACGCATTTTGTCTCCCCAATGTAGAGGAGACTGCATCGTGAACAGCGAATACAGTATACTAAATTGAAAACAGTACAAGTAAATCGCTGTTTCACCTGGAAGGAGTGTTTGTGGCCCTGGATGGTGGGAAGGGAGGAGATAAAAAGGTTGGTGTCGCATCTCCTGCGCTTGCATGGGAAGGTGCCATGGGAAGGGAAGTGGGTGTTGGGGGTGATAGAAGAGTGGACCAGGGTGTTGCGGAGGGAGCGGCCTATTCCGAATGCTGAAAGGGGAGGATGGGGGAAGATGTGTTTGGTAGTGGGATCACGTTGGAGGTGGCGGAAATGGTGGAGGATGATCCGTTGAATGTGGAGGCTGGTGGAGTGGAAGGTGAGGACAAGGGGAATCCTATCGTGGTTCTGGGAGGGAGGGGAAGGGGTAGGGGTGAGAGCAGAAGTGCTGGAAATGGAATGGACGCGTTCGAGGGCTCTGTCAATCATGGTGGAGGGGAATCCTCGGTTAAGGAAAAAGGAAGACATATCGGAAGCACTGGTATGGAAGGTGGCATCGTCAGAGCAGATGCGACGGAGGCGGAAAAACTGGGAGAATGGAATAGAGTCCTTACAGGAAGCAGGGTGGGAGGAAGTGTAGTCAAGGTAGCTGTAGGAGTCAGTGGGCTTATAGTGGATATTGGTCGATAGCCTATCCCCAAAAATGGAGATAGAGAAGTTGAGGAAAGGAAGAGTCGGAGATGAACCATGTGAAGGCGAGGGAAGGGTGGAAATTGGAAGCAAAGTTGATTAAATTTTCCAGTTCGGGGCGAGACCAGGAAACAGCACTGATAGAAACATAAAAAAATAGGAGCAGGAGTAGGCCATTCGGCCCTTTGAGCCTGCTCCGCCATTCAATATGATCATGGCTGATCCTCTATCTCAGTACCATATTCCCGCTCTCTCCCCATAATGCCTTTTGTGTCTAGAGAATTCCACAGGTTCACCACCCTCTGAGTGAAGAAATTTCTTCTCATCTCAGTCCTAAATGTCCTACCCCGTATCCTGAGACTGTGACCCCTCGTTTTAGACCCCCCAGCCAGGGGAAACATCCTCCCTGCATCCAGTCTGTCTAGCCCTGTCAGAATTTTATACGTTTCAATGAGATCCCCTCTCATTCTTCTAAACTTTAGTGAATACAGGCCTATTCGACCCAATCTCTCCTCATACGACGGTCCTACCATCCCAGGAATCAGTCTGGTGAACCAGACGTGATACAGTCATCAATGTACTGGTGAGGGAGGGGACCTCAGTAGGACTGGAACAAAGAATGTTCCACATATCCCACAAAAAGGCAGGCATAGCTAGGACCCATATGGATTCCCATAGCAACACCTTTTATTTAGAGGAAGTGAGTGGAGTCAAAAGAGAAGTTGTTCAATTTAAGAACAAGTTCAGCCAGGCGGAGGAGGGTGGTGGTGGATGGGGACTGGTTGGGCCTCTGTTCAAGGAAGAAGCGGAGAGCCCTCAGGCCATCCTGGTGGAGTTGGAGGTGTAGAGGGATTTGACGTCTGTGGTGAAAAGGAGACGGTTAGGGTCAAGAAACTGGAAACTGTTAAAGTGGCGGAGGGTGTCGGAAGAGCCACAGATGTAGGTAGGAAGAGACTGGATAAGGGGAGGAAAAAATAGGGTCGAGCTAGGAAGAAATGCATTCTGTGAGGCAAGAACAGGCTGAAACGATCGGTCTACCAATGCAGTCCTGTTTCTGGATCTTGGGAAGGCGGTGGAAGCGGGCTGTGTGGGGTTGGAGGACTATGAGGTTGGAGGCCGTGGAGGGAAGATCTCCAGAGGAGATGAGGTCAGTGACAGTCTTGGAAACGATGGCTTGATGTACTTTGATGAACAATTCAAAGGCTGTTGTACTTTCTGACTGTCTGAAATCAATTGTTGGATCAGTCAAAATATTTTAAGCTCAATGTCTACAAAGCCAAATCCCTCTCTTTCAGTTTTGGGCAGCTCCCATGCACCTTTTACTCCAACTCTGTCAATCTCCCAGCTACCCTCTCAGGCTGAATCTAGTACTGCACAACCTGTTTTACCTTGAACTGAATTTTTTAACTCCATACCAAGTCCATCACCAAGATGGCATTTTTTTACCCCTGGACATTGACTGTTTATGCCCTACCTTTCCCCGACTGCTACTGAAATTATAATCCATGCTTTTATCATTTTGGCAATTAAATTCTCAAATAGTCTCCACCACCACTCTTCACAAATTTCAGCTAATCCAGAACTCTTCTGCCTGTGTCCTCTCCTGCACAAAGTCCTGCATGCCCATCACTCTCATCCTCACCACTGGCTCCCTGAGCCCCAGCAAATTGACTTCAAGATACTCAACTTCATCATGAATCCTTCTGTGGTTTGGCTCCACACTTTCTAGGCAATCTGCTCCAGCCATACATCCCTGCTTGCACCCTCTGCTGCTCTGACTCCACATTACTGCTTGCTGCCCTCTGGAATTCCATCTCAAAATCGCTTTGTCTTGCTACTACACTACTTGTCTTCAAAACCTCTCACATCTTTGACCACCACTCTAATCTTCTTTTCCTGCTCAGTCTCCACCTCTTTTTCTAGTAAAGCACTCTGAAACATTCTATAATCTGTGGATCACAATATGAAGCATCTCATTATTATAATGGGAACAGGGCTATCATAAGGTTATGATTAGTGAGAGAGTCAACTATTTTCATTGCAATGAGAATGCCAGGACAGCTCTACTACCATTGCACACTGTCTCACTGAGAGTGGGACTGAGAAGCAACTGCAGCAGTGAACAACACCAAGTTAGGAATGGCCATGGAGCAGGAGAAAGGTTAGAAACATGCAGGAAAGTTGCACAGAAATACCTTTAGTTTAATTCTGAATTATAGCAACCCCATTTAGATTGGGGTTGCCAATTTTAACTGCAGTTTTTTTTATGCAGCATTGCAACCAGTCCCTTACTGGATTAACAGATGTAGATAATTTAAACAAAAGTAATAGAAGGAAGTTATTTTGCATGTAATTAACCAGTTGCTGTGATCTTTTGCACATGGGCGTAACTTTCTTTTAATAAACAGATGAACTGCGTTTCCATGACCGCTTACTGAAAAAATTCACTGCACGATGGGTACTGAACCACACCAATTAGGAGGGCTTTCCCCAATGGATCAGTGGCTAGATGTGATATAGACAGATAGGATTTGATAGATGTGATACAGATAGGAAGGATCCATGTTTAATCCCCAGTCTGTGCTCGACTGTGTCAGATTGGACACCAAAAATGCATCTTTATAGTATGAGAACAGGATTGAGCTCAGTCCCCCACGTTAATTAGCCTACCAACACTCGGGGGTTGGGGGGGGAATTAGTCTATGCCAGTAGCACCAAATGGGTTCCTAGTGAACTGGCACTCCGTTTTACACCATACTCGAATTTCTTTTCCATTGAGTCCAATTTATGGTATAAAACGGGCTGCCTGATTCGCTATGAGCCCTTTTCACGTTACTGGCGTTGACCAATTCCATGCCCTCATTGTCTGTGTTCACACATGAAGAATGTCCAGTTAGATGATATATTGGAGCTAGAATCATAACCTAGCACCAATCACCATCTTCAATAGAGAAGGAGAGAAGATTTGAGGGGAAAATAAAGGAAGGCCAAAAGTATGTTTTAAATTTGTGTTCTGAATGTGGGCGATGCAGGCAAGGCCACATTTTTGTCCATCTCCAGTTGCCCTGTGAATATGATGGACCTTCTTTTTAAACCACTGCAGTCCTTGTATTGATGATGCCCCTACAAAGGTTACTTTGATAGTAACTTCCTTCCCCCTGCGACCTCTACCACTGAGAGGGACAAGAGCAGCATCATCTCCAATTCCCTCGCCAAGTTACACACCATCCTGACTTGGACTTGTATCGCCATTCCTTCAATGTTGCTGGGTCAACATCCTGGAATTCCCTACCTAACACCATTATGGGAGCACCAGTTCAAAGAGAAGGCCCACTACCACCTTCCCTGTACAACTACGATGGGCAATTAATGCAGCCTTGCTAGCATCACCCACATCCCAAGAACAGATAAAAAGAAATGGTAGGTAGAGAGTTGCACAATTTTGACCCAGCAACAATGAAAGAATGATGTGTGACTTGGACGGGAAGTTTCATCTCTAGTCTGCATTGAGTTGGCTCATCTCTACCAGGGTGGTGATAGGAGTGCTGGAATTGGTTTCAGCACCTCTGAGCAGGGAGAAACAAAATCAGCCAGGGGTCCTGCTGCTGATGACAGTACAGTGACTCTTAATGATGCCCCCACATAGTTGCAAAAGCATCCGTACACAACTGTCTAGGAACACACGTGAAAAATAGCTGCTTGGATAAGATACTGGAGAAATGATGGCATCCATAAAACCTTACCCCAGCATGAATCAGTGCTTCAGAAGAGAAGAGCAAAATAATGGTGGGAGGGTGGAAGAAAAAAAAAATGAATTGTAGCTTGTGTGATTGAGTAGGTTTGGCATAACCTCCTGTTGTTGACATACAATAGACAG
Organism: Squalus acanthias; assembly: GCA_030390025.1. NCBI lineage: Eukaryota > Metazoa > Chordata > Chondrichthyes > Squaliformes > Squalidae > Squalus > Squalus acanthias. The sequence goes on along the minus strand of CM059425.1, from coordinate 17,130,287 downwards.
AGCAACAAGGAGCCAGTTTTACACCCTGTTATTTCCTGATGCAAACTTGTTGGGTTAATGACTTCAGTCCTTGAGCACATCCAAGATGTGCTGCTGCCAACTGGGATCAGTGCATACATTCTTGATAGTGTGCGCTTCGTGGAACAATTAGACTAAAGGGAACATTTTTTCTTTCCTCAGTAGTGTTGCCATTCGAGGCTTTCGCTTTATATTATTTCACTGCTACTCCTGTCAGCTTTGTGGCTTATTAATTGTAAATACAATAATTGTTATGACTATTTACTAGACATTAAGTGAAAAAATAAAGCATGTGCATTTTGGTTGTTTTTCTTGTGTAATTGAACCCTTCTGGAATTATTTTTTTTTAAACCAAATTGGGAGCCTTGCAGCCCTAATGTTGTTATGATTTTGGTCCTGTTTCAGATGAGGATGAGTGCTTGACTTCTGGCATTTGTGCCAATGGGAATTGTATCAATATGGATGGAACTTACAGATGCATTTGTAACCAAGGTTTTGAACCTGTGACAGACCAGAAGAGCTGCCGAGGTATGTGAACATTTTCAAATAAGTCCAATACAATCCAGACCATTTGACTCAGGAGTTCTCAACATGTGGCCCTTGCACCAAAACTGACCCGCAAACTCCTTTTACCCAACTCATTGTTTCTTCTTTGCATGCTTGTGCATTATGCTGATTCCTGCCTCGGCTCTTTAAAATTCCCAGGCCTGGAGGATTGGAAAAGGCTGTGCTCGGACTAGTGGGTTTAGACTAATCAGGAATCTGTCTTTACCAGTTCTCCGGGCCTAGGAAGTTTGAAAAGCTGAGCCTGAAGCTTTCAAGTAGTAAAACTTTGCAATGGAGGATGGTCACACAACTGGTGGCTGCCATGACAAAGGAAAAATCAGCAGAGGCAAAGTGAGCAGTGGGGAGGAAGCAATGGTTGGGACATTGGGTGTCGGTGGACCAGACAAGACATGGTGGTAGAAGAGGGCAGCAGATGAAGAGAGAGTTGACCAAACCTGGCCAGCAAGTGGAGAGCAAAAAGGTAAGTAAGGTTCAGGCAGCGAATCAATTTTTGAAGGGGAAGTTTCTTCTAAAAATCTCTATTAAATCCACTCTTGGCCTTCCCTGCGGCGATAGAAATAGTCACACTATCTGAAATCTGTCCTCATAACTAGTTTCCCATCCCTGACGTCATCCTGGTGATTTTATGCTGTATGCTCTCTTTGGCTTTAATGTCCTTTTTGTAATGCGACACCAAAAATTGTACGCAACACTCAGTGGCCTAACCAATGTTTTGTACAAATTTATCATTATTTCTTTACTCTTGCACTCTATGCCCCTATTTATAAATTCCAAAATGCTGTTAACCTTTTTTATGGCTTTACTTGCATACACACTTTAAGGGAATGTTTTTGAACCCCGAGACCTCTCTGCTCATACACCCTTCAGTGTCTTTCCATTAGTGTATACTCCCATTCCTTGTTCTTTCTCCAACTGATCCACATTAAATTGCATCTGTCACCTGGCCCCTAATCTGTCCATCTCTTCCTAAATTCTTTTACAGTTCTCTTTGATGTTTGCCAAACCCCCTACTTTCGCATTATCAGATAACTTTGAGACTGTGCTCCCCATGATGAAGTCCAAATCATCGATATATACCGAAACCAAAAATGGATATGGCACTGATCCATGGGGTATATCACTTCCAACTCTTTCATTCTGAGCAACACCCATTTATCCTAACTCTGTTTCCTGTCCATCAAGCAACTTCATATCCATGCTGCTACATTTCCTCTTATACCATACCACTGATTTTTCTAACACGCCTCTTGTGAGAAACCTTATTGAACATCTTCCAAAAAATCCATACACGCTGCATCTACTAAATTCCCTTTATCTATCCAATCAGTCAAAACACTTTATTAAATTTATTAAACATGATTCACCATTAACAAGTCCAGACTTGGCTATTCTTGATTAACCCGTGAAGTTCTAAATGCTCACCAAATTTATTTCAAATTGTTGATTCTGAAAGTTGCCCACAACTGACATTAGACTAACTAGTCTGTCGGTACCTGGTTTGCCCTTCTCTCCCCTCTTGAACAAAGGTGTCATCTTGGCAGCAAAGGTGTTACATTGATTCCCTCCTCCAAAAGGTTGGATACCTCTGATTTAACTGATTCCATACTATGGCCATTAATAGCGTACTAAGAGTGTGGAGCCTATAGAATATACCACTGAATTTTTAGCTACTTTGGTAGATGCTGGGGAATAGAACCCCTTGCCTAGCCTGCTTTATCAGTCAGCGGATTATAACTGGTACGAGGGAACCTGGAAAAGAAAAAACATTTACACGGAATATGAGCAAAAATTGGATTGCTTTAACAGTTAATCTCCAATATTTAGAAGGCTTAACATAGATGGTAAATAACAAGTTATAAATTAGATAGAATCATAGAATAGTTACAGCACAGAAGGAGGCCATTCGGCCCATCGAGCCTGTGCCAGCTCTCTGCAAGAGCACTTCAGCTAGTCCCACTCCCCCGCCCTTTCACCGTAGCCCTGCAAATTTTTTTCCTTCAGGTACTTATCCAATTCCCTTTTGAAAGCCATGATTGAATCTGCCTCCACCACTCTTTCACGCAGTGCATTACAGATCCTAACCACTTGCTGCGTAAAAAGGTTTTTCCTCATATCGCCTTTGGTTCTTTTGCCAGTCACCTTAAATCTGTGTCCTCTGGTTCTTGACCCTTCCGCCAATGGGAACAGTTTCTCTCTATCTACTCTGTCTAGACCCCTCATGATTTTGAACAGAGATTTTACCACAGTGAAATGTTTCTTCTCTACTGCCCAAGACTTATTCCTGATTGATGCATTGATTATTCAACTCGCATAAATGCAGCTTTCAGGCTGATCTGTGTTAGAATTGACCTTCTGTTCAAGTAGTGCTATTCCTGTAGAGTAATAGCATTAGTCCTAATATGTCCCTTAATGTATTGATTGTTTATACTTGCTTCATAGATGTGGATGAATGTGCTTTCCTGACTGTTTGCCCTGATGGAATCTGTACAAATACTGAGGGATCCTACACCTCCTCTCTCTGTGCTAATGGATACAGAGGCCCCACTCTTTACTGGGACAGGATTTCCAAGCAGGGGTGGGGGAGGAGTCCTGGTCAGAAGTCTGGGTTTCCCCGAATGCTGTGGAGTTGTGTTTTTTTTTACAGCTGGTTCCCTGCCCGGAAGCCAGCCTGATTGACAGGTTTGGCGCCCAGTCGGGCAGGGAACGCTGCAGAAGAGGCCGCGGCCCAGGAGCAGCTGGACTTCCTGCTGCTGGAATAGATATGGGGAGGGGGGGGTGTGGGTGCTGCATGGCTTGGAGGATCGGGGGTGATCGTGGGAGGTCGGGCAGAGATAGGAGGCAGAGATGGGTGTCTGATAGTTGGGGGTAGTCGGTGATCACAGGGAGGGAAGCAGGTTAGCTTGGGGGGCCGAGAGGAAACTGAAATAGCTGAAATACCCTTCTCCTTCAAAACCTATCAACCTTCAAAACTATCAGAACGTGCAATCAAAACGTAAAAAATACGTAAAACCTTCAATATATTTATCTGCAAATACCATGTAACCTGTAATGTACCATGACCGAAGAAAAAGTATAAGTTTACTGAAATTATTTTTTTTAAGTGCCATGGCACACACCTAGTTCAAAGCTGATTCACCTTGTCCCAAACATAGGACTATCCTTGTACTACAATGAAAGAGGTGCAAATCTAATGCCTGGATTCTCAATACTCGCAGCGGTTCGATCTTCAATCCTCCTTCACTGGCGAACTGCCTGTTACTTCCACAGCTCGATGGTCATGAGGCTTGAGGACCAATATCGGGTGCGCCTCTGGCCTCACCATTCAGGCAGAGCGATCGTACCTTGCACCCACTGCATGCCCAAAAATGGGCACACCCGAATTTCTAGGCCTAGGACCCCAAAGTTCTTAAAGGATATGGTTAACAGACTTAAGGCGGACCACATACAAAAACAATTGATTTATAGACTGAAAAAAGTATTTTGTTTTCTCTTAAATCATGAATAAGGGAAACTTAAACTCAATTTATTGTGCTTTGTATTACAGACATTGATGAATGTGTTTCCCTCGATGTTTGTTTTAATGGACTTTGTACAAATACTGAGGGATCTTACACATGCTCATCCTGCAGTCCTGGATACAGAGTATCAGAAGACAGACACAGATGTGAAGGTGGGTATGATGGAGGTACAATGTAGGAGCTCAGTGCTATAAAGCAAACTGTTTCTGGTGCTTGAAATATGAAGTTAGTTATACATAGACAGGGGTCAGATAATGTTTTGAAAGTAATAATTGCAGTTCAGTGAGTTTGGGAGAAAACATACAGATATATTTTTCCAAGTGAAATATGTTCAAAACCATTTTACTTAAATACCAATTACCTCAAACCCAAAGGTTCAAATAGAAATGTTATAGATGATTACACGCATCATTGCCTGTAGAAAGCCCTGCCGTGGTTTTTAATTTATATCGACTGGTTTATAAGTTGGATATACTGTACTATACCAAAAATATATTTTTTTAATTACATCTTTCTGTAAAGACAAATATAAGTGAGTACATTGTGAGAGTTTTGAGTTATTTACATTTTTAAGCTTTTTAGTACTAAATGTTTTTTTCAGCTTTCAATCTGTGCAAGGTTTCTGTAAATATTATTTTCTCAATCCATATAACATTTAATGATTAATTGGAATTAGTAAAAGATATAGAAATATAGCCTTATTTCTTAATCTGCAGTCGGCTATATTTTCCAGTTTTAGAAATTAGAATATTAATCTGTCCTAGATTTAGACAGTAATCAAAGGGTTTATCATCAGATTAACAAGGGCATCATATCATTTATTTTGGTGTTAATACAATTAAGGTATGGACAAGAGTCAAATTTGATACATTTAAAGTCTATGGTGATGATGTTGTAATAAGAAGATTTAGCTGCTACCCAATTAGTTGTTGATTTCTTAAATTTAGAGACATAGGCTGGAAATTGCCTCCGAGCTGCTCCCACTCTCCCGCCAATGGTGCAATGGAATCCCCGATAACGCATGGAAACTGAGCTTCCAATGAAAACAAAACTTAATTTATTTTACTCAATATCCCAAATATTTATAGGGCTTTCTGTATGTGTGTTTTCATGTACCCGTAACATACATTCCCATACCACAATTGTGGCCTTTGCACTCTGATTGAGTTACAATATGCATTAACCTGAATTTTTCACTTTCCACTAGATGACTAAAATGGGAAGTGTGTAGTTTGCAGCCAGTTTTCCTAGGTCAGTTCATTGACACAGCTTTAGATGTAGTTTTGCTCAGGTTTAGGGAGAAAATTAGTAATGGGAGTGGTAACTTGTGTGTTTGTGAAATTTAGAGTATAAAAATAGGGTGATAAAAATTTTGAAAGCTTTTGGAGAGCCTCAAAAGGCATCTTAACCGAGTAACAATCTTTGCCAAGACTGAATTCGTAGGGAGCTAAGAAGAAACAGCAAAAATGAAGGGTAAACGATATCCAAGGTGCTGGCGTAAGTCTGCAGGCAAGTGACATAACAGCCCAGCAGCCGCCCCTCTGCTTGTTAGCTGCTGAAGTAATTTCCTGCACGCCAGAATGGCAGGAAATGGTATGCAGGCAGACATGGCCCCAAATTAATATTGAAATGAAGTGTCCATCTGTTTGAGTCCGGTGCTTCCACTTCTGCACAGACACAGGCCCAGCTCCACCCTTCAGGGGAAGCCCCAGAAATCTAAAGCCAAAGTAAAGGGGCAGAGACTTGGCATAACAGGTCTCTGCGCTTTTCATCTTGACCTCGGTGTCCAGGGAATAAGTGTAATAATGTAAATGACTGAGAATAAGAGATTTTGGGAGGCAAGAAAGAACTTACATTTATTAGCGCTTCACACATAATGATCAGTGAATCAGTAACTAGAAGCCGTAAATTTAAGAACATCGTCAAAAGAATCAAGGGTGAGGCCAGGAGAGCTTTTTTACGCAGAGGGTAGTTAGACATGGAATGTCCTACCAGAAATAGTGATGGTAGCGGAATCCGTAATAGCTTTTAAAAGAGAGGTGGATAAATATTTGAACTAAATTTTTTTTAAAACATACAGGGAAAGGGCAGGGGAACAGGATAGCTCTTTCAGGCACAATAAGCCAAATAGCCTCCTTCTGTGCTGTAAAATATTGTGATTCCCACCCTTTGTCAGGAAATGATTCATGGCATAGGGTAAAAAAAAAAGGCTAGAAAAGGACAGGAAAAAAGTTTTAAAAGTTAAGTAATTTTTTTTTTTAAGTAGCTTTCTTGGGCAGAAACGTCTTTATTTAACATGCATTTATTTCAAGTCAACTTCATGGCATGTAGCATCTGGGAGGGGTTGTCTTTGTCAACTAGTTTTGCTTCAATTTACACAATTCTAGGGAAACATCTGTACATTGTGCTACGTCCCCACAGCTCCTGTAAATTTATGTTTTTAAAGAGGTCACTCCACATATGTTCAGGTGAAAATGGCTTTGTGGTGCTCAAAGTCTATTTAAAAAATATATATTTTTTAGAAGTTTAAAGAGGTGAAGCATTAATGATAATAGAAGGAATTATGTAAAAATGTTGTTGGACTTTATTCTGGCATCTGTTTTTCATTAGAATGGAAGCATATCAAAAGCTGTGCAGTAATTCGAAATGATATTGTATAGATTCTAAAATTATAAATTTCAAGACAATAGATTTCAAAAATAGTCCTGTTAATATTAAATATATCATAATATTTCAGAACACCCATTGAGATAGGCAGTACTGAAATTCAAAATTAACTAATGTATAAATTGCCAGAGAAAATTAAAAATGTCTGGCATGTTGATATGTCTAGATTGTAATGAAAACCAGACGAGGAAATAATAACATTTCTGAAGGCATTGTGATTATTACTAATCCTGAGGTGCTTAATGGATGTACAAGTATTACATAGGATGGTGATGAGCACTTTCTGGTTGCTAATGACTACAATACCTCAAAAACAATTACGCAAGTTTTCAATGCCACAGCAGCAAGGTTTATGATAGTTCTAAGCACACTAGAGACACGAGTCTCTGCCTCCTGGCTTCTTTCTAGTTCAGGAGGACTTGAAGGTCCTTCTCCTGGCTGTAGCCCTGCCTTGCTGGCCCCCTGGACACAGCTGGCATTTGACTGTTCATATGCAGCTAAAATATAATCAAGATATTGGTGAGAAAGGCATTGAAGCGATAAATGAAAGAGAGCAGCAGTGTTTGCGACTTAACTGTTTGTCGCCCCTATTGCTGATGAACAGTGCTTTTAAGAGGCTGCAAAGAAATTTCCAAGAGGTTCAGCTGTTTACACATGTTTTTTACATGGGTTTTAAACCAATGCTTCCACCAATAGGTAAGGAAATGAGCATTGCCAGGAAACGTCTGTGTATCTCGCTTCAGAGACCAGTGGCGGATGCACAAAGTGTTTTTTAAAGGTGCATTAGTGGTGTTAATCCCATTGCGGAAATTCTGGGACCAGAGACATCCCCATGCATCAATTATGCTCTATATAATTAGAAGTTACTGGTTCGAATGTAAGCAGAGTGGTAGCCAGTCCAGTACCTACAAGAAAAGGAAGAACTTTTATAGACGTTTAGCTGTCAACATGAATATAATTTAATATCTCTATGCTGTGCTGTGAAGGTGATTTGCAGACAGCGTGGTCTGTAATAAGAGCCTGCTTTTAAATGTTACGATGAGCTGCATCAATCGCAAGAATATAATTCAAAAGCAAAATGCTGAATATGCAAGATGCTGGAAATCTGAAATAAAAACAGAAAATGCTGGAAATACTCAGCCGGTCAGGCAGCATCTGTAGAGAGAAACACAGTTAACGTTTGAAACGTTACCCCTGTTTCTCTCTCCACAGATGCTGCCTGATCTGCTGAGTATTTCCAGCATTTTCTGTTTTTATTGCAAGAATATAATTGCTGATTTGTACATGTATTTTATGGGGTTACATAGTAGTGGCAAGTAAGTAAGTAAGCAGGGTGGGCTGCCCAGTAGTAGATTGCTGCCATGAATGCTGTTCTTTGCTCAGCATCTGAAAGTATCACTGGAAACAATCAAGACCCCCGCCCTCAACTGATGCAGTCTATAGTTGAGAACTGATAAAAAATTGCATATGTGTGTCAATTGAGCTTGAGTAGCAAACAGCTCTTATCCTCAAATATGTACCAATTTGAGCTACATTCTTATTTTTCAAATTCTTAATAAAATTCAGTTATTAATTATTGGACCTTATGCCTAAACAAAACTTCAGAGCAGTGAGACAGCATCGCCTGTGTAAAAGCATTCACAAGATCACAAAGTAGACGCAGATGAGGGAGATTATTTGATCGCAGCAACGCGCTCCTCTGAGTTGCTGTCACTGTTCAACTCATACGTGTGCAGCACTAATTATCTGTTGAACAGTTGCAGTACCTGAGGGAGAAAGGAATAGAAGGTTATGTTTGATGAAGAGGGGTGGGAGGAGGCTCGTGTGGAACATAAACACCGGCATGGACCAGCTGAGCAGAGTGGCTTGTTTCTGTGCTGTACATTTTATATAGTTCTATGTAGTACCTCAAGGGTTCCCTGCACCTGAAAGTCCAATCTCCCTCTGCTGCCCTTGCAAATGGTAACCCACTTCTCTCTGTCTACATTATCGCTGTGTCCTGAACTGTCTAGCACTGCCTCTTGGGTGACCACATTCAGGAGAATATAATCCACAAGCCAGAGTGTGCCCAATTGCTGCTTGAGCATTGAGGTCCTCTGCTCCAGAGATTTAACTTTCCATCACTTAGTGCAAATGTGCTGCTCTGGAATATATTAAGGATCTCTGATGGCCCATATATCACACTCCACACACATTGTGAGGGTTCCTTGCACTGTCAGCCCTTTGGGGACCATTTTAATGGGAGGCGGGATCTGTGTGAGGTGGTGGGGGGCTGGGGCGAGCGACATGCTCGCATGCTGATGCTATGGGTTGCTCAAAGATTTTAGCTCCTGGCCCACATTTTAATGTGGAGCCCGTCAGGAATCAGTACCTGGTCGGTGGGCGAGGAGCGGGAGCAGGATTTAGGGCGGCAGGAGGCTGCTGCTGGGGGTCCAACAGAACCATCCCCATCACTACGATAGGTTGTAAGGGGGGGTTCCAGAGCCGATCACAGAAGAGGCAGGGGAAGAAGCCCGAGACAGGAGGCCGAAGGTTTCCTTGTGGAGCTCAGAGGAGCACTCCTGATCCTCCTGGCCCACAAGGAAACTTTAAAAAAAAAATGTAAGTGTATCTAGGCCTCTTCTAGCATTCAATCCAGCTGCTGGCAGATTTGCCCTGGTAGAGAAGCCACTTACTTCTCCCCACTCAGGCCTCAGATTAATATTGCATCTCCAAAATGTTTTTCTGTGTGAATTGTCTTTGCTTAGCATCAACAATAGAAACCCCTTGGCTGTATCTGCAGTAGTGCATGAAACCGTTCATAAAAATAAGTGTTGAAAGATACCTGGCACCAACCCATGGAGCTCCTTCTGATATTTAAAAGCTGTCAAGGGTTTCATGTGCCTGTCATGCACTGTTCAGACGATGATCAAAAAGCAATAAATTTGCTGTTTGCTGACTTTCGTGTTAATGTTACAGGAGTGTTTTTTTTAAAGTGACCATTCATTTAATAGTATATGCCATCCATCTTGTTACTTTTTAGTTTACCAGTCCTAAAAGCTGTCACCCAAAAACACTTTGTCTTGTTAGCTCCCCCCCCCCCACCGGCTTTCAAAAATCCTATCTCTTCGGCTGTGCGCTCAGTTCGCTGCCCCAATCTTTACTTATTTCCTATTCAACGTTATTTCCCCACCACCTCGTAAAATTCTCAGACAACTGCTTCGTTCTTAACCCTCTTCCATTAGATCCAGGAAGAGAAAGCACTGAAAGCAATCCTACATAGTTTGCAATTGAATGGCTGCCAAAAGGGGTGCTATAAAAATGCAAGTCATGGCAACTACCTATGTCGAGGGATAACAATTTTCAATCCAGTATGCTGTAGTTTATCTGACAAATACATTTCTGAACCATTTTACAGTAAATTTCTATAGAATGACAGCTTTTATTTAAATAACAATGATTTTTAAAATGGCTCCTATTTGGCTCTCGGTTGAGCAACGCCTCGATTTCAGAATTCTCATCCTTGGTTTCAAATCCCTCCATGGCCTCGCCCCTCCCTATCTCTGTAATCTCCTCCAGCCCCACAACCACCCTCCCCCCCCACACACACAAGATATCTGCGCTCCTCTAATTCTGCCTTCTTGAGCATCCCTGATTATAATCGCTCAACCATTGGTGGCCGTGCCTTCTGTTGCCTGGGCCCTAAGCTCTGGAATTCCCTGCCTAAACCTCTCCGCCTCGCTACCTCTCTTTCCTCCTTTAAGACAGTTCTTAAAACCTACCTCTTTGACCAAGCTTCTGGTCATCTGCCCTAATTTCTCCTTCTTTGGCTCAGTGTCAAATTTTTTGTCTTATAACGCTCCTGTGAAGTGCCTTGGGACGTTTTACTACATTAAAGGTGCTATATAAATACAAGTTGTTGTGGTTGTGACGGGGAAGTATGAATCCTTGCATGCTGCAAATTTTATTACAAATTCAAATACAATGCAAATCAGGTGTTAAGGGTGGAGACTGTGAAATTCTTGTACTCTCACAGTATCAAGAGTTCACCCATTAAAAATGAGTGTTAAAATCCAACCAAAGTTTAGACTGTTGAAAAGGGATTTCTTAAAGCTGCGCTAATCCTTTTGCAAAAAGTTAAATGCATTCAGTTCTCCATCTTACTGAATTTAATGGAAAATGGGATATAAATTGATAAAGAGGAGGTACTAGAAAGGCTGGCTGTACTTAAAGTAGGTAGTTAAGTCACCAGGACCAGATGGGATGCATCCTAGGACGCTGAGGGAAGTGAAGGACGAAATCGTGGAGGTACTGGCCATAATCTTCCAATCCTCCTTAGAAACGGGGGTGGTGCCAGAGGACTGGACAATTGCAAATGTTACACCCTTGTTCAAAAAAGGGTGTAAAGATAAACCCAGCAACTACAGGCCAGTCAGTTTAACCTCGGTAGTGGGGAAGCTTTTAGAAACAATAATCAGGGACAAAATTAACAGTCACTTGGACAAGTGTGGATTAATTAAGGAAAGCCAGCACGGATTTGTTAAAGGCAAATCGTGTTTAACCAACTTGATCGAGTTTTTTGATGAGGTAACAGAGAGGGTTGATGAGGGCAATGCAGTTGACGTGGTGTACATGGATTTCCAAAAGGCATTCGATAAAGTGCCACGTGATAGGCTTGCCAGCAAAGTTGAAGCCCATGGAATAAAAGGGACAGTGGCAGCATGGATATGAAATTGGCTAAGTGACAGGAAACAGAGAGTAGTGGTGAACGGTTGTTTTTCGGACTGAAGGAAGGTATACAGTGGTGTTCCCCAGGGATCAGTTCAAGGATCACTGCTTTTCTTGATATATATTAATGATTTGGATGTGGGTGTACAGGGCACAATTTCAAAATTTGCAGATGACACAAAACTTGGAAGTATAGTGAACAGTGAGGAGGATAGTGATAGACTTCAAGAGGACATAGACAGGCTGGTGGAATGGTGGAAAGGGGGTGCATGAACAGAGAGACCTAGGGGTATATGTGCACAAATCGTTGAAGGTGGCAGGGCAGATTGAGAAAGCAGTTAAAAAAGCTTACAGGACCCTGGGCTTCATGAATAGAGGTATAGAGTACAAAAGCGTGGAAATTATGGTGAACCTGTATAAAACACTGGTTCGGCCTCAACTGGAGTATTGTGTCCAATTCTGGGCACCGCACTTTAGGAAGGATGTGTAGGCCTTAGAGATTTACGAGAATGATTCCAGGAATGAGGGACTTCAGTTACGTGGATAGACTGGAGAAGCTGGGGTTGTTTTCCTCAGAGCAGAGAAGATTGAGAGGAGATTTGATAGAGGTGTTCAAAATCATGAGGGGTCTGGACAGAGTAGATAGAGAGAAACTGTTCCCATTGGCAGAAGGGTCGAGAACCAGAGGACACCGATTTAAGGTGATTGGCAGAAGAAGCAAAGGCGACATGAGGAAAAACTTTTTTACTTAGCAAGTGGTTAGGATCTGGAATGTAATGCCTGAAAGGGTGGTGGAGGCAGATTCAATCGTGGCTTTCAAAAGGGAATTGGATATGTACCTGAAGGAAAAAAATTTGCAGGGCTACAGGGAAAGGGCGGGGGAGTGGGACTAGCTGAAGTACCCTTGCAGAGAGCCGGCACGGGCTCAATGTGCCAAATGGCCACCTTCCGTGCTGTAACCATTATATGATAAAGAACAAAGAGATGCCAGGAACATTAGATGATAAGAAAAGCATAAGATGTTTACACCACCATCCATATGTACAAGTTGATACATAGCTACCCAGCAGTACAGAGCAGAAATACCACAGACTGCGGATCAGTCGGGAGGCAGATACAGTGCTCTGCCATCTGTTCCAAGGAGATCTGCAGCCAACCTCCACCTTAAGGGCTGTACTGTCAACCAAGGTGACCTCAGCCAACAACGTTTATGCCACTGGGTCCTTCCAGACTAGCCTAACATCTGCCAATTTGCTGTCCATAAATGTATCAAACAGGTGATGGGCGTATTGTTCAGCAATATTCTTCTTCTTCCATGCTAAACAGCAACAACAATATAACGGGCTTCCAAAGGTCTCTGCACTGATGGATTCCCAAAGTACAGGGGATCGTAACGAATTGTCCATCAGGCCCCTAGGTACAACACAATGACTTGCGTGAACAGAACAGTATTCTGTTCCAACAATCAACATCTGCTTCATGACAACCTGAAGTGTATAATGAAAGTTTAATGCAGCTTCCCAGGCAGCAGTCACAATCCTTTCACATTAAGGCACTCATCTGTGCCAGTTTATTGAAGGCAAAGGCAGAATGAAAGAGTGGTTGCTCAGAGACCAAGACGACCCTCTTCATTTTTACTGCAACTATGGACAGATGTAGATTGCAGATACAATGAGACCCATGCAGCCACCAGGATCATTATGAAGCATACCCTTGGCATCTTGAAGCAGTGCTTCAGATAGTGGCAGATCAAAGGCACCTTAGGACATAAGACATAGGAGCAGGAGTAGACCATACGACCCCTAGAACCTGCTCCGCCATTCAATAAGATCATGGCTGATCTTTTACATCAATTCCACTTTCCCGCCCTATCCCCAGATAACTTCTCAGATAATGAAGCAGTCCATGCCCACATGCAGCAAGACCCGGATGACATTCAGGCTTGGGCTGATAAGTGGCAACTAACATTCGCGCCACACAAGTGCCAGGCAATAACTATCCCCAACAAGCGAGAGTCTAACCGCCTCCCCTTGACATTCAACGGCATTACCATCGCCGAATCCCCCACCATCAACAACCTGGGGGTCACCATTGACCAGAAACTTAACTGAACCAGCCACATAAATACTGTAGCCACAAGAGCAGGTCAAAGGCTGGGTATTCTGCAGCGAGTATCTCACCTCCTGACTCCCCAAAGCCTTTCCACCATCTACAAGGCACAAGTCAGGAGTGTGATGGAATACTCCCCACTTGCCTGGATGAGTTCAGCTCCAACAACACTCAAGAAGTTCGACACCATCCAGGACAAAGCAGCCAGCTTGATTGGCACTCCATCCACCACCTTAAATGTTCACTCCCTCCACCACCGGCGCAATGTGGCTGCAGTGTGTACCATCTACAAGATGCACTGCAGCAACTCACCAAGGCTTCTTTGGCAGCAGCTCCCAGACCCGTCACCTCTACCACCTAGAGGACAAGGAACACCATCACCTGCAAATCCCCCCCCAAGTTACACACCATCCTGACTTGCAAATGTATCATCATTCCTTCATCGTCGCTGGGTCAAAATCCTGGAACTCCCTCCTAATAGCACTATGGGAGTACCTTCACCACACGGACTGCAGTGGTTCAAGAAGGCGGCTCACCACCACCTTTTCAAGGGCAACTAGGGATGGGCAATAAATGCTGGCCTTGCCAGCGATGCCCACATCCCAGGAACGATTAAAAAATTAATCCCTTGATTCCCTTAGTGCCCAAATATCTATCGATCTCTGTCTTGAATATATTCAATGACTGAGCCTGGGGTAGAGAATTCCAAAGATTCACCACCTTCTGAGTGAAGAAGTTTCTCATCTCAGTCCGAAATGGCCGATCCCTTATCCTGAGACTGTGACCCCTGGTTCTAGACTCCCCAGCCAGGGGAAACAGCCTCTCAGCATCTGCCCTGTCAAGCCCTCTAAGAATTTTATACATTTCAATGAGATCACCTCTCATTCTTCTAAACTCTAGAGAGTATAGGCCCATTCTATTCATTTTCTCTTCTTGGGACAGCTCTCTCATCCCAGGAATCAATCTAGTGAACCTTTGTTGCACCCCATCTAAGGCAAGTATATCCTTCCTTGAGTCAGGAGACCAAATCTGTACACCTTATAGTACAGCCCTGCCAGGTTCTTTCAGATCAACATGATCTACTGCATGCTCCAGAAATTTGCAATACAAAGAGACCAACCCATGAGGCCATAGCAGGATACGAACATACGAATTAGGAGCAGGAGTAGGCCACTCGGCCCTTCGAGCCTGCTCCGCCATTCAATAAGATCATGGCTGATCCGATTACTCCACATTCCCGCCTACCCCCGATAACTTTTCACCCCCTTGCTTACCAAGAATCTATCTACCTCTGCCTTAAAAATATTCAAAGACTCTGCTTCCACCGCCCTCTGAGGAAGAGAGTTCCAAAGACTCACGACCCTCTGTGAGAAAGAATTTCTCCTCATCTCTGTCTTAAATGGGCGACCCCTTATTTTTAAACAGTGACCCCTAGTTCTAGATTCTCCCACAAGAGGAAACATCCTCTCCACATCCACCCTGTCCAGACCCCTCAGGATCTTATATGTTTCAATCAAGTCACCTCTTACTCTTCTAAATTCCGGCGGATACAAGCCTAGCCTGTCCAACCTTTCCTCATAAGACAACCCGCCCATTCCAGGTATTAGTCTAGTAAACCTTCTCTGAACTGCTTCCAATGCATTTACATCCTTCCTTAAATAAGGAGACCAATACTGTACACAGTACTCCAGATGTGGTCTCACCAATGCCCTGTATAACTGAAGCATAACCTCCCTACTTTCGTATTCAATTCCCCTCGCAATAAACGATAACATTCTATTAGCTTTCCTAATTACTTGCTGTACCTGCAGTAACCTTTTGCGATTCATGCACGAGGACACCCTAGGATCCCTCTGCATCTCAGAGCTCTGCAATCTCTCACCATTTAGATAATATGCTTTTTTATTCTTCCTGCCAAAATGGACAACTTCACATTTTCCCACATTATACTCCATTTGCCAGATCTTTGCCCACTCACTTAACCTATCTATATCCCTTTGTAGCCTCCTTATGTCCTCTTTACAATTTACTTTCCTACCTATCTTTGTGTCATCAGCAACTTTAGCAACCATACCTTCAGTCCCTTCATCCAAGTCATTTATATAAATTGTAAAAAGTTGATGCCCCAGCACTGATCTCTGTGGCACACCACTCATTACATCTTGCCAATCAGAAAATGATCCATTTATACCTACTCTCTGTTTCCTGTTAGCTAGCCAATCTTCTATCCATGCCAATATGTTACTCCCTACACCATGAGCTTTTATTTTCTGCAATAACCTTTGATGTGGCTCCTTATCAAATGCCTTCTGGAAATCTAAGTACAGTACATCCACCGGTTCCCCTTTATCCACAGCACATGTTACTTCCTCAAAGAACTCCAATAAATTGGTTAAACATGATTTCCCTTGCACAAAACCATGTTGACTCTGCCTGATGACTTTGAACTTTTCTAAATGCCCTGCTATAACGTCTTTAATAATAGCTTCTAACATCTTCCCTATGACAGATGTTAAGCTAACTGGCCTGTAGTTTTCTGCTTTCTGTCTCCCTCCCTTTTTGAATAAAGGAGTTACATTCGCTATTTTCCAATCTAATGGAACCTTTTCTGAATCTAGGGAATTGTGGAAAATTAAAACCAACGCATCAACTATCTCACTAGCCACTTCTTTTAAGACCCTAGGATGAAGTCACTGATCAGGAGGATAATAAAGAAAGAAATAACTAGCACTTAAATAGCGCCTTTCATGACCTCAGGACATCCGAAAGCGTGCCACTGCCAATTAAGTATTTTTTGATGCGTAGTTACTGTTATATGGAAACACTCCAGCTAATTTGCGCACAGCAAGGTCCCACAAACAGCAATGATGTAAATGACCAAGTAAATTGGTTTTAGTGATGTTGGTTGAGCAATAAATGTTGGTCAGAACACCAGGAGAACTCCCCTGCTGTTCTTCAAATGGAACCTTTTGTATCCACTGGAGAGGGCAGATAAGACCTTGGTTCAATGTCTTATTCAAAAAACGGCACCTCCAACAGTACAACACACTCTCATTACTGCATTGGAGTGTCAGACAACAATATATGCTCAAGTATTGTAAACATTGCAAAATAACACACAAAAATGTTGACATTTTTAAGATCTCCTTTGTCTATCAAGCTTCGCTCAATCCCATTCCAAATGTTTTTTTCCTGGGATGTGGGCATCTCTGGCAAGGCCAGCATTTATTGGCCATCCTTAATTGCCCTTGAGAACGTGCTGGTGAGCTGCTTTCTTGAACCGCTGCAGTTCATGGGTCCCACAGTGCTGTTAGGGAGGGAGTTCCAGGATTTTGACCCAGCGACGATGAAGGAACAGCGATATGTTTCCAAGAAGGATGGTGTGTTACTTGGAGGGGAACTTGCAGGTGATGGTGTTTCCATGCACCTGCTGCCCTTGTCCTTCTAGGTGGAAGAAGTCGTGGGTTTGGGTGGTGCTGCCGAAGAAGCCTTAGCGAGTTGCTGCAGTGCATCTTTTTAGATGGTACATACTGCAGCCATGGTGCGCCGGTGGTGGAGGGAGTGAATGTTTAAGGTGGTGAATGGGATGCCAATCAAGCGTGCTGCTTTGTCCTGGATGGTGTGGACCTTCTTGAGCTTCTCCTAATTAGTGCACAAGGAGAAAAAGATGCAAAACCTTATACAAATTAATGAAATTAAAGCACAACATGGGTGTGAGCACTCCAGTACACAAAATGCAGAATTGCAGCCCATTAGGAAATGGGCCCAGGGCCTGTTCTCCCAATCTTGCAATCTCCTGTACTCATGGCACAACTGCTGTCCCAGAGCACAGCCCTGTAAAATCAGTTGCATACTCCATGTGTTGGTTCTGTGGTTGACTGAAGACCTGTATGTGAGTGAGTGAGTAAGGAGAGAAGACATAATGGCATAAACATTCTGATGTGTCTGCTCTGGCACGCACCCAGTCACAAATATCGCAAAATTGTATACATCCAACCTGCAATTTTTCATCAATCAACTTTAATGAGTGGAAAATTGCAGGCATCATTTTGCAATATGTATGCCAGGAGTGAATGCATCTAAATTCACGGTCGTCTCCCCCTCTATGCTCTCATAGTCGATGTATTAAAGGCAGTCAAGAGCTTAAAATTTCTGGGCCCTCCTCCAGTTTGAACCTGTTCCCTCCCATTATTAGCCATCTTGTCTTGTAAGCAGAGAAGTAGTTTTGACATGTTTTGACAAGTTTAAAGAACACGTACAGTGACACACGCTTGTCCATCATTTGTGTAAATTAACAAATATGCAGAACACAGCTAAGTTATTTTGGAATGATTTGCTGTGTTCAGCCCCCTTAAGATTTCAGTTGTAAATTGCAGCTTGAATGTGTCTGCTGCTGTATTATGGCCACAGATAGTAAGCATATAAGGAGCTGTAAAGTTATTTGGGTGCTTCCGATGGGGCAATAGTGTCAGCCGTGGCTCAGTTGGTAGACCCTCGCCTCCGTCAGAAAGTTGTGGATTCAAGTTCCCACGCCAGAGACTTGAGCACAAAAATCTAGGCTGACGCTCCAGTGTAGTCCCGAGGGAGTGCTGCACTGTCGGAGGTGCCGTACTTCGGATGAGATGTTAAACCGAGGCCCCGTCTGCCCTCTCAGGTGGATGTAAAAGATCCCATGGCACTATTTCGAAGAAGAACAGGGGAGTTATCCCCGGTGTCCTGGCCAATATTTATCCCTCAATCAACATCACTACAACAGATTATCTGGTCATTATCACATTGCTGTTTGTGGGAGCTTGCTATGCACAAATTGGCTGCTGCGTTTCCTACATTACAACAGT
Source organism: Squalus acanthias (assembly GCA_030390025.1). Lineage (NCBI taxonomy): Eukaryota > Metazoa > Chordata > Chondrichthyes > Squaliformes > Squalidae > Squalus > Squalus acanthias. Next base: position 17,111,863 of record CM059425.1, on the reverse strand, counting down.
GACTACCCTTCAAAAAGTACTTCATTGGCTGTAAAGCGCTTTGGGACATCCTGTGGTTGTGAAAGGCGCTATATAAATGCAAGTCTTTCTTTTGTTTCAACAGTGAAAGAGCAACAGATAGTAAGGAAATATTATGTGGCATGTGAAGTTGTGGTAACTTTATGTTTGCATCGTTCCTTGGGTCTGCCATCTTGCTCATTTGCAGCCGTGGAACTCTAGCACTGGAATTTTCTCAGAGACTCTCCTGTTCCGTTGCTCTAACTTTGGCAGAAAAGTTGCTGCCCAAGTTACGGTGGCAGAGCAGGAGAAACCCCTGAAAAATTCATCCTCTCGGTCTTACTGACAGTATCCATAGCCTACCAGCAATCTGCTTCTGGGTTTGTTGGCTTTTGTTTCAAAATTCCATTTGCATCTACAATGTCACAGTCCTCATTTCATCGAGTGTTACTTCAAGCACAATATCTGTGAATCTGACCATGTGTGCGTGCGGAATGTGACATCTCCAAACCATTTCCTTTGTCTTGTAGGTGAGAAAACAGCTTTTTAAATGACCATTGCAGCCCTTTTAAGTACCATCAGCTATGCAAGAGATCCATTAGCTAGTCCACTTTGCAGGTGGGAGCTTGCACAGATTAGATAATATATGTCAATTTGAAATATCTGGCTGAAATGGGTGTCCAAGCTCAGTATATGGGTATTTACATTGCACCATTCCCATTCGAATTATATGCACACAGAGGTTTCTACCCTTACCTAACAGAAAAATTAGCATTTCAAGTAGAAACCCTTTGTCAGAAGCTATCTTTTCTCTTTTCAAATGTCGAAGGATCCACTATGTACTTCCAGCACTTCCTTTTCTATCTCGGATGTCTAGCGTTTTCACTTTTTCTTTCTGTTTCAGAGTTGAAATTCTTGTGCGTGCTCTGTTCGGAACGTCATTAACACGTTTAAAATAAACTGGTTATGAACCAGTAGAGCAAATGGAATTTTGACGCAAAAGCTAAAATTTGAAAAATACTACCCTTACTATAGTTGTGAAACGCAGAATGAGAGAGCAACAAAAAGCTAAAAAGAATTAGAGGAAGTGGTGAAACAAAAGTAATCAAGGGACAGATTTGAGAGCAAGAAACTTCCTGGTGGACCTACATAGTCAGTCACCTTGTTGCGCGTGCCAGCGAGTTGGTGAGGGGAATTTTCCTGCAGTTTTCTATGTTTTTCTGACTTTGCTATGAATATGCTCTTATAGATTTTAATGAATGCTTGAGCCAGGACATCTGTGGTCCAAATGGAGAATGTATGAACAATGAAGGCTCCTATTCCTGCCTTTGTGCCAGGGGTTTTGCCAGCACTCCTGATGGTACAGGCTGTCAAGGTAAGTTACCACAGGTGTAGAACTATGTAAATATATATGGGCAACATGCTAATCACTTTAATATGATATTAACATTTAATAGAATTCAATTTTACCCCACAGAACACTGAATCTTGATTGGTTGCTCAAGATTTCTCAGTGTTATTCGGAGGACAATTGAGTTAATTGAGAATATTTGGCACAATAATCGAACAATTTTTGTGTATTAAATCAATAGAGGGTTAATATATAACAAATGAATGAGATTTCGTGTTTATTCGCAATTGCAATATACTGTACATGTAGTTATTGCATAACTCATATACTTCAAACAATATTTTTCATGTGTATGGAGCATTGTAGTCCATTTAGGAAACTCATTTCCTTTGGTTGCCAGGTGCCAAGTTTACTCATTGCACTGCTGAACCTAATCAAATTAAGATAAAAGAGATCAGTAAAATGACAACAGGATTTCTTTTTCTTTTTGTAATAAGCAAAGTAACAAGTTCTAGTCAACCCCATTTGGAGGGTTCTTAGGAGTCAGATATTTCCATAGTATCGCTATTGTGCTTTAGAGTGAATTCCATAAAATTTAATACAGAAAATTTGAAGCAACAGTCTTAAAACCTCATAACCAAGAGAGCTATAATCAAGAGCCTAACAGTGACGATTAATACAGCTTTACTTGCATTTCTGACTAAAGCCAATAACTCAAACTTTGAACAAACAATATCAAAGAAAGATTAAATCCCAGTACTAATTACCCATGAATTGGGGAATGTCACCTCATTGAGAGGATTAGGATCAAGATGTAAAATAGAAAAAAATGAGTAGTTCAGTCAGGGGCCATCTTCAAACACTTTGAATTAAGTATTTTGGTGTGCGGAGGTAAGCTGTGAAAAACAAAGCTCAGAACGCAGATAGATTGCCTGTTGGTATCACTAGGTGCCAAGAAAAACAGTTGTTCAACACGCCTGCATTGTTATAATTTTGCCTTTCTGAATACATTACTCTCACACATTCTCACTGCTTCTACTCACAAGATGTTGCTATATCGGAACAAATTTGAAAGCTTTCTTATTTTTATATATATAATTGAATACACAAAATAGGACATATAGTTATTCTAGCCTGCTTGTAAGTATTTAATATTTTGTTGATTAGTTTTGAGTGAAAGATGGTTTATTCAGTATTTCCCAATAATTCTTGAACTAATGACTTGTTTTGAAATTTCCCAACATTAGTGGGGTAAAGTTCAACTTCTGTGCGTGTGTAAAACAGGCAGTAGTGGATCAGCTACTCATTATACACCCTATTTGATTTTCCTTTCCATAGACTTAATGGCGAGGAAAATCAGATGGGGTGTATAACGGGAGGCCTATTGGCTACCGTCCATTTTGTGCCTCCCACCGAAGCTGAATTTCACCCACAGGTGTTTGCACAAACTGCGAAATCCAAAAGACTGGTGTTTGGCACAAATCTGACTTATCAGCTCACAATAAATGTCCCTGACTTAACAACAGTATCGGGTGGAAGTGCCTGAATTACATTTTGTAATTGACTAATCTATAAATGCCAACAATCTGTCTGATGTTGACAATTAAATAATGAAGAAACAAACTATTGTCACCTATCTCATTATTCAGTAAAATTGAGAAGTCGCACAACACCAGGTTATAGTCCAACAGTTTTATTTGAAATCACAAATAAAACTGTTGGACTATAACCTGGTGTTGTGCGACTTCTCAATTTTGTCCACCCCAGTCCAACACCGGCATCTCCGCATCATTATTCAGTAAGGCATTTATTGCCCATCACTAATTGCCCTCGAGAAGGGAGTCACCTACTTGAATACAGTGGCTTGCTGCTAGGCCATTTCAGAGGGCAGTTAAGAGTCAACCACATTGCTGTGGGTCTGGAGTCACATATAGGTCAGACTGGGTAAGGACGGCAGATTTCCTTCCCTAAAGGGTTAGATGAGTTTTTACAACAATATGGTAGTTTCATAGTCACCATTACTGATACTAGCTTTTTAATTTATTTAATGGCATTTAAATTCCACAGCTGACTGTGGTGGGATTTGAACTCCTGTCTATGATCATTATGATGCGGAGATGCCGGTGTTGGACTGGGGTGGACAAAATTGAGAGGTCGCACAACACCAGGTTATAGTCCAACAGTTTTATTTGAAATCACAAGCTTTCGGAGCTATCGATCGCCCCTTCCTCAGGTGAAGTAGAGAAATACAGACTCGACAAAGCATATATAGATAGAGAACAATGCATGTGTACCTTACAATTGCAGACAACTAAATTAAATCATCCTGACTATCTGCCGAGGTGTGATAAAGTTAATCAGGTCAGCCAGGAAGGTACCACATCAAAGACCTTCCTGGCTGACCTGATTAACTTTATCACACCTCGGCAGATAGTCAGGATGATTTAATTTAGTTGTCTGCAATTGTAAGGTACACATGCATTGTTCTCTATCTATATATGCTTTGTCGAGTCTGTATTTCTCTACTTCACCTGAGGAAGGGGCGATCGATAGCTCCGAAAGCTAGTGATTTCAAATAAAACTGTTGGACTATAACCTGGTGTTGTGCGACCTCTCAATTATGATCATTAGTCCAGGCCTCTGGATTACTAGTCCAGTAACATTACCACTATGCTACCCCTTGCAGCTGAACTTCCACTGTCCGTATCATACCTGCTGCAATGTGTTCTCTGCTCCATAGATATTAATGAATGCTTGACCAGGGACGTCTGTGGTCCGAATGGAGAATGTATAAACAATGAAGGAGGCTCTTATTACTGCCTTTGTGCTCAGGGCTATACCACTACTCCTGATGGAACAGGCTGCGAAGGTAAGACAGCCCAGGTGTAAACATATTTAAGTATCTGCTGTCAAAATGCCTATCACTTTGTACGGTTTATGTAGCATGTAATAAGATTCACAAACTGTACTTGGATGCAAACAAAAGCTTTTTATTCTTATTTTGGCCGTTGTGGCAACATTGGTCTTCGGCAGTAGCGTGAAACGGGCGATAGCAAACCGACAGCATGTTTTCGACTTCAATGAAAAAGATAATTCAGTCGTGGTGATGTAAAACAGGCTGCCGATTCGATATCACCCATTTTTTTCTACCGCCAAAAGCCAATTTCACCCCCAGTATCTCTTCTTCTGGTTTAGAATATAGATAACTCTTATAACAACAGGAAAATAAGTTTTCTTTTCTAACGGGTTCAGCCAGAAGTCTGAAACAGAGTGCTACAACTTTGGCAAAAGCAAAATACCATGGCTGCTGGAAATCAGAAATAAAAACAGAAAACACTGGAGATACTCAGCAGGTCAGGCCGCATCTGTGGAGAGAGAAACAGAGTTAACGTTTCAGGTCGATGTCCTTTCGCCAGAACAGGAAAAGTTAGAGATGTTACAGGTTTTAAGCAAGTGCAGAGGCAGGGAAAGGGGGGAGGGGAGGAAAGAACAAAAGGGACGGTCTGTGATAGGGTGGAAGGCAGGAAAGATTAAATGACGAAAGGTCATTACCATCTCCTTTTGCCTTGTACTATCATCCCTTTTGTCATTTAATCACTTCTGCCTTCCACCCTATAACAGACCTTCCCTTTCGTTCTTTCCTCCCCCCCCCCCCCCTCATCCCGCTGCCTTTCCTTGCCTCTGCACTTGCTTAAAACCTTGTTATATCTCTAACTTTTCCAGTTCTGACGAAAGGTCATCGACTTGAAACGTTAACCCTGTTTCTCTCTCCATGGCTGCTGAGTGTTTCCAGCGCTTTCTGTTTTTATTTTATGCTACACCTTTGGGGAGGATTGAGCTAGATTGGCATAAATAGGCGACACCATGTTTTAGTGACATTAAGAGAGAAATGTTTTGTTTATTTTTCCCCTCTTTTATATTTCCCCTTGCCAAACTTCCTTTATCCTGTCTGTTCTTCTGTGCTTTAGGTTTTGTGTCATCTTTTTTCACTCTTGCCTTTCTCCTTTCCGTATATGCTTATCTCACTTTTGCCTGTGTTTATGTCCAACTCTTTTTGACCCCACGCACTGCAGTCACCACTGCCATGCAATTTTACAGTTATCCCATATATTTGAAGTGTATTAAGAGGCTGAATACAAATACAGCGGCCAGAGGAAATGAAATGTTGGACACCTTGTAAACCTCAGAAGGAAAAACTGGTCAGAGTTTTAAAAATTTGTAAAAATTTCTGGGAACACACACTTTGACAATAAAAAATACAGCATTTTCTCCAAATTGTAAATTCAACATATAAATGGGAACAGTAGATGCACAGCCATGGCTATTTCAGAACTTTTGCACTGAACAGTTTAGGCTTAACCCACTCTGCAACTTTCATGAGGTCATTCATTTAGTGTTGTGTAATTTTAGAAGTGAGCAGATTGCCTGAGACGCTTTGACAAAACAATGCTGGATAGTTCTCTGGCCAAACTTATCTGCACTCAATGTACTGTCAAATGGCCAAATTGTGATATTTTAGATATGTTGTTGCAACAAGAGCTTTTTCCACCTAGAGCTATGTCACATTTCAGGATTTTTTTGGACACTTTTGTCCATGGAAATGATCTAGCTCTGAGTTATTTTAAAATTTGCTTTGCGTTACGGCTTGCTTCAAAGGGGTTAGTTTCTCAGGAAAGCCTCATGCTGGGTTGTGAATCTTAAGTCAGACGAAAAGTATTTAATAAGCTAATAAGTGATAAACAGTTTACACTCTTTTAACTGGCTGATGGAAAGCAAACTTCAAGTGGGGTGAGTTAGAAAACACAGTTCACCCCCACCCCCTTCATGATAGAATACCTTACTTCAAAATGTACTTACAAAATATACCCAACCTGTGGTCGAAAGGCAATTGAACAGCCAGGAATAAAGCAGACACCTAAAAAAGGCAGTCTGGATCTTGGAAATAGGGCTGTGAAATCAATCAGGCGGCAAAGTGCCGCGAGAAAATATAAAAAGGGAGCAACAGGCTACGGAGAAGAGGTTCTGCACTGGGACTGTAGGACAGAAAGCCGAGGATTGATTCTGTTTAAGTTAAATAAGACAACCCACTAAAGTGGGATAGTGTCGTGCGTTCTTTATTTTGTATAATTTCCATAAACATAAGTTGTACCTTCCATAAACATAAGTTGTACCGATTGAATTGAGAGACTCTGACCATAACCATTACTCCGTGCATTACACCATACTATGGAATAAAGCTGTTTCCGACTCAAACCAAATGTCACCTCATCCAGTGCTATCTTGATCCGCCATTGGAAAGAATGAAAAAATATGCATGCAAAAGACATGGATATCCGTCCAGATTGCAAGGGGGTTCTTTTGTTACTCTCCCGGGTCTTGTAGCCACACAAGTAGTTATAAGGCAGTGTGAGTCAACTCTCATAAAAGTAACATGCTCAGACCACTTACAGGAGTGACTGACCACTGAACCCAAGAATGTATTTACAGCAGAGAGGAATTTATAACAAATGATTATCAATGAATTTAGTTATGAATATTCAGCAAATAACACCCTTTAGTTCATAAAAACACAGATTGATCTTTCTATTTATTTTTAATTGCAAAATGTAATTTGTTTTAGACCCTTAGCTAGCAGCTAATTGTTTTCTTATATTTGGTTTGTGTCGGTCAACTTGTACTATTGCAGGTCGATTTGTAACCCTAACCCTTGGATATTATTCTCTCCCATTTTTGTTTTTCTTTTCTACTTTAGTGTTTTAGAATCATTCAGCTGATTAGCTGAATTCCAGATATAAGACAAGGAAAGAAGTTGAAATTAAGCATTTCCTTCATATTGATGATTGATTACAGTTGCCTTTTTGAGACAGTGGCTAAAATATTTCAGTTTGAGTCCTCGAATCTGGCTTTGTCACCTCATTGTGCTTCTGCTTTATTTAGGAATTTATATTTTGCCTTATTCCATTTTTTGGTTTTATTTTCTGACATTGTCTTCCAGGCTTCATTGGAATTGTGGTACAGAACCATTAAATAAATGGTACAATTGGACAAGCATGGACGATTAAAGGAGAGCCAGCATGGATTTGTTATGGGCAGATTGTGTTTGACTAACTTGATTGAGTTTTTTGATGAGGTAACAGAGAGGATGGATGAGGGCAGTGCAGTTGATGTTGTGTATATGGACTTTCAAAAGGCATTTGATAAAGTGATGCATATTAGTTTGGTAGCAAAATTGAAGCCCATGGAATAAAAGGGGCAGTAGCAGCATGGATACAAAATTGGCTAAAGGATAGAAAACAGAGAGTTGTGGTGAATGGCTGTTTTTCGGACTGGAGGGAGGGACAGTGGTGTTTCCCAAGGTTCAGTACTAGGACCACTGCTGTTTTTCATATATATTAATGACTCGGACTTGGGGGTACAGGATTCAAAATTTGCAGATGACACGAAACTTGGAGGTGTAATAACCAGTGAGGAAAATAGTGACAGACTTCAAAAGGACATAGGCAGGCTGGTGAAATTGGCGGACACATGGCAGATGAAATTTAACGCAGAAAAGTGTGGGGTGATATATTTTGGTAGGAATAATGAGGAGAGACAATACATGCTAAATGGTACCATTTTAAAGGGGGTGCAAGAACACAGAGACCTGAGGGTGTTTGTGCAAAATCTTTGAAGGTGGCAGGACAGGTTAATAAAGCACATGGGATCCTGGGCTTTATAAATAGAAGCATAGAATACAAAAGCCAGGAAGTTATGCTAAACCCATATAAAACACTAATTCAGCCCCAGCTGGAGTATTGTGTCCAGGTCTGGGCTCCACACTTTAGGAAGGATGTGAAGACTTTGGAGAGGGTACAGAAGAGATTTACTAGAATGGTTCCAGGGACGAGGGATTACAGTTAAGTGGATAGACTGGAGAAGCTGGGGTTGTTCTCCTTCGCACAGAGAAGGCTAAAATGAGATTTGATAGAGGTGCTTAAAATCATGAAGGGTTTAGATAGAGTAAATAAACTGTTTCCAATGGCTGAAAGGTCGATAACCAGAGGGCACAGATTTAAGGTGATTGGCAAAAGAAAAACATTTTACGCAGCAAGTGGTTAGGATTTGGAATGCGCTGCCTGATAGGGTGGTGGATACAGATTCAATAGTAGCCTTCAAAAGAGAATTGGATAAATACTTGAAGGAAAAAAAATGGCAGGGATATGGGGAAAGAGCGGGGCAGTGGGACTAACTGGATTGCTCTTCGAAAGAGCCGGCGCAGACTCAATGGGCCGAATGGCCTCCTTCTGTGCTGTACTATTCTATGATTCTAAATAGAAAATGTACTTCTCTCATAGGTTTTTAAAGATTTTTGGATAATTATGTCTGTGTATCATTTACTTAATTTGAACCCAGTACCTCCCAGAAGGGCCCAAAATGTCTGAAGCAATGTTACATGCTTATAAGTTTAGGGGGAAAAATTCGGTTGCTTAGCGACTCCCATTAGCGCCTCCGGGGGGCGCTAGGAAGTTAGCGCCCGAGCACGGCGATGTTAGCGCCGCTCGCGAAATTGACCATACATTTTGCGGCGGCGTTAAACACTACCGCCATGATCTCCTGCACCCGCAGATCGTGATGTCAGTCGAGCGTGCAACGCCCCGGTAGCGCCCCGGACCGGATATTGAGTCGCGTCCCCTCCCTTTCCGCCTGCCGCTAGCAACGACAGGTAGAGGGGAACGTTTTGCAGTCGGGAAGGGGCTGGGGGAGTGCTATTTAAAGGTGGCCGCTTCCTGCCTTTTTTTGTCGGCGACATTTTTGCACCACGTATTCTGAGAGGGAGAGAGACTTCTGGAGAGATTCAACGCTGTGTGAAGGAGTTTTGGGTCCTGAGCAGCACTTTTCAGGTTCATTTTGATTTGAACTTCATTGCAGCGATAGAAGAGACCAAGGGGGCTGCACTGAATCAGGGCGTCGTCCTGCACCTGCAGAATCGGAGATCGGAGGCAGCAAAGACGCAGAGAGAGAGTGGCAAACATGGCCAGAGGGAGGAGATCCAACAGGCCTCTGCACAGGAAACCTTACTCTCCGAGGGTATTCAGGGAGCAGTTCTCATACCTTCATTTGTCTGAGGAGCAGTGTTGCGCAGGCTGCGCTTCAGCAAGGAGGTGGTCACTGAGCTCTGCCACCTGCTGCAACCAGATCTGCAGCCTCAACTGAGGACCAGGACGTCTCTGTCGGTGGCAGTGAAGGTCACAGTGGCTCTGAATTTTTATGCCAGCGGCTTCTTTCAAGCTTCTACTGGGGACATCGCCAATATCTCACAGTTCGCTGTCCATTGTTGTATCCGGGAGGTGACAAATGCCCTGTATAAAAGGAGACGCCAGTACATCTCTTTCCCGATGACCCGGGCCAAACAGCATGAACACGCATGTGGCTTTGCTCAGATAGCAGGCTTCCCCATGGTGCAGAGCGCCATTGACTGCACGCATGTGGCATTGCGGGCACCACATGAAAATGCAGAGGTATTCCAAAACCGCAAGGGCTACCACTCCTTAAATGTGCAGTTGGTCTGTGACCACACACAGCTCACACTCGCCGTCTGGCCAAAGTGGACTGGGATCAGCTACTTGTAGGAAAATCCACATCAGAGCAGTGGGAGTCTTTCAGGAAGGAAATAGAGTACAACGCCAACATGTTCCCGTAAAGGTCAAGGGTGGGACCAACAAGCCCAGGGAACCCTGGATGTCAAGGGATATACAAGAATGGATTAGGAAATTGAGGGAGGCTTTTGGCAGATACAAAGGACTAAAAACAGTGGAAGCCCGAGAGGAGTATAGAAAGTGCAGGGGGGTACTTAAAAAATAAATTAGAAGAGCGAAGAGGGGGCATGAAAAATCACTGGCTGGCAAAATAAAGGAAAATCCCAAGGTGTTTTATAAGTATATTAAGGGCAAGAGGATAACCAGGAAAAGAGTAGGGCCCATTAGGGACCAAAGTGGCAATCTGTGTGTAGAGCCGGAAGATGTAGGTGAGGTTTTAAATGAATATTTTGCATCTGTTCACAATGGAGAAGGATGATGTAGGCATAGAAATCAGGCAGGGGGATTGTGATATACTTGAACAAATTAGTATTGAGAGGGAGGAGGTACTAACGGTTTTAGCGGGCTTAAAAGTGGATAAATCCCAGGCCCAGATGAGATGTATCCCAGGCTGCTGTGTGAGGCAAGGGAGGAGATTGCAGGGGCTCTGACACAAATTTTCAGAACCTCTCTGGCCACAGGGGAGGTGCCAGAGGACTGGAGAACAGCTAACGTAGTACCATTATTCAAGAAGGGTAGTAGGGATAAACCAGGGAATTACAAGCCAGTGAGCCTAACATCAGTGGTAGGGACATTATTGGAAAAAATTCTGAGGGACAGAATTAGTCTCCACTTGGAGAGGCAAGGATTAATCAAGGATAGTCAGCATGGCTTTGTCAGGGGGAGATCATGCCTAACCAATTTGATTGAATTTTTCGAGGGGGTGACTCTGTGTGTGGATGAGGGTAGTGCAGTTGATGTAGTCTACATGGACTTCAGTAAGGCTTTTGACAAAGTCCCGCATGGGAAACTGGTCAAGAAGGTAAGATACCATGGGATCCAGGGCAATTTGGCACATTGGATCCAAAATTGGCTTAGTGGCAGGAGGCAGAGGGTGATGGTGGAAGGTTGTTTTTGTGACTGGAAGCCTGTGTCCAGTGGTGTACCGCAGGGATTGGTGCTGGGTACTTTGCTGTTTGTAGTGTACATTAATGATTTAGATATGAATGTAGGAGGTATGATCAGTAAGTTCGCAGATGACACGAAAATTGGTGGAGTGGTAAATAGCGAGGAGGGAAGCCTCAGGCTACAGGACGATATAGATGGGTTGGTTAGATGGGCAGAACAGTGGCAAATGGAATTTAACCCTGAAAAGTGTGAGGTGATGCATTTTGGGAGGACTAACAAGGCAAGGGAATACACAATGAATGGTAGGACCCTAGGAAGGACAGAGGATCAGAGGGACCTTGGTGTGCATGTACATAGATCCCTGAAGGCAGCAGGACAGGTAGATAAGGTGGTTAAAAAGGCATATGGGATACTTGCCTTCATTAGCCGAGGCATAGAATATAAGAGCAGGGAGGTTATGATGGAGCTGTACAAAACGCTAGTTAGGCCACAGCTGGAATACTGTGTGCAGTTCTGGTCGCCACACTATAGGAAGGATGTGATTGCATTGGAGAGGGTGCAGAGGAGATTCACCAGGATGTTACCTGGGCTGGAGCGCTTCAGCTATGAAGAGAGACTGGACAGGCTGGGGTTGTTTTCCTTAGAGCAGAGAAGGCTGAGGGGGGACCTGATTGAGGTGTACAAAATTATGAGGGGCATAGATAGGGTCGATAGAAAGGAACTTTTCCCCTTAGTAGAGGGGTCAATAACCAGGGGGCATAGTTTCAAGGTAAGGGGCAGGAGGTTTAGAGGAGATTTGAGGAAAAACTTTTTCACCCAGAGGGTGGTTGTAATCTGGAACTCACTGCCTGAAAGGGTGGTAGAGGCAGGAACCCTCACAACATTCAAGAAGCATTTAGATGAGCACTTGAAACGCCATAGCATACAAGGCTACAGACCAAGTGCTGGAAAATGGAATTAGAATAGACAGGGCTTGATGGCCGAATGGGCCTCTTTCTGTGCTGTATAACTCTATGATTCTATGACTTGGATGAGTGTTGGAAATTTGGGGTTTTTCGACCCTCTGGGCACAGAGTGAAGTTGAGATGGAGGGATGCAGAGGTATTGAAAAGCAGCCACTCACCCTGACCACCCGAGTGAGGTCGTTAAACTTCTTACGACATTGGGTGTGGGTCCTCGGCACCAGGCTCCTCGAGGAGACGTGCTGAGCCACCTCCCTCCAGACTCTTCTGTATTCACGGGGCAATGGCCTCCTGCCACTCTGTGGGTAGAGCACTGCCCGTTGCCGCTCCACAGCGCCAACCAGAGCTACCAAGGCCTGGTCGCTGAAGCGCTGAGCTCTTTCCCTGGGCCTATCCATTGGTGGTTCCAGCACAATTGCTTTACAGGTCTCTCCAAGCCGAGATTCAAGGCTGCAATGAGCAGGGTGTAGCTGGACAGCAACATGGACCCTCCCCTTTAAGAACTCGGGCCGCACCAGTCTGTCTGTGTTCCATTGTTAACTGACATCACCTGAGCTTCGGTAGCGCTCTGAGGTAGCGCCTCGCTCCTCGACGTTAGCGCCTTAAGACAGGTGTGTAGCGCCCGATTTAGTGCTCAAATCACCTCCAGGGGCGATAGAGGCCAAGTTTGCAGTCGGAGGCGATAATTAGTGCCAGGCGCTAAACTTTGCGCCCGGCCGATAATAGCACCCCAAACGGGGCGATACCAAATTTCTCCCCCTTAGTCTTTACCATTGTCGCGTGGGTTCTGTTTGCATTTGTGGTATTAAATTATGATTACATGCTTAGTGCCAGTGCAGTTGCTGGGTGTTGTTTCATTATACTGTAGTAATTATTCTTTTTTGTCTAAATTTGTGAAATTCTCTTAATGATAGTGGTTCAAATGTCTGATCTTTTCTAATTTATAATGCAAGTTTTATTGGTCTTGAAGTCATAGCATAGAACAGTGGGCGCATATTAGGTCTCAGAATCCCTACCTACGATTGCTTGTAATCATTCTCGAAGTGATTTGAAGCCACTGTGAACACATATTAAAGTTTGAACCCGAAAGCCTCCTTCGCAGCGGTGGAAGCATTTTTGAGAGATGCTCCTGCTGTGTCTATAGTTTATGTAACTGAGCTTTTTACTGCTAATCCCACTGATGTTGACTCAGTGGTAGGCTACAGTGCAGACAATCATTGCTCTGTGACATTGCCATTTCTGGTGAGTGGTGATTATCTGGGTGTTCCCGCTCCACCACACTACCCAGACCATCTTCTAATGAAGTGTGGATGGGGCAAGTCACTTGGCAATACAGTGCTGTTGCTCTAACAGCCTCTGTTGGGGGGCAAGTTGATCCAGCCTAACCATATTGCCTTCCAGTTCAGTTCACGTGGAGGCAAATTGCTATTGAATATTGATCCAGTGTTCTAATCACCTCTCTTTGAAAGCAGGACCCCTGAGGTGTTTAACCCTGTACATTTCAGGAGGGACGCTCAGCATGCTGTACCTCTATATTGTAGCAGCTGGCCCATCATTAACCCCAGCCACTGCCACCTCGAAAGAGCCAGTGCAGACTTGATGGGCCGAATGGCCTCCTTCTATGCTGTACTGTTCTGTGATTCTATGATCAGTGTTTGATGCCTCAACCTGTGCTGCCTCCTACACATCACTATGATCTTCTTCTATAATGTACGTATCTGTACTGGCACGATATCATCATTACATGCAGGACTATGTGCCTGTGCACAATCAGTTTGTATGTATGGACATGTCAATAGGAAAATTGTTCCACACGTTCAGTATTTCAACGACATCTTGCCACTCTTGCTTTCCTTTTTAGTTATTCTGGGGCTGTCCTCTCTGTGACAAAAGTCTACTTTTATATACTTTGTGACAGCTTTGGCTCAGTCGTAGCACATTGAGTCAGAAGGTTGTGGTTTCAAGTCTCACTCCAGAGACTTAAGCACATAATCTAGGTTCACACTCCACTGAAGGACTGCTGCACTGTCGGAGGTGCTGTCTTTCAGATGAGAAGTTAAACTGAGGCCCCAACTGCTCTCTCAGGTGGACGTAAAAGATCCCATGGCACAATTTCAAAGAAGAGCAGAGGAGTTCTCCCCGGTGTCCTGGCCAATTTTCATCCCTCAATCAACATCACTAAAACAGATTATCTGGTCATTACCACATTGCTGTTTGTGGGAGCTTGCTGTGTGCAAATTGTCTGCCACGTTTCCTACATTACAACAGAGACAACACTTCAAAAGTATTTATTTGGCTATAAAGCGCTTTGGGATGTCCTGAGGTAGTGAAAGACACTATGTGAATACAAGTCTTTCCACTATTTCTTTCTTATCTGTAGGTCTACACGCCCAACACCTCAAACAATCTATCCACCTGAATTTTATCAATACTCTCATTAATTTTGAAGATCAGAATCAGATCCCATTCTACGCCTCGGCAGAGAATCCAAACCCACGGCGCAAAGTCTATCTCCATAGCTTAGTGCACCTCGGCAAGCAATCATCTTCTTTGCCGTTCACTGAATCTTCACTAGTGCCGAAAGGTCTTTCTCGAGGTTGAGAACCAGAAGGGTACACAATAGTCCAGATGAGGTCTCACAACAGTGTTCCTGACTAAACCTTGCTAAGTTGTTAATGGCAGAAAATATGTTGGATGATATATTCGCGGTATCAACATATTATTTGAATAGCATCCGCTATCAATTCTGTCAGAAAATGCCAGAAGTAGCAATGGATGCCGGGGGTCTGGTGGAATGAAAAAAAATTCTCCTCATTACCATCCAAAATTGAACAGCATCAGGATGGAAAATCCAACCCCAAGGGTTAATTCCAGAAATGAACTGAAGATTGTAAGAAAACCTAATGGCCCAGAAATTGATCCCGCGACGCGAGAGTACGCACTGCGTACTCTCGCGTATTCCCACTCCAATTGCTGGTTTTCTGCATGCCCTGCGCATGCGCTGAAAACCGGCAATTGCTCTTTTGAAAAGGGGGCGGTTCCTCGGTGCATCGCGTGCGCACTACAGGCTGCGCGCACGCTGTGCACTTCATGCTTTGGACGCGCAGGTAAGTACGGAAGATTTTAGAAATGGAAAAAGGAGGAGTAAGACCCACTTTTAAGAAGGTAAGTAGTGAATTAAGTATTTTTTTGAATTTTTTTTTACAGGTATATCTTTTTTAGAGACTTTAAAGACAGGTAAGTTTATTTTTATAACTTTTTAAAAGATTTTAAATTTTTTCAAAAATTTAATTTTTTATTTAAAATGGTTAATTTAATTAACTATACTTATTTTATTAATGTGATGGTTTTTTTTTTAAATTTAATTGAGGTTTAGCTGTTATTTTGGGGGGGTGTAAGATTCATAGATTTCACAGCAAGTATGTGAAACTTATGAATGGAAGATGGTGTGCTGCCATTGGCTCTAACTGAGTCACGTGATCCCACAGCTCGCACGAATTCACTACGCCGGTGGGATACGCAAGCACTGCCCAGCTGATGTCTGGAACATCAAGTTCGTGCGAGCTGGATCTGAAAAAGCACAAGCGGAGTGAGAGATCGCGGGGAAGCTTTACCCCCGCGGGAACAGAGCGAGATCAATTTCTGGGCCATTAGCTTTTATACAATTTCTGGGTCTGCAAAGACAGGTTCTACCACCCACGCTAAGCACTCTGTATGAGAACTATTAGATACGTAAACCAACCTCATTATGGTTTGATGCTAGTCTGATATTGTTTCCAGTGTACGGCTGTTTTATAACGTTTAGCAATATTACTGCTAGGCACAAGATCACAAGATAATTACAAATGAGGAAGACCATTTGGCCCATCTTTGTTCATCCAGAAATACCCTAAAGTTCCCCCCATTGCAGAAGCTAATTGTTTCTTAAATAATTGCAAGGACATTGATTCTGGAACACTATCAGCGACTTCATTCTATATAGTGATCGCTCTTTGTTTGAAAAAGAACTTCCTGATATCAGTTATAAATTTGCCTTTTACTAGTTTGAACATGTATTGCCTTGTCCTACTGTCGCAATTTAAACTAATCTTCTGGATTTTTGCATTGTCATATCATTTACTATAGTATTGGTCTAAGCCCAGTGCAACTGAACATAGAGTGGCTAAACCAGCAGCCTTTAAAGGGAGGCTGCTTGGAAAATATTCACTAAGTTTTTTACTGATTTTTGTGGGACTAGGAAAAGCATGAATGAACCTCCTGGCCCACAAAAAACATTACGCCTTCTACCAGTCCCTCCATGTCACCCCTGCTATGCCCTGCTGCATCCACCCTCTTACTGTGTTTCTGCTGGCAGGTCTCCACAGAGGAGTGGACAGATTCACCCCCAACCCCCCCAATCAGCGAGCTGCCTGTCAGTGCTTGCATAGCACTGACAGCTTGTCAATTTTATTATAATGAGATTCGATCAGGCCTTCCGCAGGCAACATTGGGCGGGCGGTGCAGTCGACCTGCCAACCACCCACCCGATGTCTGCCTGAATCGAAAATCACCCTCTAGATATCAGTCTTGTGGCTTTTCTCTGCACTCCTTCCAACATTTGAATGTCTCCTTCGTGTCTCAGTGACCAGAAATGGATACCGTAGTCAAGGTGTGGACTGACAAAAGCACTATACAGTTTGATCATAACCTCCTCTGACTATATAGGCCAGTATTATATTGGCTTTGCTGCTTGCAATTCTGCATTAATTGGACATGTTGTCATTTTCCCAAATTCCATACATTTTAGAATGGTTCCTGCAGATTGGAAGGCAGCAAATGTAACCCCACTCTTTAAGAAAGGAGGGAGAGAGAAAACGGGGAACTACAGACCAGTTAGCCTGACATCAGTAGTAGGGAAAATGCTAGAATCTATTATTAAAGACGTGGTAACAGGGCACTTACAAAATAATAATAAGATTGGGCAGAGTCAACACGGATTTATGAAAGGGAAATCGTGTTTGACAAATCTGTTAGAGTTTTTTGAGATTGTAACTAGCAGAATAGGTAAGGGAACCAGTGGATGTGGTGTATTTGGATTTTCAGAAGGCATTCGATAAAGTGCCACACAAGAGGTTATTAAACAAAATTAGAGCTCATGGGATTGGGGGTAATATACTAGCATGGATTGAGGATTGGTTAATAGACAGAAAACAGAGTAGGAATAAGCAGGTTATTTTCGGGTTAGCAGGCTATAACTAGTGGGGTACGGCAAGGATCAGTGCTTGGGCCTCAGCTATTCACAATCTACATCAATGATTTGGATGAGGGGACCAAATGTAATATATCCAAGTTTGCTGATGATACAAAGCTGGGTGGGAATGTAAGTTGTGAGGAGGATGCAAGGAGGCTTCAAAGGGATATAGACAGGCTCAGTGAGTGGGCAAGAACATGGCAAATGGAATATAATGTGGAGAAATGTGAAGTTATCCACTTTGGTAGGAATAATAGAAAAGCAGAGTATTTTTTAAATGGTGAGAGATTGGTAAATGTTGGCGTTCAGGGGGACCTGGGTGTCCTTGTACACGAATCACTGAAAGTTAACATGCAGGTACAGCAAGCAATTAGGAAAGCAAATGGTATGTTGGCCTTTATGACAAGAGGATTTGAGTATAAGAGTAAAGACGTCTTACTGCAATTATATAGGGCCCTGGTGAGACCACACCTGGAGTATTGTGTACAGTTTTGGTCTCCTTACCTAAGGAAGGATATACTTGCCATAGAGGAATTGCAATGAAGGTTCACCAGACTGGTTTCTGGGATGGGGGGATTGTCCTATGAGGAGAGATTGAGTAGACTAGGCCTATATTCTCTGGAGTTTAGAAGAATGAGAGGTGATCTCATTGGAACATACAAAATTCTTACAGGGCATGACAGGGTAGATGCAGGGAGGATGTTTCCCCTGGCTGGGGAGTCTAGAACCAGGGGTCACAGTCTCAGAATAAGGGGACGACCATTTAGGACTGAGATGGGGAGAAATTTCTTCACTCAGAGGGTGGTGAATCTTTGGAATTCTCTACCCCAGAGGGCTGTGGAGGCTCAGTCGTTGCGTATATTCAAGACAGAGATCGATAGATTTTTGAATATTAAGGGAATCAAGGGATATGGGGATAATGCAGGAAAGTGGAGATGAGGTAAAAGATCAGCCATGATCTTATTGAATGACGGAGCAGGCTCGAAGGGCCAAATGGCCTACTCCTGCTCCTATTTCTTATGTTCTTATGTTCTTGAGCATTGAATCTACTAAGACACCTCGGTCATTTCAACATCAGGCTTAGCTATTTCAACAACATACATGGAATACGTGCATCACCCATTTTTCTCTCTCCCATCTACAGTACTTTACACTTGCCTGCGTTAAATTTCATGTTGTTTTGCCCACTTATAAAGTTCGCTTTCCTTATTTCATAATTTCTGAGTTCAGTGTTGCAATGTTATTGTTTGTCCCGCAGATGTGGATGAATGCAGTGAGGAGGCTAAGTGTTCAGGGGGCCAGTGCGTAAATACAGATGGATCCTATATGTGTAGATGTGAAACAGGTTTCACACATTTACCTGAAGCAGAACACTGTATAGGTAAGAATCAATTTTAAAATATTACCAATTTTATTTTGGACTTTAGTACATTAGCAACGAAGGACCTATGTTATATATGTTAAAGTGTACAGTAATTGTTTTACAAAAGATATATTATAGAGACACATGCATACACATGTATGTGTATGTACACACACATTTCAAAAAATTGCAAGCGCATTGCCTGCTGAAAAATTACAAGAAAATGACTAAACCTATCTATATGATGCCTCTTGTGTGTTTGAAATGTTTCCAACGATATTTTGTCACAGGCTGTTTCAAGCAGTAGTTTCCCACACCTGCCCATTTTGCCATCAGAAATGCGGATCATATACAAAAGGGAATCAGACCTGTTGTTACTGGTCTCCGCCCTCATCTCCTGTCCATTATGCCCCTGAAACTAGCAAATACGGGGCATAGCTGACACTAACTCTCTCAAATTCTGTCCAAATTCTTTAAATGGTGATCTACACCTCTCCTGACCCCAGCCACGTCTCCACACCCCCCCCCCCCCCCCCCCCCCCGGCTGCCAATCCCCCACCATGCAGCAGCGTACGAGCAACTTACTGTGAGCAACATGACTGGAGAACTGCAAGCATTTTAGAATGCCTAGCAGAAGGAAGCCTATCTCTTGTTCACTCGTACTGATTTGAAATCTTCCTATCCTTCTTAATTGGTTGTTTTGCATAACAGCCTGTAAAGAATTATTCCGATTTCCTATATTTTCAGTGAGAATCAAATATTGATGTGCATTAAAGTATCTAGAGGAGAATTGTTACATAACTTTTAAAGGTATCTGCGTTTCTCAACCATTGTCCTGAAAAGTTGTTGTTCATAAATTACTTTTACTGCGCTACTTTTGTTATTTTAAATTTTAAATAAAGGCAAGTAATTTTTAAAAAAATGCGTGAGCTTATTAAGCAACAGAATACTGTTGCTAATTATCACCAACCCTTTTGGTTTTGCTTGTATCTACTTAGATATTGATGAATGCAGTTTGTATGGCAGCTCTGTATGTGGGATCTGGAAGTGTGAGAATACTGTTGGCTCCTATCAGTGCATCGTGGGATGCCAGCCTGGTTTCCAGCGAACAGCTATTGGAGAATGCATTGGTGAGTATTCTTTAAGAATTAAGGTCTGGATGGATTTAGAATACTTTTTATTAAGTAGAGAAGTTATGCTGAACCTTTATAAAGCGCTGGTTAGGCCACAACTGGAGTATTGCGTCCAGTTCTGGTCACCACGCTTTAGGAAGGATGTGAAGGCCCTTGAGAGGGTGCAGAGGAGATTTACCAGAATGGTTCTGGGTATGGGGGATTTTAGCTACATGAACAGGTTGGAGAAGCTGGATTTGTTTTCATTAGAGCAAAGGAGGTTGAGGGGTGATTTGATAGAGGTGTACAAGATTATGACGGGTTTGGATAGGCTAGACGGGGAAAGGCTGTTCCCACTAGTTGATGGTACAAGAACTGGGGGGCACAGATTTAAGGTTTTGGGCAAGAGATACAGGGGGGACGTGAGGAAAAACGTTTTTACGCAGCGAGTGGTGATGACCTGGAATTCGCTGCTGAAGGAAGTGGCGGAAGCGGAGACACTTAGGGCTGGATTTTGTCAGTGGGAAGCTTTTGGAGGTGGGACTGCTGCTTGCCGGCTTTCAATCCCGCCTCCATCAGCTTCTGGCCAACCAGCGGGATTTTCCCCTGATTGACCTTGTTAAGCCCGCCCAGCGGGCTCAGCAGGCCAATTAGGGGGAAGTCACTGACAGAGCACGTCAACGTCTGACGTGCCATCTGTCAAGATTTCTTGAAAGAAGAAATGTCATTGAAGCTGTCAAACACTGACATTCTGTGTAGTTTGATGAGTCCAAGTGTTCAGGACTCATCAAACCTTTCAACTTTGCAGAAATCACCTGGCTGTTGGTTCGGAGGATCCAACAGCCAGTCTGTGAAATCTACAATGTAGATGTCAGGACTCCGGATCCACAGCGGCTGAAGGCTGTAGGCAGAAACAAAGGTAAGTGAACATTTTATAACACATAACACTCACCTTACATACTTACCACTCCACACTTGCACCCATCACTCACCTCTACATCTCACTTTCAGACCCCTCCGACCCCCGCAGACCTCCTTCTCGTCTCCTACACCCTGGCGGGGTTCTCCGAGGTCGGAATACTGCACCTCGGAGCTAAAAACAGGGATAATCCTATTTTCTGCCTGTTAACTACCTGTTAACAGGCAGTTAATAGACTTTAATCCCTTTCCCGCCTCGAGGAGACAGGACCCGGGGCAGGATGGCTTCCCTCCTCCTGGCAAGAGGGCACGGAGGTGGGTTGGGGACAGGTTTGCCAGCCGCCCCCAAATCCTGCAACTTTACCACAGTCCCGCCTCCATACCCGCCTCCTCGGGGCTGACAAAACCCAGCCCTCAATGTTTTCAAGGGGAGCCTGGATAGGCACTTGAGGGAAATAAACTTGCAGGGCTACTGGGATAGAGCGGGGGAATGGGACTGACTGGATTGCCCTACAGAGAGCCGGCACAGACTCGATGGGCCGAATGGCCTCCTTCTGTGCCGTTATGACTCTATGGGGTAAAAATTGGGTAGCGCCCCCTTTGGGGTGCTACCTTCTGGGCGCTAATTTTAGCACCCCAAAAAAGTTAGCGCTCCCGCAGCCAATTTTCCCAGGTAGCGCCCCGAGAGGGAGGAGAGGGGCTACTGGAAGCGCCCCGCGTCCCTCTTGGGGCGCTGCGAGCCAATATCGTGGCGCTGTGGCACATCGCGCCACGGTACTGCAGGCCTTCCTACCCTTAGCAGCTGGCACCCCACGGGGGACTTCACGGGGGCCGGGGACAGCAATGGGGGCAGGTGCTGGCAGGCGGCCAGCAACAAAAATGGCCACCCGCCACCTCCCCTTTAACTAGCACCTTCCCGGCCACAGGTAGGCCCCCCTGATCCCGGTGGACATAGCGTCCGGCGGTAAGTCGGGGTCTCCACCCATTGTTACAGCCAGGGCGCTGCATACGGCGATGACGTCATCGGCGGCCGCGCGACGCTAATGGTTAGCGCCGCCGCTAACTTCCTGCTGAATTCCGCGGGAGGCGTTAGCGGCGCCGCACCCAGGCGCTAGTTGATTTGCGCCCCGTTAGCACCCTCTTAGGGCGCTAACAGACGGCGCAAATCAACCGAATTTAGCCCCCTATAACTTTTACAATTTTGTGTTCCCAGCGATAGAAGCATACTTTGGCATCTCTCAAGAATGCTCTCACTGACCATGTTGAGCCATGGAGGTGCACATTCAATGATGCAAAAATAGTGTACTTTTCTTTTCATTCTCAGTATGTGGGCGTCACCAGCAAGGCTGGGATTTTTTGCCCAACCTAGTTGCCCTTAATTGAGTGACTTACCGGGCCACTTCAGAGGGCAGATAAGAGTCAACCATGTTGGTGTGGGACTGGAGTCACATATTGGCCAGACCGGGTAAGAGCAACAGCAATAGGTGATTGAAGGAAAGGAGGGTAAAGAGATATGGGAGAGCGCTGGCACATGGGATTAGGACTACTGCCCATGTGGAGGATGAACACCAACATGGACTGTTTGCGGAGAATGGCCTGTTTCCATGTTGAAACTTTCAACTTCAGTGGGGCCATAACATGGGCGGCAGTGGATCACCCAATTCAATGAAAAGGATAATCAGGCAGGGTGTACAACAGGTGGCCGATCGCTGCCACCCATTTCACACCTCCGCCAAAGTTGAAAGTTACGCCCGTAATTTCTGTGTTATTCTATGTATAATAAGGCTCTATGTGCATAAGTAATTTGTCAGTGAAATTTAAACCGCATTCACTTAATCTTTAAAATGATGCAAAATGTAATCTCACGAGTGAAAACAAAGCTAGTCTTTCTTTGCAGCCACATCCGGCATCTGTAACTGAACAATGTCCAGAGTTGTTGAGCAAACAGCTTTCTTTCCCACCCTAAAGTTGAAGCGATCACATTACTGGGACAGTAAAGCAAAATCTGTTTATGTATTCTCCACAGCAACAGCAATTTTGTTTTGTTCC
The DNA here is from genome assembly GCA_030390025.1 of Squalus acanthias. Classification (NCBI taxonomy): domain Eukaryota; kingdom Metazoa; phylum Chordata; class Chondrichthyes; order Squaliformes; family Squalidae; genus Squalus; species Squalus acanthias. The sequence continues at coordinate 17,089,198 of CM059425.1, read as the reverse complement.
ATCTTTGAGTAGGTTATTTAATGTTGAATAGGAACATTCCGGGGGAAAAAACATAGAAACTGCATCCGAAATTATATTACATACTTGTTGTTTCAGTGTTCCCTCCAAGTTGTTCTGCATTTTGAGAAACTCTACCAAACCCCAGTGCATTGCGTTACAAGATTTTTGGCACTATATCAGTCAGGTTGGTTTGGGTTGGTAACCAGTTAAATACTTACCAGTACTTCATTGTTTCTCTGGAGGATCCAACCTCTTGATTTATTGCTAAATCTTAAGCCTTGAGCATTGGAAAATATAATAAATATGGCCTTTTTCTCCTTAACAAAGTTGATGGCTACTTCTTCAAATCAGCACTCCTCTTCTAGTCTGGCCAAGCTGGTTGTAATCAGAGCATAGATATTGTTTGCATAGTGTTGAATAACATTCGGACTTCGTAAGAGGCAATGAAACCAAACTTGCACATATAGATTTATGGCCACAATATTTACTGGGGCGGGATTTCCAAGTGGGTGGGAGGAGTTCTGGTAGGAAGTCCCGGTTTCCCCGAATGCGAGGGAGTTTTAACTCCACAGGCTGTGTGATTTTTTTTTTAACAGTTTCCCCGCCCGGAAGCCAGCCTGATTGACAGGCTTGGCTCCCTGTTGGGCGGGGAACGCCCCAGAAGAGGCCGGAGCCCAGGAGCGGGTAGGTTTCCTGCTGCTTAGGGTAGAGATCACGACGGTGGGGGGGTGGGAGAGGGGTTGGTTACAGCATGGTTTGGAAGATCACAGGGTGTTCGTGAGCGGTCGGATGGCGATCGGGGGGTTGGAGAGGTTGGTGATCGCGGAGGGCGTTCGGTGATCGCGGGGGCGGGTCTGATCATGTGGAGTGGGAAATAGGTTTGCTTGGTGGGCTGGGGGAAAGCACTCCTGTTCTTCCTGACCCACAATGCAGTAGATTCTATGGGAGGAATTTAAACCCCCCAAAACGGGTGGGTTTGGGTCCTATGGGATAATAAAAAAATTTAAATCTTAAACCCGAACCCAACCCCTTTCGAACTCGCCCACGCCCATTTTAACGGAGGCTGGAGGGCAACCAACCCACTCCCAGGACGCGGGTCACTCATTTAAATATTTTAACGAGGCTGTACGCCTCAGATTTGATCTCTCTACCAGCTTTAACGCTGGCCGGCCGGTTTTCTGTCCTCGGGAAACCTGGCACCTAAAGAGAGGCAACGACTGCTGCATGGAAGAGGTAAGTGCTTTTCCAGCACTGATTTATTTATTCATGGGATGTGGGCGTCGCTGGCAAGGCCAGCATTTATTGTCCATCCCTAATTGCCCTCGAGAAGGTGGTGGTGAGCCGCCTTCTTGAACCGCTGCAGTCCGTGTGGTGAAGGTACTCCCACAGTGCTGTTAGGGAGGGAGTACCTAGGATTTTGACCCAGCGACGATGAAGGAACCAGCGATATATTTCCAATTCAGGATGGTGTGTAACTTGAAAGGGAACTTGGAGGTGGTGGTGTTCCCATGCGCCTGCTGCCCTTGTCCTTCTAGGTGATAGAGGTCGCGGGTTTGGGAGGTGCTGCCGAAGAAGCCTTGGCGAGTCGCTGCAGTACATCTTGTAGATGGTACACACTGCAGCCACGGTGCATCAGTGGTGGAGGGAGTGAATGTTTAAGGTGTTGGATGGGGTGCCAATCAATCAGGCTGCTTTGTCCTGGATGGTGTCGAGCTTCTTGAGTGTTGATGGAGCTGCACTCATCCAGGCAAGTGGAGAGTATTCCATCACACTCCTTACTTGTGCCTTGTAGATGGTGGAAAGGCCTTGGGGAGTCAGGAGGTGAGACACTCGCCACAGCCTCTGACCTGCTCTTGTTGCCACAGTATTTACGTGGCTGGTCCAGTTAAGTTTCTGGTCAATGGTGACCCCCAGGATGTTGATGTTGGGGATTCTTTGGGTAAAGAAGTTTCTCCTGATTTCCCTCTTGGATTTATTAGTGACTATCTTATATTTATGACCTCTAGTTTTGGACTCCTCTACAAGTGGAAATATTTTCTCTGCGTCTATCCTATCAAACTCTTTCATAATCTTAGAGGCCTCTATCAGGTCACCCCTCGGGCTTCAAAGAAAAGAGCCCCAGCCTGTTCAGCCTTTCCTGATAAGTGTATCCTCTCAGTTCTGGTATCATCCTTGTGAATCTTTTTTGCACCTTCTCCAGTGCCTCTATATCCTATTTATAATATGGAGACCAGAACTGTGCGCAGTACTCCAAGTGTGGTCTAACCAAGTTTCTGTACAAGTTTAACATAACTTCTCTGCTTTTTAATTCTATCCCTCTAGATATGAACATCAGTGCTTGGTTGACTTTTTCTAATGGCCATATTAACCTGTGTCTCTACTTTTAGTGATTTGTGTATCTGTATCCTTAGATCCCTTTGCTCCTCAACCCCATTTAGACTCTTATTATCCAAGCAGTATGTGGCCTCCTTATTCTACCTACCAAAATGCACCACCTAATGCTTGTCTATATTGAAATTAATTTGCCAGTTATACGTCCATTCTGCAAGTTTATTAATGCTATCTTGTATTTTGTCACATTCTTCCTCAGTATTAACTCTACCCCCCAATTTGGTGTCATTCACAAATTTTGAAATTGTACTTCCGATTCCCAAGTCCAAATCATTTATTGGTAGAGTCATAGAGTTATACAACACAGAAAGAGGCCCATCGTGTCCGCGCCGGCCATCAAGCCCTGTCTATTCTAATCGCATTTTCCAGCACTTGGTCCGTAGTCTTGTATGCTATGGTGTTTCAAGTGCTCGTCTAATTGTTTCTTGAATGTTGTGAGGGTTCCTGTCTCTACCATCCTTTCAGGCAGTGAGTTCCAGATTACAACCACCCTCTGGGTGAAAAAGTTTTTCCTCAAATCCCCTCTAAACCTCCTGCCCCTTACCTTGAAACTATGCCCCCTGGTTATTGACCCCTCTACTAAGGGGAAAAGTTCCTTTCTATCTACCCTATCTATGCCCCTCATAATTTTGTACACCTCAATCAGGTCCTCCCTCAGCCTTCTCTGCTCCAAGGAAAACAACCCCAGCCTGTCCAGTCTCTCTTCATAGCTAAAGCGCTCCAGCCCAGGTAACATCCTGGTGAATCTCCTCTGCACCCTCTCCAATGCAATCACATCCTTCCTATAGTGTGGCGACCAGAACTGCACACAGTATTCCAGCTGTGGCCTAACTAGCGTTTTGTACAGCTCCATCATAACCTCCCTGCTCTTATATCCTATGCCTCGGCTAATGAAGGCAAGTATCCCATATGCCTTTTTAACCACCTTATCTACCTGTCCTGCTGCCTTCAGGGATCTATGTACATGCACACCAAGGTCCCTCTGATCCTCTGTCCTTCCTAGGGTCCTACCATTCATTGTGTATTCCCTTGCCTTGTTAGTCCTCCCAAAATGCATCACCTCACACTTTTCAGGGTTAAATTCCATTTGCCACTGTTCTGCCCATCTGACCAACCCGTCTATATCGTCCTGTAGCCTGAGGCTTCCCTCCTTGCTATTTACCACTCCACCAATTTTTGTGTCATCTGCGAACTTACTGATCATACCTCCTACATTCATATCTAAATCATTAATGTACACTACAAACAGCAAAGGACCCAGCACCAATCCCTGCGGTATACCACTGGACACAGGCTTCCAGTCACAAAAACAACCTTCCACCATCCCCCTCTGCCTCCTGCCACTAAGCCAATTTTGGATCCAGTGTGCCAAATTGCCCTGGATCCCATGCCTGCTTGACCAGTCTCCCATGTGGGACTTTGTCAAAAGCCTTACTGATGTCCATGTAGACTACATCAACTGCACTACCCTCATCCACACACCGAGTCACCCCCTCGAAAAATTCAATCAAATTGGTTGGACATGATCTCCCCCTGACAAAGCCATGCTGACTATCCTTGATTAATCCTTGCCTCTCCAAGTGGAGACTAATTCTGTCCCTCAGAATTTTTTCCAATAATTTCCCTACCACTGATGTTAGGCTCACTGGCCTGTAATTCCCTGGTTTATCCCGATTACCCTTCTTGAATAATGGTACTACGTTAGCTGTCCTCCAGTCCTCTGGCACCTCCCCTGTGGTCAGAGAGGTTCTGACAATTTGTGTCAGAGCCCCTGCAATCTCCTCCCTTGCCTCACACAGCAGCCTGGGATACATCTCATCTGGGCCTGGGGATTTATATACTTTTAAGCCTGCTAAAACCGTTAGTACCTCCTCCCTCTCAATACTAATTTGTTCAAGTATATCACAATCCCCCTGCCTGATTTCTATGCCTACATCATCCTTCTCCATAGTGAACACAGATGCAAAATATTCATTTAAAACCTCACCCACATCTTCCGGCTCTACACACAGATTGCCACTTTGGTCCCTAATGGGACCTACTCTTTCCCTGGTTATCCTCTTGCCCTTAATATACTTATAAAACACCTTGGGATTTTCCTTTATTTTGCCCGCCAGTGTTTTTTCATGCCCCCTCTTCGCTCTCCTAATTTATTTTTTAAGTACCCCCCTGCACTTTCTATACTCCTCTAGGGCTTCCACTGTTTTTAGTCCTTTGTATCTGCCAAAAGCCTCCCTCTTTTTCCTAATCCATTCTTGTATATCCCTTGACATCCAGGGTTCCCTGGGCTTGTTGGTCCCACCCTTGACCTTTACGGGAACATGTTGGCGTTGTACTCTCTCTATTTCCTTTCTGAAAGACTCCCACTGCTCTGATGTGGATTTTCCTACAAGTAGCTGATCCCAGTCCACTTTGGCCAGATCCTGCCTTATCATATAATCGACCTTCCCCCAATTTAGAACCTTTATTTCCGGTCCATCTTTGTCCTTTTCCATGACTACCTTAAATCTCACCGAATTATGGTCACTGTCACCAAAATGCTCTCCTACTGACACTTCTACCACTTGCCTGGCTACATTCCCTAGAATTAGGTCCAGTACCGCCCCCTCTCTTGTAGGACTTTCTACATGCTGGCTCAAAAAGCTCTCCTGGATGCACTTTAAGAATTCCGCACCCTCTAAGCCTTTCACACTCTGACTATCCCAGTTAATATTGGCGAAGTTGAAATCCCCTACTATTATTACCCTATTATTTCTACACTTCTCTGAGATTTGCCTACATATCTGTTCCTCTATCTCCCCCTGACTATTTGGGAGCCTATAGTATACTCCCAGCAAAGTGTTTGCCCCCTTTTTGTTTTTAAGTTCTACCCATAATATACTACTTTAAGCACAGAACCAGCATTGCAGCAATGATACTTTTTTGGTATTTAGCATTCAAATACAAAAAATGTCACAATAAATGTATAAAGTACATACATTTATTGAATTGGGTGCAAAATCATATATTTCTGCAATAATTCTATTGATGTTGAATAATTTTCCCCTTCTCCTGACCTTGATTTGTTTTATGTTTTGATTCTCATAGGATTTATTGAAAGCCTGGTTTCTTTGTGTTTTCTCACAGTTCAGACCTATCTGGACCAGGTTTTTCAGAATGTGGTACCTTTACAATTTGTCAAGAAAAACAAGGAGCTGCTTTCCAAGGCCTGATTTTAACTCTGGTGTCCTTTTGATCTGCACCTGTTCAGGCCGAAACACTGAATTGAAAATTTTGTGTTCAGTGCAATTTTATTAGGTTTAACTATTTATACCTCAAAACTATACTCTATGAATAGTTAAGATTTAGGGTGTGGTTATTCTGCAGCGACTGATCTCAGTATCTCTGGAGTGCAGTGTTCAGTTGACAAGCCTGACTGCAGATTCCACTGAGCTCAGCCACAAAAGAGGTCTGTGCGCGCATGTTTGAACGGTGTGCAAAACTATGCTCCCCGAAAGGGTAAGTTTTAGGAGAGTGCAGACAGGAGCATCTGCTACCTCATAACATTAAAAACATTGGAAAGAAAGGTATATAATGTGCCTAGGTGGACCAACAAACAGCCTGGACACTTAAAATGGAGCTGCATATTGGACTGGAGTCATACTGAACTTCTCGAAGTTAAACTGCTGTGGCACTTCCTGATGGAGGAAGTCTCACGCTGCTTGCATTTAGTGCACTTTGAGGGTCAGAACAGGGCCTGACCCAACTTATACTGCCATTTTCCTGCTGATGTGCACCCTAAGCCACTTTACGTTGAAGCAAGAGAGGCATTAAAACCACACCATTTCAGTTTTTGTTTGTACTGCTATATTACTTTAATTAAGCCCCCCCAGTATTTAACAATGCAATTTTACATCATATTCATTACAAATCTACTATATTATGCAGTAGGAAAAAATAAAAATTTTGCGCAAAAGGTTAAATTTGGAACTGAAGTTACTTGTATTGCTGGTACAACAGAGATTTAAGGGGGATAAATTCGCTGGCTCCCCCTTTGGGGCGCTAACTTCGCCGGGGCGCTAATAGTAGCACCCCACGCCATAAATTCAGTGGTAGCGCCCCATGCAGAAGCCGGGGCGCTAATGGAAGCCATCCCCCTCCTTCCTGGGGGGCTACAAGTGAATATCGCGGCGCTACATGCAACAGCGCCACGCACGTCGACACATAACGCCATGGTACTGCAGGCCTCCCTCCCCTGATTAAAGGGGAGGGGCCTAGCGCACCAGGGCCCTGCTGGACCACCGGGGAGTGGGGTGCCGGGAAAGCAGCCCGGCACTCAAGAGGAGTACCAGCCTGACCGATCGCGGCCGGCACCCCGCAGCAGGAGGCCAGAGGGGGCAGGTGCTGGCAGGTGGCCCAAAAAAAATGGCCGCCCGACACCTGCCCTTTAACTTGCGCCACCGCGGCTGCAAAAATGCCACCCTGACCCTGTCGGACATATCGTCCGGCGATAGGTCAGGGGGCGCAACTGAAGTTTGCGGCCGGGGCGCTGTCCACGGTGATGACGTCTTCGCCGGAGGTGCAGCGCCACAGGGTGCTACCGCCGCCGCTAACCTCGCGCTAAATTTTGCGGGAGGCGTTAGCGGCGCCGTGCCCAGGCACAAGGGGATTTGCATCCCATTAGCACCTGCCGGGGGTGCTAACGGGAGGCACAAAGCAACCCAATTTTCCCCCAAGTATCTTAACTACCTTCCACTCAGCAAATGCCCATTATGGCTGCTCTAGTTCGTTGAATTTACTGTGACCTCAACGTAGCCCCACATTACTGCCAACATCGAGTAAATATCCAACTTCTAAAATGTCTAAAATTAATGACCAGTAACAAAGCTGTATTTTACAATGATGTGGAATATAAATCACTGAACAGCTTTGCGATTTGGAAGAAAAAATATCCCAGTTCCTAAAGGAAACCTGTCTAATGTTCCTTTGGGGAATTTTATAATGGCTGTTTACAGTTGTGACTGGGATGGTGCTATTAGCAGCTGCTATTCATTAGAATGGCCAAGTTCAAACATTCACACTTCAGTCAATCCAGTAAATGTAGTCCTCTAGCTTTAAATACTTTAATACTTCCAATTCAGAGGGTCACAGCTTTGAACCACATACCTGGGTGATACTCATTACTTGATTCAGTGACTGGACGCTAACTCTTGTTGGGTTGTGGTGGGGGTGGGGGGGAAGGGGAAGAAAGGTGGACGGAGGAGGAACAGGAAGAAAAATCACAAGGTCAGCCCTGCTCCACAGAAACTTGTCTGTCGTACAGTGGGATTGACAACAGCTTTGGAGAATTTTACAGGTTGGCAGATCTGAACTGCCTTGCTAGCAGAGGAAGGAGGTTAATACAGTGGAGAACACAGTTATGAAAACTTTTACAATGTGGTTAAAAATGTGCTTTGCCCTATTTCATTTTTATTTTCCTTCCCCTTCTTTAAGCTGCCCCCATGCTACTCACTATACGTTGATCAAGATGGTGGGCAGTTGACTGTTCACAGGCCTCTTCCATTCCTGTTCTCTGAACAGTTAATGTTATTTTAACTTAGGGTTTAAAAATGTGCGATGCTTTATTAGACCATAAAGCTAAGATTGTGTAATGGTGAAAATGAGTACCTTTCTTTGAATAACCTATTTATTCCATACTATTTTTGTATGCGTCATTCATTACTAATAAAAGAAAGTATTGAAACAAAGTTTTTTAATGGGCAAATGCAGATGGCAGTCAGAATGAGATCATGTTCAGCTGGCAATCTTTTACCTATGCAGGATATGAGCCTGTATGCAGCATGCTGTGAGTTTATTGCTTATTTCACACAAACGCAGACATATACATCCTGTGCGAGCACGGAATAATAAAGAGAAAACAAACATTTGCATTTTGAGTACTGAATGTCTTTTGCAGTTTTCAAAATGATTCCACTATAATAAACTTGTCAATGTTTTATTCAATTTAAAATAACAAATACATTACTCACTAGAATCCAATAAGGTAACACAAGCATTAATTCTACAGTGAAGAAACTAAACTGTTTAACTCTCCAGAGATGATTTCACATGGATCTTCCTGTAGCCATAGAAAATATTGGTTTGAACTCTTAGGCAAATATGTCATGGCCTTTCTTGTGGACTGTCAATTGAACCCAGTATGTGAGATTTCAGGGAGCATGTTGCATGCACTTGCATATATATATAGAGAAAGTTTAAAATAGTTAAGTGATGTATAGAATGTGAAGATTATTTCGCAAAACTTTTTATTTGGAGTCACGGAGATAATAGAAACATTGATTCAATGTTTTCAGCACTCTGATCTTTATTTCCTACAATATAGCACAGATTTAATATTCCATATGATAATTTTATTTTTCAGTTATTCAGACCCCAAAAATCTGTGGACTTGTACATTTTGGCGTAAATGCCACAAGGCCATCCCAGAAACAGTGTAACCAGTTCTCAGTGTAGTTTCCAACCCATTCCAGCAGATTATCGCCAAAATTACAGCCGGAGCCCGTCAGAATGGCCACGGGTTTTCAGGCCCTCATCCTCAGCCATTTTCTCTCCACTTCATTCAATGTAAGCGTTCTTCCCATTCCCAACATCATCTGGAGTTTTCTGCAGAAATCCCGATTTTCGGCATCAGATGGGGTCATTGGGGGATTTACACTTCCATTGCTAACAGTGCCAGATTTCGCAGACAATATTTTGTATTAATTTAAAACTGGCACATAGATTTGAAAAAGTAATATTCCATACCTTTTTTAAATGCTGAGTAGTACATGGGCACATTACATCTAGAATTCTGATGGAATGGTCTTAATCTGTAATTCATGATGGGAACTCAATATAAGAAAAATAGATACAAATTTCTAAAGTGTTAACAACCAGATTTCCTTCCCACCGCCACTCAGAAAAAAATTTCTGGAGCACAGGTGCCCACCATGGGTATTTAAAGTGTGGGAACCTGCCATTAACCCTGCACTGTCTACCAGGGTCAGCGCTGGAGGTTCCTGGCAGGCTAAATAAGTGCCAGGGTTGCAGCCTGTGCAATTTCAGGGCCTCTTTGAATAAGGGTGACACTCTCAAAAAAAAATTAAATAGTTACCCCAAAGAAAAATAAAATTTGGCTAAACTTTTTGATATTTTATTTTTCTGCCTGGACGTCCATTGTTTAGTCTTTCCATGCCATCCATAGCTGAACGTGCGGACTGCTGACCCACTGCCAGGCTTTTGCCCGTGTCACTCTGAAACTGCCAGTTGGGGATGCACATGATTGGCCCTAGTGTGTCTCTTCTCATGATTCTTCTCCTGTATTGTGGGTTAGCACACAGTCGCGGTCAGTGCCTCCCATTGGCATAATTCAGTATGTGAGAATAACAGGTGCAAGCCCATATCGTATAATTCCATGACACCATGTACATTAATAAGGTGGCCAGGCACTTCCCCACAAGAAGGCAAGGGGCCTTTTCTGTGAGAGAACCTGGTTTTTAACCCTGTATGTACCATGACAGAAAGAAAGAAATAACATGATGCATCATATAAAAAAAATGCTTCACATAGAATGACATAGGATATACAGCACAGAAGTAGGCCATTCGGCCCAACCAGTCCATGCCGGCGTTTATGCTCCACTCAAGCCTCCTCCCGTCTTTCCTCATCGAACTCTATCAGCATAACCCTCTATTCCCTTCTTCTTCATATGCCTATCTAGCCTCCCCTTAAATGCATCGATACTATTTGCCTCAACCACTCCCTGTGGTAGCAAGTTCCACATTCTCACCACTCTCTGGGTAAAGAAGTTTCTTCCGAATTCCCTGTTTAATTTCTTGGTGACTATCTTATATTGATGGCCTCTAGTTTTGCTCTTCCCCACAAGTGGGAAACACTCTGTGTCTACTCTATCAAAACCTTTCATAATTTTAAAGACCTATATTAGGTCACCTTTTCAAGAGAAAAGAGACCCAGCCTGTTCATCCTTTCCTGATGGGTATAACCTCACATTTCTGGTATCATTCTTGTAAGTCTTCTTTGCACCCTCTCCAGTGCCTCTATGCCCATTTTTTAATATGGTGACCAGAACTGTATACCGTACTCCCAAGTGTGGTCTAATCATGGATTGATACAAGTTTAGCATAATTTTTCTACTTTTCAATTCTATCCCTTTAGAAATAGACCCTAGTGCTTGGTTTGCTCTTTTTATGGCCTTATTAACCTGCATCGCTACTTTTAGTGAATTTGTGTTTTTGTATTCCCAGATCCCTTTATCCTCTACCCCATTTAAATTTTTATTTTCCAAGTAATAAATGACCTCCTTATTTTTCTTACCAAAACACTTATCTGTGTTGAAATTCATTTGCCCATTCTGCAAGATTATTAATGTCTTCTTGTAATTTGTTGCAGTCCTCTCAGTATTGACTAACCACTCCCCCCCTCCAATTTGGTGTCATCTGCAAATTTAGAAATTGTGTTTGATTCCGAAGTCTAAATTGTGAACAACAGTGGTCCCAGCACTGATCCTTGTGGGACCCCACTTTCTACCTTCTGCCATTCTGAATAGCTACCCTTTACCCCTACTCTCTGCTTTCTTCTTGCAGCCAGCTAGCTATCCATTCTGCTACTTGTCCCCTGACTCCACATGCTTTGACCTTATTCATTAATCTATTATGTGGCACCTTAACGGAGACCTTTTGGAAATCTAGATAAATTACATGCTTGTCTACTCGCTCTGTTACCTCTTTAAAGAATTCAATGAGGTTGGTCAAGCAAGACTTTCCCTTTTGAAATCCATGCTGACTATTCATTATTATATTTTTGGTTTCCAGATGTTCTTCTATTTTCTCCTTTAGTAGGGATTCCATTATTTTTCCTACCACCAATGTTAAGCTGACTGGTCTATAGTTCCCTGGGCATGTTTTATCTCGCTTCTTAAATATAGGTATAACGTTAGCTGTCCGCCAGTCCTCTGGCACTACACCTTTTTCTAACGAATTATTAAATATGTGTAATAGTTCCTCTGCTATCTCGTTAGATTCTTTTAAAATGCGTGAATGCAATCCGTCCGGACCAGGGGTTTTATCCTCTTTGAGGTTAATCAGTTTATTTAATATTTCTCCTCTTTTTATTTTAAATGCCGTTATATCATTTCTAATCTCATCTTCCAATGTCATGTCCACCTGATCTGTCTCCCTGGTAAATACTGAAGCAAAATAATAATTTAATATTTCTGCCATTCCGCTGTAGCTGCCTGTGATTTTATCCTGTCCATCCCTTAGTGGCCCTTATCCATTCCCAACTTTCCTTTTTTTATTTATGTGCCTGTAGAATATTTTACTATTTTGTTTTATGTTCCTTGATAATTTAGTTTCATAGTTCCTCTTTGCCTTCCTAATTGTTTTTTTTTACTTTTCTCCTCATTGCTTTGAATTCTCCCTTGTCATGCTCTCCCCTGCTGTCCATGTACTTAGTGTATGCCTCTTTCCTTACCCTCCATTTTTCCCTTATGTTTTATTCATCCATGGAGTCTCATTAGTTCTTATTTTTTAGCGGAATATATTTTTCCTGGACTCTGTTTTAAATGTTTCCCATTGCTGTTCTACATCATTGTTTCCCAATATTGTTGTCCATTTTATTTTCCCAAGTTCTATTCTCAGCCCCTCAGAATCAGCGTTTCACCAACCTATTACCCTGGTCTTTGTCATGCTTATGTCTTTCTCAATTATTAACTTAAAGTGTATTACATTCTGGTTACTATTACCTCGATGTTCTTCTACTTCTCTTATCTGTTCTGGTTCATTACTAGATCCAGTAGCGAATCCTCCCTTGTTGGGCTCCTTGCATACTGGATTAGAAAGGAGTCCTGTACACATTGTAGGAACTCCATTCCCTTATCCTCTTTACCTACCTCTTCTGGCCAGTTAATTTCGGGGTAGTTGAAAGATTGTTCAGGAGGTAAAATATCTGGAAAAAGAGAGAATCTCAGTAGCAGCGTGTGGCCTGTGGTCACCATAGTGGCATGTCTACAGTGGCTGTTTTTTGGTTTCCCCAGTCTGCTATCCTCTTAGAAATATATACACTCGTAACAGTTTGAAGGCAAGCAATTCGTGGGGACAAATACCAAGTTCCATGAATGAATTTGGTCTAAATTTGCACTTTGAAGCCCTGATTTTTTCAATCAAGCAAAAATGGGCTTCAGTTGGCCATTGATGTAGGTGCATTCACACTGGCAGGTCAGCAAATGGGCACTTTTTATGACAAGAGTCCCTCCTAATTTGAACAGAGTACTGGCACATGAAAAGCTTGCCTAGAGAGCTTAGCCTGTAACACAGTGACGCGGTAAGCCCTTTTAGTATGACATTGGGACCCCAGTTGTCATTGTCGGGCAGTACAGCATGGAGCAGCGCCGTGTATGCTCTGCACAGTATCATCTGTAACTCCAGCAAGGAGGCCAGTAGGTAAGTTTTAATTTATTATTGTTGTGGCGCCAGGTGGAGCAGGAGTGCTCCTCCAGGCTCCACAAAAAACAACCCAGACTGCTGCTGCACTGGTCCACCTCAAAATGGACCAGGCCTTCCCTCGGGACTTATCGGCGACCAGCGTGGTGCGCTCTGCCAGCCGGCCGCTTGAAACCCGCCCACGGTCAAAAGCCACCCTCGGTGTCAGCGCAGTGCACAGCAGAATATGCTCGATTTCAAACTCTGCTACCAAGAGGAATTGCAGGCGCTGGTTTAAGAAGCTGAATTTGCACATTTATGCTCCTGCCCAAGCAATCCTGCTCCACCCCGACATGGCCTCTGCACTGTCGACACAAGACTCGAATTGCATTTAGAGCATGCTAGCGCTATGTAAGTGAAGGGACAGCAGAAAACTATGGGAAACCATTCAGTGCTCTGGCAGTAACAAAAGCACTATTTCTGCCAATGCACCATAGAGCTATATTTTAAACTGTAATGGTCCCACAAGAGGTATGCTCCAGGCAATCATAACACCTTAAACATTTGATTAATATCGTGTTTTGTATTTCTTAATTATATATATATTTTATATATAGTGCCATACACTCGCTCTTGGTAGAAGGCAGGTGGATTACCTGCTCCATCAGTTCTGGCCTGTGACCAGCACTGTGCTGTGCAAGAGTGACCAAGATTAACTTTTCCCTGCAGCCGTCCTTCCCACCTTTTGGGGAAGAGGCCAATCCACACATGATATTTACATATGACAATGTGGTTGAAATCAGAAACAAAGCATATGGAGAATCGCAGACATAAGCCACTCCCTGCCACAGCACCCTGGTACACCACGATACTGCCCCTGGTAATCATGTTCCAGTAGGGTATTTAACTGCATCAATGGGGGCAAAATTTATCCTAACCCGCCCATCGGAAAACTGACGGGATCGGATGCAACGTTGGTTTTACAAGTCGCCCGATTATACTCTCCAATGGAAAGTATATTGGGTGCGGGGTGTTAAACCAGCGTTATACTCAATCCCGTGGGTTTCCCGCCCAGGGAGTTAGGTCAAAATTACTCCCAGTGAGTCTGACCAGATAACTCGCAACTTGCAAGGTCACAAATGGGTTAAGGATGACTTAAAGAGTAGGGATATGTATCATATTACACTGCTAGCCAGAACATAATCCGTTTCCAAGAATTTGAATATATTGCAACTGGGAAAGAATTAACAAGTATTTCTAATGCTCAATAAAATTAACAGAAAGGTTTTTTTTTGTAATGTTGCATTACCTTATTGATATACTACTGGGCAGTGGTATTTCTTCTCATAAGTGCTATAACGAAAGCAGCCTACAATTGGAATTAATTGTCATCTGTAATAAAAATAATGTTCAAATCATTATTAAAAATATATCCTTTCCCGACAACTCACAGGCACTTAAAGCTCACATACATACAGATATTAAATAATTTTTTGGCTTACGGTTTTTTTTTGTATACTATGCATTTTCTAATTCCCTCACAGTAGGGCCTCGCTGTAAATAAGCTGCTATTGGCCAAGCTACCATTTTCAGTCCCTTGGTTTAATATATGCATATACAGTACTATGTGCCAGGAATAGATTGGACGCAGCCTAAAGATTTTAACGACCTAAACTAATTGTTAGAGAGTCTAGCACAGCCTTAGTTACATCCTTCACTTATGGATGCTACAGTGCTGACATTACTGTTGATGTTAGCAATGAAACCAAAAGCTTCATTACAGCTCTGTGCAGCTGCTAGCGATTATTATGGGTACACAGTGTAGTAAAATACCTAACAGTGGCCCATTTAATAGTTTACATTAACTGTCTTGAACTTTAACGATTGTTAAAATTCTTCTCTGCCTCGTATTATGAGAATTCTAATTAGGTATTAGCATTTGACATTGTTGAATATTTGTTTGAGGATTTACCTGTCAAATAATGATGTGCAGCTGTGGTTCTCTTCTTGCTGTTGCTATTAAGCCATCAGACTTGTATTTCAGCAATACATTGAGAAAAAGATCTCTTTTCAATGAGGTTCCTGTTTAAACTTTCCTTCGCAGTTAATGACAAAGCAGCTCAATTTCAAAGTGTCACTTCTTATAAAGAAATCATTGTTGTCAAACAGCACATAGTGCTCCCTACAAATGCCAGACAGGTGTGCATTGAGTTGGAGAATAGAATAAATATTAAGATTGCAGTGGTGCTGCAATCGCCACTCCAGTTAGCCCATTTTGATTTTGGTCATTCTTTTTGCAAAGTGTCTGACCAAATAGGTTTACAATCCACCTCCCCACATTTGGAAAAAAATAAATATTGACATCTGTACTTCGAACAAATTACAGTAACAGCAGATCAGTTGATTTGAGCTTGGGCACAGAGAGCACAATCTCAAAATTCACTGAAGACATAAAAATAGGGGATCATAGACAGATTAGCAGAATGGACTAATAGATAAAAGATGCAATTAATCTGAATAAGTGTGAGGTAATACATTTTGGGAAAAGGAATATACACTTGGGCCCTGATTTTAACTTGGGCCGGCAGTCTTGCGGCCAAATTGATAGCCTGGTTGGCGCCCGGGAGAGTGAACCCGCGGCAGGAGGCCACAGCTGATGACCCTTGGGGACAGTCCACGACAATCGGGAGGGAGGAAAGTCAGGGATCGGGGCTTGGGGGTCGTGGGGGGAAGAGAACATGCCATCGGAGCTGGAGAGAGAGAGAGAGAGGCCATCGTGGCTGGAGGGAGAGAGAGGCCATCGGGGCTGGAGGTGGGAGGAGGTCAGCAATCAAGGCGGGTGGAGATAAAGGCCACGATCGGCAGTGGGATGGGCAGTCTTCCTTGAGGGGGCCGGGGGAGCACACCTGCTCCTTCTAGCCCACAAGGATTGTTGAGAAAGGGACCATCTCCCTCCCGTCATGGGGGGGGGGGGTGGGGGCGGTTAATAGCGTGGCCATAGAAACTGAACAGCATAGAATCTCTAAGATAATGCTATGAATCGGAAACTATAGTAATGAGGAGAGAGACTTGAGACAGTGGGACTATTTCCACTGGAACAGAGCAGGTTAAGAACAAATTTAAAGTGGAACCGTTACCCAGCAGGAGTCTGCTTTTAGGAAGAGTGGGGTGGGGGGGGGGGGGGGGAGAGGAAGATGAAGATTAGGGTAGTACTTCTTTACCTAGAGAGTGGTTAGAATGTGGAACTTGCTACCATGTGGAGTAGCTTAGGCGAATAGCATAGATGCATTTAAGGGAAAGCTAAATAAGTACATGAGGGAGAAAGGAATAGAAGGATATGCTGATAGGGTGAGATGAAGTAGGGGTGGGAGGAGGCTCGTGTGGAGCATAAACACCAGCATGGACCAGTTGGGCCGAATGGCCTGTTCCTGTGCTGTAAATTCTATGTACAGTAATAGAGGGTTTTAAAATTATGAAGGATTTTGATAGAGTGAATTGGGCAAGACCTTACCTCTGGTTGGAGAATCTGTTTAAAATTCTCAGTAAGAAAAATTCCTTTACGCAGGAGGTTTTTGGAACATGGAAAACTTTGCCAGAGGGAGTGGTTGAGACAGAGACCATGTAAGGTGTTTGGTTTCCTCGTCCTTACAAGGGTTCTTTGACTCTAGGTTTTACAGGAACAAAATGGTAGACGACACAAAGGTTTAGGTTCAACCCAAAACTGTTAGTTTATTAAAACCAACAAAACACAGACAAAAACCTGTCGAGATTTGGCTGAAACTTACAATCACCCATCCGGCCGGTCGTTAACGTTGTGGATTGTAGGCCTGGATCAGAGATGACCTGTCCCCGTCTCTTTTATCTGACTGCAGCTGCCTACACAGTGCACACCCCTTGTAGAGTCAACTGAATACTTACAATCAGCCGTCCGGCTGGTCATGGCCGACGTCGATTGCAGGCTGGGTGGGGGCTGGAGATGACCATCTTCCCTTCCTTGTTACACCTGGCTGTAGTCAGAGCTAGCTTCCGAGCGAAAAGGAGAGAGAGCTGTGGTGTGTTTCCTTCTTACAGCTCTTCTGTCACGCCTTTTCGAGTCTGGGCCTTCCCCCAACTCTTGTTTTCCAATACACACCTAGTAATCCAAACCACAGGATGTCTACAGGGCTGAGGGATGGAAGACAATTCCTTATCTTGTCTCCCCCGCCCTGTGATACATATTTAATGTGATTTAGTCTTACTGCTGATGTGTTTTGCCCAAAATTAAAGTGTTTTCCAGGAAGTCCATTGTTCCAGCGAAACTGGCATTGTTGTCTTATCCATTGAAGATCCATCAAAACTCATCAAAACACGAAGTCTCATTGTCCAAAGTTAAATCACCTATCGAGACGCTCATTGTTTCAGTTAAACTCAGAGTATTGTCCAGATGTTAATTTTTCCCATCGAAACCAATCATGATTCAAGGCCTCACAGTTCAATGTCATTGTCCTTTTCAGAGCCAAAGCTTTCATTGTCCAGTATCAATGTCATGGGACACATCTCATTGTCTTGGCTGTGCTCTTAGTGTGTCTTTGATGTAGGGAAATATTTGAATAGATTTTGTCTGTGTTTAAATTGTGAATTCTGGGAGATTCTCTCACTGCTAACTTACCTGAGGAAGGAGCGACAGCTCCGAAAGCTTGTAAAATTAAATAAATCTGTTGGACTATAACCTGGTGTTGTGCGACTTCTCATCAGTATCAATGTGTTCTCCAAGAACTGCAAACTTTAATGACTGGCACCTTTTCTGTGCTTTGAAGTTTAACCGTTTCATACCCTTATGCTGGGGCCAAACTGTTCCATGAAACTTACAACCATTGCATCTTTTAAGGGAAAATTGGATAAATATTTGAAGCAGAGCAATATTCAGACTACGGGAAGAGAGTGGGGCAGTGGGAGTCATTTTGGATTACTCTAACAAAGAGCTTGCACAGTCATGAAGGGGTGCAATGGCCTCCTTCAGTACTTGAAACTTCTATGGTTCTATGGCAGATGCCTTGGAACAGCAATGCTAATTGCTGATAAGGTACATCTGATGAGCAGCTTTAATATGCCTGATTATATGTTGAATTAGAGCAGGGAACTAATAGGATTGAAAGAGAGAAGGAAACAGCTTCAGAATTGAGAAATTAAATTAGAATGTGCTATTTTATTTGATTTTTAAATTTGCAATACCAAATGTGAAATGTTCATAAATGATTAAGCAGTGATCATTAAATTTGAATTCCCCTATACTTACTAATTTGTTTTATTGGCATTATAAACAGTATGGACACCATGTTGATCTGTGGGATACTGCCCTTATTCCATTTACGAATAAGATCATCATGACCTACTGGAGAATGAAACTCTTTATTCCAGTAATCCCTATTGTGCATTCCTCCATTTATATTTCAGCATTGCTAAGCACTTAGGAAAATTTGTTATTAATTCCAATTATTTGGTTGTTTTTTTTTGCAGACATTAATGAGTGTATGAATGAAACTATCTGTGGTGCTCATGGGTATTGTGAAAATACGGATGGTTCCTTCCGCTGTCTATGTGATCAAGGTTTTGAGATTCCGCCAAGAGAGCAAGGATGTGTGGGTAAGTATGAATTGGAAACTTCATGCCAAGCCTCATTGAAAACTGTCAAATTGTACAAAGTCTCATTGGTTTCGCCAGGACAACCAGTTGGGAAGTGCAAAAGAGGTTTACATTTCTTATATTGGCTGCACAGGTTCCTGTTGCTAGTCGGGATGAATGAAATATTTATTTGTGAATCTTCTATCAGTTAACTGTTGGTGAGGTCCACTCTGTTAAGATCGAGCCTGCTTTTCAGATGTCCACAGTGCTACATGTCACTGTGTTACAGAAAGTACTACGAGCAAGTTTCTACTATACAAATCCCAACAATGCGAAAAGATATTACAAAATAATTCATGGCGTTTCTTAGTGCTTGAAGCTATATAAAGTTAATGTAAGGTATGAAGAAATGGAAACTGTCAAATTAGATTTGTTTGCATCACCCTGCAGAAACTTTTAGAGGTACAGAAAAAGGTTACAATCCTGGGAGTTAGCTGAGAAATGGCTTATTTAACAAAGTTTTATTTATTCTATGAACCAACTAAGAATTTGTTTCACGTTTTCATTTCTTCAAGTTCAATGCATCCACCCACTAATTCCCCACCCTACAGTGCTTACCAACTCCCATAGAATTACTTTGTTGCAATTCCAGCAGCATCACTGGTAGAGAGGAGTAAAGATATCGGCCCTTAATTTCTGATCGGAAGCTTCCTGCGGGCGGATGCCTCCAATCAGAAAAAATTCTACGAACCTACCTGCTGGTGCCGTAGATCCCGAGGTTTCCGCTCCTGGGCCTCTCCTCTTGGAAATGCGCAGAGGCCCACGTATCCCGGGGCGCAGGCGGTTCGCAAGCGCCCCTGGGATCACGTGGGCCAGCCCAACCAATGGAAGAAGGGAATCCCCCTTTATACTTTTGACAGTTCCGTACGTACAGAACCGTCAAAAGTATGAATGGGAATGACTGCAAAAATGCACCAACACACTGAAATAAATAAATAAAAACCATTACATATATAAAATTAATTAAAATGGCATTTAATGTTAAACAAAAATGTAATTTTCTGACATTTTTTAAATATGTTTTAACGGGGCTTAATATAACCTTACCTTATTGGACAGGGTTTTTAATTTATAAGTGAGTGATAAAATCTTATTTTTCTATTTTTTTAAACTCTTATGCTGGTAAAAGCAGGCCTTACTCCTGCTTTTACCAGGCATATGAATTCTACAGCCTTTCAGCGGGTGGAAGTTGAGCAAATAGCGCAACTGTCCACCCACAGAGGCACTTTTCTTGGGTATGCGGGTGATCTCATAGAGTCAACGGCACAGAAGGAGGCCATTCGGCCCATCGAGTCCTTGCCGGCTCTCTGTAGAGCAATCGAGTCAGTCTCATTCCCCCACTCTATCCCCGTAGCCCTGCAAGTTTATTTCCCTCAAGTGCCTATCCAGTCTCCCCTTGAAAACATTGAGGGCTGGATTTTGATACTGGGGCGGGTTGGGGTCGTGTCATCCGCATTTCGTGTTATCCACCCGCCTGCAATTGGATGTGGGAGATTGATGGAATTTTTACTTAATTGGGCAATTGAGTTCCAGCATGTGGGAACCCATGAACCAATTAGTGGTTTCAGTCTGAAAGTCGCCTCTGATGATGTCATCATTGCAGGTCAGAGACTGCCTGGTCTCAGAGATTGCCTGGCCTTTGCTGTGAGAGGACCTGAATGCAAAATAAGCATCAGAGAGAGAGAGAGAGAATTTTTTTTGCAACCAAGTCCTCCCAAGACATTCAATGCAGCAGCATCAGAGGCGACTTTCAGACCTAATACTACTACTACCTTCATCACATCTCCGTTGTAATAGTGAACCTGCAGCTGATAGTCAGCTATCCACTTGTGCTCCTGACAGGTTTCACTGGCGTGTTTCACATCAGGCGTACTTCACGTCGGAAAAGGGTTAAACTAGCTAAAATGTTTCAAAATGGCATTAGAGAGCCAATTTAGGGCTTGTTAAGGGCTTTAATGGCCTCTCCCACCACTTGGAGGCGGGACGGAGTCGGGAACCCCGCGACCGATTTTGTCAAAATTGCATGGAGTCGGGATGGGGTCGGGACCCCCGAATCTGAAACTTTAACCCCCCATACGCCTCCAAACCCGACTCCATGGGCCATTGAAAATCCAGCCCTGAGTGTCTCCGCTTCCACCACTTCCGTCGGCAGCAAGTTCCAAGTCCTCACCACTCGCTGCATAAAAATTTTTTTCCTCACATCCCCCCTGTATCTCTTGCCCAAAACCTTAAATCTGTGTCCCCTAGTCCTTGTACCATCAACTAGTGGGAACAGCCTTTCCCCGTCTAGCCTATCTGTCAGAGAATTCTTGACAGATCACAAGTTCCGGGTTTTAGTGCGTGATTGGGAAAAAGTTGCCATGTACCTTATTTTTGATTCAACTTTTAAGTTTGTCCATGTTTGCATCAAATGTTGCACAGATTACTTGTTAAAGGGAATGAAAATGCAAGTATCTTTACTCTTCTCTAGCTAGCACCTTTTGTATTTTTATAAGTCCATACCCAAATTTTAAGTCAAATAATGTTGGAATGCGAATAGGCTGTTGAACTCATAAGCTTGCCATTGAAATCATTTTCATATCCGCGTTAATAGACAAATGGTCTACTCCAGCTCCTATTTCTTATGTTCTTATGCTAAAATAAGGTACATGGCAACTTTTTCCCAACAATAGACAAGAAATTATGGCCCTGAATTTGCGACCCCCACAGGTGCGCATGCACTAAAACCCGGAACAGGTTTCAATTAGATCACCTCTCATTCTTCTAAACTCTAAGAAATATAGGCCAAGGCACATTGTATTGATGCCAAGTATATATCCTTAGGCCTACTGTTGAATCGTCAGTGAATCCATTCTTAATTTACATTTTGTGAAGCGTGATGAAATTTTCATATTTTCACTATCCAAAATAAGTTGGTATTCTGTCAAATCTTTATCGTGGGAGGGAAAAGGACGGGGGGGGGGGGGGGCTAATTTTAACTTTTGGCAATTGTGTAATTGGGCGATATCAGATCAGCAGCCCATTACACACGCTGCCCCATTGACTTCAGTGGAAAGGAAAATCAGGTGGCTGTATAATGATCTAATATCGTTCGTTTTATAAGATCGCCGAAAGTTAAAATGACCCCCCAAATATGATAGAAAGCTGCACCTTAATGAAGTTATAGAAACAGAGGGTGGACCCTTTCGGAAATCACTCTGCAAAGGAGCATATCGGATATTTATTTGGAGGGCAGAGTGACCAACACTAAAATGTGAGTGGCCTGTATGGAGTAAAAGAAAGAAAGACTTGCATTTATATAGCACCTTTCACGACCACTGGATGTCCCAAAGTGCTTTACAACCAATGAAGTACTTTTTTGAAGTGTGGTCACTGTTGTAATGTAGGAAACGCTGCAGCCAATTTTGCGCACAGCAAGCTCCCACAAACAGCAATGTGATAATGACCAGATCATCTGTTTTAGTGATGCTGATTGAGGGATAAATATTGGCCAGGACACAGGGGATAACTCCCCTGCTCTTCTTCGAAATAGTGCCATAGGATCTTTTACGTCCACCTGAGAGAGCAGACAGGGCCTCGGTTTAATGTCTCATCCGAATGGCGGCACCTCCGACAGTGCAGCACTCCCTCAGCACTGCACTGGAGTGTCAGCCTAGATTTTTGTGCTCAAGTCTCTGGCGTGGGACTTGAACCCACAACCTTCTGACTCGCGAGGTGAGGGTGCTACGAACTGAACCACAGCTGACAATAGAATGTATTATGGCAAGAAGATTGCAATGGGTAGAGCTTATGGGCTGGATTTTGTCAATGGGGACGTGATGGAGGCGGGACTCCCACTTTTTGGGTTGTAGTCCCGCCTCCATCGACTTGTGGCCAACCCACTGTATTTTCCCTTGATTGACCTTGTTAAGCCCGCCCAGCGGGCTTAGCAGGCCAATCAAGGGTCCCTTGGATACAGGTGACGTCAGCCATTGAAATTTCATCTGTCAAGAGCTTTTGACAGATGAAATTTCAGCATTTGACAATTCTGTGAAGCTGTCAAACACTGACGATATGATTTCTAACGTGAGTCCCTGTACTTAGGGCTGGATTTTGATACTGGGGTGGGTTGGGGGTCGTGTCATCTGCATTTCGTGTTATCCACCCGACTGCAATTGGATGTGGGAGATTGATGCAATTTTCACTTAATTGGGCAATTGAGTTCCAGCATGTGGAAACCCATGAACCAATTAGTGGTTTCAGTCTGAAAGTCACCTCTGATGATGTCATCATTGTTGCTGCATTGCAGGTCAGAGACTGCCTGGCCTTTGCTGTGAGAGGACCTGGATGCAAAATGAGCAGCATCAGAGAGAGAGAGAATTTTGAGAGCATTTTTTTTTGCATCCAGGTCCTCTCACAGCAAAGCCCAGGCAGTCTCTGAAGACATTCAATGCAGCAGCATCAGAGGCGACTTTCAGACCTACCTTCATCACATCTCCGTTGTAATAGTGGACCTGCAGCTGATAGTCAGCTATCCACTTGTGCTCCCGCCAGGTTTCACTGGCGTGTTTCAGATCAGGCGTGCTTCACGTGGGAAAAGGGTTAAACTAGCTAAAACGTTTCAAAATGGCATTACAGAGCCAATTTAGGGCTTGTTAAGAGCTTTAATGGCCTCTCACGCCTCTTGGAGGCGGGACGGAGACGGGACCACCACACACAATTTCATCAAAATTGCGTGGAGGCGGAATGGAGGCGGGATTGGGTCCGCCCGCCACTTTTCGCAATTTTAACCCCCCACACGCCTCCAAACCCGCCTCCACGGGTCTATGAAAATCCAGCCCTTAGACTCAGTTAGAAATCAATCCAGCACAGAAAGCAGAGACTGCAGCTTTTGACAGCTCCGCGGCCATTCTGCTTTCTGTGCCGTGGATGTGAGGGACTCCCGACACCTTAGCCTGCAGGACAAAGTTAAGGTAAGTACAAGTTCTTAAAACACTTTACACACACCAAACACACTTACCTCTGCACTCATGCACCCATCACTCACCTGCACACCGGACATCTCGACCCCTCCAAGCCCTCCAGACCGACGGTCCGCCTCGCTAAATCGGCGTGGTTCGGACCTGTCGGGAAGCCCACACTTCAGGGCCAAAAATAGGGATTAGGCAAAAAACTGCCTGTTAACTACCTGTTAACAGGCAGTTTATTGGCACTAATCCCCTTCCCGCCTCGGGGAGGCGGGTCCCAGCACAGGTCGGGAACCCACCTCCTGTGAAACTGGCATGGAGGCGGGTTGGGGGCGGGATGGGTTCGGGACCCCCGAATCTGCTATTTTCCCACCCCACACGCCTCCAAACCCGCCTCCACGGCTCAATGAAAATTCTGCCCGATGTGTCTATAGCTGAAGATCAGGAACTTTTGAAGTGATGCTGAGGTTCACAATTGAGAAAACATCACGTGGAAGGTAAGCTGAGATGATGGCAACATGGAGAAGCAACAATGGACAGATAACTGCAGGATCTGACAGAAGGAATGACAGTGGTGTCTGTTATGCTAGCTCATTGACTGCAATCTTACATCGCATCTTGATATCCTGTGAGGTTCTTTGTCGCAACCCTATATGCTATGAAATCTTAAATCACTTGTCACTAACCTGCAATATCGAAAGACGTAGCTGTTATAAAGAACATGTAAAAATCATTGTAATATATAAAATACTAAATGGCTGATTCCCCAATCGGGTTCTCCTGACGAGAGTGGCCTTTGATGGGAGTGCTGATTGGAAAATTGCAGACCTTCAGTGCCTCATTCTCCATCCTTTTAAATGAAGGTTTGTGATTTCCTGGCTGGCGCTCTTTGTGAATGTCATTCCTCACAGGGAATCAGCTTTTTTATGTCTTCAGCAAATTACGAACAGTAATGTACTCATGGGATTCAGCTGATAAACAACCCACGTGAGCTTTGCGTTCAAGGCTCATGACATCATCTCAATCCATTGTTTTGATGACTGTCTTGGCATCTACTGCCAACCATCCAGAATCGTCTTTGTTATGCATCTTTCATTTTGACAGAATATAGCTAGGTAAATTCATAAATGAAAAGAAATATATTTAAATCTCTCTTTCCCACACAGCAGGAAGACAAAAATAAGAACACTAACCTTAATTTAATTAAAATGTCCCATATCTTGGTTGTTATGAAAGAAACTGTTTCTTCGGCCTAACAGAAGTTTGTTTATCACTCGTGACCAAGAATATTTCAGCTGAAAGCTCACAGAAGTTGTAACGCTGAAGTTAATTAAGCTAAAATTGCATTCTGAACTCACATTTGCTGATAACATTCTAAACCACCAACAGCTGTCCTACATATCAGGAAAACCACAGTCACTAACCTGTTCCCAAACAAAGCACTATGTTACTTCAAAATGATACAGGATGAAGGAGGAGTACTGGATGTTAAGTCCACCATTCCCCAGTCTTAAGCACTCAATCAAGCACTGACTGAAAATTGTTATTAAAACAGTATATGAAATGTCATGTCATGCTGTGTTTCTTTCATCTCAGCGGGTCAGGGTGATTCAACAGTGAACTGTCTGGGTAACCAGCTGGCCTTTTATTTGTTCAGTTCTTAAAAACAGTAGATGATGTATGAGTGAATGTTCAAATCTGTTTTCCTTGAAAGAGTTTCTCACATTTTCTTTTTGCCTCTGAAAGTGATACACTGCAAATTTTCAGAGGTTTTGCTGTCATTTTTATTTGGTGACTAGTCACTTTTAATTGAAGATTAATAACAGTTTTGCATTTTATTTTATTTTTTAGGTTTTTGTAAAACCAATAATAGATGCAGAGCAGTTGATAATATATGACCCCTTAGTTTACATCGTACACAGGCTTTCTGTGAGCACAGTCCCAATATTCTTGGGTATATTTGGCACAAATAAGACCCCAGAAACTGCGAATGCAATAGTTGTTTTCGTCTAGTATCCCGGCCAGAACTAACATTTAGCTGCCGCACCATCAGAATATATCAACGGTCAGGTCCATTAATTGCAAATGCCAACTGATGTCAACACATAGGCCCGGATTTTGCGGTCAGCAGCGAACGAACGGTGCTCGCCGTTCATTTCGCTTACAGCTGCCCACAGACTTTTCGTGGGCTTTTGCGTGGCAATTTACGGTCAGCGGGAGTCTAATAAAGTACGGCGTCCTCCACAGGGGATCTGGGACCTTTGTGAACAGGGCAAGCAACAGCGTGTCTCTTCAACCAATCAGATTGAAGAATCCTTACTGAGGCACGCAGCGTCTAAACCAGGAAGTGTAAGTTAGAATATTTAATTCAATGTAAAATCATGTACAGAAAGTGAAATAAAGAGAGGGAAAGAAAGATAGAATTAAGAGAGAGAGATGAAATAGACAGAAAACTCCAACAATAATTAAAATCTGAAGAAATGAGACTCCACGCTTGTAAAAGTAAATTTTCAGTGCCAGAGAGGTTGTTTGGTTGTAATTAAGACTTAACACGCTATTAAAAATTCACTTACACTTGCTGGACAAGCCCTAACTTTTTCTGCTGTGTTTAGTGGGTATCTACTGGGTAAGTACCCCAACTTCACGCCCAGAGAGACCTGGGGGTATATGCACACAATTCGTTGAAGGTGGCAGGGCAGGGCAGGTGCGAAAGCGGTTAAAAAAGCATACGGGATCCTGGGCTTTATAAATAGAGGTATATAGGTATAGAGCAAGGAAGTTATGGTGAACCTTTATAAAACACTGGTTGTGCCACAACTGGAGTATTGTGTCCAAATCTGGGCACCGCACTTTAGGAAGGCTGTGAAGGCTTTAGAGAAGGTGCAGAAAATATTTACAAGAACGGTTCCAGGGATGAGGGACTTCAGTTACGTGGATAGACTGGAGAAGCTGGGGTTGTTCTCCTTAGAGCAGGGAAGGTTGAGAGGAGATTTGATAGAGGTGTTCAAAATCATGAGGGGTCTGGAAAGAGTAGATAGAGAGAAACTGTTCCCATTGGCGGAAGGGTCGAGAACCAGAGGACACAGTTCTAAGGTGATTGGCAGAAGATCCAAAGGTGGCATGAGGAAAAACTTTTTTACACAGCAAGTGGTTATGATCTGGAATGCACTGCCTGAAAGGGTGGTGGAGGCAGATTCAATCGTGGCTTTCAAAAGGGAATTAGATAAGTCTAAGAGAAGAGATAAGTACCTGAAGGAAAAAAAATGTGCAGGGCTACAGGGAAAGGGCAGGGGATTGGGACTAGCTGAAGTACTCTTGCAGAGAGCCAGCATGGGTTCAACGGGCCGAATGGCCTCCTGCTGTGCTGTAACCATTCTCTTCTTCTTAGGCAGTCCCTCGGAACCGAGGATGACTTGCTTCCACACTAAAAATGAGTTCTCAGGTGACTGATGAATCCAATGCGGGACCTACAGTCTCTGTCACAGGTGGGGCAGACGGTGGTTCAAGGGGCGGGTGGGTGGGGTGCTTGGGTTGACGTGCGCTCCTTCTGCTATTTGCACTTGGCTTCCGCTTGCTCCCGGCGAAGAGACTCGGTGTTCAGCGCCTTCCCGGATGCTCCTCCTCCACTTTGTGCGGTCTTGGGCCAGGGATTCCCAGGTGTCGGTGGGGATGTTGCACTTTTTCAAGGAGGCTTTGAGGGTGTCCTTGATGCATTTCCTCTGCCCACCTGGGGCTCTCTAGCCGTGTCGGAGCTCCGAGTAGAGCGTTGTTTTGGGAGTCTCGTATCGGGCATGCGGACGATGTGGCCCGTCCATCGGAGCTGATCGAGCGTGGTCAGAGCTTCGATGCTGGGGATGTTGGCCTGAGCTAGAACGATTCTAGGTCGCAGGAGGCACCACCCGCGTAACAGGGTTTACAGGCAGAGGCTTAGCTTCCTTGACCGCTCGGAAGAGCAGTGCTTCCGGAGGCTGACATTGTCATGTCAGGTGGTGGCAGAAATCTGCAGCCTCAGAAGAAGACCTGCTCCCTGCTGGACCTGGGAGCCATGCATTACCAGTGGCTGTGAAAGTGACCACTGCCCTCAACTTTTTTACCTACCGGTTCCTTGCAGGGTGCTACCGGAGACATAGCCAGGATCTCCCAGTCAGCTGTACATAAATGCATAAGGTAGGTCACTAATGGATTGCTTGCCAGGGCCAGAATATATGTCAACTTTGTTGCATCTCTGGCTGGCTTACCACAGGTGCAGGGTGTCATCGACTGCGTACGCATGGCATTTCACACACCCCCAGATCAACCAGGAATATTCGTAAACCACAAGGAATTCCATTTGATCAATGTTCAGCTGGGGTGCAACCACAAGAAAAGGTTTATGCATGTGTGCGCCAGATTCCCGGGGAGCTGCCATGGTGCTTTCATTCTGCGGCAGTCCAAGCTCCCCAACCTCTTTGGACCTGCAAGCAGACTTAAGGGGGTGGCTGCGAGGAGACAAACGGTACCTCTTCAAACTTGCCTGATGACACCCGTGAAGAGCCCCACCAATGAAGCCCAAGAGCAGTACAACGACAGCCATGTGACCACCAGACATGTCCTTGAGCAAGCGATCAGCTTCAGGTGCCTGGACAGATCTGGAGATGCCCTTCAGTACCAGCAGCGAGGGTCTCCAGAATGATCATGGTGTGCTGCGTTCTGCACAACATTGTGTAGCAGCGAGGATTGGAGCTGCAGGAAGAACAAGGCGCTGAGCACACATCGCCTGTGGATGAATCTAATGATGACGAGGAGGAGATTGATGATTGTGTCCCCAGTGCAGCACCAGCCACTCACACTGATGCCCGAGATTCTCTTGTAGCTATACGGTTCAGTTAGTCACTACCACTGGACTGATGTAACAATCACATCCAATGGCCACTCTCCTCCCCCCACCTCCCCCATCCCCAATCCGACTTACGCAAAGCCATCCTATAACCAACCATCCACCCATTGCACATCCCCCCCCATTGGTCCCCGTCAATTCATGTCCTCCCATTCATCAACAAACAACTGAAAATGTGAGTTGCCACCCAGCAACCAAATATGAGCAACACGGGAAAGTAGTGCAAAGTGAAAAATGTTGTGATTCTACTAAACAGCGGAAACTTAACAACATAACATTTTGTCAAACACCCGTGTGCATACCCTTGTTGAACTACAAAGCTTTACTCTTGCTTTCCCTACTGCCCCTATGTGGTGCAATCCCTGTGGCTTCAGCAGAGGTACAGGCAAGTTGCTCAGATCCCTGCTTTGACTGCTGAGATGTTCTTGGCTGACGAGCTCTGGGTGTTGGAGCCCGTATGGGCCCCACCAAAGACTGCTCCACCTGTGCAGGGGCAGACTCAGCCATCGGGAGAGACGGCAACATGTCGGATGCTGGCTGCGGGGGTGGGGGGGGGGGGGGCAACGGGTGAGAAGTGGGAGCGCTTTGAGTGGGGTTCCCACTTCCATGTCCCCTTTCGGCATCATCCATTCTCATGGGCCAGCCGCACTTCACTGCTACCACTCTGCTGGAGAACAGCGTGGTGCAGATCAGTGACGCACTGTAAGGCCATGGCTAAGCTGTCTCGTCCTATTTAAGGTGCCAGACATGTTGGGATCCAGAGTCTGCACGGCCATGGTCATGGCCTGCATGGGCTCACTTGATTGCTGCGATTGATGTGTCACGGAGTTGGCCAATCTGTCCACGGAAGAAGACATCCTCGCAATACGCTGTGACATCAACCCACTCATGCTTGAGCTGGACTCCTCTATTCTCTCTCTAATCGTGGACAGTGTGGTGGAAGGCTTGCTAGTACGTCGCAGAATTTCTGCTGCCCTTCAATGATTATCCTTTCATCAGTGGCCCCTGGGCTATCGCATCTGTGTCCAGCTGAGCAGAGCTTGGAGAGAGCTGCGCCCGCCAACGCCATCTCTCCAAAGTTGTCCCTGCCTCCACTGTCTGCTCGTGCTCACTTGTGAACTGTGAGTCACCAGGTGAAATCCCAACTAACTGCCTAGCACCGAAGTGCGAGTATCTGTGCAGGTGCACGGTATGCATGAGTCCTATGGTGAATGTGCAACCTCTGAGGGTTTGTCATCCTGGAGGTCTGTACGCGTGAAGGCGCTGGTGGAGAGAAGAGATATGAATGAGTACTGGCAAGGTAAGAATATTGCAACTTAGCATTATGAAGATGATCATATTTCACTCGCTGCTGAAATCAAGTCAGCATGACTGAGTGTTGTATGACATGTGGGTCGCTGATATTTAATTGTGTCACCAGGTAGCTGGGAGATGCCAGTCCTTCCATCTCAGACAGCCAGGGACGTCGAAACGCCATTGATCTCCAACTCCTCCTCTCTGCAGCTGTCAACTGCGCAATCTGTGGAGGACCACCTCCGGTCCTCTCCTCTCCCTAGTGTTCAGTGCTCTCTTCTCCAGCAATGAGAGAAATAACAGACCTATTTGTGAGTGTGATGGCATGTGTTCACCCAGTGGATGCAGTGCATTTGGTGAGGGTGACTATCAGGGAGAGGCATCAAATTGCATAAGGATCAGGGTGAGTGGCAGTGATGGATGGATAGCTGGAGATGTGAGGAAGTGCATAGAAACGCTTGAAAGGTAAGTAGGTGCGAGGAGTGATGTGATGGAGTAGGCTTGACAAGGCAGGGTGAGGAGGGGGGGTGATGTGCACAACAGGATGTAGGTGAATGTGCAACTGTACTCACCTTTCCTGACCTGGTTAGGTCATTAAAGCACTTCCTGCGTTGAATCCAGGAGCGTGGCACAGTGCTCCTGCTGCTGACCTGTTCGGCCACCTCCAGCCACGCCGCCTTATTTGTAGCAGCAGGTTTCTTCCTCCCATTGCCGGGGAAGAGTATCTCTCTCCTACTCCTCACTGCACCCAGCAGTGCATCAAGGAATACGTCATAAAGTCTTGGTGCAGCCCGTGACCGTCCTAAATCCACTACAGCACTTTCCCTCACTTTGCTGCAACTCCTACAAATTCCATCCTTGGACTGAACCCTTTAAATGCTCCCGTTGAGATTGCATCCTGCGGGTCCGCACCACGCCAGCTGACGCGCATTCAACGCCAAACCCAGAAGTAATATTATAATGAGGTGACTCCATAGAAATAGCAAAAACCGACACGTTGAAACTTCTATCGGGTTTCGCACCCGATATCACATCCCACCCCTGCCTCCCCCGCTCCGAAAGCACCTCAGAGTTATTATCAGGGCCTTTAACTCCGTTCAATCCGCGGAAATGAGGAAGTGGTGGAGTTAAGGTCGAGGTGGCCGACATACCTCCCCATTCCCGCTCCGCCACCATTTTTCCCAGGGCCTTCTGCTGGGTGGCCCAGGCACATATGCCTGAATCAGGCGGGAGACTCTTTAATATATGTACATGAATACGACGTGCATAGGAACCCAATGCAATTTTAACAATGTTAAAATAATTTTGGTGGAACTAGGAGGAATAGGAATGCTCCACAAAAATAATGTGGGCCGCTGCCACTCTGGGCTCCCCCCTCCACGATTGCACCCTTGCGCCCCCCCCACCCCCCGACCTACCTTTCTGCCGGCCAACAAGGTGCCCTCTCAGGGCATACAACTCACCAACCGCATGCTAATAAGACCTGGCCGTCAAAATGGACTAGGGCTTCCTGTCTGAGGGATTGGGCAGCCAGCCTGTCCGCCCTATAGTCAAAATCTATCCTCTTTTGTCAGCTCTAGCTGGCAAGCTTTTTTTTAATTAGTTTATGGGATGTGGGCGTCGCTGGCAAGGCCAGCATTTATTGCCCATCCCTAATTGCTCTTGAGAAGGTGGTGGTGAGCCGCCTTCTTGAACCGCTACAGTCCGTGTGGTGAAGGTACTTCCACAGTGCTATTAGGAAGGGAGTTTCAGGATTTTGACCCAGCGACGATGAAGGAACGGCAATATATTTCCAGGTCAGGATGGTGTGACTTGGGAGCTGAACTTGGATGTAATGGTGTTCGCATGCACCTGCTGCCCTTGTCCTTCTCGGTGGAAGAGGTCATGGGTTTGAGAGGTGCTGTTGAAGAAGCCTTAGCGAGTTGCTGCAGTGCATCTTGTAGATGGTACACACTGCAGCCATGGTACGCTGGTGGTGGAGGAAGTGAATGTTTAAGGTAGTGGATGGGGTGCCAATCAAGCAGGCTGCTTTGTCCTGGATGGTGTCGAGCTTCTTGAGTGTTGTTGGAGCTGCACTCATCCAGGCAAGTGGAGAGTATTCCATCACACTCCTTACTTGTGTGACGACTGTTGAAACTGTGATCATTTAGCCAGCAAGCCAATTTTCTACTGCCTATGGCTGCTAACAGATCACTACTTTTTCAACTGTCAATTAACAATGATAACACTTCTGATCTATTTCTCATTTCATGCATCTGTACTCTAATTGAACATGCTTATTTTAATCTCTAAACCTGAAATGCCATAGTGATCCCTGTGTAACGCTGGTGTGATTTTTCACCCCGTGGGGGGGACTTAAGCATGTTTGCTTTCTCCATAAGCAAAATCCTATAAGCTCCCCCAAGGCAGCAATGATTAATGTGGTTCAGCAGTGCGGCTTTTAAGGGCCGTAATTATCTTGTTGTGTTCCTAACATCAAAGTGATCTGAAATTCAATCTGGGATTAATGTTTGGAATGGTCTAACACAGCCCCAAAATCCATTCATGCAGTAGAATGTATCGTGACCCTTGTCCATTTAAATTACTGGCTATTACTGGTATTGTTGTGGTAAATCTTTTTAAGACCCCCAGTAAAGAAGAGTACGCTATTTTCGACCTTCTACTTTCTTACAGTCCTATGAATTTTGAATAGGAGGAATTGGAATTGCACTACGAATCAAGTGAGAATCAACACAAAATCTGTGCTGTGATTGGAAGTCTAGCTATTTTTTTTTAAATCACCGTTTAAACAATCACGCCATCTTTCCCTTCACAAAAGCACATTGTTAAGAAAGGCACTTGTATATTCTTTATAACTTTAAGAAACTATAATATACTTTCTGGAACTGCTGACAGGTATTTCACTGCGTCAGCTTCCTTTTTAAAAAAAAAAAAATCAATTTGGTAGCAGTACACTTTTGTTACCAAGCGCAGGTTTTATGCATGCCAAGGTAAGTATGAGAGGTTTAACAATATCAGGATTTATTTTTTTGGTAAAATTACATTTTAGAAATTGTTAAAAAGTGGGTTTACTGAATGTGAGGCAGTAACCCAATCGAGATGTTCAGAGGATATCATGAACAGTTTGTTTCACATTACAGGAAACTTTTGTTTATCCGGCACCCAAATATCCGGAATTCTCGCTTAACCGGCAAAAATCATCCTCCGAAAACTCCTCTCAAATAACCAGCAATGTTGCCGAGTCACAGTCGAGTCTCCGCGAGCGCCGAGTACTCCGAAAACTCCTCTCAAATAACCGGCAATGTTGCCGATCCCGAGTCCGAGTCCGCGAACGCCGATTTAGTCAGTAGAGGTAGTTTTCAAAAGTGCCACTACTCGGCCTCCTGGCGCTGTCGGAAGTATACTGCACATTTCTTGATTTATTTATTTTTCTTTGTTAAAAATAGCCTCGGTAGATATAACTCTTCGTTATCCGGTACTTTCGATAAACCGGCACCACTCCGGTCCCGTCGGTGCCGGTTAATAAAGAGTTTCCTGTATATGACTTATCATCTAAAACCAGAAATTAGATTGCAGCTTTTTAAGTTAACGACTTGCATTTATATAGCCCCACTCACCTAGAAAAACTTCCCAAGTTGTTTCACAAAGACGTAATCAAAAAAAAAGGACGCCGAGCCTTATCCACACATAACCACAAATGTTTGCTTTTGATTCCTGGTTTATTTTTTCACCCTCCCTAAATCAAGAATAATAAAGGTAATTTTAGTGCACTTAATGCCAACCCTGTTGAAATCAACCAACTCAGCACAGATCAGGGATCAAAGCCGAGACCTTCCTGGTCCATGTGCTTGAATACCACATAACATGTTGCACTGTGTCTCACTAAGCAAGTTCTGCTTAGGAACTTTGTTGTACTATCTTCCTGATCCCAACTTGCTTTCTGTCACTGCGCTTTCAGGAGCAAGAAATGAGGACAGTTTGAACGGTAAAAAACTTTTATTATCATTCTACAAATCTGCTGGCTAATGCAGTTCTATGAAGCTGAACTGGTCATACCAATTTTGCCTCCTTTCCTTAAATACTCTCAGCTAAGAACTTGAGAACATTATCCAATAAGAGCAGATAAGTTTGTGGCTAGTCAATGCTACGAGTGAAATTCACAATGTTCTTCAAGGTTTACTATTGAAACTATTCAGGAACCTTTTAATTTATATGAATTAATATAATGGCCCAGAAATTGATCTCGCTCTGTTCCCGCGGGGGTAAGCCTTCCCCGCGATCTCTCACTCCGCTTGTGCTTTTTCAGATCCAGCTCGCACGAACTTGATGTTCCAGACATCAGCTGGGCAGTGCTTGCGTATCCCAGCGGCGTAGTGAATTCGTGCGAGCTGTGGGATCACGTGACTCAGTTAGAGCCAATGGCAGCACACCATCTTCCATTCATAAGTTTCACATACGTGCTGTGAAATCTATGAATCTTACACCCCCCCAAAATAACAGCTAAACCTCAATTAAATTTAAAAAACCATCACATTAATAAAATAAGTATAGTTAAATAAATTAACCATTTTAAATAAAAAATTAAATTTTTGAAAAAATTTAAAATCTTTCAAAAAGTTATAAAAATAAACTTACCCGTCTTTAAAGTCTCTAAAAAAGATATACCTGTTAAAAAAAATTCAAAAAAATACTTAATTCACTACTTACCTTGTTAAAAGTGGGTCTTACTCCTCCTTTTTCCATTTCTAAAATCTTCAGTACTTACCTGCGCGTCCAAAGCATGAAGTGCACAGCGTGCGCGCAGCCTGTAGCGCGCACGCGATGCACCGAGGAACCGCCCCCTTTTCAAAAGAGCAATTGCCGGTTTTCAGCGCATGCGCAGGGCATGCAGAAAACCGGCAATTGCAGAGGGAATACGCGAGAGTACGCACTGCGTACTCTCGCGCACCGGGATGAATTTTTGGCCCATTCTTTCAACCATTTTTCTTCTTAGACCAGTTTTCTTAAACTTTAAAAAAATTAAAATAAGTTAAAAAATCTCAGCCAGTTTGCTGGTCTACCTTCATGTTTTTAATGATAAAGTGCAGACAGGAAAGTCTGCATTTTCCTGGCATTAATCATTTCAGTAACATTCTCTTAGCAGCTCTCATTTCTCTTGGTTGCCTTTCGGTAGCACGGAGAAACGTTATGGATCCTCTGCCAAGAGGTGGAATAAATTGGGAAGAATCCACAAAAAAAGCAAGTTGTAGAAGGAGCAGATTTAGTGGGATGAAGGGGTTTTTCTCATTCTCGGTTTTCTTATGTGCTTAGTAGGGAACCAACATCACCAATCATCACTCTAATGGTTGGCAAGAATTGCAATTCTACATTATTTTTATGTTATGTTTATTTGCTCTTCCCAATGCCAATCACTCCAACCTTACAGCATGTAAACATCTAGGCCACAGACCTCCCCAATGGCTGCCTACCTGCAGCATCAAAATAAATTGAAGGATTATTCTAGTGTAAGAATATTAATAAGTACCCTCTTCCCCCTTAGGATTAATAACTAACAAAACGCCCAAGTAACCCATTGAGTTTGGGTAATAAACACCCTGAAGCTCAAATGTCTCTGGGCTCAAACCTATAAGCTAAGGATGTAAGACAGTGTAGAATAAAATACGAACATTCATGAGGTTGCTTTTCATAGTGACACTCACTTTTTCAGTGACCAGTTTTTTTTTTGTAGCTGAATAACTAAACCTATAGTTAAAATCAGTAGGAGCCAGAACATCTAATGTGTATGGATTCAAATTAGCGAGATTTTTGGTAAGTACAGATAATCAAGATCACATTTCAGAGACATTAGGGAGAAGTTAAAACTAAATTTTAAAATAGTCTAATGAGCTTCTTATTATCTCTTAAATACAACATGATAGGAGATTCAAAGAGATGAACCTATGGCATTACTGACCTCGCAAAAAGAATGACTCTTGTGTTGTGCAGACAGGGACTAGACCATTTTATTGCTTATTTTAAGTATTGGAAAAAAAAATCCTTCTCTCTGTTACCTTGTGATGTGGATAAAGCTAACAGAGTCCTATCAATCTGATGCTTCTAAGCTACTCACAAATGGTCTATTCTACTTTGTTAAGGGGTTTAATGTCATTACTTACATATAGTTTATTGAAAAGTCAGAAGCTTGAAAGTTGCTGTTGGTAATGCAGGTTAACAATTAATATAAACATTACAGCTATTGTCATTAGTAATTTCAGGAGTACAGAGTCAAGGTATAAGCTCACTGAAAATGGTTTGTTCAGAATAGGTAGATTTGAAAATGGAGCAGCTGAAGGTGCCATTGACCTGAGATGAAACTCATCACTGCCATTGGGCTGTCAGTTTTACAAGATGTGTGTGGGCTCTTCTTGATGAGATGCATCTTTATAAAGCTGCCAGTTAATCAGTATTTTAAAGAAGTTTGAGAATCAGTCTGTTTTATAAAAGAAAATTGTCACACTGCAGTTTAATATCTTAATAGTTCTTGATAATAAAGAAAAGTGTTGATAAAATGTTTTTCAACTATTTATCAAATCCTGCTAATTTACTGTTTAAGGTAAGTGGCTTCCCTGCACTATTGCACTGAAGACATGCATTAGACTAGTTTAGCTTGTTATTGCCAGCGCAATAGATACTTAAGGGAAACCTCACCACAAAGAAGGTTAAGGGGAGATTTAATAGAGGTGTTCAAAATTATGAGGGGTTTTGATAGGGCAGATAGGGAGAAACTCTTTCCACTGGCAGGAGGGTCGGTAACCAGAGCACACCGATTTAAGATAATTGGCAATAAATCCAGGGGGAGATTTGGAGAAATTGTTTTACGCGAGTTGTTACGATCTGGAATGCACTGCCTGAAAGGGTGGTGGAAGCAGATTCAGTAGTAACTTTCAAAAGGGGAATTGGATACATACTGGAAAAGGAGAAACTTACAGGGCTATGGGGAAAGAGCAGGGGTGTGGGACTAATTGGAGAGCTCTTTCAAAGAGCCAGCACAGGCACGATGGGCCCAATGGCCTCCTTCTGTGCTGTATGATTCTGTGATTGCAAGGTGTCGTACGTGATACATTCAACTGCCCACATTAATTGAGCATTGCAGCAGAGGAAGCCTGCTGCTTGCCAGTCAAGATGCTGAATTCCCACTACAATGGGCATACAATCGCTGTTCCCCAAGCATTGCAGTTGATTGTGAATGGCCAGCAAGAGCCGGAAATGGATTCAGCAGCAGATTAGTGATGGCCATGCAACCCTTTGCGAATGTTATTTTATTGATTGTTCAAGAGAAAATTAGTTTCAAATCTCAGTCTTCGCTGTTAGAGATCAACTAGCACAAATTCCTTTAAAGGCTTGTAAATATTGCCCAGCATGTTTTTAATTTGCTATTCTAAAGTGGCTGATTTATACCAAGGAGGAGCACGTAAAATTTGAGGAAAATTAACTAAAAGGACAAGAAGTAAATATATATATTTAATTAAACAGTCATTGTACTCTCCTTCTCAGACATTAATGAATGCGAGATGATGAATGGAGTTTGTGGAACAGCGCTCTGTGAAAATTTCGAAGGTTCCTTCTTCTGTGTGTGCATGGATGAGAATGAAGACTTTGATCCAGCAAGAGGCCAGTGCCGCCCTCGTGGAGCGATGGGTAAGTTAAACTGGAATGTGTAGAAATAAGTCAATTTAGCAGTTTTCAGCTTGGATTTTTAAGATGCCTCTCAGGTACTTGATCCATTTTTTCTAACAGACACTGTTTTACCTGGTTTGATGCATTTATGCTGGTCCAGTAAAATTAAACTGAACATTAAATGTATAAAAAAAACAAAATCCTGAAAATTTGTACAGTAGGGTAAATTCATCAAGCCCTTGCTGCTAGCAATGCTTGAAGCAAGCACAGATCAGAAAATCAGAGCGACAGTGTTCCCCAGGGATCTGTACTGAGACCTCAGCTTTTCACCATGACTTGGATGAAGGAATAGAGAGTTGTATATCCAAGTTTGCAGATGACACTAAGTTGGAAGGCACAGTAAGTTGTGTGGCTGGGAGCAGGAAGTTGCAAAGAACATAGACTAATTGAGTGGGTAAAACAATGACAGATGGAGCTCAATGTGGAGACGTGTGAGGTCGTCCACTTTGGATCTGTGAAAGACAAATCGGAATATTTTCTGAATGGTGAGAGACTAAGGGGGAGAAATTCGGTATCGCCCCGTTTGGGGCGCAATTATCGGCCGGGCGCAAAGTTTAGCGCCTGGCGCTAATTATCGCCTCCGACTGCAAACTTGGCTTCTATCACCCCTGGAGGTGATTGGAGCGCTAAATCAGGCGCTACACACCTCTCTTAAGGCGCTAACACCGAGGAGCGAGGCGCTACCTCAGAGCGCTGGCAAAGGTCATGTGATGTCAGTCAGCAATGGAACACAGACACACTGGCACCAGCCAGTTCTTAAAGGGGAGGGTCGATCTTGCTCTCCATCCACACCCTGCTCATTGCAGCCTTGAATCTCGGCCTGGAGAGACCTGTACATCAAATCTGCTGGAAAGAACAATGGAGAGCCCAGGGAAAGAGCTCAGAGTGCAGCCCCCACAGTCTCTTCTAAATCGATGCAAGGAAGGTCAAATCAAAATGAACCTACAAAGTGCTGCTCAGTACCCAAAACTCCTTCACATAGCGTTGAATCTCTCCAGAAGTCTCTCTCTCTCTCTCAGAATGCGTGCTGCAAAAATGTCGGCGACAAAAAAAGGGAGGAAGCGGTCGCCTTTAAATAGTGCTCCCCCAGTCCCTTCCCGACTGCAAAACGTTCCCCTCAACCTGTCGTTGCTAGCGGCAGGCGGAAAGGCAGGGGGCGCCACACAATATCCGGTCCGGGGCGCTACCGGGGCATTGCACGCTCGACTAACGTCACGATCTGCGGGCGCAGGAGATCGTGGCGGTAGTGTTTAGCACCGCCGCAAAATGTCTGGTCAATTTCGCGAGCGGCGCAAACATCGTCGCACCCGGGCGCTAGTTGCTTTGCGCCCCATTAGCACTAACGGGAGGCGCAAAGCAACCGAATTTTCCCCCTATGAACTGTGGCAGAACAGGCTCGAGGGGCTGAATGGCCTACTGCTGTTCTTATGTCCCGATGGTACCACTGAGATGAGTGAATGCCTGACTAACCGTAGTGGACCCCAGAGTCATCCCAGTCACAGTATGTCATGCTTCCAACAGCACTGCATAAAAGAAAAGCATGTGAACATGATCAACAGTCAGTGTAACCTGATTGGTGGCACCCACCAAGATACCACCAAGCATTTCTGCTAGCCCTGGCACATCTAGCTAGCAATGACCATAGGGACGATAGCAAAATACTGCGGATGCTGGAAATCCGAAATAACAACAGAAAAACGCTGGAAAAACTCAGCAGGCCAGGCAGCATCCGTGGAGAGAGAAACAGAGTTAACGTTTCAGGTCGAAGACCTTTCGTCAGAACTGAAAAAAACTGTCTTATGAGGATCTGGGTCAAAGAGCCAGATACAGTGCTGTGCCATTTGCTGCAAGGACACCTGAAATGACCATGCAACATGGGGCTGACACATCGAGTGACAGTAACGGTCAGTTGTGGCTTAAAACTTGATTCCAACTCTTTGCAGGCATGCTGCAATGTTGACCTATGGGGATGGTGCTATGGAGTGGCACAGAGGCCTACCGTCCTCACAATCACCTCATGCAACAGTTTCTCCACCTCGGCAGCCATCAAATAAGGGATCATATGCTGGGCAGCTCCATCAGTTGCTTGCAGACTCATGCTTGCTCCTTCCGTTTCCTTTTTCCTTCATTTCTGCTTGTCACTTCTTTTCCGTTAGCTGTTCTGTCAGAGGCGCCATCTTTCGGATCAGACGTTAAGCTGACGCCTCCGACAGTGCAGCACTCCCTCAGTATAAAATAAATCATGCCACAGCTAACAGCTGTGCTCCATAGAAATAATAAAAAGTTATTAAATACACGTCATTAAATACAACATTGCGTATCTTTGAAATGGTGCTTGAAGCACTAAAACCCATGGCATTAGGCTTCAGTTAACCTGAACGACTTTGTAATTTAAAAGTAATTGCAATTGCAACT
Source organism: Squalus acanthias (assembly GCA_030390025.1). Lineage (NCBI taxonomy): Eukaryota > Metazoa > Chordata > Chondrichthyes > Squaliformes > Squalidae > Squalus > Squalus acanthias. The sequence goes on along the minus strand of CM059425.1, from coordinate 17,049,443 downwards.
AGAATGGTTAAAATAAATGCCATGTTTGAAATACAGTGCCTGTTAGCACAACGTAAATCTCTCTATATATCCGAATAACATGCCTCTAAATGGTGTAAATCTATATGCAGATTTTAACTGCAGTTTTTTGTGCAGTTCATAAAGTTCAAGAAGTTGTGAATCCCAGCCCATGATTTTCCATTCATTTGGATGGTAAATCATGGGTTAGAAATGCACAATTTCCCAATGTGTTCCTGGCATGTGTCGGGAGTACCAAAGTGAAAAATCTTCCCCTCTAGTATCTGTATAAGCATTTATTGAAAGAACAGTAATAATGTACAAAATTTCAATGACATAATTACAAATAACCAAAGTACAAAAAGTGGCTTTACTTCACTGTATTTATTTTAACCAGTTAAATCAAAAAGTGGCTTTACTTCACTGTATTTATTTTAACCAGTTAAATCAATTTTTTTTTAACTGAAAAATCTAGGTGGAGGGCAGAGGCCCATATTTCAGGACAGTACTAAGGTTGAAAAGAATAAAGAAGGAAATGAGGTAAATCAGGAAGTATTGATTAGGGTGCACCAAGCTTGGGATTAAAAACCCAAAGCAGGAAGGAGAGAGTGAAGGAAGTAAGAAGTTTCACAGGAGAAAACTTTAACCCTACTCGACTGAGTAACTTAACCGCCAATACTCCACTTGGTTCCCACCATCTTCAGTTTTAACTTGCTCTGAACAGGCAGTAAAGGCACCTGCCTGAAGTTAGTGGGATGCTTTTTTAAATGTGCAGATCGGGGTTCGATGATGTCATCGCGCCGCGACTGCAATTTTAGCCCCGATTTTAACCAACCACACTGGCTGAGAATGGGACATACGGGAGTTCCAGGTTTCCCCACACGTGTGATATCATGGGCAGGTTCCAGTCGGGCGGGGAAGGCTTAGCGGAGAGGCCGCAACCAACAGGTAGGTGCAGGATTCGATCGTGAAGAGGGTATCCAAGCCCGGGGGTGAGTTCCAATCCCCGGGTTGGGTCAGGTCAGGTCCGATCCACAACTCCAGGGGTGAGTTCCAATCCCGAGGGAGCCCGATCCTGATCTGGGGGTGGGGTGGGGGGGCGGGGCGGGCTGCTGGTGAATGAGCTTGGGGGGCCAGGAGGAAGCACTTTGCTCCTCCCAGCTCGCAAGCATTGCTCCCCGAGGCTCTGCTCGCCTCGCTGCAGCTACCGGGAATCCCGAGGCCCAGGATCCTGGCCGACCACAATAAAACCTGCACAGCAGGTTAAAGCAGAGGCTTCAGGGCCTCATTATCATATTTAAAATGCCAACTCGCTTCCTGGCAGCAAGTTGGCTGCCCATCCCCTGCCCCGCATGAGTAAAAGTTGAAAGTGGGCGGGTTGGGGTTGGGATTTAGATTCCCCCCCAGCCTGCAACCCACCCGTTTTTTCATGTTAAAATTCCCCCCAATATATTTGGATTTCCAAAATGCCTTTGATAAGGTACCGAATAGTAGACTCAGAACTAAGGTCAGAACATGTGGCGTCAAGGGACAAGTAGCAGAATGGATAGCAAGCTGGCTCCAAAACAGAAAACAGAGTAGGGGTTAAAGGTTTCAGATTGACAAATGGTGGGAAGTGATGTTCTACAGGATCGGTAATGGGACCTCTGTTGTTCACCATTTACTGTACATAAAAGATTTGGACTCGGGAATTGGTGGAACAGTTGCAAAATTTGCGGCTGGCAAAGTTGGGGGTGTAGTTAATAGAGAGGAGGACTGCAACAAAATCAGGAAGACGTTAATAAACTTGCAGAATGGGCATATAATTGGTAAATGATCTTCAATCTAGACAAGTGTGAGGGAATACGTTTTGGTAGGAAGAATAAGGAGGTCACATACTCCTTGCAAAATAAGTGTCTAAATGGGGTTGAGGAACAGGGATCTGGGGGTACAGATACACAAATCACTAAAAGTAGCGATGCAGGTTAATAAGGCCATAAAAAAACAAACAAAGCAGTGGGGTTCATTTCTAGAGAGGTTGAATTGAAAAGCAGAGAAGTTATGTTAAACTTGTATAGAACTTTGATTAGACCACACTTGGAGTACTGCGAACAGTTCTGGTCTCCAGATTATAAAAAAGACATAGAGGCACTGGAGAAGGTGCAAAACTGATTTACTAGAATGATACCAGAACTGAGAGGTTATACCCATCAGGAAAGATTGAACAGGCTGGGGCTCTTTTCTCTACAAAAGAGAAGACTGAGGGGTGACCGGATAGAGGTCTTTAAGATTATGAAAGGGTTTGATAGGGTAGACGTAGAGAAGCTGTTTCCACTTGACGTCGAGACCAGAACTAGGGACCATAAATATAAGAAAGTCAGTAATAAATCCAATAGGGAATTTAGGAGAAACTTCTTTACTCAGAGAGTGGTTAGAATGTGGAACTCGCTACCACAAGGAGTAGTTGAGGCGAATAGCATTGATGCATTTAAGGGGAAGGTGGATGAGCATATGAGCGAGAAAGGAATAGAAGGATATATTGATGGGGTTAGATGAAGAGGGGTGGGGAGGAGGCTCGTGTGGAACATAAACACCGGCACGGACCTGTTGGGCCAAATGGTCTGTTTCTGTGCTGTAAATACTTTGTAATACTTTGTAAGTTTACGTAAACTGTCATCATAATTTAACCCTCTAAGCCCCAGTACCATTATAGTGAATGTGCGCTGCATCTCTTCCAAGGCCAATATATCCTTCCTGAGGTGCGGTGCCAAAAACTGAACGCACTACTCCAGATGGGTTCTGACCAAGGCTCTGTACAACTAAAGCATAACTTTTTCCCCTTTGTATTCCAGCCTTCATGAGATAAAGGCCAACAGTCCATTAGTCTTTTTGGTTTGTACCTGTCTCCTGGCTTTAAATGATTTATGTACTTAGACTCCCAAATCCTTTTGCTCCTCTACAGTTCCGAGTATCTCACCATTTAGAAAATACTCCAATTTATCTTTCTTGAGTCCAAAGTGTATTACCTCACACTTTCCCAAATTGAACTCCATCTGCCACAGTTTTGCCCGCTCACTTGATCTGTCTATGTCCCTTTGCAACTTCCTGCTGCCATTTGCATTACTTATTGTGCCTCCTAACTTAATGTCATCTGCAAATATGGATATACAACTCTATTCCTTTATCCAAGTCATTAATAAATATGGGGAAAAGTTGAGGCTCCACAACAGATGCCTGGGGACCTGGGAGCACCACTTGTCACATCCAGCCAATCAGAATACCCACCGTTTATCCTCATTCTCTGTATCCTCCTAACCAATTTCCAACCCAAGTCAAAAGGCTACCTCCAATTCCGTGCGCTCCCATTTCTGCTAATAATCTCTTGTGTGGAACCTTATCGAAAGCCTTCTGAAAGTCCATATAGATAACATCCATAGACACTCCCTTATCTACCTTATTAGTGACCTCCTCAAAAAATTTAACTAGGTTACTCAGACTGACTTACCCTTAACAAAACCATCTTGGCTCGGTCTGACCAGCTCATAGTTGTTCAAGTGCGCACTCATGATGAAGAGGCAGATGCACAGAGAGGAGTGGAGCATGAGCCATGAGCATGCAGCTAAAGAAAGAAGGCAGCAACTTATAGCTAAGTGCTTTCACCAAATTAAAGTTGAGAAATCAAATAAAGTATCTCCCTGCCTCCTCTTCTCACCCCCCACCCCAGCTACAACTGCTTCAGAGACCTGCATCCCTAGAGACTTCTGTACCTTGCCACCATAATACAGAAGTCACACTCTTGCATGACATCATCCTAGTCCATTAAATTCCAAACATCTATATAAGTGAGTTCTGAAGTCTATGTGGCCAAGCAATTTTTGCTTTCCACAACAAAATTCAATAAATGGTTCCAATATACTCGAACTACAACGGTCTTACCTGCTACCTTACTTGCTCCAGCTCCTAATCGACTACTTCTACGAGATGCTCCCTGACTGATGCGTGGTTGAGAGATCAAGCTTCCCCAAAAGGTGAACAGGTGAGCGGCCACCTCATGTGGGTAGGCACAAGTCTCAAACTCCTGCAAACCCGCTAAGAGATGGAGAATCTAGCCTAAGGTTTGCATCAATTCACTGAGGGGCATGGAGTTGATCAAAATGGAGTGATTCAAGCACTGCACTAGGATGGGAGATTGTGGGGGCGATTTTTGACGGCTCATTCAGGCACTAAAGAGCCTCCGAGGTGGTCAAGGAGGGGACTTGAGCGGAAATGCCGGTTTAGCCCGCGTTTAGTGCAAAACGCCATCTTGGTAAAGGAGTTGAAGCTTGCGCTGGGACCGGCCACCCGGAGGATCATTAAGCAGCAGATTGCCACTTAAATTGCCTGCTAGCGCTCATTAAGGAGGCTGCAGGGCATTTTGGTGGCTAGCACTTGACCTAATGCCCTCTCCTAACAGCGACCAGCTGGTTGGAAGTAAACTAGTCGTTGCTGAGGATTTCGAGCACTACTTAAAGGTATTTCACCTTTTACTGTTCACTTGCTGCTGGAGATTTGAAGAGGACTTTTGAAACACATTAGGAGACTTTCTGGGACGCCTTCACCAACACTCTATCAACATTTATTCTGGAAATTCTCTGAGGACTTCACCTAAAAAGAGTGAGTGCTGTGCTACTCCACCTTATTGGACACCTTATAAGAGTCACCTGGAGAAAGGGAGTGCTTGGTCATCGGCACCTTGCTAGGGGTCCCCCTTGGTCTGGACGAGGAATGGGAGGAGGACATGAGGCCAGGCAGAGCAGCACCAGCTGCTGCAGGAGAGAGGGACAGGAGGGCTAGAAGGGCGAAGTGTACTCCTTCCCCCCCACCCCCTGCGGTTACAGGACTATCTCTCCTCCTCTGGACCTCCTCCACCAGGATCTCCAGTGCCACGTCTGAGAGCCTGTGCGCCCTCTCACTCGTTCCCTGAGCCACCCTGAAACCTGCCGCCGTGTGCCAGCCAGCACACTCCGCACCTTCAGTGGAACTGGGTGCGCGAGGAGCCCACATATACTGCTCCATGAAAATTGCGTCTAATCAGCACTTGAGTGCTAAACCTGCAGGTGTCTGTTTCAGCACCTTCAGGCAAGTTCAAATTATGGTAATCAGCAATTAGGACCAAGCTTGCGTGCTAAAACCAGACTTTCATACAGGCGTGTCTTATTAGCACAGCACCCATGTAGCGCCTGTTTTCACCCTTTCATTAAAATAGCCCCCTGTGAGTATTGAGGCAAGCTGACGGAAGTTGATGAATGTAGAATGGAATCATCAGCAAGGGAGTGTAGTAGGTGATAAGTGGAAGGGATATGAACAGTGGTGGAAGGATCAACTGCAGCACAAGTGAGTGATTTGAGAGGAAACTTGGAGAAGAAAAATGAGCCGGAAATGGACAGCTTTTTCTTTAGGAGAATTAGCAACTTTGCCATCAGGACTGGAGTATTGTGTCCAATTCTGGGCACCGCACTTTAGGAAGGATGTGAAGGCCTTAGAGAGGGTGCAGAAAAGATTTACGAGAATGATTCCAGGGATGAGGGACTTCAGCCAAGTGGATAGACTAGAGAAGCTGGGGTTGTTCTGCTTAGAGCAGAGGAGGTTGAGAGGAGATTTGATAGAGGTGTTCAAAATCATGAGGGGTCTAGATAGAGTAGATAGAGAGAAACTGTTCCCATTGGCAGAGAGGTCGAGAACCAGAGGACACAGATTTAAGGTGATTGGCGATTGGCAAAAGAACCAAAGGCGACATAAGAAAAAACATGTTTACGCAGCAAGTGGTTATGATCTGGAATGCACTGCCTGAAAGGGTGGTGGAGGCAGACTCAATCACAGCTTTCAAAAGGGATTTGGATAAGTGCCTGAAAGAAAAACATTTGCATGGCTACGGGGAAAGGGTGGGGGAGTGGGACTCGCTGAGGTGCTTTTGCAGAGAGCTGGCACGGGCTCGACGGGCCAAATGGCCTTCTTCCGTGCTGTAACCATTCTATGATTCTATGAGGACAGAAGAGGACTGGAAAAGAGGAATAACAGAAGAGCGAATGACTCTTCAAGGGGTGGAAATACGGCTGTTAATGCTTCTTTTCAATAAAGCTGTAATAGTGGATTTACAGAAGTTAGGAACCGAGATGAAGTTGGCTCAGGGATCTTTGGACTAATCAAGATGCCAGGTGCAGTAGGCAGAAATTCAGAAAACAGCTGAGCAACAGACATGATTAAACCAATTTGCAGCACCAGTTGTGACAGAAATGTGAAGCCTGAACCCTTCCGTGCTAGCTAGAATAACACCAGTTACTTCACCAGCGCAGATAGAGGGGTCAGAAGAGTGAAAGCAGTAGTTGCACCAGGGAAAGGCAGCAAATAACTCTCAAAGACTGTCCCAATTTTTGGAATTATCTGCCCCAGAGGGCTGTGCATGCTAAGTCTTTGAGTATATTCAAGGCTGAAATAGATAGATTTTTGGACTTTAGGGGAATCAAGGGATATGGAGATCGGGCGGGAAAGTAGAGTTGAGGTCGAAGATCAGCCATGATCTTATTGAATGGCGGAGCAGGCTCGAGGGGCTGTATGGCCTACTCCTGCTCTTATTTCTTATGTTCTTATGTAATTTACTGATTTCTACTGCCAAACAAGACAAGATGGTGATTTGTTGCAGGATATTCTCCAAGAAAGGAGACAGTGGTCAGACAAACCCAGGAATAAGGAAATAGATACAATACAAGTCTTACGTTTGAAGGTGAGGAAAAGGAGTTTAGCTAATCTATTGGAATGAACAGAGATATGAAGAGGCTGGTTATTCAGGAGATCAAAGCACTTGACCGTACTGACAGGCTAATTGGCAAAAGAGAAAGAATACTGAAATTCCAAAAATGGTAATTTCAGCAGAGGGAAAATTTGATTAACAAAAATGTTTTTTTTTTAAACTCCAGTTGGTTAGTAAGATTACGAGAGCATTAGAAACCGATGTGTTTGATGAAAACAATGACAATCACTTACATAGTGACTTTCATTATAACAAACATTCTGAGGCATTTTATGAGGAGATAGGAGGACACTGAGCAAAAAGTGGGAGAGGAAATAACTGCGGTGACTGAAGGTGCAGTCAAAAAGGAAGGTTTTGAGGAGCCTTTTGAAGGTGCGGAAAGAGATCACAAAGCAGAAGGGTTTAGGAAGAAAGTTCCAGAGTACAGGGACGTGTCGTGGCTGAAAGCTCTGCCACCCAATTTGGAGCAGAGGACTGGGCAGCACACATAGGAGGCCAGAGTTGGAAAAGCAGATGGTGGAGCTTGAGAGGCTGGCAAGGAGCATGTTGATGAAAGCTTGAGGTGACGAGCCTGGGAATGAGGTAAAGACATAGGCACGTGTGGAGTTGGAAGTAGGCAGCAAGGAGGCTATCAGCCAGCACACCGGCAGTTGGTGGAGCCACGGATTGTAGCGGAGAGGTAAAGTTGGGTGCCATCAACGCACACGGAAGATAGCCCTGCGTTACAGATAATGTCACCGAGATGCAGCATATAGGTGGTTAAAGGATGGACCAAGGATGCACCCCTGGGTCTAATGAGGGGAGAATAAGATGTTTCCCACAGAAGATCAAACTCCGGTGATTCATGGGACCTAAGGTGAGCAGCAGGAGCATCAGAAGGAACAAAGCCTCCTTTGGATCGGAAGTTGGAAGATACCAACAAATGCAGCGTTTGAAAAACTATTTACTTACAAAGGGCAATTCTGCCACCAACTGGCTTATTGTGGTATTGTTTAATAGAGGCATAAAAAAACAAATGCAAGGAAAACAATTTAACCCATAAAGGCAAAAACCATTGTTTATATTTTTATTATTTTGGTAAATAATTGTGTTTATCAAAGTCAGTGATGTAAATGCTGAGTAAAGAATAGTTCTTCCACATAGTACATAGCACCAGGTACAGGGTAAAGTTCAATCTACTCTGCCCAACAATAGCTTAGAAATTGCTGCATACAGTATTAGCGCACAAGTACTTAACATGTTGCTGTGACAGTACTTTGCTACTTTAACAGAATTGTTGCCCGTTTTAAAATAAATTGATTAGTGCTTCCATTAAAGTACTAAAGTGATGTCACACAGCAATTTATGAACTGAAGTGTCATAACTCCAACTTCAATACAATTGCTCCCACTGAAACTGTGTATGTTTTCCATTTTCTTTGTGGCCTTTGTGAGTTTACCAGTGCTAATGTATGAACAATCTTTCACTGCAGACTTTGTGCACTTGAAACTGGGGTTGAGAATACCCAAACTCATTTCATGTAGGATCCTTTGAGAGAGAGGAGACTTTTATCCATCAGGTTGAAGCCCGGGAAGAGAAGGAGCAGTGTGCTTACTCACCGCACAACCGAATCTAGATATAATAATTATTCATTTATTTCAGGACTGCTACACATTGAGAAATGCTTAGGTTTTTTGTAACTGAACTGTTCTCTGCTAATGTGTACAATGTGATAGCCATTACGTATATATGACTGAAATTTCAAAAGAAGAGAAAGACCAAGAAAAGTGTTTGGTAATTTTAAATGTATGATTTAAGCAGTTTCTCACTGCTTCGCAGAAAAATAATTACTGCTTATTACTTATTATTCGAAGTTCCGCCCCCCCCCCCCGACCCCGTAACCTACCTTGCAACAAACAGCCTTTAAATTGTTTTCCATTTAGAGTATTTAAGAACATACGTCATTTACTCGGAGAGAGGGGGTCGTCAATACAGTAGAGTCTTGATATATCAAACTTTGACATCGACTATCTTTATCATAGAATCGGAATTTTACAATGCACAAGGATGCCATTTGGCCCATTGTGCCTGTGTTTGCTCTCTGAAGAAGCTGTCTAATTAGTCCCATTGCCTTAACCTTTCCCCATACCCTTTAAAAAAATTCTAATATTTATCCACTTCCCTTTTAGAAGCTCTTAAGGATAATGCTTTCACTACATTTTGGGTAGGATATGCTGCAACCTAACCACCCCACTGCGTAAAATAAATTTTCCTAACCTCTCTCTTTTGTAACCTCCGTACTTTTGGTAATCTTAATTTTGTGTCCTCTAGTTACTGGATCAGCTTTGTGAATCTCTTCAGCACCTTCTCTATGATCTTGATATTCTTCCAAACGTAAAACTGGGCACAATATTCTAACTGGCCAAACCAATGGTTTATATAGATTTAGCATTACCTCTTTGCTTTAGTACTTTATTCCCCTATTTATAAAACCGAGGATCCCATATGCTTTTTTAACTGCTTAATCAACTTGTCCTCCCACTTTTAAAGATTTATGTATCTGAACCCCTAAGTCTCTCTGCCCCTCTACTTCTTTTAAAGTTTTACCATTTAATGTACATGTTATCTCCTTATTCTAACTCCCAAAATGTATCACCCCACATTTCTGTGCATTAAATGTCATCTGACATCTATCTGTCCAGTATACTAACCTATGTCCTCCAAAAGTTGCTTACAACCCTCTTCCACAGTTATATATGGAGGTTTTGGCATGTTCCTCGTCTGAAGCATTAAATTGCATTGAATTTAACTTATAGCCAAGTAATACAGCCTGGTCCTGCTCATCTAGAATTCCTGAACACCTGTCTCCTGCACTTTCAGGTTGCCTGCATTGGGTACAGGTACTTGTATTCCTAAACCTGGTTTGGCATCAATGTTGTGGGAGCCTCAGCTACTTTGACTCTAGCACTGATCCCCCACCATTCCCTCTATGACTGCCGTTCAATGATTGGAATAGTTAGAATAAGCTCAGAACAGCTAACGCTGTTTATGCTGCTGTCTTCATGGCAGACCCAAAAGCGTAGGGAACATTTATTCACAGTATTGCTCCCTTGATGGTGGATTTGGAATCCTTGATGCTACTCACTAGACACAACTGCAGTTGAGGATGACAAATTTTGATCACCACCTGGTGTTTGAATTCTGAACGTCTCTGATCTCTTTTAAAATGGCTGACAAAGAAAAGAAAGACTTGAATTTATATAGCATCTTTCATGACCTTAGTACATCCCGAAGATTTTTACAGCCAATGAAGTACTTATGAAGAGTAGTCACTGTTTTAATGTAGAGAACTGTGGCAGCCAATTTATGCACAGCAAGGTGTCTCAAGCAGCAATGAAGTCTGTTAATCTGTTTTAGTAGTATTGGTTGAGGGATAAATGTTGGGCAGGACACTGGAAGAACTCCACTGCTATTCTTTGAATAGCGCCATGGGATCTTTTACGTCTACCTGAGAGGACAGGAAAGGCCTCAGTTTAACATTTCATCTGAAAGACGGCACCTCTGACAGTGCAGCACTCCCTCAGTACTTGAACTGGAGTGTCAGCCTAGATTATGTGCTCAAGTCTCTGGCTCAGGTAAGAATGCTACCAATGAGCTAGGGAATTAGTCAGAAGCTTAGTTGGAACTGAAGCAGGTTTTTCCTTGGCCACAGATAGCCATTAAGAAATAATCATTTTACTGGTTTTGTTTTGGTGTCAAATTGAACATTTCCGATTTTATCAATGAAATACCTGAATCACAGCCAGTTAAATGGCCTCATAGTGGACCTGCGCAGATTGGTATTGCATAACTAAGCAATGTACTTGGTCTGATCCTGATTAATTATATTTGATATCTTTTCCTGTCCGTAGCAATAGAGCAAGAACCAGGAATGACAGTAATGTCAGAGTTGCCCGTGATGCCAGCACCTGCAAAGGGAGATTTTAAAGAATGCTACTATAATCTGAATGATGAGAACTTCTGTGATAATTTGCTCGCACGAAACATCACAAAAGAGGAATGCTGCTGTACTGTTGGAGTTGGTTGGGGTGACAACTGTGAAGTTCATCCTTGTCCCATGATCAGCACAGGTAAGACCATTCCATTGAAGTGTCAACTACTTGAAGCAACTTCCCAGTTTAAGTCACTAGCAACAACTCTAACACCAAATTAGGAGCAATGAGCAGCTGGAGGGTGGAGTTCGAGAAGCTGAGACTGAGTGATAAAATGTTATCTGTCAGCACTTATCCCCGATACTAGTGGCTTTGATTTGGGAAACCACATACTGCAATGAGCTTTTAAAGCATTTTTAACTTATAAGTATTAAAATAAGATGGCTCTGGGTGTATTTTTCAAACGAATGCTATAGAATAAGGCCATTGTAGGGCCATATTTTGGAGTTTCGTTTTAATAACATTTCACCATTTTCTGATGGGATTGCAACCTACTTATGAAGTGACTCCTGCCAGTTAGACAAAATTCTGACAACAAGACCAATATTTTTATTTTATACGATTTAATAAACTGGTTGTGCGATGGCTCAATACGTTGAAAACTAACCTGCTGCATCGAAACTGCAAGTTTGTGCCCCATTTCCTATATTCAGAATCTAGGGCTTTGCTCGTAGGAAAGGAGGGAACACCAGATGGGGAGTAACCTTGGATCAGTCTTACACAGTTCATAGTCATGATGCGGAGATGCCGGTGTTGGACTGGGGTGGACAAAAGTGAGAAGTCGCACAACACCAGGTTATAGTCCAACAGCTTTATTTGAAATCACAAGCTTTCGGAGCGCTGCTCCTTCGTCCTGACGAAGGAGCAGCGCTCCGAAAGCTTGTGATTTCAAATAAAGCTGTTGGACTATAACCTGGTGTTGATCTTTTTGGTTGGACAAATCAGGTTGGACAAATCAAAATTTACTGTAAATCAATTAAAACTTTAAATGAAACTTAATAAATCAAATCAAAATTTGGAAGTCCGGGGTGACGATGCACTCCAGCCCCCGCGGCGCCCACCGGTCGCGGAAAAACTCAAGCGTGCCGGTGGACACTGCGTGCTCCATCTCCAGGGCCACCCGGGCGCGAACATGGCCGCGGAAGAGAGGCAGGCAATCGGGCCGAACGACCCCCTCGACCGCCCGCTGCCTGGACCAATTAATGGCTTTCTTGGCCAGGCCCAGGAGCAGTCCTACGAGGAGGTCCTCCGACCTACCCGCTCCCCTCCGCACCGGGTGACCGTAGATCAGGAGCGTGGGGCTGAAGTGCAACCAGAAATTGAGGAGCAGCCCCTTCAAATAATGAAAGAGGGGCTGCAACCTCTCACACTCAATATAAATGTGATAGACGGACTCCTCCAGGCCGCAGAAATGGCAAGCAGCCTGGGAGTCCGTAAACCTACTTAAAATCCTATTGCACGGGACTGCTCCGTGCAACACCCTCCAGGCCAAGTCCCCAATAGAACAAGGGAAGACTCCCGCGTAGAGAGCCTTCCAATGGGGACCTTCGCCTCCGCCGGACGGCAGGATGGTACGCCAAGGCGTGTCCGGACGGCAGACGAAGATGGCAAAGTGGAGAGTGTGCAGGAGCAGCCCGTACAGGAAACGCCTCCGTGCGGATTGAAAGGGCACGGAGGGCATTTCTCCGAGAAGGCTCAAGTGGTGAGGCGGCGGCTCCCGAGGGAGGATTCGGGGCCGGGCGCCGATAAGGAATTCCGTCCGAACGGGGGTCAGTTCGGACGGGATCGCCCCACGTGCTTGAGCCTCCTCGACACACCTAGTGGAGACGGGGCCCAGTGCCACTTTTAGCGACTCGATGGCTTTGACCGCGAGCCGGACGCTGACCCAGGACATGCGCCTCGCCAACTCCTCCGGCGCCATCCAGCCCGCTCCTCCGCCATCGAGCAGGTCCCCGACTCTGGTCACCTTACCGGGCACAGCCCTGCCCTCCGCCAGCCAGCCGAACCCGCGGTCGTGGAGGTGCAGATTCCTGAACAGCGGCTCCCGAAGGACGGCCGCCGCTCCTGACGGGGGAGAACTGCGCTCGGAGGCGACGCTGTTCCAAACCCATAGCAGTTCCTGGTAGAAGACAGGCAGCTCCCGCAGGCTGGCACGCGTGCCACCCACTCTCACAAACAGGAGCTGCGTGTCGTAATTGAGGCCGTGCAGCTGGCGGAAGAAATACGTCGCCAGCGCACGCCACCTAGGAGGATTCTCCACGTACAGGTATCTCTGCAGCGTCTGAAGACGGAAAGTCGCCGCCTGGGTGCGAAGGCACACCAGCGCCTGACCGCCCTCCCTAAGCGGGAGACTCAAAACCGCGGCAGAGACCCAGTGCTTCCTTTTGTCCCAGAAGAAGTCGACGAGCTTCTTCTGCATCTTGGCGACAAACGCAGGGGGAGGGATCAAAGTGACCAACCGGTACCACAACATGGCGGCCACCAGCTGGTTTATGACCAGCGCTCGACCCCTGTAGGACAACACTCGGAGCAGTCCTGTCCAGCGCCCTAGGCGAGCGGTGACTTTGGCCTCCAGCTCTTGCCAGTTCGCCGGCCAGGCGTCCTCGGCCGGGCTGAGGTAGACTCCCAGGTAGAAGAGGTGCGTGGTGCTCCAGGCGAAAGGCCCGAACTCCTCCGGCAGGGAGTCCACCCGCCATGGGCCCACCAGGAGTCCAGAACATTTCTCCCAGTTGATCTTGGCGGAGGATGCATCCGAGTAAATCTGCTGGCATTCTCGCATCCTCCGCAAGTCGACGGGATCCGTGACCGCGAGGAGCACGTCATCGGCGTAAGCCGAGAGGACCACCTCCACGCCCGGCCCTTGCAGAGCCAGTCCCGTCAACCTCTTCCGCAAGAGGCGCAGGAAAGGCTCCACGCAAACGGCGTATAACTGACCGGACATGGGGCATCCCTGACGCACCCCCCTCCCGAAGCGAAGGGGCGCCGTCAAAGACCCGTTAACTTTAATCAGACACTCCGCGGCGGCGTACAGAAGTCGGATCCGGGCGACGAAATGCGTCCCGAACCCGAATGCGCGCAGAGTCCCGAAAAGATACTCGTGATCCACTCTGTCGAACGCCTTCTCCTGATCCAGGGAAAGGAAGGCGACCGACAGACCAGCCCTCTGGGAATGGTGGACCAGGTCCCGGACCAGATGGATGTTATCGTGGATACTCCGGCCCGGGACCGTGTAGGACTGGTCGGGGTGGATCATGCGGGCCAGCACGGTGCCAAGGCGAGCAGACATAGCCCTGGCGAAAATTTTGTAGTCCGTGCTGAGGAGGGAGACCGGGCGCCAGTTCTTAAGTAGGCGGAGATCGCCCTTCTTGGGCAGCAGGACGATGACCGCCCTGCGCCAAGAGAGGGGCATCTCCCCGGTCGCCAGACTTTCCCCCAGGACCCGCGCGTAGTCGTCCCCCAAGACGTCCCAGAACGCCCTGTGGAACTCCACGGTCAGCCCGTCCAGCCCCGGGGACTTGCCCCTCGAGAGCTGGCGCAGGGCACCGGTCAGCTCCGCCAGGCTTAGCGGAGCTTCTAAATTCTCGGCGCCCTCCGGGCCGACCTTCGGCAGGTCCTCCCACAAAACTCTGCGCGCATCCTCGCTGGACGGATCCGAAGAGAACAGAGCCCCGTAATAGGCCCGGGCCTCCGCGCTGATGCCCTCCGGATCCGAGACCAGAGATCCGTCGTCGGCCAGCAGCCCCAAGAGCTGCTTACGGACCCCCCGTCTTTTTTCCAGCGAGTAGAAGAAGGGGGAGCCGCGGTCCAGGTCCCGCAGGAACTGGATCCGCGACCTCACGTACGCGCCTCGGGACCCGAGCAGCTGCAGGTCCTTCAGCGCGCCCTTCTTCTCTTCGTACACCTTCCGCAGGGCCGGGTCCTCGACGACTTGACCGAGACGGGACTCCAGGTCGAGCACTTCTTTCTCCAATCGCCCGACCCGGGCCTCCCGCCTCTTGGTCGAACCCTTCGCGTACTCCTGACAGAAGACGCGGACGTGAGCCTTGCCCACGTCCCACCATAGCCTCAAGGAGGGGAAGCCTCCCCGCTTCCTTCTCCAGTCGGCCCAGAACCGGCGAAACGAATCCCGGAACCGCGCGTCCTCCAGCAGCAGGTTGTTAAAATGCCAGTACGCGGACCCCCCCCGCGCACGCAGCGGAGCGAGCTCCGCCCACACCAGGTGGTGGTCCGTGCACGGCACCGGCCGCATGGAAGCCGCCGGAACGCAGGAGACGTACGCCCGGGAAATGTAAAGGCGGTCGATTCTGGACCTTCCTCCTCCAGACCTCACGCTCGTGAAGGCGCTGGAGTCGGGATGGAGATTTCGCCAGACGTCCACCAAGTCGAAGGACCCGACCAGGTCCCGCAACTTCTCCATCGCCGCCGGGCTTCGCGGGGGACCCGACCGGTCCCGCGCCTCGAGGGTACAATTGAAATCCCCCCCGAGGATGACGCACTCGCCCACGTCGATGGAGCCCAGAAGAGCGGACACTTCTCCGAAGAAGCGCACTTGCTGCGCACCGGTCCGGGGGGCGTACACGTTCACTAAATGGAGCGGCACGCCTCCCAGGCGAACAGTGACCTGGAGCAAGCGGCCCGGCACGTGCTCCTTGACCCTCAAGATCTCCGGCTGAAAATGCGGGGCCAGCAAGACAGCCACCCCGCAGGAATTGTTGGAGAGGTGACTCATGCTGACCCCTCCTTGCCACTCCAGGAGCCACGTGGCCTCGTCTCCCGGAACGGTGTGGGTTTCTTGCAGGAAGCACACCGCATATTTCCCGTCCCGAAGGACCGAGAAGTTATTGAATCTACGGCGCGCCTCCCTGCTGCCGTTGATGTTGAGGCTGGCTATGATTATCTTCATCTCAGAAGCATAGTGCAACCTCTACCTAACGGAGGGGAGGGAGCGCGGTCACTGACGACCGCCACTCCCTCAGCAGCCCAGTGTGGAAACTCTTGAGCCGACGCAGCTCGAGCCGGCCAACGTCCTTGTCCGCGCCCATGATTTTAACGGCGGCGCGGACGGACACGACGAGCAGCGCCAGCTCCGACCACTTGTCGAGGGCCAGCCGGATCTTCTTGTGACGACCCTGGCTCACGGCCATAAAATCCCGGAGTTCCCCTACGGGGATGAGGGGAGAGTCGGTGAAGGGCACGAGGGCGTCCATCGCCTCGCTGCTGATGGACTCCAAATCATCCTCATTGCCCAACACCGAGTCCCCGTCCTCCTCCGGGAGGTCGTCACCGGCGGCCAACCCGTCCGTCACACGGGGTGCAGCGAACGGCTCGGCCGCACCGGCCGGCCCCGCCTCCGTCACGATCCCACCCCCAGGATCGGTGGCAGAGGAGTCCACCCTGGGCTCCTTCAGGGGCGCCGGGCCGGGAGGCGGCGGCGGCGGTTCGGGGCCCCCCCCCGCCTCAGGCGCCGGGGCGACCGGAGAAACCGGGGAGAAAATAATCCCAAATTCCTCCAGCACGTCCGGCGCCAACAACAGAGACGGAGTCAGGGGGCTTTCCGTCTCCCCGCCACCAACCTCCGACCCAGCGGGCTGGGGATTGCTACACTCCTCCACCAGGTCGAGCAGTCCCTGGGAGATGTCTGGGTTATAAAAGGCGGGCTCGGCTTCAGCCTCTTTGGCCTCGCCCGCCCCAGTCCCCAGGACGCCCGACCCGGCGAGGAGCAACGGTTCAGGTTCTACATTTCCCTCCGCGGGTTGTTCCGCGCCCCCCCCCACGGGCAGGGTCTCTTCCCCATCCCCGGGAGGCACAGGTCGGACAGACTCGGCTGTCTCACCCTCCCGAGGGACAGACGACCCCTGCCGATCGCGCGCGACGATGACGGTGGTGGGGTGGGGCGCAGCACCCGCGGCGGGCGACTGCCCCCCTTTTGCGGAGGGACCTTCCTCCTCGCAGTCCTCCTGCTGGGGGCGGAGCTTTCTTTTTAACAAGTTGGGGCCGGGAGAGGGGGAGGCCTCCATGTCTGCTGGGGCCTCCCTCTCTGCCCCCTTCCGACGACTGGGTTTCTTGGGCCCCTCGGGCCCGAGCCCGGCCGCAGGTCTTGATTTAGCTGCCTCGGCAGTTGCGGTCACGGTCACGGGCCCGGGCACGAGGACCCCCCCAGTCTCATGCGTCCCGACCAACTCCGCGATGTACTCGGGCGTGAGTTCGGTCAACTCCGATGTTTCCTCCGCGAGGGGATCCGCCCTTAGATGTTTATTTTTCCTACGCGCCTTCCTTCCCCCCGGACGCTCTCCCTCCTCCCCGCCGGAGGCCGTGGTGGTGTTGGCCTCCGACTCCGACCGCGCATCTGTCGCCGTCGACGCGCGGACAGCATCAGGGGGAGGGGGGGCGGCGGCGCCAACCCTGGCCGCGCCAGGTGTCGTGGCGGCCTTGGAGGCGGGGCAGTTTTTGCGGACGTGCCCCACCTCCTTACAGGCGTAGCACCGCACGCCGTCCGAGGTCCAGAAGACGCGGTGGGCGGTCCCCCCGTGGAGCACCGTGAACGCGCCATCCGCGTCCTCCTCCCGCGCCAGCCGGACGAAAAGCTGGCGCCGGAAGGAGAAGACGTGCCGAAGGCTGGCTTCCCGGAAGCCGAGCGGGATGGGTGTGATCCCCGACCTCACCTCCCCCAGTTGACGTAGGTGGGGGAGGAGGAGCTCACCCGGAACAAAGGGCGGGACGTTGGAAACCACAATCCTTTGCGCGGTGGCCTCAAGGGGGTCCACCGGCAGGAAGGTCCCGCCCACGGTGAGCCCCTTCTCGATGGCCAGGGACACCGCCCGCTCCGACCCCAGGAAGAACACAGCCTTGCCGTACATTTTAGAGGCGGCGACGATGGCTGAAGGGCCGACAACCCCAGCCATGGCTTTAACGCACGCCTCTATAGTCATGTTGGGGTGAGTGTAGCTCTTGACCCCATTCTTCCTCGTAAGGAGGGTAAAAGGTGACGGGGTAACAGGAGGACTCGTGGCTGCGGCTGTGGCCGCGGCTGCCACGCTCGCATACGTCCTCGCTGCCCCCGCCACCGACGAAGATGTACTCGCCATAATGGAGGGTTCTTTAAGGGCTACACTCACCCCAAGTCACAGGCCTGAAGGTGTTAATGGCCTCGGTTTTTTATTTCTGTTTTCCCCTGAGCAGAGGGAGCTCTTAAATTGAAGGCACACCTCTCCCTTTATATGAATTAATTGGGAGAGGGGCCTTCTCCCCTCTGCTCAATAGGTACTTAATTAAAATAGATTGAGGTGCCTCTTAGAGAGAGAGGCAGAGAGAGACAAGAGACAAAGAGAGAGAGAGAGGGGGTGGGAAGGAGGGAAGCCGCACGGGCAGGGTCGCCACTCAGGATGGTGGGTGGGTGGGTGTTGGCAGGGGGGTGCACTCTCCGATGTAATAAAAGTCTTTGGTGGTGGTGGTCTTCTGGTGGGGGGAGAAGATGTCTTCACCTGGGATAGCTGGAGATGCCCAGGCTCAGTCTTGCACCAGGTCTTAACGATGCCCAATTAGATTAAATTAATTGGGGACTTCACCTAGGCAGCTCCAGCTGTCCCAGGTCAGGCAATGGGAAAGGGGTGTTTAATATGGTGTGTGCGGCCTAGCTTTTACAAAAGCCACACACACACACACACACACACACCCCCCTTTGGATGTTCCGGCCTTCTTCTTTTTCTTCTTTCCTCCCCCCACCTACAAAACAAAGTCTCTGGGAGAGTGCCCCAGAATCACACCCACCTGTAGATGTTGTTCTTTCCTTCCTTCCTTCCTCCTTCCAAACAGATGATGTTGTGTTGTTTTCTCCCCTCTCTCCCTCTCCTAAAATGGAGGCCAATTGAGGAGGCAGTGATGGAAAAGGCCTCTCCTCTGTTGTTAATGTCCTTGGCCTTCCTTTCTTCTCCCTCTCCTCTCCTGTCCTCTCTCTCCAGGCACCTCAGTAGTGGTTGTTGGTTGTTGGTGGTGGTCTACTGTCTGGTCTCCTTCTCCTTCTCCTCTTCCTGCTCACAGAGACCACCACTCTGCTGCTGCTGCTCCTTCGTCAGCAGCTCCGAAAGCTTGTGATTTCAAATAAAGCTGTTGGACTATAACCTGGTGTTGTGCGACTTCTCACTACAGTTCATAGTGGCCAGCTTTGAAGCAGCATTGGCAGAGGGGCCTGGGAACGTGAACTTACCCTTGCAATGTGTGTTCAAGCTCCAATGCAATGTCACCTGAGACAACCCTTTTTGATTCCCCTGTTGTACTCTCACCCTTACTCTCGCACATTAGGACCAATTTCCCGATGGTGTACTCAAGCAGACATCCTTGCATTTCTCAAAAGCGGATTATGGAATTGGGCAAGTGGGCGAGAATAAAATTCGGTGATCCAGAAATAATGCTGTTTTCTGAAAGCCATTCAAAGAGCATGCTCATTCAACCCCCTAGTTTTAGTCAATTTCATTTAAATAGGTCCCATGACGAATTCCACAATTGTTCGAGCCTCTCACTTCAGCGCTGCTCACCTGTATAAAAGAAGCACATAAAATGGTCACTTCTGCGCTTTCGTGCTATTCACTTGATAGCTTGGATTCTTAAAGCTATGACTGACAGACTTATACTGCATTGCAATTTGGTTCATTGTTTGGCTTTTTTTACCACAGTTTTTGCATTGGTGTGTTCTCATTCCGCTGTTTGCTGCTGCATTTTTGCATTACAACACTCCTTTTGCACCGATCTGTAGCCACACTGTTGCTGCTAGCAGCTACACACCTTAGCTGTAACCACACTGCTCAGCATAGACATTCCATTTGGCCTGCCAATGGATTTAGAGGAAGAAGGGGAATTCAGATAGAAGGGAAAAAAAAAGGAAAGTTCACCTGCACGTCAGGCATCTGCTTTCCCCTCGGACTTGGCCCAGGATCACATCTCCAGAGCAAGGCACACATGCATGGCCACATCTGAGAAGACCAGCCTGCACCATCTGTGCTTCAGAAAGGAGACGGTCTGTGAGTTATGCTGGCTACCGGAGGCCAACTTGCAGATAAGATCTAGCAAAGGGGCAAGTCCGCCTGTTGCTGTAAAGGTCACCACAGCATTGAATTCTTTTACAGCATCAGCTATTTTCAAGCCACCGCTGATGATATTTGCCAAATTAGTTAAAATTCATTTCAGCAATGCATCAACCAAGTGGCAGAAGCCTTTTGGTTTGCCATGGGAAACACTTTAGTCACTTTCTCCATGGAAAGGAGGTAACAGCAGAGGAGGGTGCAGCACTTGACTGGCTTCCCTAAAATGAAGGTGTCATTGATGGCACACATATAGCTAAGGTCTCTAATAACAACCCCGTGGATTGGAGAGGCTTTCACTCCATCAATGTACAGATGGTGTGAGATCACGGGAACGGAATAATGAAGGTGAACACACAATACCTCGGCTTCATTTTGCAGCAGTCTGCCGTGCCAGCACTATTTCAAGAAGCGTGCAAACTGGGCAGCTGACTGCTAGGGGACCAGGGCTAACCCATGGACCCCTGGCTGCTAATGTCAATGAGGAACCCCCCAAAAAAAAGGCTGAAAGGAAATACAATGAGACCCATGCCGCTAGCTAAATTCTAGTGGAACATAAAATGGCATGTTGAAATAGAGATTCTGCTTTCTGAAAAGATCAGTGGTGTACCATGCTACAACCTTGAGAAGCAAAGGCACAGAATATAGTCTTGTTGAGGGACTTCGATGCCCACCACCAAGAGCAGAGGAGTGAGACTAATTGGACAGCTCGTTCAAAGAGCCGGCACAGGCATGATGGGCTGAATGGTCTCCTTCTGTGCTGTATGATTCTATTCTATGAAGACTGGCTCAATAGTATCACCACTGACCGAGTCCTGCCAGACCATCCTGCATCATGACCTCGTCTTCACCAACCTACCTAGTAGTGACTCCTGCACAATCTTGTCTCCACAGTGAGGATACTCTCTATCATGTAGTGTGGCACTATCATCATGTTAAGTAGGATAGACCAAGGACAGACCTTGCAGCCCAAAACTGGGCATCCAGCTATATTGTATACCCACCACAAGCTGTAACCTCATGGCTGGCACATCCCTCAGTACTCCATTACCATCAAACTGGGACTTCAATGCGGAGTGTAGAAGAGCGTGCTAGGAGCAGCACCAGCCATACCTGAGGATGAGCCTAGTGAAGCTACTACACCAGGCTACTTCCATGCTAAATACCAAAAACAGCAGTCTATAGGCAGAGATAAGCAGTCCCACAACCAATGGATTAGAGCAAAGCTCTATAGCCTTACTATAGCCAATGAAAAATTGTGGTGGACAATCAGGCAACTAACAGGAGGAGGAGGCAGCTCCATAAACATCCCCATCCTCAACCATGGATGAGCCCAGCACATGAGTGCAAAAGCCAAAACTTTGTGACATGTTCGGGCTGGATTTTCTCAGCCCCGAGAAGGCGGGTATGGAGGCGGGACTGCTGGTAAAGTAGCAGAAAGTGGGGGCGGATGGCAAACCCGCTCCCATCCCACCTACATGTCCTTTTGCCAGGAGGCGCGAAGATGTGTTACTTCGGGTCCCGTCTCCTGGAGGCGGGAAAGGGATTAAATCCTAAACACAAGGGGGTAAAAATTCACTTGGTTGCGCCACCCGTTAGCGCCTTAAGAGGGCGCTAATGGGGCGCAAAGCCGCTAACGCCCGGGCGCAGCGATGTTTGCGCCGCTCGAGAACTTAACTTGAGATTGTGCGGCGGCGCTAAAACTTACCGCTGCGACCAACTGCGCGCGCAGATTGTGACGTCATTCCATGGTGCAACGCCCTTGGGGCGCCCCGTAGCGGAAATTGAGTGGCGCCCCCTGCCTTACCGCCTGGCGCTTCCAACGACCAGAAGACTGGAACGCTATCAATCGCTGTGGGGCTGGGGGGGGCGCTATTTAAAGGGGGCCTCTTCCTGTCTTTTATTGTTGGTGGCATTTTTGAACTACGCATTCTGAGAGAGAGAGGGAGAGACTTCTGGAGAGATTCAACGTTGTGTGAAGGAGTTTTGGGTACTGAGCAGCACTTTGCAGGTTCATTTTGATTTGCCATTCCTTGTATCGATTTAGCAGAGACCGTGGGAGCTGCACTCTGAGCTCTTTGCCTGGTGCTCTCCATTGTTCTTTCCAGCACATTTGATGTGCAAGTCTCTCCAGGCCGAGATTCAAGGCAGCAATGAACAGGATGTGGATGGAAAGCAAGATTAACCATCCCCTTTAAGAACTGGCCCGTGCCATTGTGTGTGTGTTCCATTGCTGACTGACATTACATGAGCTTCGCCAGCGCTCCGAGTTAGCGCCTCACTGCTCGGCCTTTGCGCCTTAAGAGAGGTGTGCAGCGCCTGCTTTAGCGCTCCACTCACCTCCCGGGGCGGTAAAAGTGAAGTTTCCCGTCAGTGCCGATAATTAGCACCAGGCGCTAATATTTGCGTCCGGACGATATTTGCGCCCCAAATGGGGCGCGACCTAATTTCTACCCCAAGGACTCATCAAACTACAGAGAATGTCAGTGTTTGACAGCTTCACAGAGCTGTCAAACGCTGACATTTCTTCTTTCAAGAAGTCTTGACAGATAGCACGTCAGACGTTGACGTGCTCTGTCAGTGACTTCCCCCCTAATTGGCCTGCTGAGCCCGCAAGGCGGGCTTAACAAGGTCAATCAGGGGACAATCCCGCTGATTGGCCGGAAGATGATGGAGGCGGGACATAGACCCGACAAGCAGCAGTCCCGCCTCCAACTCGTCTCCATGAGAAAATCCAGCCTGAAGTGTTTGCAAGCACCTTCAGCCAAAAGTGCTAATCCTACTGATTGTCCTCCAGAGGTCCTCACCATCATAGTGCCATCCGATTCAGTTCACACCACATCACATTAAGAAGCAACTGAGTGCACTGGACACAGAAAGGGCTGTGGGTCCTGGAGATCCTCTCGTCAAGCTGTTCCAGTAGAGCTTTGACACTGTAATCTCCCCAGATTGCCCAGCAATGTCTTTTTCACAAAAACAAGATAAATCTAACATGGCCAATTACTGCCCTGTCAGTCTTCTCTCAATCATCAGTAAAGTGATGGAAGGAGTCATCAATGTACTGATCAAGCAACATTTACTGACCAATAATCAGTTAATTCATGCTCAGTTTGGGATCTGCCAGAACCACTCGATAGCAGACCTCATCATTGCCTTAATCCAGACATGGATGCAAGAGGTGAATTCCAGAGGAGAGATGAGAGTAGCTGCCCTCAACATCAAAGTAGCATTTGACCGAGTATGGCACCAACGAGCCCTAGCAAAAATTGATCAATGGGAGTCAACAGATAAACCCTTCAGTAGCTGATGATATAAAGGAGGATGGTTGTAGACCAATCATCACAACCCAGGGCATTGCTGCAGGAGTTCAGAGAAGTTCTTCAGCTGCTTCATCAGTGACCTTTCCTCCATCATAAGGTCGAGAGTGGGGCGGTTCGCTGATGATTCCACAATGTTCAGCTGCATAACTATATTCACAACCCCTTTGATAATGAAGCAGCCCAGGCTTGGGCTGACAAATGGCAGATAACATTCACGCCACATAAGTGCCAGATAATGACCGTCCCGAACAAGAGAAAGCCCAGCCATTTCACCCCCGCGCCCCCCCCCCCCCACCCCCCCCGACATTCAACGGCACCATTATCATTGAGCCCCTGTCCATCAACATCTTAGTGGTCACCACTGACCAGAAACTGAACAGGACCAGCCAATGAATCCCTGGCTGCAAGAGCAGAGTACAGGCTGGATACTCTTAACGAGTGGCTTGCCTCCTGACTTCTCAAAGCCTCTTCACCATGTGCAATGCTCAAGTCAGGAGTGTAATGGAATACTCAGCAGTCACCTGGATTGGTGCAGCCACAGCAAGCTCAAGAAGCTCGACACCATCCAGCACAGAGCAGTTCACTTGATTAGTGCCCCGTGCCACAGAACTGAATGTCTACCCCCTCCATCACCGACATACTGTGGTTGCAGTATGCATGATCTACAGGCTCCACTGCAGAAACCCACTATGGTCACTTTGACAGCACATCCCTTCCCTTCAAGCTCTACCACAAGAAAGACAAGATCAGCAATGTCGTGAAAACACCATTACCTCCACGTTCCTCTCCACAGCACACACCATCCTGATTGGATATATAATCATCATTCCTTCATCGTCACTGGGTCAATATCCTGGAATTCCCTACCTAACACCATGTGAGAACACCAACACCACAAGCAGTGCAGCAATTCAAAGAGAAGGTCCACCATCAACTTCTCAGGGTGACTAGAGATGGGCATTAAATGTGGCCTTGCCAGCTTCACCTACACCCTGAGAACAAATAAAAAATAATACTCTGGCTATCCCTACTAGCATCCTTGTCTGTATCATACCTACCACATGCAATATTAAAATTTGCCACCTGACGTTAAACCTACACGGTGTCCATCAATGCCCTTGCTCTTGCTGAGACCATATGGTGATGTTGTCTACTACATAATATTGTGCTCTGTCTAAATTGTACCTTAGTTGGGAGTATTAAGTGTGATGTCAGCCTGCTGCTTCTCACTGGTGTCCTCTTAATATGGCTGTGGAGCTGTTCTTCTTTGTGTTGGGGCATGACATGGCCTGTGGCTCCTGCCTATATTGCTGCTCACTTCATCAGTCCTCTGAGAGAGACAGCGGGATTGTGTGCATGTGCCATCACCCTGAGAGTTAACTGCCTCATACGTGCCTTCTCCCGCCACGCCCAAGCTGCTAAGTGTTCCTTGCAGATGACCAGGAATCTGTGTGGAAAGACCCTTGACCACCATTTAGGGATGCAAAATCTGCCATCAAGGTCCTCACAAAGCTGATCCACTAGCCTCCAGAGGCCAAAAGTGAGAAGCTCCTGTAAATTAGAGAACAAGGTCTCAAAAGCAGCAATCACACATAAGCAAACAAAACTTTATAAGGGCTTTGGACCTTTGTCCTTACTCCCTGTAGATGGCCATGGAGTTTCCACTCGCTCCATGATGGACTGCGTATTTGCAAAGCATGCCTGCACAGATGTCGGAGTTGCACTTCTGCAGCCTCTGACGTACCACCCAGGGAGCTCTGAAGACGCTCAAAAGATTGCATGAAACACCTCTGCACATTACTAAATTCCTCTCAGTACGCAGCCGCCATAAGATATGAAACTGTGGGTCCCACAGCAGAGGGATGTTTGACCCTAGCACTCCCGCTGTCTTGTTGCTGCTCCTCACTGTGCTGATTAGTTCACCGGCTGCTAGCTCCTGACTCCCGAAGATGGTGGTTTTTGTGCTGGTGCTTTTGTGATGAAGAGTGCTTGGCAGATGCTTATTTGAAGGGTAAATTCCTACTTGTTCCTGCAGGGAACACAATTAAATTATTTAAATGAGCTGACCTTTCTTGAATCCAGCAAGGTTAGCTATCCACAAGTGCCATGGTAATGGCACACAGCGATCCCAGGGCATCCGCCACCACTAGGAGAATCTACCCTATCATTTATTGTTCCTTCACCAAATAATAATATTGTCTTATTATGCTCACCCTTATTATAAATCTGCTTTCATATGGTCAGAGACAGCACTGTAAACAGGAGGGGATGTATTCTACTGCAGCACTTTAAAGTTTGTGAAAAAGTGGTTTATTTCCAAAATAGTTATTTGTTTTTACGATTTTTTTTTGATGGCGACTTTGTTTACCCTCTTTGTTCACCAATTGAATTATTTTATGAACACATGTGCAAAAAAAAACCATAATAAAGCTTTTATTGAAGAATGTTAATGAAGAAATGCTCTCCCCCAGCCCCTCCCCCCCCCCTAAGGAGTTTGGCACTAGAGTTTAATATTTTAATATTAATAAAAGGATCAGTTAACAGATGTTATGCTAGAAAATAATGTGTGATTTCTGAAAGATATAGTACTTGGACAGAGTTAAGAATGTTGAATTTGGTATCAGACAAAAGATACATTACATCAGACTTATAACAACAGCTAATAAAATGTTTTAACAGAAGACAAGTCTAGGACTTTGATTTCTCTTTTGAAATATCACATTGCAATTTCTATTCAGTATGATTTAACTGCAGATTACAACTGCAAAGTAGTTTTGTTTTAGCTATTTTTCTCTACAAACAGTTGTTATTAAAAAGTACTTTAATAAAGATCTTACGATAGTTAATTTCAGAATTCATCTGACATTCATTGTTTAAAATGTATGTATTTTGGCTGCATTCCATCTAATGTAGAATTCCTCTGGTACTATGCAGCTGTTCCCACTCGATGTGCGTTACCTATATTAGTACATCGTTTGTCAGAAAGTGTAAAATTGTATATGGGAGCTCCAGTCAAGTCTAGTAGCAATGCCATCCGAACATTTTCACAAGGCCTCTTTAAGTGCTTTTGACACACATATTTGCAAAACGTATACAGAAACTTAAATTATGAAATCCTTCTTGAACTGAGCCACCAAACGAAATGGTTGTAAAGTGCAAAATGGGAGCCGACAGGGACAACCACCTGGTTTTCGCCAATCAATTTCCAGAAAGTGTATCGTTTTGCAAGCTGTCATTTCTGTGGAGCAATCAGTAATGCTATGGCATAAAAACAGAAAATTGTGGAAATACTCAGCAGGTCAGGCAGCATCTGTAGAGAGGGAAACAGAGAGGGTCTGTGATAGGATGGAAGGCAGGAGAGATTAAGAGACAAAAGGGATGATGATGCAAGGCAAAAGGAGATGGTAATGGGCTCTTAATCTTTCCTGCCTTCCATCCTATCACAGACCTTCCCTTTTGTTCTTTCCTCTCCTCCCCCCTCTCCCCGCCCCTACACTTGCTTAAAAACCTTTTACATCTCCAACTTTTCCCAGTTCTGACGAAGAGTCATCGACCTGAAACGTTAACTCTGTTTCTCTCTCTACAGATGCTGCCTGACCTGCTGAGTATTTCCAGCATTTTCTGTTTTTATTTCAGATTTCCAGCATCCGCAGTATTTTGCTTTTGTTGTACTAATGCTACGGCTCCTGATATGGCCTATCAGCGGCAGCCGCCCCTAGCCTAAGCTTTCTGGAAAAGCAGGGTCCTCCATGGGTTGAAGATGTTTTAGACTCCGGCTCCCACTGAAGCCACTTCAACAGGAGAGGGTCTAGGATTAATTAGCTTATTCTAGTGAAGGTTTGGGGCCTTTAGAAGGTCTCAAAGGAACTCCCGCCACGTCTTAACTGGTGTGCGTTCCATTGAAGCCTTTCAAAAGAATGTAAAGGACGGAATTTCCAATCCAATTGGGGCACAATCCCAGCAGAGCTGGGATCAGGTCCATATTCCAGGCTCCCCTCCCCCCCCGCCGGTGTAAATGTGACTTATGCTCTCCCGCCCCAGGAATTTTGGCGCCCATAACTCATTGTCACTAGTGAAAAGTGCTGTTTATTATTTGGATGCATAAATCCTAAATTTCCTCACAGTGTTTGGCACACTGAGGATGTTATTGGGATGCACAGGTGGAGGTTTCTTGGGGCCGATATTAGGATGGGGCCCATTTACGTCAGGTCGCTACACCTTTCTGGATGCGCCCATGTTTCCTTGGGTGTGGCAGGCAATTCTTGCACCTACCCCTGTGCAGCTGACAATAGAGAAGGAGGCGGGACTGGTGGGATGATGCAATCCAACTGAATTCCCTCCAGTTCTACCTGTGGCACCTCCATGTGCCGTATACCTGTATGAAATTGGCATAGAGTATTGCCGGTTGGCAGTATAAGGACTCACCAAATTTTCAATGGTCAGTTTCCTTGTGGTTGCTGGGTGGAAAGGAATCAGCTGTGTTGAGGAAAGTGGCCTATACCACCACCCCCCCACCCAGCAGCTGCCCTCAGATGTCCCGATATTAGCGTAGGCCCACTTTATTCAAATAGCTTGACACAGATAGCAATCCGTGTTCTTGGTTTCTGATAATTTCCAGTGCTACAATTCATTAGTCAGAGCATCTGTGTGTTTTCAAAGGCTGGCGTTGTACCAGGTCCAAACTGTATTCTCCTATCTCCAGGAATCATTTGTAATTGTCCTCTTTGCTTTAATTCAGATGAATACAATGAAATTTGTCCAGATGGCAAAGGATTTATTCCATTTCAGATTGGTTCTTTTAGCTTTGGATCACAAAACTATGGAGGTGAGTCTTAAAATAGCACAAGTGGCAGCAGCTGCTCTTCTTGGTGAAGTTCTGTACACATGCATGCAACAATATTAGTACTGGAAAAATGGAACAATTTCACATTTCTGGGCACCCGATGTCAACATCAAGCACTCGCTTATCAGTTATATCACAGCCAGCTACTAATTAAAGCTGTCTTCTCTCTGCCCAAACAATAAGCCCAAACTCCCGATTACACACCCTACTGCACTCAAAGCTCACATCGGGCTCACAATGGGAGATTATTGTTGACATGTGAAGAAATTACTCACTCCACCACCCAACCCCCGCTAGGTGGAGTCTTGTAACATTTACAACAACAATTTGTATTTATATAGCGCCTTTAACATAGTAAGACGTCCCAAGGCGCGTCACAGGTGTATTATAAGACAAAAAATTTGACGCCGAGCCACATAAGGGGAAATTAGGGTAGGTGACCAAAAGCTTGGTCAAAAAAGTAGGTTTTAAGGAGCGTTTTAAAGGAGGAAAGAGAGGTAGAGAGGCGGAGAGGTTTAGGGAGGGAATTCCAGAGCTTAGTGCCTAGGCAACAGAATTTTTTGATGAAGTAACAGTGAGGATTGATGAAGGGAATGCAATGGATGTTGTCTACATGGATTTTCGGAAGGCGTTTGACAAAGTACCATATAGAAGGCTGGTTAACAAAATTGAGGCTCATGGAATAGGTGGGTCAGTGGCAGCTTGGATAAGGAATTGGCTTAAGGACAGAAAACAGCGAGTTGTGGTAAATGGCTGTTTTTCAGACTGGAGGATGGTAGATAGTGGTGTTCCCCAAGGGTCAGTGCTGGGGCCACTGTTTTTTTTGATATATATAAATGGATATTGGAATACAGAGTAGAATTTCTAAATTTGCCGATGACACCAAACTTGGGGGTGTGGCAAACAGTGATGATGATACCAAAGGACATAGAAAGGCTAGCAGAATGGGCAGACAAGTGGCAGATGGAATTTAATACAGAGAAATGTGAGGTAATGCATTTTGGTAGAAGGAACAGGGAGAGGCAATATACACTTAATGGCACAGTTTTAAAGAGTGTGCAGGGACAGAGGGACCTGGGAGTTAATGTGCATAGGTCCCTGAAGGTGCAGGACATATTTAGAGAGTGGTTAATAAAGCATATGGGATCTTGGGCTTCATAAATAGAGGTATTGAGTACAAAAGTAGAGAAGTTATGCTGAACCTTTATAAAGCGCTGGTTAGGCCACAACTGGAGTATTACGTCCAGTTCTGGTCACCACACTTTAGGAAGGATGTGAAGGCCCTTGAGAGGGTGCAGAGGAGATTTACCAGAATGGTTCCGGGGATGGGGGATCTTAGCTACAAGGACAGGTTAGAGAAGCTGGATTTGTTTTCATTAGAGCAAAGGAGGTTGAGGGGTGATTTGACAGAGGTGTACAAGATTATGACGGGTTTGGATAGGCTAGACGGGGAAAGGCTGTTCCCACTAGTTGATGGTACAAGGACTAGGGGACACCGATTTAAGGTTTTGGGCAAGAGATACAGAGGGGATGTGAGGAAAAACGTTTTCACGCAGCGAGTTGTGATGACCTGGAATTCATTGCCGACGGAAGTGGTGGAAGCAGAGACACTCAATATTTTCAAGGGGAGACTGGATAGGCATTTGAGGGAAATAAACTTGCAGGGCTACAGGGATAGAGCAGGGGAATGGGACTGACTGGTTTGTTCTGCAGAGAGCCGGCATGGACTCGATGGGCCGAATGGCCTCCTTCTGTGCCTCTATGACTCTAAGGCACGGCCGCCAATGGTTGAGCGATTATAATCAGGGATGCTCAAGAGGGCAGAATTAGAGGAGCGCAGATGTCTCAGAGGGTTGTAGGGCTGGAGGAGATTACAGAGATAGGGAGGGGCGAGGCCATGAGGGATTTGAAAACAAGGATGAGAATTTTGAAATCGAGGCATTGCTTAACCGGGAGCCAATGTAGGTCAGCGAGCACAGGGGTGATGGGTGAATGGGACTTGGTGCGAGTTAGGCCGAGTTTTGGATGACCTCAGGTTTACGTAGGGTAGAACGTGGGAGGCCAGCCAGGAGTGCGTTGGAATAGTCAAGTCTAGCGGTAACAAAGGCATGGATGAGGGTTTCAGCAGCAGATGAGCTGAGGCAAGGGCGGAGACGGGCGATGTTACGGAGGTGGAAACAGGCGGTCTTAGTTATGCAGCGGATATGTGGTCGGAAGCTCATTTCAGGGTCAACTATGACACCAAGGTTGCGAACAATGTGGTTCAGCCTCAGACAGATGTTAGGGAGAGAGATATCTAATTCTGACATAACAATTTTGCCGTAACACGTTGGCTATAACACTTTGTTGGTTGACATGCACCTCTGAATAGCTTTGTACTCATTCCTAGCCATTCTGGCCTGAACTTCACCAGAACTGGAAAATCTAGACCAGTGTCTTTAAAATGGTGTGCTTTTTCCCATCTGTAGATGCAGATGAATGTGCAATGTTTGGATCAGAAATCTGCAAGAACGGGCATTGCGTAAATACTATAGGGGACTATTCCTGCTATTGTGGCACAGGGTTTTACTATGACAACGTGAGGTTGGAATGCATTGGTAAGTTTGAGCTATTAGCGTTTAGCATGATTATAGTGACGTGTGCCTACAAATGTATGTTTATTTAAAACGGAGTGGGCTGGATTTTGATACTGGGGCGGGTTGGGTTCGTGTCATCCACTTTTCGTGTTATCCACCCGACTGCAATTGGATGTGGGAGATTGATGCGATTTTCACCTAATTGGGCAATTGAGTTCCAGCATGTGGGAACCCATGACCCAATTAGTGTTTTCAGTCTGAAAATCACCTCTAATGATGTCATCATTGCTGCTGCATTGAAGGTCTGCAAAGACTGCCTGGCCTTTGCTGTGAGAGGACCTGGATGCAAAATGAGCAGCAGCAGCCCTAAGTCTGCTCCCAGATATTTTTGCACCACCACCCCAGATATGTCTCCTCCTCATCCATCCATCCAGATCAGCCAGCCCAGCCAAATGTGCTCCCGCCAGGTTTCACATTCGTGGTTCAGAACAGGCGTGCTTCACGTAGAAAAAGGGTTAAAATCACAAAGGCCTTTCAAAATGGCATTATAGAGGCAATTTAGTGCTTGTTAAGGGCAGAGACGGGACCAGCAGACACGATTTAATGAAAATTGCGTGGAGGCGGGCTTGTGCCCGCCTGCCAGTTTTCACAATTTTAACCCCCCACACGCCTCCAAATCCACCTCCACGGGTCAATGAAAATCCAGCCCTGTGTGTCCAATGAGCAAGCATTAGATTGTTAAAAATATGGTACTCCTCCTTTATAAGCATTCCTAACATACAAGGGGTCTGATATTAAACAAGCTCCATAAGTAATATAAACTCTATGTTAAATACTAATGTTGATTCCACAAATCCAGTGGGAAGCAGGGCTCAGCGACAGCACATGGTAGTAACTGATGGGTGTATAACCTGTAATTTTCCATCCATTCATTATAGGAGTGGAAAATCACGGGCTGTGCACCCGCGATTTCCTGCAGTGCGCTCCGTGAGTGTTGCTCCCTGCTGGGAACATGTAAGCACTAAATAGGCCATCCAATTATTAAAACATTCCGTTTTGATAAATCGCTTTCTGTCTGTTTTGAAGGTAAAGTTATAGAAAAGGGTCAACTAAATTTGGCAGAATGCGCATACATTATTCGCGCACAACGCAGCTTGCCCCTGCATTCTATATCCTCAATCCCACCAATGTAAAGAAAAGATTTGCACCCAGAAGACCGGTGCATAATTGATTTTCAGCAAACATTATTGGCAGGCGAAGATGCTAAATCACTTGTAGAAAATAGGTAAATGTTGATGTCCAAATCTAAAAGGAATAACGTATTTGTTCTGTTTTTTTGTCATTATTTCTTTAGATATTGATGAGTGTCAGGATGAAAATACATGTGTGAATGGAGAGTGTGTCAACACACCCGGATCTTTTAACTGTTTCTGCAACCCACCACTTACACTGGATGTAACCCGTAAAAGATGCATAAATGGCACAGAATCAGGGGGTAACTACAAATTCCCATGCTATTTGTACCATGTATTGATAATAGTATATTTGTTCTAACTTGCTAGAAATTTAGAGATGGATAAAAAAAAAAACGAGATTCCATCCCTCCCCCCCCCCCTCCCCATCAGCACTGACAGCCCTCCACAACCCTCATCAAGTGGCCATTCTTCAGTCTCGATTTCTGATGAAAGATCATCGACCTGAAACGTTAAGTCTGTTTCTCTCTCCACAGATGCTGCCTGACCTGCTGTGGATTTCCAGCATTTCCTGTTTTGATTTCAGATTTCCAGCATCCGCAGTATCTTGCTTTTGCTATTCTTAATCTGATTCACGCAGTCGTTCAACCATGGGCAACATCACAGCCGAGCCCAATCCTGTATTCACCCAAAGTTCCCATGTATGCATAGATTCATTGATTATTAATCTGGAGTAGGATCCTTGACTGATATTTTTCCTTCCTATCCAGGCAAACTGAGACCAGCTAACAGCACAGACCAGAGATTGAACCTGTGAGCTTCCTCAACTGCATGCTTCACTACTCACTGGGCCATCAGAGGAAGCTAGTTGAAATGTTGCGATGTGTGAAACGCCATGCTATGGGTTGATAGGATGTGGGTTTGCTTTTGCGGTTTCCATGCACAATGAGTTTGGGATCTTAAAATATGTCATCATGGAGAGGAGCCAGGCAGAGTTCCACAGGGAAGGAATTATTTTCTGTCCAGCTCCTTGCCACAATCATAGAGTCTGTGGAGACTCAACTCAATCTGTTCTCACATCCCTCCTCATTACTGGTTCTGGAGCAGTATTGGCAGAGGCGTGGGAGCAGGTTGGAGAAGGCATTGGGGACAAAAAGATATAGTTTAGAGGTTATAGGGTGAAGCAGAAAACTTAGTTTAGAGGTAATAGAGTTAAGTAGCGAACGTAAGAGATGGTATTTACAATTTACATGCTAATAGTCTTCAAATTAGGCAGCTAGCTTTGCTATTCTCTTGCTGAGAATTGATTTTCAAATACAAAATCCTGGTTCAATAACAAAGCATGTACAATTTCTTCATAGCCCACCTGCACTGTAAACTAAGTTACCTAATTACAAATTAAATTAAATTAAATTAAATAAAACAAGGCCATATAGGGATGGCAGTGCAGGTGGTGTGCCACAACTGCAGCATGTGGGAGTTTGTGGAGGGTATTGTGATCCTGGGAAACCACGTTTGCAGTAAGTGCCTGCATCTTGAAAAACTTCAGCTCAGAGTTTTTGAGCTGGAGTCTGAGGTGCAGACATTGCGGGGCATCAGGGATGGGGAGAGTTACCTGGACACTTTGATCCAGGAGGCAGTCACACCCCTTAGTTTAGGTAGTGGTACAGGTCTGGTTAGTGGTCAGGGACAGGAGGGTGTGACTGCAACTCAGGCAGGTAAGGGGACCCCAGGTGCTGTGCTGGAGGAGCCTCAGCCTTTGCCCTTGTCCAACAGGTATAAGGTTCTTGCTGCCTGTGTGGATGAGGGAAAAGCCTGTAGGATGGATGAGCAAGCTGACCATGGCACCATGGTGCAAGAGGCCATTCAAGTGAAAGGGAATGTAGTTGTGGTAGGGGACAGTATAGTCAGTGAGATAGATACTGTTCTCTGCAGCCACAACCGAGAGTTCCAAAGGGTGTGTTGCATGCCCGGTACCAGGGTTAAAGACATCTCCTCGCGGCTGGAGAAGAACTTGGAATGGGAGGGGGAGGATTCAGTTGTCATGGTCCACGAAGGAACCAACGACATAGGTATAACAGATTAGAGGTTTAAATGCGTGGCTCAAAGAGTGGTGTGGGAGGAAGGGATTTCAGTTCATGGGGCACTGGCACCAGTACTGGGGAAAGAGGGAGCTGTTCCGTTAGGACGGGCTCCACTTAAACCAGGCTGGGACCAGTGTCCTGGCGAACCGAATAACTAGGGCAGTAGACAGGGCTTTAAACTAATTAAGGGGGGTGGGAGGATTCAGGAAAGAGTAAATTAAAAAGCAGCGAGAGAAATGTCAAGGCTCTAGAGCAGAGTAGAGTTTTGGGTAAAAATAAGCAGAGTGGGTCAGGCAAGGGACAGAGAGAGTAACAAAGGTAATAAGGCATCAGTGACTAAGGTGACATCAGGGAAAAATAGAAATAAGTCAAAGCTAAAGGCACAATATTTGAATACGCGAAGCATTCGCAACAAAATAGATGAATTAATAGTGCAGATAGAAATTAATTGGTTTGATCTAATTGCCATTATGGAGACGTGGTTGCAATGTGGCCAAGGTTGGGAACTAAATATTCCAGGATACTTAACTTTTAGAAGAGATAGGCAAAATGGAAAAGGAGATGGAGTAACCCTGATAATAAAGGATGGGATAAAGACAGTATAGAGAAAGGATCTTAGCTCGGAGATCAAGAAGTAGAATCAGTTTGGGTGGAGCTAAGAAAAAGCAAAGGGCAGAAAACATTGGTGGGAGTTGTTTATAGGCCCCCAAACAGTAGTTGTATTGTAAGGCAGAGTATAAATCAGGAAATTAGAGGCACATGTAACAAGGGTAATACAGTAATTTTGGGGAACTTTAATCTACATATAGACCATGCAAACCAAATTTGCAGCAATAGTGTGGAGGACGAATTCATAGAATGTATGCAAGATAATTTTCTAGATCAGTATGTTGAGAAACCAACTAGGGAACAGGCTTTTTTAGATCTAGTATTATGCAACGAGAATGGGTTAATTAATAACCTTGTAGTAAAAGGGCCTTTAGGGAAGAGTGACCATAATATGATAGAATTTTATATTGAGTTTGAAAGTGATTTAGTTAAATCCGAAACTAGGGTCTTAAATCTAAACAAAGCAAACTACGTAGGTATGAGGAGCGAGTTGGCTAAGGTAGATTGGGAAACTACATTAAAAGGTATGATGGTAGACAAGCAATGGCTAGCATTTAAAGTATTAATACATAATTTACAACAAATATACATTCCTTTAAGGCACAAAAACCCCACAGAAAAAGTGGTCCAACCGTGGCTAATAAGAGAAGTTAAAGATAGTATTAGATCAACGGAAGAGGCTTATAATGTTGCCAAAAAGAGGATTGGGAGTCTGAGGATTGGGAGGATTTTAGAATTCAGCGAAGGAGGACCAAGAAATTGATAAAGAAAGGGAAAATAGAGTATGAGAGTAAACTAGCGAGAGACATAAAAACAGACTGTAAAAGCTTCTGTAGGAATGTAAAAAGGAAAAGATTAGCAAAAGTAAATGTGGGTCCTTTACAGGCTGAGACAGGAGAAATTATAATGGGGAATAAGAAAATGGCAGAGAAATTAAACAAATACTTTGGCCGCGATTTTGTCAATTGATGTGGGTTGGGAGCAGGGTCAGGTGGTTTCCGGCTTCCAGTCCCGCCCCCAACTGCATCCGGCCCACGGACGTGATTTTACGTTGATTAACCTTGTTAAGTCCACCGGCCAATTAAGAGGAAGCCGGTCAGATGGCGCCATTTGATGACGCGTCATCTGCCGGTTTTCTTAAAGGGACCACGCACAATTTTTTTTGACAGTTCATTTCTCAGTGTTTGACAGCATTGAGGTGCTACAAACACTGACTATCACTGTACAAAGGTGAGCTCTTGAACCCAGACTCTCCAATGACTCCCTCCATAGGCTGGAACAGATGGCAGCTGCAGGTGAGGTGACAGAAGCAATCTGTCACTGGTGAAAGAGGTTCTCCCAATGAGGTGGCACTAGACATTGTTTTCAAAACTTGTTACCTAAAGAAATGTGTAAATGCATTAAAAATGATTTCCCCAACATTTTCCTACCTCTGAGACTCACCAGTGTACCATTGGATCCTTCACACCACTTCTGCAGCTGTCATCAATGCAGAAACATTACAGCAGACTCACAACACGCCACACTTACCTGGCGTGGTGTCCGGACGTCGGGAAGCCCTGAGGCAGAAGCGGCAAAATTAAAAAATAGCCTGTCAACTACTCTCAACTACCTGTTAACAGGCAGGTAATTGGCTGTAATCCTCTTCTCGCCACTAGGTGTTGGGTCCATGCACAAATCAGGGACCCAACACTTGGGAAAATTGTTTGGAGGTGGGTTGATGGCGGGATCGGACCCCGCCTGTCAATCAAAACGATTTTAACCTTTGACCCCCAGCCCCCTCAGTGCCGATAAAATCGCGGCCTTTGTGTCTGTCTTCACGGAAGAAGACGCAAAAAACTTCTCGGAAATCTTCTTCTTCTTAGGCAGTCACTCGGAACCGAGGATGACTTGCTTCCACATTAAAAATGAGTTCTCAGGTGACTGACTAGTCCAATGCGGGACCTACAGTCTCTGTCACAGGTGGGGCAGATGGTGGTTGAAGGGGTGGGTGGGTGGGGTGCTCGGGTTGACTTGCGCTGCCTGCGCTTGGCTTCCGCTTGCTCCCAGCGAAGAGATTCGAGGTGTTCGGCGCTTTCCCGGATGCTTCTCCTCCACTTTGTGCGGTCTTGGGCCAGGGATTCCCAGGTGTCAGCGGGATGTTGCACTTTTTCAAGGAGGCTTTGAGGGTGTCCTTGAAGCATTTCCTCTGCCCACCTGGGGCTCTCTTGCCGTGTCGGAGCTCCAAGTAGAGCGCTTGTTTTGGGAGTCTTGTATCGGGCATGCGGACGATGTGACCCGTCCATCGGAGCTGATCGAGCGTGGTCAAAGCTTCGATGCTGGGGATGTTGGCCTGAGCGAGAACACTGACATTGGTGCGCCTATCCTGCCAATGGATTTGCAGGATCTTGTGGAGGCAGCGTTGGTGGTACCTCTCCAGTGCTTTGAGGTGCCTGCTGTAAATGGTCCATGTCTCTGAGGCATACAGCAGGGCGGGTATCAATGCTGCTTGGTGCCGGGTTTGAGGCCCTGGTCTTCAAACACTCTCTTCCTCAGGCGACCGAAGGCAGCACTGGCACACTGAAGGCGGTGTTGGACTTCGTCATCGATGTCTGCCCTTGTTGACAGTAGGCTCCTGAGGTATGGAAAGTGGTCCACGTTTTCCAAGGCCTCGTCATGGATTTTGATAATTGGGGAGCAGTACTGTGTGGCGGGAGCAGGTTGGTAGAGGACCTTTGTCTTACGGATGTTTAGTGTAAGGCCCATGCTCTCGTACGCTTCAGTGAAGGTGCTGACGATGGTTTGGAGTTCGACCTCCGAGTGAGCGCAGACGCAAGTGTCGTCTGCATACTGTAATTCGACGACAGAGGATGGGATGACCTTGGATCTGGACTGGAGGCGACGGAGGTTGAACAGTTTCCCGTTTGTACTGTAAATTAGCTCCACTCCAGCGGGGAGCTTACTGAGGGTGAGATGGAGCATTGCAGCAAGGAAGATCGAGAAGAGCGTTGGTGCAATGACACAGCCTTGTTTGACCCCGGTCCGTACGTAATAGTGGAGAACCAAGGGTCTAGCGAGAATGAGGAACTGAAAGAAATTAGTATAGAAGAAATAGTACTGGAGAAATTAATGGGACTGAATGCTGAAAAATCCCCTAGATCTGATGGCCTACCTCCTAGGGTTTTGAAAGAGATGGCTATAGAGATAGTGGATGCATTGGTTGTCATTTTCCAAAATTCCATAGATTCTAAAACGATTCCTGCGGATTGGAAGGTAGCAACTGTAACCTCCCTATTTAAGAAAGGAGGCAGAGAGAAAACAGAGAATTACAGACCAGTTAGCCTGACATCAGTAGTAGGAAAAATGCTCGAATCTATTATTAAGGACGTGGTAATAGGGCACATAGAAAATAATGATAGGATTGGGCAGAGTCAACACGGATATATGAAAGGGAAACTGTGTTTGACGAATCTGTTAGAGTTTTTTGAGGTTGTAACTAGCAGAATAGAAAAGGGGGAACCAGTGGATGTGGTGTATTTGGATTTTCAGAAGGCATTCGATAAGGTGCCACACAAGAGGTTATTAAACAAAATTAGGGCTCATGGGATTGGGGGTAATATACTAACTAGCATGGATTGAGGATTGGTTAACGGACAAAAAACAGAGAATAGGAATAAATGGGTAATTTTCGAGTTGGCAGGCTGTAACTAGTGGGATGCGGCAAGGATCACTGCTTGGGCCTCAGCTACTCACAATCTATATCAATGATTTGGATGAGGGGACCAAATGTAATATATCCAAATTTGCTGATGATACAAAGCTGGCTGGGAATGTAAGTTGTGAGGACGATGCAAAGAGGCTTCAAGGGAATATAGACAAGCTAAGTGAGTGGGCAAGAACATGGCAAATGGAATATAATGTGGAGAAATGTGAAGGTATCCACTTTGGTAGGAAAAATAGAAAAGCAGAGTATTTTTTAAATGGTTAGAGATTTGGAAATATTGGCGTTCAGAGGGACCTGGGTGTCCTTGTACACGAATCACTGAAAGTTAACATGTAGGTACAGCAAGCAATTAGGAAAGCAAATGGTATGTTGGCCTTTATTACAAGAGGATTTGAATATAAGAATAAAGACGTCTTACTGCAATTATATAGGGCCCTGGTGAGACCATACCCGGAGTATTGTGGACAGTTTTGGTCTCCTTACCTAAGGAAGGATATACTTGCCATAGAGGGAGTGCAACGAAGGTTCACCAGACTGATTCCTGGGATGGGGGGATTGTCCTATAACAAGAGATTGAGTAGACTAGGCCTATATTCTCTAGAGTTTAGAAGAATGAGAGGTGATCTCACTGAAACATACAAAATTCTTACAGGGTAGATGCAGGGAGGATGTTTCCCCAGGCTGGGGAGTCTAGAACCAGGGGTCACAGTCTCAGAATAAGGGGTCGGCCATTTAGGACTGAGATGAGGAGAAATTTCTTCACTGAGAATTCTCTACCCCAGAGGGCTGTGGAGGCTCAGTTTTTCAGTATATTCAAGACAGAGATCGATAGATTTTTGGATATTAAGGGAATGAAAGGATATGGGGATAGTGCAGGGAAGTGGAGATGAGGTAGAAGATCAGCCATGATCTTATTGAGTGGCGGAGCAGGCTCGAGGAGCCAAATGGCCTACTCCTGCTCCTATTTCTTATATTCTTATGACTTGAAATCATAGCTCTGAAATTGGATTGACTAAAGCATGTAGGTTTTGATACTTTTTAATGATTTGTAATTTTATATCAAAGACTAGAGAAGCTGGGGTTGTTCCCCTTAGAGCAGAGAAGGTTGAGAGAAGATTTGATAGAGGTGTTCAAAATCATGAGGTGTCTGGACAAAGTAGATACAGAGAAACTGTTCCCATTGGCGGAAGGGTCGAGAACCAGAGGACACAGATTCAACGTGATTGGCAGAAGAACTAAAGGCGACATAAGAAAAACGTTTTTACTCAGCGAGTGGTTAGGATCTGGAATGCACTGCCTGAAAGGGTGGTGGAGGCAGATTCAATCACAGCTTTCAAAAGGGAGTTGGATAAGTACCTGAAGGAAAAAAAATTGCAGGGCTACGGGGAAAGGGCGGGGGAGTGGGACTAGCTGAAATGCTCTTGCAGAGAGCTGGCACGGGCTCGACGGGCCGAATGGCCTTCTTCCTTGCTGTAACCATTCTATGATTCTATGCAAAATTTTAGCATTGTACAGTAATTCTAAAAGAGATGCAAGTAGAGGAAGAGGAGAAGGCGAGGAGTCATGAAATGTAGTCATAGTCTGGAGTGATACAGTTTAACAGGCTTTTTCCTTGTCTCAGGTGTACTTTTTCTATCTCAATGGTTGGAACTTGAAAGAGAACAGTAAGAAACTGTACCAGCTAATTTGTTTGTATTTAACAAAATAACAAACTGAATTTTCTTGGACCAACCAGTTCAAGACATTAAGGAACTTCAAGGATATGCCTGTGGCATTTCGCACAGTCAGTTGATGAATATAAGGTTTTCTTATATGCAAGATGGTGATAGAGTCAGAAGAGAAACTTGCTCCACAGAGCCACCTAATTGCCAGAGTCTGCAACTACACTGTGGTAGTTGATATAGCAAAATTGAATATGGAAATATTGACGTAGCAATTTACAATGGTAAATGTTGACATAGAAATCGTGACAACAGGAAGTAAGGCTTGTGGACAAGAAATGCGCACCCTACGCAAGATTTTTAGTAATATACTATTCTGCCTCCCATGGTGTTACACATGGAGAGTCAAGACCAAGTGCAGTCATCAGGTGAAGTGGGGTTAGAGGGTAAGACTAATTGTACCAGGGCATGCAGACCTAATGCTCTTACCATTGTAAAATCATACATTTTGTTCTCATTTAGAGTACTTTTTATATTATTATTTATAGTTAAGTAACAAAACTTATAGGAACTTGGGAAGCAAAGAAGTAGAGATAGGCGGAATGTAGGAGTTCCTCTGCAGTACATGCTAAAGAGCTAGGAGATGCAAAACTGCAGCGCTGCCACTGGCAGAAGGAAGGAATTACAACATGATACATGAAAGAAAGAAACAAGGACTTGCACTTATATGGTGTCATTCATGATCTCAGGATGTCCCAAAGTGCTTTACAGCCAATGAAGTACTGTTTTTGAAGTGTAGTCACTGTTGTAATGTAGGAAACACAGCAGCCAATTTGTGCACAGCAAGCTCACACAAACAGCAATGTGATAATGACCAGATAATCTGTTTTTTAGTGATGTTGATCGAGGGATAAATATTGGCCAGGACACCGGGGATAACTCCCCTGCTCTTCTTCGAAATAGTGCCATGGGACCTTTTACCTCCACCCGAGAGAACAGACGAGGCCTCGGCTTAACATCTCATCCGAAAGACGCCACCTCAGACAGTGCAGCACTCCCTCAGCACTGCGCTGGGAGTGTCAGCCTAGATTTTGTGCTCAAGCCTCTGGAGTGGGACTTGAACCCACAACCTTCTGACTCAGAGGCGAGGGTGCTAACAACTGAACCACGGCTGACACTTTTACATAGGCAGGTTCCATTATAAATGTGGACATAGAAATTTACAATGGAAATAGTTGACACAAAAGTGTGACAAAACTGTGACAATAGGAAGTTAGGTTTTATAGACAAGAAGAGCGTGCAGACATAAGATTTTAAAGTTGCAGCTTGTGTGAAAGGAATAGCATTACAGGATCACCCAGCATCTGGTAAAGAAGCTGTGTTACATTTGTGCCTTCTAGTTTATACCTCATGATGCGGAGATGCCGGTGTTGGACTGGGGTGGACAAAATTGAGAAGTCGCACAACACCAGGTTATAGTCCAACAGTTTTATTTGAAATTGTGATTTCAAATAAAACTGTTGGACTATAACCTGGTGTTGTGCGACTTCTCAATTTAGTTTATACCTGACACAGTAGATTATTCCTATCTTACACTGGGAATATCCAAAATGTGATTGACTCCTGCTTTACATTAGCACTAACATGGCTGACATCGTGGCCTGGAAATTCGATGATGCTGCCTGCGCATGTTTTACAGGCACATTCTGAGCTGGAAGTGCGCCTCCCACCCTATTGGTACAGGCATCAAAAGAGGCTTCCAGGGCCTGTGCCTGAAACAAGCATTAGTTCCTACTAGCGTCGTAACGCCTGTTTTAAGGCCCCTTTTGTAAAATTGGGCAGCCCTGAACGCAGCTGGAAAATGGTCTACATACGTCCATTTAAATCAATGGATGGAAAATTGCAGGCAGCACACCACAATTTTCTGATATCAGCTGGCACATGCGAAGCCTCGTTGGTGGCATGGAGCGCCTCACAAGATCTACCCTTACTTTTTTTTTAAGTGTCCAACAGAATTCTGACAGTCATATTTTTGCCTGTTTTGAAGATAACGTCATTGGTATTCATTCTGTCCATTAGCTGACTTGTCAGAAGAGGCAGATGCGTATCTGGATATATGCTGGCAAGGAGTGACTGAGGACTACATCTGTAGAAAACCCCTGAGGACCAGATCGACAACCTACACCGAGTGCTGCTGCTTGTATGGAGAGGCCTGGGGCCTGCAGTGTGCCTTCTGCCCCTCCAGAACATCGCGTAAGATATTAATTATTCACTACCCATGTTGGATGTAAATGCCAAATATGCACTAAGGGATAGATCTTGACTTTGGTGTCTATAGTGTAAAATGCGTAATAACAAGTCGGCAGACCATTTTACATCTCTGTCAGCATAGCGAACGGCGAGCGCCATTCCTTCGCCGCTGACCGCAAAATTCGGGCCAACGTGTTGTCATAGAGTGCAGGCTTGATCTCTTGCCAGGGACTGAGGCAAAATTAGAGGGAGTTGACCCTGAGGGAAGTTCTTGTCTGGGCTAGAAGTCGGTGGCAAGTGTCTAAAAATCGCAGGCCCGGTGAAGTAAAGTAGGTGGCAGGTTCAGCTTCTGTGGCCGTCTCGGGGGTTGTTGCGTTCAAGGGGTGGGGGGGGGGGGGGGGGGGTTGCGGTAGTCTGCGGCAGGGGAGACCTAAGCTTTCCCATTGTGGGCTAGAGGAGCACTCCTGGCCCCATCAGAAAAGTTTAAAAAATTTACTGTTTGGGCCTCTTCTGCCCCCGGCTCCTCTACCCACCTGGCAGGAAGCGACAGCGGCTTCCCCACTCAGGCCACCAATTAAAATTACAGTCTGGTCCCAGTGACATCAGTGGAACCCAACATGCATGTGTAAAGAAGGACCCCGCTGACGTTGGGCGGGTGTCCTACCTTCCTGCTGACTTGCCAGCAGATAAGAAACCAGGGTGAGTTTAACTGCCCACACATCGGTTCTGCCAGGCGGGTAGGGTTAAATACCTCTCTTTCTGTATCTCACAGGCATCAGTAATTAGGATGTTTACATTTCTATATCAATAAAACACAAGGATAATTTGTGTTCAGCTTTCTGTTTTCTTTCAAAGTTCAACACATTTATTTTTTTTAAAACAACAACTCAATTTAAAATCTCTCTCTTTCCCTTTTCTGTCTCTATCTCTCTGTTTCTCTTTCTCAATCTCACAGGTGTCGGTAATTAGAACGTTTACCTTTTCTAAAGCTCAACAAAACACAGATAATAATCAGGAATAATTAGTGACTTTCTGTTTGCTTTCAAAAACCGACTGATTTATGTTTTTTATAAAATAACTCCAATTAGGATGACAATTGGAAATAAGGTTTGTGGAAGGAAGTGTGTGCCGACACAAGATTTCTATATCACGGGTTTGCCTAAATGTAACAGCAGGTAATAGATTGTACTAGGTCATCTATTAATTCAAAGTAAGACTCACAAAAGTTAAACAATTGCCAGACGCATTTAATATCAAAGTTATCATAATGGGGCAGCGTATTGGAACAATCAAAGTTTG
The DNA here is from genome assembly GCA_030390025.1 of Squalus acanthias. Classification (NCBI taxonomy): domain Eukaryota; kingdom Metazoa; phylum Chordata; class Chondrichthyes; order Squaliformes; family Squalidae; genus Squalus; species Squalus acanthias. Next base: position 17,006,097 of record CM059425.1, on the reverse strand, counting down.
ACACCCGATCAGCCCCAGCACCAGATTGCTTGTGATATTAGAATAGAAAAGTTTAATGCCTTCTTGTTTGTTTGTTTGTTTGTTTATTTACTGGTTTTCTTTCTGTATCATTACAGATGATTTTGCACAGCTTTGTAATATTCCTAGTATATTTGGTGATGGATCAACTGGGCTTCGTGATAGACCTGGCTATGAATATGGCCCAGAAACACCGTCCTATGGTCAGGATTACCAACGTGGAATTGGATCCAATGACAATTATCTTCAGCCTGAGTATAGACCCTATGATTCTCAGCAAGGGCTAGAATATGGAGTGGGAGATCCCTATCTTGGACCAAGATATGGACAGGGAGATCCCCAACCTGACTCAGGATATGAACTGAGAGATCCTCATCTTACTCCTCAATATGGTCTGACAGATCCCCAGCATGGTGAAGCATATGGATCAAGAAATCCACAACCTCGGCCTGAGTATGGTTCTAGAGGATATTCACGCATTCCACAGTACCGTCCTCGAGAGCCTATGAGCGTCCCCTTGTTTAGTAGCAGTGACAATGGTAAGCGGTGATTCAGTTTATATTTTATTACAATTAGACTTCTTCCCGTGAATTAATGGGGTGAAAATATATACTCTAACATCTGCTTTATGCACAAAGAACATGTGTGACTTTTACCCAAGTGGCAAAAAAAGCTCAGAGTTGTAGCTCTACATTTGTAGATCATAAAAACCTGTGTGAAGGTGCAATTTTACAGTGCATGATTATTTTAGTAATGTTGTGCTCCCTTCTGACTTTAGAAGACATGAACTTGAACTAATGGGTGAAGGCATGAGTTATGCCTTTGGTGATCTGGCTTCATTTCAGCTACATAAGAAATGTACAGTTGAATTGGTCAAATGATTGCTTTCTAACATCAGAGGGTTGTGAATCTTTGGAATTCTCTGCCCCAGAGGGCTGTGAATGCTGAGTCTTTGAGTATATTCAAGGCTGAGATAGATAGATTTTTGGACTCTCGGGAAATCAAGGGATATGGAGATCGGGCGGGAAAGTGGAGTTGAGGTCGATGATCAGCCATGATTGTATTGAATGGCGGAGCAGGCTCGAGCGGCCATATGGCCTACTACTGCTCCTAATTCTTATGTTCTTATCTGTCCTAATGATGAATTGGCTGCAGAAAATTATTTTAATTCCTCAACAGACATGGCTCTTATTGGTTCTGCTAATTTATTATAGATATATCATGGGTGGTCGCAGTGTCAGCAGGACTGCATCGCACAGTGCAGAATAAGTGTTCAGAGGTGACATAATTTAAACTCTTTCATAGTAACTTATGTAACTAATTTGAATATTCCCTGCGCACGTTGCCCAACTGGTGGACTGGATTTTGACTCTAGTGTGCATGCGACGTCAGGGACGGGTTTCCCGCCCTGACGTCAGCCTGCTTGACAGGCTGGCTTCTCGTCGTGCGGGGAATTCGAAGAAGGAGGCCGCAGCAACAGCTAAGTGCTGGGCCCAGGATGGTGGGGGCGGGGGGATCCGATCCCCCGGGGGGCGGGGCGGGATCCGATCCCTGTCCCCGGGATGGGGGAATGGGGGAGTAGTTATGATCCTGGGGGGGATCCGATCCCCGACCCTGGGGCCGAATCGCGACCCCCCGGGAGGGGGGTGTTCCAGGCCTGGGGGGGTGGGCAGTTCCCCAACCCCGGGGGGGTGCGGACTACTGGTGGGGGAGCTTGGGGGGCCGGGAGGAAGCACTCCTGCTCCTCCCAGCCTACAGGCATTGCTCACCGGGAATCCCCGGCCGCCTGCAGTAAAACCTGCAAAGCAGGTTAAAGTAGAGGCTTCAGGCCTTGTTATAATATGCAAATTGCCAACCTGCCTCCTGGCAATGGGTTGGCATATCGCCCCCTCCCCCATCCCGCCTGAGTGAAAGGTGAAAGTGGGCGGGTTGAGGTCGGGGTTCACATTTTTTCAACTTTCACTCCCCCCCACGCCTCCAACCCACTCGTTCTTACCTCTGAAAACTCAAGCCGATGTGTGGACGGGATATGCAGAAAATAATTAGAAGGCTGAAAATAATTTTTAAATATTTGTCAGCCTTTCAAAAGGCTATATGAGGGAATGAAGTGCCAATCCAAAAGCCAGGGAAAGCAAACCCAATGTAGAGGTATAAAACATTCTGTGGGCAGGTGCTGAAGCGACACTGTCCTTGCATCCTATCTGAAGTGAATGTGCTGCTGCACAGGTTGGATGCAATGAAGTTTGTTGCGTTTAGCATTCCAGGACACCCTATAGACCATTCCTATGTAACACCTAAATTTGGAGAACGAAGATCAGTTTATCAGTTTATGTTCGCACACCTATTCATCCTCATCCCAGAAGCTGCAAGTTCTGACCTCGGCACACCTACCTGGATATGTCTACACTTCACATGGGAGGGAGTCAATCAATGAGTTATGCTGTTTCCTGTAGCATGACCTTCAGACATACTGTGAAGGTGACCATAGTATTAAAGTTTATGTCACTGGATCCTCCCAAGCCACCACCAGGAACCTTTGCTACACCAGTCTTCTGTGCAGTGATGTGGGACCTTGCTGTGCATAAGTTGGCTGGCACATTTCCCTAGAAGGGGTAGGCTGTGGCCCATTTGAAATTGGGCCTTGGACCTCGTTTAAATTAGACCGGTGAGCTGCGGACGCCTGCTGCGCGTCCTCAGGCAGCTCGTCGGGAAAGCAGGAGCTTAATTCCAGGTCGCTTCAACGCTGTCAGCAGCCCTCAGGTTGGTCCTGGGAAGGGAGAGGCAATCGGGTGGGGGGGGGGGGGGAATGATTGCGAGTGGGGAAGGGGAGGCGATCGGGGGTGGGGAGGCGAGTGGGGAAGGGGAGGCGATCGGGGGTGGGGGGGGAGGCGAGTGGGGAAGGGGAGGCGATCGGGGGTGGGGGGGGAGGCGAGTGGGGAAGGGGAGGCGATCGGGGGTGGGGGGGGAGGCGAGTGGGGAAGGGGAGGCGATCGGGGGTGGGGGGGGGAGGCGAGTGGGGAAGGGGAGGCGATCGGGGGTGGGGGGGAGGCGAGTGGGGAAGGGGAGGCGATCGGGGGTGGGGGGGGAGGCGAGTGGGGAAGGGGAGGCGATCGGGGGTGGGGGGGGAGGCGAGTGGGGGGGGTGATCAGAGGGGGGAGGCGAGTGGGGAGGGGGAAGCGATCGGGGGTGGGGGGGCAGGCGAGTGGGGAGGGGGAAGTGATCAGAGGGGGGGGAGGTGATTGGGGGGGAGACGATCGGGAAGGGGAAGGTGATCGGGAGAGGGAGGAGGCAATCGGGACAGGAAGGAGGCGATCGGGAGAGAGGAGGCGATCGGGAGAGGGAGGAAGGCGATCAGAAGACTGGGGAAGGTGATCGGATGAGAGAGGGAGTTGATCGGAAGAGGGGGAAAGGCGATCGGGAAGGAGAAAGGTGCTCCACGGGGGAGGGAAGCAGCGTGGTCTTTGGGACTGCTGTTCTTTTGTAAAAGAAAATGTATTACCTTTTATTGGCGGGCGGGAGTGTGGGGGTGGGTGGTTGGTGGGGGGGGAGTTGTGGTGATGAAGAGTCCTGAGTGATGTAGGTCTGATACCTGCCCCACTCATCGGTAATGAATGTTCAAAATGGGTCCTTTAACAGGCACTAGGCACCGAGTTTACATATTCAAGAGATAATCGCCTGTTTTTGGCCTCAGCCTGGGATGTCTAAAAATTGCATTTATTAATGGGACCAACACCTGTTAATTGCTATGCTTTGAAAAACAGGCACAACACATACCAAATTCTATCCCGCCCACCAAGTTCTTTGTTGAACAACTTAAATAATTTTGGTGTCATTCATTCTTCCTACCACTAGACGTCACTTTCTATATATGTAACTATTATTTTACACTGAACAGTTACACGCGCTGAGAAGAAATAAGTTAATTTAAAGAGTTATTCTGATATAGTAGCTACACTTAAAATGAATGCTGTATTTGTCTCTGATTCAATACGATCTGCACACTGTGGGCTGTGTGTGTCAAGGAAGGAGCATTCTACGGAAAATTTCCAGAATTGTTTTCAACCTTTTTTACCACCATTATTTCCAAGGACATTATATTCAAGGCACTTCTTATTCTGTTAGTAAATATTTCCATATTATCCATTATTGGAATAAATCATGCCTGCCAGGGAAATACAAGTCATTTGTTCATTTGTCCATTTGGTGGAAGAATGGTTGATTAGGTACAAAACATCATGGGGGGGAAAATTTGGTTGGTTTGCGCCTCCCGTTAGCGCCTTAAGAGGGCGCTAATGGGGTGCAAAGCAACTAGCGCCTGGGCGCAGCGATGTTTGCGCCGCTCGCGAAATTGACCAGACAGTTTGTGGCGGCACTAAACACTACCGCCACGATCTCCTGCGCTCGCAGATCATGATGTCAGTCGAGCGTGCAACGCCCCGGTAGCACCCCGAACCAGATATTGAGTGGCGCCCCCTGCCTTACCGCCTGCCGCTAGCAACGGCAGGTTGAGGGGAGCGTTTTGCAGTCGGGAAGGGACTGGGGGAGCGCTATTTAAAGGCGACCACTCCCTGCCTTTTTTTGTCGGCGACATTTTTGCACCACGCATTCTGAGTGAGAGAGAGAGACTTCTGGAGATATTCAACGCTGTGTTGAGGAGTTTTGGGTACTGAGCAGCACTTTGCAGGTTCAATTTGATTTGATCTTCCTTGCATCGATTTAGAAGAGACTATGGGGGCTGCACTCTGAGCTCTTTCCCTGGGCCTCTCCATTGTTCTTTCCAGCAGATTTGATGTACAGGTCTCTCCAGGCCAAGATTCAAGGCTGCAATGAGCAGGGTTTGGATGGAGAGCAAGATCGACCCTCCCCTTTAAGAACTGGCCCGTGCCATTGTGTGTGTGTTCCATTGCTGACTGACATCACATGAGCTTCGCCAGCGCTCTGAGGTAGCGCCTCGCTCCTCGGCGTTAGTGCCTTAAGAGAGGTGTGTAGCGCCTGATTTAGCGCTCAAATCACCTCCAGGGGCGATAGAAGCCAAGTTTGCAGTCGGAGGCGATAATTAGCGCCAGGCGCTAAACTTTGCGCCTGGCCGATAATTGCACCCCAAACGGGGCAAGACCGAATTTCTCCCCCCATGTCTCATAACAGGAGCTTGTCTGTGTCAATTGGTAAAACATGGTTCCAGTGTTCCATGGTTCTAGATGCTGAAAAGGGAGAAAGTCTAAAGGTAAAACAGAAACAATATTGATCTTTTTACGTGGGAAAATTGAGGGTAATGTAGAGCACGATACAGTTGGGAAGGAGCTTCGGGGTGCGAAGAGGGCTGCATTTAAACTGGATGAATTATGAGGTGTTCAACAACAACAACTTGTATTTATATAGCACCTTTAACGTAGTAAAACGTCCCAAGGCGCTGCACAGGAGTTTTGTAAGACAAAAAATTTGACACCGAGCCACATAAGGATAAATTAGGGCAGGTGACCAAAAGCTTGTTCAAAGAGGTAGGTTTTAAGGAGCGTCTTAAAGGAGGAAAGAGAGGCGGAGAGGTTTAGGCAGGGAATTCCAGAGCTTAGGGCCAAGGCAACAGAAGGCACGGCCACCAAAGGTTGAACGATTATAATCAGGGATGCTCAAGAGGGCAGAATTAGAGGATCGCAGATATCTCGGTGGTGGGGGGGGGGGGGGTGGGGGTGGTGGTGGAGTTGTGGGGCTGGAGGAGATTACAGAGATAGGGAGGGGCCGAGGCCATGGAGGGATTGGAAAACAAGGATGAGAATTTTGAAATCGAGGCGCTGCTTAACCGGGATGAGGAAGGAGACGGCAGGGGACTACAGAAGAGGTGACAGCCATTGGGTTAGGAGACAGTCGCCTCAAAACAGACAGCAAAAGTAAGTGACAGAAAAGGAACAGAAACAGCCTGTCTATAGGACACGCAATTGTGATTGTTGAATCCGTTAATGTTTACTTAATTTTAAATATTGTACAGATTTTTTTTAATACAACAGGCAGGCCCTTGTCATATCCATCACCGTGGGTCAGTGACCAGAACCACTAGTGCTTCAGTGGGATGTGGTAGCGGAATGCAGCATTGGAGCCGGAGTGCAGGGCAGAACTCAGTGGGAGCTGGTATTCTCAGTTCGAAGATGGCATTGTTTAATCTTACTAGGAATGTGGAAGCTTTTCTAGTTAGAGGTTATTTGGCACGATTCAGTACTTCTGATCTTATTTTCTCAGATCGTTCCAGTAGCTTTGAAGGCTTACAAGCAGAAGAGTGTGGCATTCTGAATGGCTGTGAAAATGGACGGTGTGTTCGAGTGCGGGAAGGATACACCTGCGATTGTTTTGATGGGTTTGAGCTTGATATGACAAAAATGACTTGTGTAGGTGAGTGAACATTTGCTTCAGTGCAAAGCCTTTATTCCCGACTTCCCCTTTTTCCTCATACTGCTACCTCTAACCACCGCCCTTTCAGTTCCTTCAGTTGGGAGTGCGGGCTGCAGACTTCTCTCTGGCTTTTATCAGTTCTGCTTTCTGATTTATCATTTCTGCTGAATGGAACCGGTCCTCTCATTGGCACCATTGCTGACACTGCCCCATCCCCCCACACAGGAGAGAGTGCTATATTCTTCAGGTAACGGGCCCCTTGCAGAAGGTGACAATCTGAACAAAAAGAAGCCAGGCGGATTAAGAGGCTGTTGTAGTGAGTTAATAGGCCTAAGAAAACTTTTGGCGGTACATGACCAAAAAAAGGTTGTAAACCTATGCTCTAACAGTGTTGGGCATCTCTGTTTTTATAGTTGACTAGAGACTATCAGTGTGAGAGTAAACTCTGATTTTCTGCCTGGATTAGATTTAACTCATATCCCCTAGGTCAAAGGGCCAAGCTCTATCTCACTGCATCACCCAGCCAATTAATTGTTAAAGAGAAATACAGTGTTGGCTGATCTCAGCATGGGATTGGCAGGGTTTTGGGAATTGTACTCAGCACCCCTAGGTTAGAGAGGGGGGGTCAGGGCTTTCTCCTCCTGAACGTGTATAGTCATGAGGCGAGGACGAGATCAAGCTTGGCCTGTTAGGTTCTTACAGTCTAATAGCAGGCAACACTCGCTCCAAGGGTACTCCATCCCAGCAAGTAGTCAGTGCTTCAGGAGCTAAAGGGAGAAAATTAGTGAAAAATAAAAACAAATGTATTCCATTAAAAAAAAGCCACTCCACAGTAACTAAAACCTTCTAGCCTCAAGGGATATAGGGATAGGGCGGGAAAGTGGAATCGAGGTAGAAGATCAGCCATGAACATATTGAATGGTGGAGCAGGCTCAAAGGGCCGTATGGCCTCCTCCTCCTATTTCTTATGTTCTTATGTACAAAATATTTCTCAGTGACTTGAAATTACTATTTATCCTCTTTACTGCATTTCAGATATTAATGAATGTGAGGACCTGAGTGACAGCATACCACTCTGCAGAAATGCAAACTGTGAGAACACAGAGGGATCATATAAATGCATCTGTTTACCAGGCTACCTGCTTTCCCAGAATCCTAATGACTGTATACCGGAAACAGAAGCAAGACATCAGTAAGAATCTGAACACTTTCGCCTGGGAAGGGATGAGGAAGCACTTGGTGATTTATTTTAAGGAAAAAACATGTTTATCTTACTTGGGATTATCAATTTTGTCATATAAGTGAGAGTAAGTGTTCAGTGATACACTAGGACTCTACAAATCCACTAGTCCAGCATTGATATCTATAATTTATGTCTATGACTTTAAAAAAAAATGCTTGATTAAATTTGAAATGATTACATTCGGAAAAAAATACAGAGGCAATACAAAGTGGGTTGAGAGTAATAAGACAGTGTGAAGCCGTTATGTTACTTGAAGACACTTGAATGGCTTTGAAATAATTGACACCAAGATAGTGATAAATATCAGAATCTTCATCTGCTTAAGCAAAAGATTAACAGAAGTAAATTATTGCTCATTACACATTGCTATGAAGTATTTGTTTTAAACAGGAAGAAATAATAGTAAGAATAGGTAATGCTCACGTGCTTATTGTTTTTAAAATAAAATGTTTCCTATTTTAAAAAAGTTGCTGTGCATTTTGGTACACTTGTTATATCAAGGGTTTCAAACGGAGTCTAATTAGATAGTCACGCTCAGTCCCAGAGATCAGGGAGTTGGAGAAAATATAGTGCAGTACTGCTATTCTACCACTAGACATCTCTGCACATAATAATTACTCTTCAGTATAGTATTAACATAACAAAGTACAGCTCCTAATGGCACAGAAATCATTGAAGTCGATTTTGACCTTTGGGACCTCTCAGCCGGTCACACGGACCTGCGGCGAAGAGGCGGCCATCATTTTGAGGCGCTGGCCACGATTGTGAGGTGCTGGCCTCATTCAAATTGGGCAGCGAAAGGGAAGCTCGCCAGAATAAAGCATGCCAATATTGGGCTGCCTTGGCCTCCATCAAGGTAAGGGGTGGAGATGATCGGAGCGCACACTGCACACGCTCAGCCATTTCCAGCCTGAAATGGCAATCAGGGTCCTTGGATCCCGATTTGCATAATGAAATAAGCCTGAAAAAGGAGGAAGCTTTGGGTGACCGGTGATGGGCCCTTTTCAAAAACAACACCAGCCACATCAACAGGTGTTAATGGGGCGGTAAAGCTACCGACGCCATTTTAAGGCTGTTATCGCCCCGTTAATGCCAGACATGGCAAGTGAAAATCGGCCACATTACTTCTTGAAATCTTTGCGGAAAAATGAATTACCATCAGTGGTTAAATGTGATTGTGATTTGGAAACATTCCTGCAAGCCAACAGGCGATTAGCACTATATCGGACTAAAGTTTCCTATGTATTCATGAGAATGTGCCAATAGGATTGTATTATCACCTCCTGCTTATAACTTTCAGTTCTTTTCCACCGAATACCATATCCTAGAAATAACACTGTGCAATATTAACATGGAACCACTGAGCACATTTGTATGAAATTATCTTGTTCACTATTTATTTTAAATGGGTAATGCCTATTCAAACAGTGCACAAAGTAATTTCATACCAGCGCATTAAGCATTCTGATTCTGATATCGCACAACATAATTTCTGAGCTCATCTCTTTAAATTAAATCTACAAATCTTTTTATTGTCAGTTTCTGTCTATTTTCCTTCTTTTTGTTAGCTATCATTGTGTTGTCATTACCAGTCAGGTGCATGTGTTCACACCTCCCTTTAGACGGAGATGTAAGCAAAATATTTCAATGAATTGTAATCATTTTCAGTGAAAAAAGTGGCGACTGATTTCATTGTGTAAAAGAACTACAGGGATAATTTTCAAACTTGCACTCCTGGCACATAGATTCCCCCTCACAGGAGCATCTACTGGGAATTCAGGCATGTATAATTTTTCCATCCATTAATTTTAACAGGTGGAAAAATCAAGAAGACTGTACTCCTAAATTCCGATATACACTGCCAGTGAGCAAACCTCCACACCATAGGAACATAGGAACAGGAGTAAGCCATTCAGCCCCTCGGGCCTGTTCCGCCATTCAATGAGATCATGGCTGATCTGCGACCTAACTCCATATAACAACAACAACAACTTGTATTTATATAGCACCTTTAACGTAGTAAAACATCCCAAGGCGCTGCACAGGAGTATTTTAAGACAAAAAATTTGACACCAATCCACATAAGGATAAATTAGGGCAGGTGACCAAAAGCTTGGTCAAAGAGGTAGGTTTTAGGGAGCGTCTTAAAGGAGGAAAGAGAGGTAGCGAGGCGGACAGGTTTATGGAGGGAATTCCAGAGCTTAGGGCCTAGGCAACAGAAGGCATGGCCGCCAATGGTTGAGCGTTTATAATCAGGGATGCTCAGGAGGGCAGAATTAGAGGAGCGCAGATATCTCGGGGGGTTGTGAGGCTGAAGGAGATTACAGAGATAAGAAGGGGCGAGGCTATGGAGGGATTTGAAAACAAGGGTGAGAATTTTAAAATCGAGGTGCTGCTTAACCGGGAGCCAATGTAGGTCAGCGAGTATAGGGGTGATGGGCGAACGGGTCTTGGTTCGAGCTAGGACACGGGCAGCTGAGTTTTGGATGACGTAGGGTGGAATGTGGGAGGCCAGCCAGGAGTGCATTTGAATAGTCAAGTCTAGAGGTAACAAAGGCATGGATGAGGGTTTCAGCAGCGGATGAGCTGATATACCCGCCTTTGTCCATATCCCTGAATACCTTTTGTTAACAAAAAGCTATCAATCTCCAATTTAAAATTAACAATTGATCTAGGACATTTGTGGAAGAGAGTTCCAAACTTCTACCGCCCTTTGTGTGTAGAAGTGTTTCCTAATTTCACTCCTGAAAGGTCTGGCTCTAATTTTTAGGCTATGCCCCCCTAGTCCTAGAATCCCCAACCAGCGGAAATAGTTTCTCTCTATCGACCCTATCTGTTCCCCTTAATATCCTGAAAACTTCGATCAGATCACCCCTTAACCTTCTAAATTCTACGGAATACAACCCTAATTTGTATAATCTCTCCTTGTAACTTAACCCTTGAAGTGCAGGTATCAATCTGACACCAGGAATGCAAATTCGTAAAAGTTATCCTTATTTGGGTCAGAACTCTGTTACTGTTGCTTCCTGTTCATAAACATTTTTTTGGAAGGGGGAGGGTAGGACAACTGAAAGTAGTAACACAGGAAGTGGAAATGTATGGGAGGAACTAACTCTTAACACGAAGATCCACTTTAGCCGCTGATGTTAAAACTGCCTAGAGTGTATAGTTACCAAGCCAATGATGTCAAAATAGATCATTCCTTTTGCTAACCTGATTACGTCTCAATAACTCCTTTTGAATTCCAGTTGGCTATTACATTATAAAGGCGATGCAAGTTAAATTTCACAAGTGTAATTTCGCCCATTTACAAAGTCAGATTTTTTTAAATCTTAAACTTCATTTCTTGGTTAATGTAAGACTTCACGAAATTTAATTTCTGTAAGTGAAAGGTTTCGTTTGATATTGGACTGAGTTATAGACCTATGTGCAAAGACTATACAGACAAGAACTGTGTGCTAAGTTCTTACTGGCCTCATTAAAAATGTGTATAGATCCCAGTGTAGGATCAGATGGCAGGCAAGTGGATTCCCAGAGCCCTGGATAAAAAATGAAGTGTATCTCACAGCAGCAGCATGAAGGAATTGATGGAACTGCCTTTGCTTGGGGTCAGCCTGCATTTCAATGGGTGCCTGCTCAAAGGAATGCATGGGTAACATTCAGCTCATATTAGAAGTTGGAGGAGAACAGTAAGCTGGATCCTGCCACACAGTGCTAATCAGCAACTTGCACTTTGCTCCCTACCAACCCTCTGAACAGAATGCATACACTATCTGTGACTTGGCAATCCTGGATATTCAAGGCTCAGCATGTCGCTTTCTGTGTTTCAGCAGTTTCCAGCTGCTGTCCTTTAAATATTGAAGATATCTGTCCCTCCTCAACCCAGCTTCATCTGGGTATATCAGTGCATTCAATACATGAAGTAAGTGACTGTCAGGGGTTCTCCTTCCATGCAATAACCATACTTTTTCCAGATTTTCTTACAGTGGTGAAGGACTTCTGGAGTGAAATTCTGAAGTAAAAAAAAACAGTTCAGATAAGGTCTTAGTCTAAACAATCATTGTTGGTATCTAAAATTATAACATGCCAACAGCAAAAATGATAGTTGATAAGTTTAGCCTCTAACTCCTGGAGTTTTGCCAAATTGAGGAATATACCCATTGATTTACACTTAGAAGCTTAGCTTTAAGTGAATCCACTGCCTAAATCTCTAAAGAATAAAAATGCATTGAAGTGGGCCATTTATTAAAACTGTAATCTTCTAAAGTTTTGATTCCTGAATATGTGCCTGAAATGGTATCCTCCTATTTGAAAATGCTTCCATGGCCTCAAGTAAGCTGTTCCACTGCTGATATGATAAGATGGCAGTAACATGTTGTGCATTATCAGCTGCTGCTGCTGTTGTCTCAGCTCATTTGATTAAATGTACTTTAGCACCTTGAGTTACGTCAATGTCCTATGCATTGTATTCGCAATTGTTGATAAAGAACCAATTTAAAAGAAAACTTAAGAATTTCTTTATAGAATGTAGCCTGAGGGAGATTCAAACCAGAACAAACAAAAATTACTAAAAGCTGTTCATAAGTTGAATCAATCGTAACCTTCACATTATCTATTCAATGTCGAGGACATCCAATGGAAAACGTCATGTAACGAGAAGGGAGCAACACAAATTTGCAATAAAACAGGATGTATATTTTGATTATTTCAGAATTAGATTTTAATACAGAATACTTGGCAGTTTTTTTAAAGGATGCTTTTAGCTTATGGATGCACTTTAATTTTATTATTATTTTGCTTTGAAAATTTACCTCAGCTGCCCTGAACATGAATTAAATTCACTTTTTTTTTTCCTCACTAATTTTCTAATCTCCCCTCAGTTCCTCTCTTGAAGGCGTTGATTCCATGTTGGGCTATGACTCCAGGCACTCTCCCATACCTAGTTGAGGTAGTCATTCTTCATGTTTAAACCTGAGTGGGGCATCTTAGTTCACTGGGCTCCTGCCCTCACCCAGTGAACTTCCAGCAGATGCTGCTGGATATGGAGTGGAAACTCTGGCCACTTTTCTCTCCCTAACCCAGGGACACTGATGCCAATTGCAAGCTCCTACTACTTCCCCCGCTGAGATCAGCTAACATAGCAAGGAAATGGGATCAGATCTAGAACAAATGTGCTCAGCAGCTCACTGGGTAATCTCGGTGAGTCACTGGTGGAACCAAATTATTCCTTTTAAAGTTGCAGTAAGATTTTCTACATGAATGTAAAAGCTTATAATTTAAGGAGCATAGTGATGTGTGGAAAATTAACACATACACCTGTACATCTCAGTGTGGCAAATGAGCTGTCCAAATAGTTTCTTGAAGACTACAGCCTATATATAAATCTGCATTCAAATCCAAAAGTCTTGCACATAACATGAATGTGTCATGAATCCTCCCACAGGTGTAACCAGTGCTAAACAAAGGACAAATACATGATTGAAAATCTCAAGTAAAGAAAACACATGATTTTTTTTCTTTGTGTGTGTATTTCGTTTTTTTTACGTAATAATAAGCTCTGGTATATCTTGTAAATCATACTTGCTACTAAAACGCCTGTAAAGCTACAACACCTGATTCCTGTACATGTTTTGTGGATACAAGTTATCATTCTCAAAAACAAAGGAGCGTATGTTTTGTACAGATTTATATGCAAAATACAATGTATTTAATGTTTTAGGCAAGGTTAAGGTTAGTTATTTAGTAATAATATTGTAACTGTTTTCAGTTCAGACTGTATTCTCTTTACAAGATATCTGGTTATAAATCTAATATCTCATGCTAAAAATTTGAAGTGTTAAGTGCCTTAGCCATATTTCATTTTATTTCTGTATACTGTTGCAAAATGTAACTTTTAAAAAGCATTTTCTACACTGCACCATATAAAATGCAAATTCTCTGCCCTGTGGAGCAGTTTTGGGTATTTGTTAGGGATCAACCAATACCACAGCACGGTGGGAGTACCTTCACTACACGGACTGCAGCGGTTCAAGAAGGCGGCTCACCACCACCTTCTCGAGGGCAATTACGGATGGGCAATAAATGCTGGCTTTGCCAGCGACGCCCACATCCCGGAGCGAATTAATTAAAAAAAAATATTTCCCACTGTCAACATGGGTTAATTTTGCAACCTTGCACTGCTTTAAAATAATGGTCAGAAAACCCTGAGCACTGTGCATCTGAATTCTTGTTATGTATCCTTAGTGGTTGAAGCTTCCCCACTAGGACCATGAAGAAAAATTACCCCTTAAGTATCCATATAGCTAAGAGCATTTTCAGTGACTTGTATGGGAATTTTAATTGTTCTCTCGTATATTCATTGTAAAGGAATTGCATCATGATTCATTTGGCTAATCTGTTTTAATCTCAAATCTACAGTATTTAGATTATAGGTTATTCTCATTAACACTACTCATTATTCTGCAGTTGTATTCAATGGAACTTAAAAGCATGTATACGGTACATTGGTCTAATTATTGTCAGGTTTGCACTGAGATTTGACTTTATTGGTACTTTGGTAGTGCAACCTGAAGATCAAGTGCAACAAAAAGCAGAGAATTGCTTGCTTTAATGATCCCTTCTCATCCAGTATCTTTGCTGCTGATAGTCTGGTAACCTGGGATTTGGTATTGGTTGATTTCTGGTATTTATAACTATTTATCAGTTGCCATGCAAGCGGCAAATGCTGAACCAAACCCACAAGTCTGCATTGTTTGAAGAATAAAAAAAACAGCTGCCAGAAAGAACTGGTTGTGTTCCCAGGAATTTTCCAGCAGCAGTGATATCCTCCTCCCACATCTGGAATCTTGGAAACCAAGGTGTGGCGGAAAGAGGATGATTTGTCATGTGTAAAATTCATTGAGGCAAATCAAATATAGGTGAGCAGATTAATGTTCAGTGGCTGACTTGCTTGCATAGAATACCAGAGGTGGTGTGGGAAATCAGTGCATGCTAGGGAAAGTACTGGACATTCTCCAAAGCTTCCAACACCGTGCTTGCTCAGTTGACAGAGGACAGTTGCTGCTGATCAAGATGACTGCAGTACCAGATTTTCCCAGGAGGTGGTGCGCTGCTTCCACAAGAAATGTCACTTACTGGCGTTACTCGAACCTGATGCAACCTGTCGTTCTAATGTGTCTTCTAATACGTTCCAGTCATTGTATCAAATATTCCATTGCCTAGACACTTGGTGTAGGTTGGCACTGCCTATAGACAGTGTCACTGTTCTGAAAAATAGGGATGTTGTTTAGAAAAGTCAACCACTCCATCAGGCATGAACTTATCACTTTCATCCTTGGAAATAAAACTGACTGTAACTCCACAACATTCTCTGTCTTTCTTTTGCATGCAGTGGTTTTTCTTTTGCTCTTTATAATGTAGCAATTGTAGCTTTTAATGTATCTGGTTTAAAAATGATGCAAAGCTTTTTCTCCACTGCTGTATTGAAATTCTTGTGCCAAAAGTCCTTGGCTCATCCAGGGCACTCCGGCCATAACTCTGGCCTGGCCCTGGAGTTCTGTGTGGCCTTTGTTGGGGGCAGATCCTCTGCCCACCCTGAACAAGGGGCATTGACACAGGGTGTTCTTGCAACCCCAACCTGGGGAATGTCAACTGGGGGATCAGCAGCCAGTACACGCAGAATGGCAATTGTAGGGCTCACTGGGGTCCGTGTCTGGGATGTGGTTTGGACCCCTAAAGACCATTGCCAACAGAACTATTATTTTCATAGAATCATAGAAGTTTACAGCACAGAAGGAGGCCATTCAGCCCATCGTGTATGTGCCGGGGAAAAAATTGCTATCCGGCCTAATCCCACTTTGCAGCTCTCGGTCTGTAGCCTTACAGGTTACAGCACTCCAAATGCATATCCAAGTACTTTTTAAATGTGATAAGGGTTTCTGCCTCTACCACCCTTTCAGGCAGTGAGTTCCAGACACCCACCACCCTCTGGGTGAAAAAAGTGCTCCTCAACTCCCCTCTAATCCTTTGACCAATTACTTTAAATCTATGCCCCCTGGTTATTGACCTCTCTGCTAAGGGAACTAGGTCCTTCATATCCACTCTATCTAAGCCCCTCGTAATTTTATACACCTCAATTAAATCTCCCCTCAGCCTCTTCTGTTCCAAAGAAAACAAGTCCCTTTAAAAAAAACTGGGGGTGGGGTGGGGGTGGGGGGGGGGGGAGGAGGTTGCCGATGGGTGCCTGATATCCTCTCGGGAGGGAACCCAGGCAACCGTTCCTGAAGCAGGCTGACTTCAATCAGGATTCCTAGCCTCCTGGGACAGGTGGGTGCCCTATGTGTGTCCCGAGTGGCGTGGGTGCGGTAGAATGACATAGAATCTACTGTTTCATTTACCACATTGCTTCATCAAATTACATAATGCAACTAACGGCACAAAAATCTTTGTGCAACTTATTTACTTTGGTGCTGACAATCCGCAGGACCAGTTACTCTATAGTTGTGCTCTAGACTTGGGAATTCTGCCTGCCCAAGCATTGCAGCACTGACCCTGCCATAAAATGCAAGGCAAGCTCATTTATAAAGCCATTGGCACGCCAAGAGCACACCTCCCATGTAGCACAGGAGTACTGCACTCTGGGCAGTATGGAAACTTGTTCATCGGCCTTTAAAATGATTCAGCTATCGACAAGTGCAGCAGCAGACTGCGGGAGCAGCCGGTAAGTACTTATTATTGTATCAGAGTGGCTTGAGTGTCAGCTTGTCTCCTTAGATGCCTTACTAGAGATTTTCTGCAATTTTATAAGAATGGATCCTCTTGGAGGAGCAGCCTGCGAGACCCAAAGAAGGGAACAGTACATGACATGGAGGCAGTAAAGATCAGAGAACTTCAGCAAGTCTGACCATCAGACCCTCTATAGCCGAACTGCAGCAAAGGAGAGAAAGACCACCAGGTACCAATTTGAGGAAACCCCAACAAAGTGTTTTACGAGACACATGGAAGAAAGTGGCTCTGGCACTGAGTGCCAACTCTCGCTCCCAGAACAGCAGACCGCTGCAAGAAAAAGTTCAAGGGCAGACAAGGTAAGAGAACTGCCACTGTCCCTTTTTCTCTTGGGCATCATGGGCACTAAAACACTGATAACCCATTATTATTACTTGGAGTATAAGTCCTCCTTCATATTGCACTGTGGTTCAAGGGCTCCCTAACTCTTCATCCTGTTATATATGTTGGCATTCCCCACTTACATGCTGACTTCCATGCAGCTGCATAAAAAAAAATTCTACTACTTTCACAGAATGCTAACAGCAGATTTATAACATCAACTGCCTGGTGGCACCTGGAAGACATCCTTCAAATGCTAACATTCACCTAATGCACTCAATCTCATTTCAGGAGAAACTGACTCTTAATACAAGTTGAAAGGCAGGTGACCAGAGGAGCATTCCTGGCATCAAAGAGCTGACTTCCTACAAGGAGCTTGACCCCTCTGTCCTTGCAAACTACCGCCCCATCTCCAACCTCCCTTTCCTCTCCAAAGTCCTTGAACGTGTTGTCGCCTCCCAAATCCGTGCCCATCTTTCCCGCAACTCCATGTTTGAATTCCTCCAATCAGGTTTCTGCCCCTGCCACAGTACTGAAACGGCTCTCATCAAAGTCACAAATGACATCCTTTGTGACTGTGACAAAGGTAAACTATCCCCCCTCGTCCTTCTTGACTTGTCTGCAGCCTTTGACACGGTTAACCATTCCATCCTCCTCCAACGCCTCTCCACCATCATCCAGCTGAGTGGGACCGCACTCACCTGGTTCCATTCTTGTCTATCTAATCGTAACCAGAGAATCACTTGCAACGGCTTCTCTTCCCACTCCCACATCGTTACCTCTGGTGTCCCCCAAGGATCTATCCTTGGCCCTCCCCTATTTCTCATCTACATGCTACCCCTTGGCAACATCATCCGAAAGCACAGCGTCAGTTTCCACATGTACGCTGACGACACCCAGCTCTACCTCACTACCTCTTCTCTCGACCTCTCCACTGTCTCTAAATTGTCAGACTGTTTGTACGACAAGCAAAAATTTTCTCCAATTAAATATTGGGAAGACCAAAGCCATTGTTTTCAGTTCCCGCCACAAACTCCATTCCCTAGCCACTGACTCCATCCCTCTCCCTAACATCTGTCTGAGGCTGAACCACACTGTTCACAACCTTGGTGTCATATCTGACCCTGAAATGAGCTTCCGACCACATATCCGTGGCATAACTAAGACCATCTATTTCCACTTCTGTAACATCACCCGTCTCTGCCCTTGCCTCAGCTCATCCGCTGCTGAAACCCTCATCGATGCATTTGTTACCTCTAGACTTGACTATTCCAACGCACTCCTGGCTGGCCTCCCACGTTCTACCCTACGTAAACTTGAGGTCATTCAAAACTCAGCTGCCGGTGTCCTAACTCGCACCAAGTCCCGTTCGCCCATCTCCCCTGTGC
This sequence comes from Squalus acanthias, assembly GCA_030390025.1. Lineage (NCBI taxonomy): Eukaryota > Metazoa > Chordata > Chondrichthyes > Squaliformes > Squalidae > Squalus > Squalus acanthias. Next base: position 16,987,962 of record CM059425.1, on the reverse strand, counting down.
TCGCTGACCTACATTGGCTCCCGGTTAAGCAGCGCCTCGATTTCAAAATTCTCATCCTTGTTTTCAAATCCCTCCATGGCCTCGCCCCTCCCTATCTCTGTAATCTCCAGCCCCACAACCCCCCGAGATATCTGCACTCCTCTAATTCTGCTCTCTTGAGCATCCCTGACAATCGCTCCACCATTGGCGGCTGTACCTTCAGCTACCTAGGCCCTAAGCTCTGGAATTCCCTGCCTAAATCTCTCCGCCTCGCTACCTCTCTTTCCTCCTTTAAGACGCTCCTTAAAACTTACCTCTTTGACCTAGCTTTTGGTCATCTGCCCTAATTTCTCCTTATATGGCTCGGTGTCAAATTTTTTGTCTTATAATACTCCTGTGAAGCGCCTTGGGACATTTTACTACATTAAAGGCGCTGTTGTTGTTGTTGTTATTGAGCAGGCCTTCAAGCCATTGGGGAAACACACAACTCTAGCTGTGGGTGATTTCTCTGTGACCATTCCACAATTCATGTGGCAATTTAGTTCCCATTTAGAATTATTTACATCTTATCAAATTAATGCTTCCCATTTGTAATACTGACCATAATTCATCAGGTCATGGGAGAAAGCCCTGTCTTCTGTTCCCTCTATTCATAAGTGACATGAAAGAAGCTACTTCCAACAATGGGCCTGAATTTCCGATCGGAGGCTTCCCGCGGGCGGATGCCTCCGATCATCAAATTTTCTACGCGTTTTACCTGGTGGTCCGGGAGATACGGAGACTTGCGATCCTGGGCCTCTCCTGGTAGAAATGCGTAGAGGCCCCGCGTATCCCAGGGGCGCAGGCGGTTCGCAAGCTCCCCTGGGATCACGTGGGCCGGCCCAACCAATGAAAGAAGGGAATCCCCATTCATACTTTTGACAGTTCCGTACGTACGGAATCCCCATAAGTATGAATGGGGATGACTTAAAAAAATACACGAACACATGAAACAAATTTTTAAAAAAACATTACATATATAAAATTAATTAAAATGGCATTTAATTAAATATTTTAAACAAAAATTTTATTTTTTGGAAAAAAAATTGCTATGTTTTAACGGGGCTAAAAATAAACTTACCTTATTGGACAGGGTTTTTAATGTATAAGTGATAAAATTTTATTTTTCTATTTTTTAAAACTCTTATGCTGGTAAAAGCAGGCCTTACGCCTGCTTTTATCAGGCGTAAGAATTCCACAGCCTTTCAGCGGGTGGAAGTTGGGCAAATAGCGCAACTGGCCACCCGCGGAGGCCCTTTTCCCGGGGATGCGGAGGATCTGCTTCTTGACAGATCGCAAGTGCCGGGTTTTAGTGCATGTGCTTCGCGTGTCTAAATCCGGCACCTGCGCGGCCCCTATGGGCACGTACGCACCCGTAGGGGGTCGCAAAATACGGCCCATAATATTTGCTGTTCGTCGTTATACAGCACAGACGGTGTTAATTCAAACTGGAGCTATCTACTCTAATCCCTTCCCCGTATCCTTTTATACCAAGCTGTGTGTCCAGGTGACAAACATTAAAATGTTAATAACATTGAAAGAGACCAGGACCAATGACACCTTTTACGTTGAAATTCGGTGATTGATGGCTGGTGCCATCACCAGGAAACAAGTGGCCCCTTTTTATCGGGGCACCACCAAGAAACCGCAAATTAAACCAAATTTAAATGAAACTTAACAAATCAAATCAAAATTTTGTTTCTGGGGGTGATGAAATGCTCCAGTCCCTCCGGTGCCCACCAGTCACGGAAGGCCTCAAGCTCCATCTCCAGGGACAGCCGGGCGCAGGACCAATTGCATAGCCGGACTAAAGGTTGCAGATGGATTTCTCTGTAGATAAATATAGGTTCATGCACATTTGGTCAGGAGGCAATATGAAAGAATGCCCATTAGTAAAGGTAGAATAGAGAAAGGATTTGAGTGAGATTGCTGACCATTTGCCGACCACATCTAGCCGGTAATGAAACAGTAACAAGACTGAATTTAAGGTTTTGGGAAATAGCTCAAAGACATTTGTCTGTAAGCCAAAATAAGTTATTCTTACCACATACATTTCATTGGTAAGCATGTAGTTGGAATGTGTGTAGCTTTGGAAAGGTTCTGCAAAGTTTCTCTCTGCTCCCCAGAGCTAAATTAACCAAAAGTCGAGACTACTGTCAATCTCACATCCTACATTATTCATCTGTAACATTTCCAGTCCCAGGGACATTAATATTCCATACACCATTCCTAGCCATAAATCCATCCAGCCCTTTTTAAAATCTGTTGACGTAGCATTAACTGCTTTTGCACATGGACGCTCAACCGGGAATAAAATCCTTTTAATCTCTTCTTGCTTAAGAACATTATATCCCAGTCCTCCACTCCCTGTCCTAATAAAAGAACTTACTTTGCAATGAAATTTTCCATTCTTTTTCTCAGCAGATGTCCGCGGTGCATAGCACAGCGCGTGTGTTAAGTGTCCTTTTCTCATTCTGAGTTTTATGTATCCCACGGTTTCTCTTCCCACTGCTCCTTTTTGAACCTGTAAAAACTGGTGATTCTTTACAAAAATAATTGTTACCTGCCTCTGAAAAGTCATTTGGACAGTACATAGGTCCACAATGAACTAACAAAAGAGAATATTAACAGATTGCACACTAAGGGCTCGATTTTAATGGAGGAGGCGGGATGGAGTCGGGTTGCTTGGTGGACGGGTTCCGGTCCCGCTGCCGGTTTAATCCGCCCCAGCTTTGCAATTTTAATTCAATTGGCCTATTAAGCCCCAGCGGGCGCGCTGGCTGCTGCAATGAATGGGAGCGGGTCTGTTGCTCTCCACTAATGAGGTCATTGCTGCAGTGGTTCTTAAGGGGTCCAGTTAGCCCCATCCTCTCATTTCTCCTTTTGGCTGCAGTTTGGATGGTCCCTGGCTGCAATGAGTGCTGGCAAATCAAAGGCTGCTCCCAGATTCGATGAGGACTCCCTCCAAGCTCTTGTGGAGGGAGTAAGAGGGCGCAGGGACATCCTGTTCCCTCGGGGTGGCCGGAGGAAGCCTCCTCAGCAAACGAAGACAGCCTGGCTGCACATCGCTGAGGAGGTCAGCACAAGGTCTGTCTGTTCACGCACCTGGCCCCAGTGCCGGAAACGATTTAATGATCTTCTGCGATCATCAAAAGTGAGTATCACATCACACTTACCTTCACTCTGCTTCCCTCCTCTTCTCATCACCAGCACTCTGCTTTGTAAGCCTGCTTCTCCACATCCCAACTTACCCTTACTTCCCCTGCACCCTTACCTATCCATCTCTCTCTGTGTACTGAATCACTTCACCATCCTACTATGCAGCCCTCACACTCGCTCTCACTGTTATGCAATCACAACAACTAATAACGCACAGAGAGGCTCCTTCCTCTTGCCACCTCATTCCATCTTGGTCTCCCTCTAAGCTTCTATCTTCTGGATTCTTTGCACTCACTCCATCACTCTCGCTGAAACTCCATTTGTGTCCCTCCTTGTAGGAAAAGATAGCCCACAATAAGAGGGAGAGATCCAAGACAGGAGGAGGCCCTCCATCCCTCGCTACACTTACATTGGCTGAGGAATCTGCTCTCAAAATCGTGGGAGGTGGCGAGGACCAGGAAGTGGGGGACGGAGAGACGACGCAGTTGAGGAACCTGGTGGCAGAATGCATTTTCAATCCCTCCCATTAAGATTTCATGATTGACTGCAATGGCATATGATCTTCATAAAGATGAACTTCTGAGCATCTGCACAATAGGAAGTGTCTGCTCCCTAAATATCACATGTCTAACTCATGCCTTTACTCCCCCACAGGACCATCGAGAGCCCCCCTCCCCACTGTCCATGAGGAAGAGCCGGACGACTCCTCAGCGGAACCTGCAGCCTCTGAGAGAGCAGCGTCACCAGGACTCAGCGCACCCAGCTCCAGCACAGATAGGCACACCTCGGTGGGTCCTTCGCGACATAGAGTAATGTTGTCACCTGGTGTATCACAGCTCACAAGTGAGCATCAGCAGATGGTGGAGACAGCGACAGCAGTGGAGAGTTCTCATCGGAGGTCGCAGGACGTTCCTAGCTCTGCTCAGCTGCATGTGGACCCTGTGCCTCTGGGGCCATCCAGAAAGAGAGCGGTGCTGGAACTTCAGGAACAAGTGCAGGAGTCTCTGACAGGGTTTACATCCAGCATAACTGCGAGTGTGCAGAGAATGGAGGAGTCCATCTCAAACATGAGCTCTGCCTTTGTGGAGGAAATGGCACACGAACGTGCCGCCTTGGAGAGGATGGCAACCTCCATGGAGGACATAAGTCGCCAGACACAACAGAGCATGGTGACTCTTCTAAATAGATGGTCAGCTATGGAGGATAGATGGGCATCTATTGAGGAGAGATACAAGAGGTACATGGACGTCCCCGTTATGAGGACTGTCAGTACAGAGACGGGTCCTCATGGCCCCACTGATGTGCAGCAAGCTGCTTTCCAGCCACTTGCTAGCAGTGAAGTGCGGGCGACCCATGAGAGGGATGTTGCTCCTCTCCAAGCGCTCACACTCCCATGCCACTGCAGAGCCTTCAGTCAGAGCCCCAGGTACCTCACCCAACTGAGATGGCTGTCTCAGCCCCTGCACAGCCGCAGGAAGAGCAGACTGTGGAGGAGCCCTCCCAGGCTCCCAAACCCAGAGGACGCCCAGCAAAAGCGTCTAAGCAGGCGCAGCATCAAATTGAGCAAGCTGCCTCTACATCTGCTGAAGCCACAGGGGAACCACCGCGTAGAAGCACGCGCAAGAGGAAGTTGAAACACAAATAGTCACAAGGGTAGTCACTTGGTTGTTTCGTTATGTTGTTATCTTTACAATGTCATCCTTTTGTGATGTTATTAAACTAAAGTGATGGCAAAGAGTTGAAGTTCTGGCCTGTGTGTTGTGGGACGTGGAGGTTGTTTGCGCTCAGACAAAGTGGCCAGAGGGTATTCCGAGGAGGTCACACAGCAAGTGGTTTCCAGCTAGAACACTCACAAGATTAGTAGAGCTGAAAAAGGCTTGGGCAAACCTCACATTACTAAGTTGTGGCATCTGAAACACAGAGATGTTGCAGGAACGCCGTGAAGCTGCTTGAGCAGCTGACAACAGTTCAAGCCCTTGCTGAACCCGGCTCGATTCAGCTGGCGTGTTTTTTGTGACGGCGAGCAGCCTGCTGAGAAACCACCAAAATCGGAACAGGCAGTGAAAATAGGATTCTCCAGGCAGTTAACAAGCTGCTAACTGCCTTAACTGCCTGTCCTGCTGTTTGCTGTCGGGTCAGTTCGGGAGCGGGTGACCTAACACTTGCGAAAATCGCATGGCGGCGGGTTCGCATACCACCGGCAGTTTTTCCGATTTTCGCGCCCGACCCGCCTCCAGACCTGCCCGCTCAGCTGAATTAAAATCGAGCCCGAACTTTCCAACAAACATGTTGGAAAAGCAAAAAAAAAACTACACAATAAATGTAATTCAGACATCAGTCACTTACACTCACAAAGCTTAAGTCTTCCTGGAGACTCATTAATTTTGTACTCGTGTCCTCCAGTTCTGTGATCATTTCACACACTTTAAAGGTTATTGCCACTGTCCTGCCACAGTTGCCATTTAGGTACGGAGTGATATGCACACAATTTGAAGTTGGTCGTTTTTGATATACCAGCCATATACATTACCATTCAACATGCAGAAAATGAATGATTTTATGCGCGCGTCTGTTGTCTCAATAAGGAAACTGCCCGAGTTTTTATATTTGCATGGACTAGTTTCAGTCGCCTAAGGGGTTTAGAGAGGAAGTTTCCAGATTTTTTTTTTCCTAATTGGCCTGGGTTTCTTTCACTTGTCCCAGGATCACAATTATATGGACCAGTAGGTCTTTTCCTGGCTGTCATTTTCATATGTTTGTTTGCATCTCCTGTGGTGTTACTCAGGTGCCAATTTATGACAGGACTGTGAGACAATCAAAAAATTAATTCTCCCCCTGTAAATGTCTTTTTTCCACTCAATTCTTTGCATTGTCTGTCTTTTATCGCCACAGACTGTCTAAATCCGCAGTATTTTTGCTTTTGCCTAAATCGATCATGGTTTCTGTCTTACTGCAAGTCTCTCCCCATATCTCCTGTTGGTGTGGGTCTTGCATGCTCTTTTACTGTTGTATGTACTCACCACCTATCTTACTCTTTTTGGAGAAAAGAAGGCTTAGCGTGCTCATAAGCAATAGGTGTGGGAAGGGAGGAGTATCTCAAACGTGCTCCCACATGGATGGTAGTGTAGGGGGTGGTTGTGGTAGGGGTCAGCCTTTCCCCTGACTCAGTGAGCGGTTCGAATTGCTCCCACGCCCCAGGTTCAAAACTTGGACTTATTTAGGGGTTGTGAATAAAGATGCAGTAGACAACAGGTTCCGATGAAAGAACTATAACTTTTATTAAAATTAAAAGGTAACAAACGTAAACACACTTCACACTTAAACAGGTTTGGGGAACACACGGTTACAGGCGAGGGAAAATGACAGTATACAAGAAAAAATCCTTTATCCCTCCCAAAAATCCCACTTCTAGCTAGGTTTCGGTTTCAGGAGATCAGGGATAATGCTCACCAAGCAGGGGTATTAACAGTACGAAATCCAGCCAGGTAAGTCGATGGTGATTCTGGTCATCGAATGTCTTCCTTTACCATGTGGCTTCTGGGCAGAGCTGAGAGGGAGCGTTGTTCCAAACGTGGTCGGCGAGTCAAAAGAGAAAGAGCTCTTGGGTCCTGCTGCAGATATAATCCTTTTTTGCCCCCCCCCACCCCCGCAAAACTCCTCACGAAAACTGGTTTTGTAATGCAGTGAGTTTTCAGGTGAGGCCTGTTCATTGTCTTGTTAAATTTTGATGGGCCTTCAACTATGCTAAACCAAATCAAATGGTTTACATCCTGTTGAGCTGTTGTTCCATGGAAGCTTGCATTGTTCTCATGCTTTGGGTTCCTTGCTGGGCCTAGCATTCCTATGGGCTCTGTGTTTTGGGTGGGGCGGCCTTTCCCCAGGTCCTATTGTCCAAATGTTAATGTTTGCTGGGCTTTGAACTCCCAGACAATCCACGTGCTGTACATGTCCAGACATGTTCCTTTAAAGTTCCAAAGTCCTTATTTTTTTCCTTTAGATATTATTTTGGGGATCTGCAAATTTTGGAAATTTTACAGTAGATAGAAAATATAGGGCTGAGGCATCAGGCTAGGAGAGGCTGTAGCCAGGAGAAAGCGAGTGGTGTCAGATGGAACATGGAAAGAAGCAGGCAGTGGGGCTTTGACAATTTGGTGAGTGAAACAGGACTGCAGCCAAGATAAATTATGGTGGGGGGAAGGGAGGAGAAAAAAGAGAGGCCGAGAAATGCTCCGATTTGGGGAGGGCGGCAGTAAAGAAAGGCACTGGGTGTGTGGGTAGACTGTAGAGTTTGAAATACTGGGGGAAAGGAGGGAAAGCAGAAAACTGTGGGGTCGATTTTCACGTGGGTAAAATCAGCATTAATAGGGCAGTAAGGGGCTAAAAATGGGGTTGGTAGCCTTATCGCCCTGTTAACCCCGATGATGGGCCCACTGCAACTTTCACAGAGTAAAAGACGCAAAAAGTATACCAAAAATAGTGGGGAACAAAGAGGCTAATGAGAGTGAGGAACTTAAAGTAATTAATATTATAGAATCATAGAAAGTTACAGCACGAAACTGTAACTTTGTTGGCCCATCGTGTCCGCGCCGGCCAACAAAGAGCTATCCAACCTACTCCCACTTCCCAGCTCTTGGTCCGTAGCCCTGCAGGTTACAGCATCCCAAGTGCACATCCAAGTACTTTTTAAATGTGGTTAGGGTTCCTTCCTCTAACACCCTTTCAGGCAGTGAGTTCCAGACCCTCACAACCCTCTGGGTGAAGAAATTTCCCCTCCAAACCTTCCACCAATTACTTTAAATCTGCGCCCCCTGGTTTTTGACCCCTCTGCTAAGGGAAATAGGTCCTTTCTATCCACTTTATCTATGCCCCTCATAATTTTATACACCTCAATAAGGTCTCCCCTCAGCCTCCTCTGTCCAAGGAAAACAGACCCAGCCTATCCAGTCTTTCCTCAAAGCTAAGATTCTCTACTCCCGGCAACATCCTTGTAAATCTCCTCTGTACCCTCTTGAGGGCAACACGGTGGCATAGTGGTTAGCACTGGTGCCTCACAGCGCCAGGGACCCGGGTTCGAATTTGGTCTCAGGTGACTGTCTGTGTGGAGTTTGCACATTCTCCCCGTGTCTGCATGGGTTTCCTCCGGGTGCTCCGGTTTCCTCCCACAGTCCAAAAATGTGCAGGTTAGGTTGATTTGGCTATGATAAATTGACCCTTAGTGTTAGGGGGGGATTAAATATGTGGGGTTACGGGGATAGGATGGGATATGTTAGGGGGAATTAAATATGTGGGGTTACGGGGATAGGGTGGGATATGTGTCGGGATGAGCCGAGATGGCCTCTATCTGTACTGTGGGGATTCTGTGTGAGATAGCAAGGACAGGGTACTGGATTTGGATGATCAGCCATGATCGTATTGAATGGTGGAGCAGGCTCGACGGGCCGAGTGGCCTACTCCTGCTCCTAGTTTCTATGTTTCTATCACATCTTTCCTGTAATGTGGTGACCAGAACTGCATGCAGTATTCTAGCTGAGGCCTAACTAGTGTTTTATACAGTTGAAGCATAACCCCCCTGTTCTTGTATTCTATGCCACGGCTAATAAAGGCAAGCATTCCGTATGCCTTCTTAACCACCTTATCTACCTGGCCTGCTACCTTCAGGGATCTGTGGACATGCACTCCAAGGTCCCTTTGTTCCTCTACACTACTCAGTGTCTTACCATTTAATGTGTATTCCCCTTCCTTGTTCGCACTCCCCAAATGCATTAACTCACACTTCTCCGGATTGAATTCCATTTGCCATTGTTCTGCCCACCTGACCAATTTATTGATATCTTCTTGCAGTCTACAGCTTCCTTCTTCAGTATCAACCACAGAGCCGATTTTAGTATCATCTGCAAACTTCTTAATCATACCCCATATATTCAAGTCTAGATCATTGATATATACCACAAAAAGCAAGGGACCTAGTACTGAGCCCTGCAGAACCCCACTGGAAACAGCCTTCCAGTCACAAAAACACCCATCAACCATTACCCTCAGCTTCCTGTCTCCGAGCCAGTTTTGAATCTAACTTGACACTTTGTCCTGGATCCCATGGGCTTTTAACTTCGTGACCAGTCTGCCATGTGGGGAAAAAGTACTTGAGAAACTTGACCAAAAGCTGACAAATCCCCTGGACCTGATGGCCTACATCCTAGGCTTCTAAAAGAGGTGGCTGCAGAGATAGTGGATGTATTGGTTGTGATCTTCCAAAATTCTCTAGATTCAGGAATGATCCCAGCAGATTGGAAAGTAGCAAATGTAACCCCGCTATTCAAGAAAGAAGGGAGAGAGAAAACAGGGAACTACAGGCCAGTTAGCCTGACATCAGTCATCAGGAAAATGCTGGAATCCATTATTAAGAAAGTGGTAACAGGGCACTTAGAAAATCATAATATGATTAGACAGAGTTAACATGGTTTTATGAAAGGTAAATCGTGTTTGACAAATTTATTAGTTTTTTGAGGATGTAACTAGCAGGGTAGATAAAGGGGAACCAGTGGATGTAGTGTATTTGGATTTCCAAAAAGCATTCAATAAGATGCCACATAAAAGGTTGACATGATGCGGAGATGCCGGTGTTGGACTGAGGTGGACAAAAGTGAGAAGTCGCACAACACCAGGTTATAGTCCAACAGCTTTATTTGAAATCACAAGCTTTCGGAGCGCTGCTCTTTCATCAGGTGAAGTCAGCTGACGAAGGAGCAGCGCTCCGAAAGCTTGTGATTTCAAATAAAGCTGTTGGACTATAACCTGGCGTTGTGCAACTTCTCACATAAAAGGTTGTTAAGCAAGATAAGGGCACATGGATTTGGAGGTAATGTATCAGCGTGGATAAAGGATTGGTTAACAGACAGAAAACAAGAGAGTAGGGAAAAACAGGTCATTTTCAGATTGGCAGGCTGTAACTAGGGGGTGCTGCAAGGATCATTGCTTGGGCCTCAGCTATTTACAATCTATATTAATGACTTAGATGAAGGGACTAAGTGTAATGTATCCAAGTTTGATGATGATGCAAAGCTAGGTGGAAAAGCAAGATGTGAGCAAAGAGCCTGCAAAGGGACATAGACAGGTTAAGTGAGTGGGCAGGAAGAATAGAAAAACAGAATATTTTTTTAAATGGTGCGAAACTATTAAATGTTGGTGTTCAGAGAGATTTAGGTGCCTAGTACAAGAAACACAGAGAGTTAGCATGCAGATACAGCAAGCAATGAGGAAGGCAGGTGGCATGTTGGCCTTTATTGCTAGAGGGTTGGAGTACAAGAGTGAGGAAATCTAGCTCCAGTTGTACAGGGCCTTGGTGAGACCACACCTGGAGTACTGTGCAGTTTTGGTCTCCTTATTTAAGGAAGGATATACTTGCCTTGGAGGCAGTGCAACGAAGGTTCCCTAGATTGATTGCTGGGATGAGACGGTTGTCCTATGAGGAGAGATTGTGTAGAATGGGCCTATACTCTCTGGAGTTTAGAAGAATGAGAGGTGATCTCATTGAAACATCTAAGATTCTGAGGGGGATTGACAGGGTAGATGCTGAGAGGCTGTTTCCCCTGGCTGGAGAGTCTAGAACTAGGGGGTCATAGTCTCAGGATAAGGGGTCGGCCATTTAAGACTGAGATGGGGAGGAATTTCTTCACTCAGAGGGTTGTGAATCTTTGGAATTCTCTGCCCCAAAGTGCTGTGAATGCTGAATCGTTGAGTATGTTTAAGGCTGAGATCGATAGATTTTTGGACTCCAGAGGAATCAAGGCATATGGGGATCGGGCAGGAAAGTGGAATTGAGGTTGAAGATCAGTCATGATCTTATTGAATGGCGGAGCAGGCCCGAGGAGCCGTATGGCCGACTCCTGCTCCTAATTCTTATGTTCTTAGGCCTATCGGTGGGCAGCCAAAGCACTAGCTTGAAACAAGCGGTCTTTCCCATGAAAATCAGGGTCCTAATGATGTAGTTAGAACCCCGATCACAATTTCAAGGGACCACACAGAAGGAGGTTGTGATGCATATTCTCTGCCCGTGAGTATTTCTGATCAGGGAACGGACAGAAATTTAAAAATAAAACATTTTGTGGAGTCGGAGCAGCAGACATGCTCTTGCTGGTTCTATAAGAATACTGCAGGCCACTGCCAACCCGGCCTCACCTCACGTTACTACGTCACCGCCCCCCCCACCCCAGCCTTGAGCTATCTACGGGCCTCTGCGGTGACTTAACGGTGGGAAGTGAGGGGTGGGGGGGGGCGCTACACAAGAAGGCAGAGTTTGAGGAATGGAAAATTTGGGGGGGGGGGGGGCGGAATAAGGGGGTTTGTAGGGTTGGAGAAAGTTACAGAGACCAGAAGGGGCAAGGCCAAGAAGGGATTTAAGCACAGCAATGAGAATTTTAAAATTGATGTAGTGGGGGAAACAGAGAGAGAAGGGTATTTGGGTGATGTGTAGTTAAGTGGGAATGGGGTCAAGGCAAGAGATGAACTTGGAAGGCATGGGAGAGAAACTGGAGAGGCAGAGGTGCAGGGCTAGGACAACAGAGGCAGCCAAACAGATTGTCTCTATCTTGCTAACAAAGACCATGCGGTCCTTGCAGTTGTTGTGAGGCAAGGGAAGAGAGATTTAATGAGATGGGTGGTAGTGAAGTAAAGAAGCTGATTGTTATCCTACGCTCTCCACGATAATCCTATAGTGAGTGGTTTTTGTAGAGTGAGGCCTGGTAAAACTTGGTGTGGTCCAGTCAGATCTGGTTATCTACCAGATAAGCTCAAATGTGCACCTTTTGGAAGAGGGAGCAAAGATGGGGGCCATACCAGGGGGTAAGGACCGGATAGGGAAAAAAGTGAAGGTTTTGCTGGGGACAAGGGCATCAACGATGGACGTGAGGGAGTGGTTGAACAAACTGCAGAGACAGTGGGGCAAATGGAGAGCCAAAGTCTAGGCAGTTGGAAGTTTGAAAGTGCACTTGCAAGCAACTTGGCCAAGTGTTTTTTTCCCCCAGGGGCAGATACAGAAGGAAGTGGGGCTGGAAGGGGATGTGGGTGGTGACAGGTACAAGGAAGAGGTCGGAGATGGTCAGAGGGAACACGCACGATAAAAGAAAGCGAGACCACCAAGAACACGATCCAACTCAAAAAGTTTTTTTTGGACTGAGCCTATCCAGTAAAACTTAAGCTAAGTAGCTATTTAAGCAGGCAGTGAGCAAATGGCCTGCAAGGGAGCCAGGAATAACTCAGGGTGAGTGAGCTGGAAAACTAGTGGGTGCCCAGGGGCCTCCGAAGCACTCCAGGCAGGTGAGCAGACAGGCCCGGGAGGTATCGGCGGTGGGTCAGGCCAGACAGCGGAGGCCGAATGTTTGAAAGGAAGGAGCAACAACAGCCAACTCTGACCACTTTGTTGTTTCTTCCCTCCAAAAGCCAGGTACACAGCCTGGGAGTCGCCACCCGCCCATGGCAGAGTTTGAATGGCATCTCAACAACTGGAAAGAGGCTTCAGAATTGAGAGTCATTGAACCAGTTCATTCCTCGGTTTAAAAATCAAAACACCATCATGTTTCAAACTACTATGGAAACGTCCCCTGGATTTAAAAGAAAAAACACATACAACTTGTAAGTTCATCTCTTTATTGACCCGCTCAGGTTAGTTTACAAGGCCAATCCTAGTATTAAAGCCAAGGACAGATCACAAAGAAATTATAGAAATCATGTTCTAAAGTTACAAATTAGTGCAAGATTTTGTAAAAAATATTCTCCATTTAAACAAAATTTGGCTTAATTTCCCCATTGTGCAGCTGACTATACCATATCCAAATACAATAGTCAACTGTTATTGGAGCTCGGAATCAGTGATCTGATTTAGCTGGAAATCTCGACAGGGATCCTCCAGCAGAAGATGTCTTTGCTGCTGTCATCCTTCAGCTCCCATTGAACCACCAACTTAACCTGGGGGGAGGGGGGTAAGAAAAGAACAAGTCACAAAAACTTGCCACATCCACCACAAAAAGCTAATTAGCATATGCCAGATGTTAAATAAGTTAATCATTTAATCTTTTCATTCGCAGGCACCAGCTCCAATGGTGACCTCTACATTAAGATGTATTCATAGAGGCAGGAATCACCTCTTACCTAATGTGTACAAATTGGCCTGATGCATTAAAAGCTATTCACCTCGCCATTAATCTCCTATCCAGCAGTGATCATACTTGACCTGGGGTGTCCAAACTACAAGCTCCAGTTTTCTGGCCTGCAAAGTCCTGGTCCCTGAATTAGAATTTTCCACCCTGTGGCCTCAACAAAACTTATTTCCGCTGCTCTTCACTTTGCTTTTATGACCTCTGCAGGCCCAGTTGATCAGAATACTGCCGGATTGATGGATCAGGACCTACATTGGCCCTTTTTAAAATTTACCAGGCCCATAAAGTTGAAAAAGGCAAAAGCAAACAGCACAGGAGTTGTTGGGTCTACAAGTTATTTAGTCCTACTTTCAATGAATAGGCCACAGAATGATCAAGTACAAGGCATGTTATTATGCATTCTAATATTTCACGAAGACACTTACTGATGGGTATTCACTCTTTATTGGCAAGGAATTGATGTAGTGGTATTTCTGATTATTCCGGATGGGGCACTGAATCCCAGATTTACAACCATCAGCGTTAGGAATAGAAAAAGGAATTGGAATTCCACTCAGGATACCATGAACCACAGCCTTACTTGTCTGACTCGAGGTTGCTGAAAGAAGACAAATTACAACAGTTAGCCTACAAGTTTACTCAGACTAAGGTCACATTAAAAGAAAGTTACAGCCAACCAGCAGAGCACAGGGTCATACCCGTCATTCCATTCTCCGCCACTTGGAGTGAGGGAGAAGCACAAGATAGGGAGGACTGGCCCAGGCCTGTCCTTGCGCTCTCTAGAATCTGGCTACATTTCAGCTGGTACTTGGCCAGTTATGAAACAACCAAGGTTGTTTTAAAAACAATTTTCACTCAAACGAGATATACCTCAGCTAGATGCAGATTAAAGTTCCCTCTATTCTACTTGAATAATGTGCCTGAATCCTCACTTTAGGAGAACTCTCATCTCCCTACTCTGTGGATATCTTTCTAACCTCTGCTGGATAGATTTGTGTGTGGCCTCTCAGTTGAAGTTATAATCATCTCAAACTCATTTTAGTTGGCAACAGCACAGCGAGGGGAGACTGCCATCAGCCGGAGCCAGATCTGAACTCCATTTTAGAGATTAAAAAGGGCAGGACAATGTGTTAACGCATTTCTCCACCCAGTCTATCTGAGAGTCAGTGATTTCAATTTACACTGTACGCAAAGAAAATGGTACTGGCAAAAACAAAATACTGTGGATACTGGAAATCTGAAATAAAAACAGAAAATGCTGGAAACACTCAGCATCTGTGGAGAGAGAGAAACAGAGTTAACGTTTCAGGTCGATGACCCTTTGTCAGAACTGGTATTGCAATTTTGGTAATCGACCTAGATAAATATTAAAAACTTTATTGGAGGGTGGAAATAAATACAGCTACAGTCTGCTCACCTCTGGTTTGACCCCATTTCCAAGACTGCATAATCTGAAGTTTTATGAACAAAATGCTGTAAGAACAAGTCGGTCAATACCCAAAAGAATCAGGCCAGCTGATGTCACAACAAACAAGATCATTCAGTTTAGCTTCTTAATCCAGCCATTGAAACCTACAGTTCCCCCATTACAGCATTTATCTGCTTCTTGCAGGATTCCAGATATTTGAACCCAAGATCAAGTGTTGATCACTGAAGTGCTTCCTGACTACAGTCTTGAACTTGTCTTTTATCAGTTTATACCTACGTCCCCTTACTCAGGATTAACTTCTATAAAATATCTAATCTCATTTGCTTCTTTCCTAACCCAGCCCTCAGATACTAGTAAAGCAGCCTTCTGGCTCTTCTTCGCACCGCAGACTTGGATGTTTCCCTTGTGCCTCTGTGACCAGAACTGAAGCCACTATTCAACATGGGGCCAGACAAGAGTGCTCTACAGCTTCAGGGTGACAAACCGCAGACTCGTCCTCTGATTTAGCAATATCACACAGCATGGTTTGCTTTGATAATTTCTACTCTGCAATGATTGCAGTGTTGAGTCTCATCATTCCCAGATATCTCGCAGCCTCGCCTCTCCTCCTAGTTTGACACCATTCACTATGTCCCACATTCCCCTCCCCCCCCGTGTAAAAGACCTTGCACTTCTCTATATTGAATTTCACCTGCTATAATTCTGCTGTTTGGAAATATTGACGAGGTTTTTCCAGAACTCAGCAGCTTTATCAGACTCTGCTGCCCCCTCAGTTTGGTTACCGATTGGACATTTGGCCGGTTTACATTGCATTTCCGATCCAGGTCATTTACATAGATCCAAAACAGTGGTGGAGCCAGCATCAATCCTTGAAACACTCCAGTCGGTATAACATTGGAGCCCAATAACACTCTTAAACGCCTGGTGCTTCCTCTCTTTCAGTCACTTCCTGACCCACCTCCAAGTTTTACCCAGGATAGCCGCTAGCTCAAGCCCCTAGCAGCCTTTCATATGGAACTGCAATCGAGGTTTTTCTCAAAGTCTAGATCTCCCTTTGCTGCTGATATTTTAACATTTGAGGTTCCTGTATTCTTCCCTCATGATTCTTCACAGGATTTCTGCATCTTCTTTTGCTTACTCACATCCCTTCATATTATCTTACTAATCCATTTATGGTCACATTTCTATTAGTATTTAATATCTATTTATCTTACATGCCCATAATGTTAACTTTTATTTCAAATATTGAACGTGCACATTCCAAAATCTTGTTTCTAAATTTCAGATTTTCAACCTGTGTGTTTTTATTTTTATCTAATCCTAATTATTTGCCGGTCTGTTTGAAGTGTTTTCGTATCTCTACTATAATAGAACTACAAGTTATCGAATGAGATATGCTATATAGATGGAGGAGCCACCAACTAGAAATGGAACTAAACCTTCCAATTCAAGCACACTTTATAAAATTAGCCGTCCAACAAAATGGAGTTCTTAATGTCTCATTTACTGTCTGGCATTTGCCAACCCGGTAGATGTAAATGTGGAAACCCTGCTTTCTCTGCTCAGCTATGGAGGTTTAAACTGCCGTCTCACATACTGGAGAAGTAAAACTGGGCCCCACTGAACAGGACAACAATTTGCACTCAGCAGACCATAAGTTTAGTTCCTTTCCAGTTTTGTATTATAACCTCACTTACTGCTGGTAAAGGTGACGTTCACGCCGTATGTTTGTCCTCTGTGAAGTACACATGGCAGAGAGGGGCAGGGGGTGATATTCACAATCGTAATTTGTCCTGCTGTGGAACCTGTAACCACAACAGAGAGTTAATGTCACTTATCCCAGAGAGGTGCACAGATAAATTAACAGAAGCTTGATGCAGTATATGGGTGAACTATGTAGCACAATGGAAAATTACCGAAAGCAATAGGCTATCTCTAGAATCAGCTAGATCTTTCAATTCATACTCCTCTCCCCCCCCCCCCCCCCCCGAACACAGGCTTTCCTGTTCGGAGAATGACCAACAACGAGTTTCCTCACATGACTCCTCTGAAATTGCGCAGCAGCCAGTTTTAAAGCACATGAAGCCATCACGTGAAATGTTAAGGGTGTCTGGGTTCTAGGCTGGTTCCTCAACTTACTTCAGAAGCTCCTCAGAAAACATCTATTTCAGAAATAAATGATTCGATAGATGCGTGCAGTTGATGCTCAGTAGGAAGGCAGATGTAACCGTTGAAGACAACCTCACAGGGGAATCACTCGCAGATGAGGTGTAAAAGGGCACGAGGAAATTTAGGAATCTGGTACGTTAAGAAAAGCAATGTCATCCGAAGAGAGCAGACAACGTCTGCACAGATTAATGCCACTGCTGCAAGGGCAGGAGACTGGCACAGCACCTCACAAGAGTGGGTAGGCTGACCGTTCATGCCAGCGATTGCACTGGACACTCCCCCCCCCACCCCATCCCAAAAAAAAGTCTGCACCAAGCTGGAACACCCCAGGAAGAACAAACGTGCCAATTTATTCCAGGTGTTCTTGCAGACGGTCAGTCAAATAGAAAGCAGTACATCACCAAGTTATTTGTAGTCTGAAGGGGGAAATATCCAGTCTTCTAAAAAGCTTTAATAATGTAACAGCTGCCTGACATTGAGCAACAGTAATAATGTACAAAATAATATCCTGCTTCGAAAGCAGGAAATTGCACAGTGATATCATTTCATTACATTCATAATTAAGTGAACTGTGCATCTATTGGATCAAGTATATTGCTGTTGCAACTTTTA
Organism: Squalus acanthias; assembly: GCA_030390025.1. Lineage (NCBI taxonomy): Eukaryota > Metazoa > Chordata > Chondrichthyes > Squaliformes > Squalidae > Squalus > Squalus acanthias. The sequence goes on along the minus strand of CM059425.1, from coordinate 16,970,424 downwards.
CTGTGATTTAAAACCAACATCATTAGTCTGGAAGCGTTGAGTAACATGGAGCAGCAGTCAGGGTCACGCTGATTTAAAAAAAAGAGGCATCAATCATGTAACTGCAAGCTAAACTGGTAATCACACTCAATCATTCAAACTGGCAGAAGCGGGCAATGGAAAACAACACTTGTTGGAGAGTGCTCCAAAGCTGACGGTGAGAGGTTGGGGGGGCGGGAGGGAAAAGGAGAACAGGAGGGAAAAGGAGAAGAGGGGGGAGGGAAAGAGAAGAGGGAGAAAAAAAAAAAGAGGGAAAGGAGAAGAGAGAAAAAGAGAGAGAAAAAAATAGTGCCGTGAGATCTTTTACATCCACCCGAGGGGGCAGACAGGCCTCGGTTTGACGTCTCATCCAAAAGACGGCACCTCCAACAGTGCAGCACTCCCTCAGCACTGCACTGGAGTGTCAGCCTAGATTTTTGTGCTCATGTTTCTGAAGCGGAACTTGAACCCACAACCTTCTGACTCCGAGGCAAGGGTGCTGCCCACTGAGCCATGAGTGACACCGTGGGCGCACTATGGGTGCAAGCAACCCTCTGACACTCACCCTAAATGTTCAATGTTCATGCAACATGTTACAGTGACCAAAATTCATAGAGCCACCTAGATAGTTAGCGGCCTCAAGCTATTCAATTTTGAAGGGCACAGCATTATTCTGATCCCGTCCTCACCCAATGTCTATCTGTACGGACTGTCCAGCAGGAGTCATTGGACAGCAGTCAGGGGAATCGTTGCTGACTTTCCCCACAGTCTCAGCACCCTTGGGATAGTTAACGACAGCACCTTAACCACTGCCAGTCGAGATCAAGCAAGTACAAACCAGCGAACAAACCCTGAATCTTCTGGTACATAGAGAGAGAATGAGCGTGGACATCCTGGATCCTCAAACTAAGACTGCTGAGCTGGAGCCCAACTCTCTGCACTACACAACATCAGGGAGGTCTTAAAGTGTTTCTGGATCACACCAAGTCATGCAGATAGTCAAGTGAGAAAACAGAGTTGATGGAGTGGATGACCATCCTACTGCAGTGATATTCAATACGTTAGCCACTAGCTGCATGTGGCTAATTGGGAATTGAGATGTGGCCAATTGCATTTTTGATAGTATGGTAGTGTAGTGGTTATGTTACTGGACTAGTAATCCAGAGGCCTGGACTAATAATGTGGAGAATGCAAGTTCAAATCCCACCATGGCAGTTTTAGAATTTGAATTCAGTTTAAAAATTGTAAGTGAAAAAAGTTAGTATCAGTAAAAGTGACCATGAAGATGTTGGATTGTTGTAAAAACTCAACTGGTTCACTAATGTCCTTTAGGGAAGGTAATCTAGCATCCTTACCCAGTCTGGCCTATATGCAACTCCAATCCCACACCAATGTGGTTGACTCTTAACTGCCCTCTGAAGTGGCCTAGCAAGCCACTCAATCGTTATCATAACCCACTTTCAAGAAGAAAGCACACCTTCTCAGGGCAACTAGAGGATGAGCAATAAATGCCATCCTTGCCAGCGACACCCACCTCCTGAGAAAGACTAAATAAAAAGAGTAATGGACACCATCGTTGGACATATGATCTCAATACTCATTTGCACAGCATTTGCATGTGTACTTTAACGTGCGTTTGTTTGTAAAATGATAAGACAAAAAGCAGAATGTGCAGGTTTTTTTTAATATCTTAACTTTTGTGCTTTACTTCCTCGGTTACTGCTTATTGATTATCTGCTAAAATGTTGTGTAACACAGGTGACTACGCTGGACTTCAGCACCAGCAACATTAGGGGCGCTGTCAGCTGGACCAATTGGAATAACCCTCCAGGCCAACATAAGAAAGCAAGCCCAACCAATGATGAGCAGCTCCAACAGGGCACGTCACAGCAAAGGGCAAGCAGCATCCAGCCACCTTCTGGATGGAGAGCAGGGGCTGATCTGGTGCGAGTCAACATTCTCAGCAATCAATCTGATGAAGTCGAAGTACCTCTTGCAACTGCTGGACAAAAACCTAGGAGCCGCACTCAGCTGTGCTGTGTCCGATAAATTCAGGCCAGAATTCCAAACTTTGGTGAAAGAGAAAGCCTGCAAAGTTTCGCCCTGAATGGTGGTACTTGTTTGTTAAGTAAATATACAGGTGAAGTACATTTACCTGCATTGTGTAAAGCGTTTTAATGCACGTGGCCAAAAAGGTACAGGAAAGTCCAAGCTTCCTGCAGCTTTCCAGTTGTTGGGAGGACAGCAACAGAAGTGTAGGGGGTGGAGAAGAAAGTGGGTGGTCCTGATCAATGTTTTGACAGCAAGGTGAAAGGGGCTACGTGAAAAGGGTGGAGGGGAAAATATTAATGTAATTTTAGTAGGTGGTTCCAGCAGGCTTTGCAGCAATGCCAGAGTGTGCCGCATGGTCTGAAATAATGTGAATAGCGCCTTCAAAAAAGGTGTTGCACATATGGAATCGTTGCACTTTTAAGAGAGCTGGATGAGTTCCTGAGAAAAAGAGGACATCTTGGGTGATAGAAGGCAGGTGGAGGGCTAGCTGTAATCAATGACAATTACTGACGTCTCCTGGAGTTTGATCAGCTTTGGAATTTCAGAGAGGAATCTCTGAATTTTTTCCTATTTTTGTCTCACCTAGGAGATTCTGCAAGTGGCACAGCTCGAATCTACCTTGCGGTGGATGACATATTTACTATTACAGTCTGGATCATACTGCCAAAAGCAAATACAATGACATACTGTACAGTTTATTCCATAGTTCTCATGGACTGGAAGTATTCTGCATTGAAAGAGGGAAGAGAAATTGAAAAAAGGCTATAAAAAAAGGTTTATGGTTTTACTTGCATATCTGTTTAACCTTTCCTTTTTAGCAGTTTGAGATTTTGCACAATACAAACAGAGCAACTGTGTAACAGTTGCACGACTGTGTAATACAGGAACCAAACCTGAACAAATACCAAGGGCTGATAACAGAAAGCACTTTATTTAAAAAATGGCATTACGGCATCCTAAAGCACTTCCATTTAAATTAATTACTTTTGAAGTGGCGTTACTACTAATTTGTAGGTAAGTGAGGCAGCCAATTTTCACACAGCAAGGTCCCACAAACTGCAAATGAGATAAACAAAATAATGCAAATGCTGGAAATCTGAAAACAAAAATAGAAAAGCTGGAAATGCTCAGGTCAGGCAGCATCTGTGGATAAACAGAAGTCAGTCAACATTTCAGATCTAAGACCATTTCTCAGGACATCTCGGGTCTAAGAGTCTTCCTCCCAGTCCCGAAGAAGGGTCTTAGACCTGAAAGATTGACTGTGGTTTCTCCACAGATGTTGCCTGGCTTGCTGAGTATTTCCAGCTTTTTCTGTTTTCAAATGAGATCATCTGATTTTTGGTGGTGTTGGCTGACAGGTGAACACCAGCACACCAGGAGAATGTTAGATTTATTTCTAAATGGGATATAATTGAAAAGTAGAGAAGTTATGCTAAACTTGTATCAAGGGTTGGTTGGACCACACTTGGAGTACTATGTAGAGTCATGGCACTGGAGAGGGGGCAAAAAAGATTTACATGGATGATACCAGAACTCTGAGGTTATTCTTATCAGGAAAGGGTGAACAGGCTGGGTCTCTTTGCTCTCGAAAAGAGAAGGCTGAGGGGGTGACCTAATAGAGGTCTTTAAAATTATGAAAGGTTCTGATAGAGTAGACAGAGAGAGAATGTTTCCACTTGTATTGATGGCCTCTAGTTTTGATCTTCCCCACAAGATAGTCATCAAGAAATGAAATAGGGAATTCAGAAGAGCATAAACACTGGCATGGACTGGTCGGGCTGAATGGCCTGTTCCTGTGCTGTATATTCTGTGTAATTCTATGTAACTCCCTGCTTTTCTTCAGTAGTGCCACAAGATCCTCAACACTTGAACAATCCAGCACCTGCTCAGTACTTCACTGAAGTGTCAGTCTAGTTTAGGCACTCAAGTCCTGGAATGAGTCTGGAACCCATACTTTCTGACTCCGAAGGAACAGTGCTACCACTATCAGGCTGACTATCAGAAAGCCAAATGCGCTACCTCTTGCAAGATAAGCAATGCACTAATTCTCCTGCCAGAAGTGATACAAGTATAGCTGAAGTACAACAGTAATAAGGGTGAATTTAAAGAAGGGTCTTAAAAGAATGGGAGACCGAGGGCAGTCAAATGGACTGAAATAGTCTTTTCCAGCACTGTAAATTCCCATGACTTTATTCAACAGTAGTTTCTTGTTTGCAAGAGAATCTTAAAAAGCTTGAAGAAAATGGCAAGATTGGATTTACAATGTCAGTAGCTAGACCTAGTTCAATAATTTCCTTTATCTCCAACTGTTTATTCATACAGGTCTGAACACCCAGAGAATTTTTGGCACTCAGTAATCTGATCCTGAGTACTTAGTTGGCATTATCAGCAGTGGTCCCACCCAGAAACACTTCTCAAGTCTTTCAAGAACCCACACACTTTTAATCACGATTCTGCATGAAACCACTCAATTCTCAGAGCTGGGGGTGGGGGGGGGGGGGAAGAGAATGAACACTTGATACAATGACAACAGCCACATGAACATGAGTCACAACATCACACCACTCGCACATAACAATAAAATTAGTACGTAGCCGTTCAAGTCAGTCTCCATGACGAATGCAACAAAGGCCAGAGGAAAACAGAAAGCATTTTTAGATGCCATGTCGATCCAAGTGAAACTAAAATTGTTGGAGAAGAATGGTTAACAAATCCCTTTTAAACACCTTCCCAAACCACCTCAGTGCCTCTGACCGTGTGCATATAAGCTTTAAAAAGGTGGCACACATCAACTTCAGGAGCACATTCTGACTTTAGCAGAAAGCAGTATATATATATATATACATACACTTAATACATTTCAAAAATAAACCAGGGGAGATTTAACTTTAGTGAAAGAATGAGGAATCAAATCCACTCTAAAAATAATTTAAAACTATAACTGATCAAAGTTTGAAAGTTCCCACCACCCCCACTCACCGCAGTCCTTAAACTTCACCGGCTCGGCCCCACACACAGCCGCCAGCGCCAGGAGGGTGGCCAGCAGCCGACAACACGCGGCCTCCATCATCATCACTGCTCGGCCCGGGCTCACAGGGGAAAGGGGAGCGCTGTCTGTTCGGACGGTGCCGGACTGCAATCCTTCCGCGCCCTCACAGGACTCCACTCACTCCCCGATCTAGACAGGGCGGTCCCGTCAGAGTCCGACCTACCCACCCAGGGAGGAGGCAAGGCCGAATCGCTCATGTGGAGACCACAAAAAAAACCAGCAGCAAATGGCTGATCAGGAAGGCCGCCATCATTTCCTCCCCCTGTCAATCATCCTTCCCTACGTCATTGGCGCCACCCCCCTCCCAGGCGCTGGCCCCGCCCTCTCCCCGCTGGTATTAGGAACAATCACTCTTATAGTGAGGCCACTGTAACTCATTGGAGCAAAATCTTTGTAATTTTTTTTTGGGGGGGGAGGGTGAAAGGAAGGAAGAGGATGCAAGCCTCAACAAAGAGCTAAAATATTTAGGCAAGCACACTGAAAATGAGGCCAAGGCAGGGCAGCAGAGGGTAGTTCCTCTGGTATGTTCACCCGTAGCCAGAAATGGCAGGCCAATTAAATACATACTTTGGCTCTGTCTTCACAAAAGAGGACACAAATAAACTCCCAGAGATGTCGGGGAACATAGGGTCTAATGAGAGGGAGGAATTGAATGAAATCAGTATTTGTAGGGAAATGGTGTTAGGGAAATTGACGGGATTGAAGGCCGATAAAGCCCCAGGGCCTGATAATCTACATCCTAGGGTACTTGAGGAACTGGCCCTAGAAATAGTAGATGCATTGCTGGTCATCTTTCAAAATTCTATAGACTCTGGAACAGTTCCCATGGATTGGAGGGTAGCTAATGTAACCCCACTATTTAAAAAAGGTGGTAGAGAAAAAACAGGGAATTATAGACCAGTAAGCCTGACATTGGTAGTGGGGAAAATGCTAGAGTCCATTATAAAAGATGTAATAGCAGAGCACTTGGAAAACAGTGACAGGATCGGACAAAGTCAACATGGATTTACAAAAGGTAAATCATGCCTGACTAATCTACTGGAATTTTTTGAGGATGTAACTGGTAGAATAGATAAGGGAGAACCAGTGGATGTGGTGTATTTGGACTTTCAGAAGGCTTTCGATAAGGTCCCGCATAAGAGATTAGCGTGCAAAGTTAAAGCACATGGGATTGGGGGTAAGGTACTGATTTGGATAGAGAACTGGTTGACAGACAGGAAGCAAAGAGTTGGAATAAACAGGTCTTTTTCCAAGTGGCAGGCAGTGACTAGTGGGGTACCGCAGGGATCGGTGCTAGGACCCCAGCTATTCACAATATATATTAATGATCTAGACGAGGGAACTAGGATGTAATATCTCTAAGTTTGCAGACGACACAAAGCTGGGTAGGCGTGTGTGCTATCACAGAATCACCACAGTGCAGATAGAGGCCATTTCGGCCCATCGAGCCTGCACCGACACATATCCCACCCTATCCCCGTAACCCCACGTATTTAATCCCCCCTCTAACACTAAGGGTCAATTTATCATAGCCAAATCAACCTAACCCGCACATCTTTGGACTGTAGGAGGAAACCGGAGCACCCGGAGGAAAACCCACGCAGACACGGGGAGAATGTGCAAACTCCACACAGACAGTCACCCGAGGCCGGATTCGAACCCGGGTCCCTGGCACTGTGAGGCAACAGGGCTAACCACTATGCCACCGTGTTGCTGTGAGGAGGATGCAGAGAAACTCCAGTATGATTTGGACAGGTTGGGTGATTGGGCAGATGCAGTATAATGTGGATAAATGTGAGGTTATCCACTTTGGTGGCAAAAACAGGAAGACAGATTATCTGAACAGCAATAGATTGGGAAAAGGGGAAGTACAACAAGATCTGGGTGTCCTTGTGCACCAGTCACTGAAGGTAAGCATGCAGGTGCAGCAGGCGGTTAAGAAGGCAAATGGTATATTGGCCTTCATAGCGAGAGGATGAGAGTATAGGAGCAAGGATGTCTTGCTGCAGTTGTACAGGGCCTTGGTGAGACCACACCTTGAGTATTGTGTGCAGTTTTGGTCACCTTATCTGAGGAAGGATGTTCTTGCCATGGAGGGAGTGCAGCAAAGATTTACCAGACTGATACCTGGGATGGCAGGAATGACGTATGAAGAGAGATTGGGTCGATTAGGCTTATATTCGCTAGAGTTTAGAAGAATGAGAGGAGATTTCATTGAAACTTATAAAATTCTAACAGGACTAGACGCAGCAAGGATGTTCCCGATGGCAGGGGAGTCCAGAACCAGGGGTCACAGTCTAAGGATAAGGGGTAAGCCATTTAGGACTGAGATGAGGAGGAATTTCTTCACCCAGAGAGTGGTGAACCTGTGGAATTCTCTACCACAGAAGGCAGTAGAGGCCAATTCATTAAATATATTCAAGAAGGAGTTAGATATATTTCTTAAGGCTAAAGGGATCAAGGGATATGGGGAGAAAGCAGGGACAGGGTACTGAATTTGGATGATCAGCCATGATCTCATTAAATGGCGGAGCAGGCTCGAGGGGCCGAATGGCCTACTCCTGCTCCTATTTTCTATGCTCTATGTTCCATAACTAGATCAATAGCAAAATACTGCGGCTGCTGGAAATTTTTCAGCACAGAGGAGGCCAGTCGGCCCATCATGCATGTGCCGGCCAAAAAAAAAAGAGCTATCCAGCCTAATCCCACGTTCCAGCTCTTGGTCCATATCCTTAAAGTGCAGATCAAAGTAATTTTTAAATGTGATGAGGGTTTCTGCCTCTACCACCCTCTCAGGCAGAGTTCCAGCCACCCACCACGCTCTGCGTAAAAAAAGTGCTCCTCAACTCCCCTCTAATCATTCTACTAATTACCTTAAATCTATGCCCCCTAGTTATTGGTCTCCTGCTAAGGGAAAATATGTCCTTCCTAGCCACTATCTAGGCCCATCAATTTTAGACACCTCAATTAAATCTCCCCTCAGTCTCCAGTTCCCAAAAAGTCCCCAGCCTGTCCAATCTTTCCTCATAGCCAAAATTCTCCAGTCCTGGCAACATCCTTGTAAATCTCCTCTGTACCCTCTCTAGTGCAATCCCATCTTTAAATGCTTACTAAAACATCCCAATTCCTACAGAACCCTGGATTTCCCCCCCAAAAAAACACATACAACTGTAATTCACATCTTTATTGATTGACTCAGGTTCGTTTACAAAACCAATCCTAGTGTTAAGGCTAGGACCTATCACAGTCTAGAAATTCATGTTCAAAACTTACAAATGAGTGCAAAAAAGCGTTTTTCACATTTGCTTCAGTTCAGCTGAATTTCTTCTTGAATATACAGTATCTAGAAACTGCCATCTGGTTACACAGTTGATAAAATGCATTTTGGGTACTGTTACAGTAGCTAGTAATCAGTGATCTAGTTTAGCTGGAAATCTGGACAGGGATCCTCCAGCAGAAGATGTCTCTGTCTTTTTCATCCTTCAGCTCCCATTGAACCACCAATTTAATCTGGGGAAGGGGAAATTAAAGTCAAAGCTTTTATAAAACTACACGCACCTTAAGTCATCAAAAAGTGTATCACATGTGTGCATCTCTCAAAGCACTAGTTCAATTAATAAAGTTAGAAATCACCATTTCATACCAATCCTAAGAGTATAGTTTACACATTATACCAATTTATTCACCTGCTATTCAAGTCACCATTCATCTGCTGTCCAGCTATATACCAGAATGATATTTGATCTGGTGTGTCTAAACTGCAAGCTCCAGGCTTGCAAATCTCTGGTTCCTGAATCAGAACAGTCCACTTGTGGCTTTAAAAAAAGTGCATTCCTTCCCACTGTTTTCTGTTTTACTTTTGTTGGGCCAGTGGATTGGAAAATCATTGGTCCTGTATTGGTGGATTAGAACCTACATTTCCAATCAACCAGGTACACAAAATTCAAGCCTTGTGGATATTAATTTATTAGCAGATGTAAGAGTAAGTACCAACAGATTAATGAAGAGAACCAGTGGAGAAGACAGCCAGCAGGCACTTGTGGCAGTGAGCAAAGTTCACTACACTGTCTGAGGGGTCCACTTGTTATGTGCTAGAATAGCGTTTCCCAACCTGTGGTCCGCGAGGGTACTGCAGGTGGTCCGTGAGAAAAAAATATATAAGTTTGACTCCCGTCAGCCATAGGCTGTTAAAATTTTTTTAAATGGCTGGTGGTCCGCATGAAGGAAAAGGTTGGGAACCGCTGTGCTAGAACTTTTAGGTCTATACTTTATATTGCAACTAAGAAACAAATTTTCCACTTGAAGTATTCCCAGAGTTTTCTACTGTGACAGATTACATACCTACAAGCCTTCTTGTAAAGCAGAGTCTGGATACTCCTGTACTAGAAGTTAAGGCTGCTCACCATCCCTTCCCCTCCCAATACTACATTCCATGAAAGCTCCTCAATTTGAGAAGATTTTGAAACACATGGCAAAGACCAGTTAAGCCGACAAAGTTAAAGCAATGTTAATTACCCATTGGAGTTTTCCATTTTATTGGTCACACAACTGCTCAGTTGTGCAGAGTAGTGCCACCAACAATACAGTTTTCTTGCATCAAGAACAAGTGGACCATCAGTAGCTTCTCAGGTATTTTGTTTTGCACCTGCAGGTAGTGGTGAGCTCAGAAATGCAGCTCTCTTTCACACCAGTCTGAGGGCAGGATGATCTGGTTGGAGTCAGTTGTAGCAGCGGTGTGGTTTTGCAGTTTCTATCCAGCTCAGACAGGTGTCCATGTGAGAAAGACAGCAACATCAAAATGTGCATCACCAATATGGAAGTCTCGTCAAAAGCCAGTAGAACAGTTGTCAAAGTGATACTCAAAGCACAGCTTTGTTGGGTCAGCCATATTACTTGGATGCTAGACAGTCGACTTCTGAATCAAACAAATATCCTACAGCTAGCTGAAAAATTATGTTCCTGTAGTGCACAGAAGGGTACAGATACCTCAAAAAAAAAAATCCATTGCACAACATTCCACTGGGTAGGCTACCACCCTACATTCAGAGTGTCTTTGTAAACAAACCTTATGTCAGTTGGTTAAAACACACATTCACGCTGCATGGAATGGATAGCAGGGCTAAATAACTTGTAGACCACAGAATAATTAGGTACAAGGCATGTTATTATGATGACACTTACTGATGGGTATTCCATTTTCACTGGTAAGGAATTGATGTAGTGGTAGTGCTGATTATTCCGGATGGGGCACTGAATCCCAGATTTACAACCATCAGCGTTAGGAATATTAAAAGGAAGTGGAATACCACTCACGATACCATGAACTGCAGCCATGCTTGTTTGACTTGATGTTTCTGAAGAAAGACAAATTGCAACAGTTAGCTCGTTTACTCAAGACTAAAGACGTCACATTAAAAAATAAGTCACAGGCAAAAGCAGAACACAGGGTTACACTTATAATCCCATTCTCTGCCACTTCAGCGTCTGAGGGACAAGCACAAAATAGAGACCTTCTCTTGTACTTCCTAGCTGTTGGTTAGTTATATTAACCTAGAATTTTTTTTTATTTTTTTTTTTTTAAATATTGCTCAAGCACTCAGGCCAATGACAGCTAGATGCAGATTAAAACTTCCTCCTTTTCATCCTCAGTATATACCATCCATTGGGATTTACTGGTTGAGCCTTTGGAGCTAGACAAGGACGTCCAATTAAACTTTTAGAACCTCTTGAACAGAGTGGTATGCTACTAGTGGCTTCTCCAATTTTCCTTCGATAACCATTTTGCTTTTCCAGTTCTGTCTCTGATCATTTTTGGAGGTGCCTGTTTCCCCTCACTTTTCACTACAGGATTTGTACGGTTTTGTTTGCTAGATTTCCCTTCATACATCCCAATCCATTTAGGGTCACATTTCTTCTTGCACCCAATATTCATCCTACATGCTAAGTAGGAAGATCAGGTTTTTTTTTTGCAAAAAAATACCTAGGTGCATTTCCAGAATAATTTCAGATAACAACTTGCATTTTATATAGTCCATTTAATGTATAAAAGGCATCCCAAGGTGCTTCAGGAGTGAAAACAATTTAAATATTTGTTAATCTGTGAGGCATTTTCAGATCTCTCCCATCATACAAAAGCTACACATCAATTGAGCCGCCCTATATACGTGGAGGGGCCTCCAACAAGAAATCCCTGCAACTCTCACATTATAGAAATAACCCTTAAAGCAGAAAGGCTTACAACAGTCAAACAGCAAGTTAAATTAATTTAGTGTTTGATATTTGCCAAGCCAGTATATATAAAATGTTGAGCTTTGTATAGACCACTTTCACATTTGAGAATTTTTTTTAAAATAAATGTCCCAACAAGAACTAGCAGACTGTGTGTAAAGGTTTGTTCTTTTCCAGTTTTGCATTTTAAAATCAAGTCACTTACTGCTGGCAAAGGTAACATTCACAGCATAGGATTGTCCTTTGCGAAGGACACATGGCGGAGTGGGGCAGGGGGTGATATCCACTATAATAATTTTTCCAGCTGTAGATCCTGTAATACAAGGGACAGTTAATGTCACAGAACCTAGACAGTTGTATAGGTAAAAGGAGTTTGATGCATCAGTGTATGGATTACTGCATAGCAGGTAAAGCACAGACACTATAGAAAATAACAATTCAATTTGTTTTGATAATAGGCTATTTCTAGAAGCAAATGGACCTTTCAATGAACACCATCCCCTCTCCCAACCCACATCCACAGGTCCAGTTGGGGGGGGGGGGGGGAAGAGAGAGAGAGAAAGAGAAAAAAAAATGTTAATCTTTCAGGAGTTTGACATTTTCATGGATGCTGCTCCATGATATGCAGTGTACAAAGAAAGATAGGAAACAGAGCCACTGTGTAACAGTCACAAGACTAATACAGAACTAAACCTCAAGACAGTATAATGGGTTAGTAACAGAAGCACAAGAGTAGTCAAAGTTGTCTTAAACAAGGTGACTTAAAAAATGTGAGCTTGCAACTTCAACAGTAATCTCTCATTTGCAAAAAGCCTAAACAAAAGTGAGAACTCAGAGTTCAAGTGTTAACCCACCCACTTTTCAGATCTTTATTTCTACAGGGCTTCTGGAAACTAAGAGCTTGCTTGGTACTCAAGAGTCCCACTGGAAACTTTTCTGAAGTTTGGCAGTAACCCACAAAAATCGCCCCCCCAAAAATGTAATCCTGCACAGAAATATTAATTCTCTAGGGAGAGCCAATGGACACTTGATGCAATAGCCCCATCAAACAGCTTGCTTATAACGGGGCACTAAAAGTGACTTATAGCTGTTCAATTAAGTCACTGTTCAAGGCATTAAGAGCCCAAGATTTAAAAAGTTGTAGATATTATGCCAATCCGGTTAAGCACAAGGTGTGAAGTAGAAATATAATTATTTCCACTTCACATCTTGTGCCCAAAAACCTCCAGTACCTACAGACACATTCTTTCAAAAAGGTGGCATACATTGACTTCAGGAACGAATTCTGATTTTAAGCAGAAAGTTAAACTCTTACTACATTCGGAAAATATTAATTCTACCATTTAGTAGAAAGAGAGAATCAAATGCATTATAAAAACCATAACGGATACAGGTGCCAGCCTTGGCTTGCTGGTAACACCTTCGCTTTGGGGCACCCTGAGCTTGTGAAAGGCGCTCTATAAAATGCAAGTTCTTTCCTTTAGAGGCTTGAAGGATCGAACGAATAATTGATATTTATAGAATACCAGTTTCTTTTCACAAGTTCAGCTTTTTTTTTTTAAAAAAAGGGGGGAGATCCTTTCACTCACCGCAGTCCTTAAACTTCACCGGCTGGGCGCCACACAGAGCCGCCAGCGCCAGGAAGGCGGTCAGCAGCCGACACCACACGACCTCCTCCTTCTTCATCATCACCATCACCGCTCGGCCCGGGCTGACAGGGGACAAGGGAGCAGCCGAGGGCTCAAGTCGGGGCGGCTTAAAAAGCGCGCGCGGGCTGGCGGCCCCCTCCCCGGCTTCACCCGAGCGCCGCCTCCACCTCCTCCTCCTCCTCCTACCCTCCTGGGCGGATTCATCCAAACCCCGCCCAATCTAAAAACCAGAGAGAGAGGGAAGGGCCTGGTAAATAACAAGAGGGCAGCCATTGACTCGCGACTCCTGCTCCTGTTTTCCCGGGCTCCATTTTGTTTTACTTGGTGCCCTCCCCGTCGTGTGATCGTGGTGCGGCCGGTAACCGCTTCAAAATGAGCGAAAATTAACTGGAATACTTGAGCAGTTAAAAATTTATGTCATCTGACTGCTATTTCTTTAAAAAAAAATTGAAATTGAAAAAACTTTTTTTTTTTGGATGATCCGATCATGTGATGCAAGGTTGTGCGTTGCGGGTCTTCGCTTCATGCCGTGCGTAACTGCCACCCGATTTTGATTGACAGGAGAGAAAGGCAATCAAATCGCTCCCCCTCCCCGCGCGCAATCCAATCACTGTCGTCCCTTGCACCCCGTCTCCCGCCTCTGTCTTTCTGCACCAATAGACGCCTCTATAGAGGAGGCGGGATCACGCGACGTTTGTGACGGGCGTGCACAGTGCCCAATGAAAGTCGCCGCTTTTTTTTTGGCTGGCGTGCGTTTGCGCCAATGGAGAGGCGGTTGTTGGGGGAGGCGGTACTTCCGGTGGCTGTGGCTGGGTTTGTCTTTTTTTTTGGTGGGGGGCTTGAGGTTTCGGGGTCGTCTTGGTTACTCAGGGAAAGATGACAGCAGTCGGGGTGTTGAGGAAAGCCCTGTTACCAGCTGCTGTTGAGCTTTGCTGGAGGAGGTGAGCAACGGTAACTTGCTTGTCATTTTTAGTTAAGTGAGATCAGCGCCCTCCAAACCGGTCATCATGACGTTCATACAGGCCTCTTGTAGATGAGCCCACATCGCTGGGGCAGGTAGATCTACATCAAAGAAAGAAATACTTGCATTTATATAGCGCCTTTCACGACCACCGGACGTCCCAAAGAGCTTTACAGCCAATGAAGTGCTTTTGAAATGTAGTCACTGTAGGAAACGCGGCAGCCAATTTGCGCACAGCAAGCTCCCACAAACAGCAATGTGCTAATGACCAGATAATCTGTTTTTGTTCTGTTGGTTGAGGGATAAATATTGGCCCCAGGACACCAGGGATAACTCCCCTGCTGCTCTTCGAAACAGTGCCATGGGATCTGTTTACATCCACCTGAGAGGGCAGACGGGGCCTCGGTTTAACGTTTCATCCGAAAGACGGCACCTCCGACAGTGCAGCACTCCCTCAGCACTGCACAAAGTGACTGAATAAAAACACTGGTGGTTATGTTCTTTGGATAACGGCTGACATTGGGAATGGGCTCCAATTTGGGATGTCTATATTTCTTTTGTGGACATTGGCAACTGGACATTAGAAGTCCAGAGCCAACTTTTTTTTTAAATGGAAGTCCTCCGCACCCCCTTCTCTGTTTTATCTCATTAGTTATTAACATTTTCAGTGAGCTTTCATCATTGGTAAAAGAGAAGCGAGCCAGGATTTCAGATCCCAATCCGTATGCACTCTCGTTAGCAAACCAGTGTGGAACTTATGCTTTATTTGGTCAAATCATTTTATACATCATCTGAATTGAAGCCTAAAACCAAATTTATGATTTTCTCACTAAGCATTTTATGGTTGCGGACCAGTCGCAGTGCTGCGGTATTGCCAATGGCATGCAAACTTGATGTAAACTGCCAGTGCGACTAGTCTTCTGTCTGCCCACCTCTGTCACCATTGAGTGTGCCTGATTGCTGCAGAAAGTCACAGCTTTGACAGTAGTTAGTAGTTTTTCATTAAAATAAAACCATTCTGGGAAATGTTGGGAATTGTATATATGATGTAAAAAAAGTGAGGCAGATTGTAAACCCATTTTAATACGTGTTTATTTTTACAAGTGAGATGTGTGAAAAATGTCATTTTTAAACCAACATGGGGGAGTCTTGCACTATGAACGTGGATTTCTTGTCATGTTTTAAAACGATCTAACGCTACAAGTTCTTCACTTAAAAATAGAGTATATAAGTTTGTTGAGAACAAATTGATATTGGCATATATATGCCAAAGCCTCTATACCAACTACTGAAGCAAGCCACAAAATATTACTGGCACTGAAGAAATATAACATGCTGGGTTACGCATGAATGGGCACAGCCCAAATATCTTTTGCTTATTCTGAATAGCAGCCATTGAACTGACCTCCTTGGCACTCATTCACATGATTGACCTTGTTTTATCATTTGGCCTTGTTTTATCACTCGGCCTTCAACACTGCCAATGCAGAACCTGGACTTGAACTTTAACTTCAGTTTGCCCACTTGCTCAGCATTGCAGTTGCTGGAAGATTTGTGTCTTGTTATTTAAAGAACTATCTACAGCACAACAGAGAGTCAAAAAGGCAGAGATATTTTAAAAGCTCCAAATGCTTACATGAAAATTAAAAAATACACACACTCCTCTCTTAGGGTGCATTTATATTGCAACTGTTGTTCCAACCAGGCAGCACCTTGTTTATGCTGCAAGATTTCAACTGGAGTTCTGCCCAGGAGCGGGCTTTGCACTTGAATCCTTACTTGCATTCATCCTTACACACAGTTAACGTTTAGTCCCACGCTCCTGATCTTTGGTCACCCGGTGCGGAGGGGAGCGGGCAGATCGGAGGACCTCCTCATTGGACTGCTCCTGGGCCTGGCCAAAGTAGCCATTAACTGGTCCAGGCAGCGGGCGGTTGAGGGGGTCGTTCGGCCCGACTGCCTGCCTCTCGTTCGCGCCCGGGTGGCCCTGGCGATGGAGCACGCAATGTTAGCATTGAGTTAAGCAGCGTAAGAAAGTGGAACAGCAATCAGCTAGGAATTGAATTAGATGGAATGCAGTAAGAATGGAATTCTACACACTCACCAGCCCACACAGTGGGTGCCGCGGGGACTGGAGTGCATCATCACCCCGGCCAACACAATTTTAATTTAAGTTGTTAAGGTTCATTTAAAGTTTTATTAGTTACAGTTTATTAGTTTAAGCACCCAAACCAAAAGAGTACACACTGTTAACATTTAAATTTAAATTGACTTCAGATAAGTTCTCAGGAGATCCAAAGCACTACTTGAGCACTGTTTAAAGCAGATTTGACATCACACTGGTTATACTCCCATGCACTGTCAAAACTCAAACAGTATGAGAGTTCCTCCTTCAGTGGAGGTCTGTACTTGGCTCCATAACTTTAGCATTGTTGTAAAGTGGAAAATGAAACCACATTGCAGCTTAAGTGCACTATTGTATCTCTGTGTGGGCTGGTGAGTGTGTCGAATTCCATTCTTACTGCATTCCATCTAATTCAATTCCTAGCTGATTGCTGTTCCACTTCCTTACGCTGCTTAACTCAATGCTAACCCAGCAGTCAACAAAAAAATATCCTTCAACTGGGACTGTTCCACAGACAGTGTGTGGAATGTAGTACAGTGATCTATATGAAATCTGAAGACTACGTTTAAAAATAAATGAGTGCAGAAATGTAAACTCTTAATACTTTGAGTACAAAAAGCTGTAGGGCATTGCACTGTGAACCTGCTAATCATGGATTTGTATTTGAGTGTATTTTCACTAAGCTAAAGGTTAATGTTTGAAACTCCAGTATTTCTGCCACCTATTATTAGTCAGCACTTTTTTTTAAGCTGAGAAACTGAGGTAAAGGGCAAATGCCCATAGTGCAGAACACTACCAAGGAGAAAGGGAGTGTAAATTAAGAGGTGATGACGACTAACAGGCGCCAAACTTGAGTTTTAAAATCCTTAACATTGTGGGAGGACAGAATGGGAGATAAACGGTTCCACAGTTTTGAGTTCTTGGGAAATTGAGTTAGAGTAAGGCATGCCGTAGCCTAGCGATTGTGATACAGAGATCATGAGTTCAAATCCCAGCACAACAGCAAATTGTGAAATTGAATTCAATAAATCTGGTAATTTGTGGGCTAGCATCAGAAATGACCATGAATGCTGCCAGATTGTCTAGAAATCCAATTGGTTCACTAATGTCTGACCCCTGCCTGGTCTGGCCTACACGCCATGCAGGTGTCATCCACATCCAAGAAGAAAAAAAAAATTAGAAGATCGAGTCTGGATTTCAGCACTCAAATTAGGTAGCAAGAAAAGTGCGCAGGTTGGCTTATTTGAAGTTTAGAAGGGAAAAGAGAGGAAAGTTCAAAGAAGCACTGAGTAATGTTGATTTTAAAATTGAGAGATTGACAGTGGTCAGAGGCTAGTGGGATCAACATACATTCTTTTTCTGGTATACTGTCCATAATATTTCCTACATTACAATAGTGACTACATTTCGAAAGTATTTAATTGGCTGTAAAGCGCTTTGGGACGTCCTGAGGTTATACATAGATACATAGAAGATAGGAGCAGGAGTAGGCCATCCGGCCCTTCGAGCCTGCTCCGCCATTTAATGAGATCATGGCTGATCCTCCAATTCAGTATCCCGTCCCCGCCTTCTCTCCGTAACCCTTAACCCCTTTTGCCTGTAGAAATATATCTAATTCCCTCTTAAATATATTTAATGAGCTGGCGTACACTGCCCTCTGTGGCAATGAGTTCCACAGGTTCACCACCCTCTGAGTGAAGAAATTCCCCCTCATTTCTGTCCTAAATGGTTTAGCCCTTATCCTTAAATTATGTCCTCTAGCTCTGTTCTCACCCGCCAAGGGAAACATTCCTTCTGCATCTAGTCTGTCTAGACCTGTCAGAATTTTATACACTTCTATGAGGTCCCCTCTCAATCTTCTAAACTCCAGTGTGTACATCCCTAAACTACATAGTCTCTCCTCATAGGTCAATCCCGCCATTCCTGGTATCAGCCTGGTGAATCGCCGCTGCACCCCCTCCATGGCAAGAACATCTTTCCTCAGATGAGGCGACCAAAACTGTACACAGTACTCGAGGTGTGTTCTCACCAGTGCCCTGTACAGCTGCAGCAAGGTATCCCTGTTCCTGTATTCCAACCCTTTTGCTATGAAGGCCAGCATACCGTTTGCCTTCTTGACCGCCTGTTGCACCTGCATGCTCGCCTTCAGTGACTGGTGTACAAGAACACCCAGGTCTCTCTGTACTTCCCCCTCTCCCAATTTATTGCCATTTAAATAATAATTTGCCCTCCCGTTCCTGCACCCAAGGTGGATAACTTCGCACTTGTCCACATTATAGTGCATCTGCCATTTATCCGCCCAATCACCCAGTCTGTCCAAATCGCTCTGGAGCTTCCTGGTCTCCTCCTCTGAGCCCACCCCCACTCCTAGTTTAGTGTCGTCTGCAAATTTGGAAATGCTGCATCCGACTCCCTGATCCAGGTCATTAATGTAAATTGTGAACAGCTGGGGACCCAGGACAGATCCCTGTGGTACCCCACTTGTTACTGCCTGCCATTCAGAAAATGAGCCGTTTATTCCAACTCTCTGTTTTCTATCTGACAGCCAGTTCTCTATCCACGTCAATACTTTCCCCTTTATCCCATGAGCTTCAATTTTCCATGCTAATCTTTTATGTGGGACCTTGTCGAAGGCCTTTTGGAAGTCCAGGTACACCACATCTACTGGCTCTCCCCCATCTATTTTACCAGTTACTCCCTCAAAAAATTCCAATAGATTAGTCAAGCACGATTTACCCTTTGTAAATCCATGTTGACTCTGTCCTATCCTGTCCCCATTTGCTAAGTGCTCCGCTATTTCATCCTTAATGATGGACTCCAGCATTTTGCCCACAACTGATGTAAGGCTTACAGGTCTGTAATTACCTGCTTTTTCCCTACCCCCCTTTTTGAATAGTGGGGTAACGTTAGCTACCCTCCAATCCATGGGCACTGTTCCCGAGTCTAATGAATTCTGAAAAATCATACTTAGTGCATCCGCTATCTCTAGGGCCACCTCCTTCAGTACCCTAGGATGCATGTTATCAGGCCCTGGGGATTTGTCCGCCTTCAATCCCTTTAGCTTCCTTAACACCATATCCTTAGAGATATTGATTTGCGTCAGTTCCTCCTTTGCCAATGTCCCTATTTTTCCCGATATCCCAGGGAGGTTTTTTGTGTCTTCCTTCGTAAAGACTGACCCAAAGTATGCATTTAGTTGGTCTGCCATTTCCTTATTTCCCGTTATATATTCCCCCGTATCTGACTGCAATGGACCAACTTTGGTTTTCACCAGTCTTTTCCTCTTGATATACTTATAAAAGCTTTTGGAGTTAGTTTTTATATTTTCCGCCAGCTTGCTTTCGTAAGCTATTTTGCCCCTCTTGATTAAGCCCTTTGTCCTCCTTTGCTCTATCTTAAACTGTTCCCAATCTTCCGCTCTAGCGCTTTTTTTGGCTATTTTATACGCCCTATCTTTGGATTTTATGCTGTCTCTAATTTCCCCTGTTATCCACGGTTGAGTCACCTTTTTAGATTTCCTTTTATGCCAGATTGGTATAAACAATTTTTGCAATTTTGTCATTCTATCTTTAAATGCTTGCCATTGTTTATCTACCTCCAGTCCTCCCAGGAACGTTGTCCAATCAGACCTACTCAGTTCCCGTCTAATGGCATCATAATTCCCCTTGTTTAAATTCAGGACCTTAGTCTCTGAGTCAATTTCTTCGCTCTCCATTTCGAGTGAGAAATCGATCATGTTATGATCGCTCTGACCCAAGGGTCCCCGTACAACAAGATTACTAATTAGTCCCTTCTCATTGCACAGTACCCAGTCCAATATAGCCTGTTCCCGAGTTGGTTCCTCGACATATTGATCCAGATAACCATCCCTTAAACACTCAAGGAATTCCTCCTCCTCATTATTTTTACTGATTAGGCTATTCCAATCTATATGTAAGTTAAAGTCACCCATGATGACAGCTGTGCTCTTATTGCACGCTTCTCTAATTTCCCTCGTGATGCCCTCCCCAACCTCTATTTTACTATTTGGAGGCCTATATACCACTCCTATTAATGTTTTTCGCCCCTCGCTATTTCTTAGCTCCACCCATATAGATTCTGTATTAATTGAGTTAATATCCTTCCTTTCAATTGCATTTATCCCCTCTTTTACCAGCAATGCTACCCCTCCTCCCTTTCTTTTTTGTCGATCCTTCCTAAATACTGAATACCCCTGTATGTTAAGCTCCCAGCCCTGCTCACCCTGCAACCATGTTTCCGTAATCCCAATTAGACCATAATTATTAACCTCTATTTCCACAGCTAATTCATCTACCTTGTTCCTGATGCTTCTCGCATTAAGGTATAAAACCCTCAGGCTTTTTTTATGCTCACATTTTTTATGAATTAGTTTGGCCCTTTGTTTTTTGTTCCTCACCCTTTTACCATTTATTTCTGTCTGCCTTTCACTTTCCTCTATTTCACTACATAGGTTTCTAGCCCCCTGCCATACTAGTTTAAATGCTCCCGAACTGCTTTATCAAAAATTACCCCGAGAACATCAGTTCCATCTTTGCACAGGTGTAGACCGTCCCTTTTGTATAGGTCACACCTACCACAAAACTGGTTCCAATGCCTCAAAAATTTAAAACCCTCCCTCTTACACCACTGCTCAAGCCACGTATTTAGCCTAACTATCCTGTTCTCTGTACTCTTACTAGCACGTGGCACTGGTAGTAATCCAGAGATTACTACCTTCGAGGTCCTACTTTTTAGCTTGGCTCCTAACTCCCTAAATTCTACTTGTAGGACCTCTTCCCTTTTTTTAGCTACGTCGTTGGTACCAACATGTATCACGACAACTGGCTGTTCCCCCTCCCCTTCCAGAATGTTCTGCACCCGCGCCGAGACATCCTTGACCCTTGCACCAGGGAGGCAACATACCATCCTGGAGTCTCGGTCGCGACCACAGAAACCCCTATCTATTCCCCTTACAATCGAATCCCCTATTACTATAGCCCTGCCACTCTTTTTCCCTCCCTTCTTTGCAACAGAGCCAGTCATGGTGCCATGAGCCTGGCTGCTGGTGCCTTCCCCCGATGAGTCATCCCCCCCGACAACAGCACCTAAGGCGGTGAACCTGTTGCTAAGGGAGACAACCCCAGCGGATTTCTGCACTACCTTCCTGCCCTTGCTCTGCCTTTTGGTCACCCATGTACTATCTACGCTGGCCTTAACCTGCGGTGTGACCAACTCACTAAATGTGTTATCCACAACCCTCTCAGAATCGTGGATGCTCCAAAGTGAGTCCATCCGCAGCTCAAGGGCCGTCATGCGGTCCCACATGAGCTGCAGCTGGACACACTTCCCGCACACATGGTTGTCAGGGACACAGGAAGCGTCCCTGATTTCCCACATGTTACAGGAGGAGCATGACACAGGTCCGAGCTCTACTGCCATGACTTAACCCTTATATTACTTTTTAATTTTCTAGTTTTAGTTTATTTATTGACTTTTGTTTTCCCGAAGCTTACTTAGACCAATGTATACTGTACTCCTCTTATTCCTTTTTAAACTAACCAAATCCCACTAGTTTTAGTTTTACTTTCTAGGAAGGTTTGAGGAAAGTACTTACCAGTTAGTCTTACCTCCCTGGTCTTTCGCTGACTTCCCGGTCTTGTGTCCCCTTGGTCCTACGCCGACTTCCCGCTCCTCCCGGTTCCTGCCCTGCTGAAAAGAAACTGAGACCAAAAAATTTGTGACCTCTGTTTTTAGACTGCTAAAAGACTAGTAGGTTAGAGGAGGAGGGCGGGTGGGGGTTCCTACTCTGTAGGAACTCGGGTTTAAGCCACCACCCTCCTTAAATGCCGTTCACCTGGGTGCTTCCCACCTGGTCCGCTTCCGGTCTCGTCGCTCCCGACAACAGCCTGTGAAGAAAAGCCCGCGAAAGTGAGTTCAAATACTCACAGCACCTCTGGTCTCGTCGCTCCCGACAACAGCCTGTGAAGAAAAGCCCGCGAAAGTGAGTTCAAATACTCACAGCACCTCTGGTCTCGTCGCTCCCGACAACAGCCTGTGAAGAAAAGCCCGCGAAAGTGAGTTCAAATACTCACAGCACCTCACAGCACCTCTGGTCTCGTCGCTCCCGACAACAGCCTGTGAAGAAAAGCCCGCGAAAGTGAGTTCAAATACTCACAGCACCTCACAGCACCTCTGGTCTCGTCGCTCCCGACAACAGCCTGTGAAGAAAAGCCCGCGAAAGTGAGTTCAAATACTCACAGCACCTCACAGCACCTCTGGTCTCGTCGCTCCCGACAACAGCCTGTGAAGAAAAGCCCGCGAAAGTGAGTTCAAATACTCACAGCACCTCACAGCACCTCTGGTCTCGTCGCTCCCGACAACAGCCTGTGAAGAAAAGCCCGCGAAAGTGAGTTCAAATACTCACAGCACCTCACAGCACCTCTGGTCTCGTCGCTCCCGACAACAGCCTATGTAAGTCTTTCTTTCTTAGGGGTATGAGGGAACAATTAGAATTGACTTTAAATGCTCAAGTCTTGGGCAGATTTAGCTCTTTATAAGAGCTGTTGAAGGAAAAAATAATGCCAGTAGAGGGGAAATCAGCCATTTTAGCAGTGGGGATGTGAGAGTTCTATTTGAGATGAGCAGAGACACTGAGGCCAAGACTGTAAGAAATAGGAGCAGGAGTAGGCCATTCAGCCCTTTGAGCCGAAGAAAGGACTAAGGATGGAGCCATCAATGATGAGAAGCTCGCAGCTGTTGATTGCACTTGTGAGATGTGGAAAAACTGTCTGAACTTTAACTGGAAGAAACAAGATTTTCATTGCCCTATTGTAGGACATGGAGATGCAGTGGGGGTGCAATTGATATGTGTGCACCTGTTTCTTGGCCATAAAACGCCCGCAATGTATACCAATTTCTGGGCATGAGATCCTGGGACCAATCTGAGCTGTCAGCACAGCCACCGCGATATTGGTTCTCACTGTTTTTAGGTATCCCTAGTGACCAGCATTGGCCCAATTTATATATGCACGTTCCAACTAGTTTCTCCAGTTCTACAGCGGCCTAGCCAGTGGTCTTTATAGGGACTGCTGATGGCCACAGAAAAAAAGCCAGTCAATTTTTTTTAAGTTACATTTATGTGGTGCCGGGGAGGGGCAGGTGATTTTAACCCCCACCACGGCTCCACCGCTGTGCTGCCAGCCTGCGATCACCTCCTACCGTTCTCCTTCTTCCCATCCTCACACTTACTTAATTATCGCTGCCAGCGAGGCAGGTGGCCCAAATTGGTCCCATAGGGAGCGGCGAGCTGCCTCTGGAGGCGCAACAGCCCCTGGCAGCTCGCCGCAATTATTAAGACGAGGCCCAAAAACCAAATTCTTGGGCCAACCACTTTGGGCACGTGCTGCTGATTCAACTATTAGAGGACCGGATGGTCACATGAGAGCAATCTGGAGGAAGTAACTGAATATAGAATGGAATCATCAGCAAACGAGTAGACGGGGTGGAGCAGGTCATTGATCTGAAGAAGGAGCAGCATTGGGGCTCATATAAAAGTTCTACTACACCATTAATGGGAAAGTGTCAATAGGTTTATAAATGAGAATATAGTTTAACAGGGAAGAAGGAAGACTATTTTCATCTGTGTAATGTCAACAAACTTACATTCTTCTACCTTGTAGAAAGTAGTTCTTGCTGCTGAAGACCCAGCATTTCTGCTCTCCTATCCAGAGTAACTCTCGTGATGTAGGTTACATCTACACAGACTCCGCTGGAAATCAGTGCTTGGGTCCAGCTGCCATAGGATGCACCCATTACCTAATTCAGAGTAGCTCTTTGGTGTAGAGGAGGGAAATGAAGTAGAGGATAAAAAAGATCTCCTGTAACAATGGTGCTCTTTGTTTTGCAGTTGTAATAACCTAGGAGGCAATTGCTTAATATAGAAAGATATATGAATCTCATTGTTATATGGGAGATTTTAATTTGGGGTTGTTAACATATGATTGACTACACAATTAATTGCATTGCTAAAGCAACATTCTGTATATCAACACATTTTGTTTGTTTCAAGATTCAGACTACAATGCAGCATAATCTTTATTTCCAATTACCAAAGACTGGGGATGGGTAGGAAGTGGCACAGAAATTAAACGTAAAAAAAGAAAGAACTTGCATTTCTATAGCGCCTTTCACAACCTTGGGACGTCCCAAAGCGCTTTACAGCCAATGAGGTACTTTTTGAGGTGCAGTTACTGTTGTAATAGAAACGCGGCAGCCAATTTGCGCACAGCAAGCTCCTACAAACAGCAATGAGATAATGACCAGATCATTTGTTTTAGTGATGTTGGTTGTAAGTTATATGTTTCAGATTTGAGCCATATGTTTCTGGATTTACCTTCAGGTTTCAGTTACGCTTCGCTTTTTGGGAGTTTGAAATATTGCTGTGTACTATAAAACACAAAACAGAATGTACTGAACAGTGCTGATAGTGAAACACAAAGCAACTGAGTGACCATCACGGGGCACTGTGTTAAAGGGGAACAGAAGTAACTCTTGGCCCTTCAGAGTCCTTAGTTTTTAATTTTCAAAGTTGGTTATTACTCGCCCATTTTTTGCTCCCTAATGATTCCGTTTAGCAATCACCCCCACCCCCCCTCACCCCCTAACTCATTGCATGTGTGTGAAATCTGAGGATCAGTACATTATAAAGGGCCTGAGTCCAAGCCTGGAACTTGCAGTACTTTTTGTTTTGAATCCATAAGGTTTCAAAGGGGATCTAGTAAATATCTGTTAATCAGTTTCATTTTAACTTTCCTTTTTTAGGGTAACCCCAAGGGATTAAGGTACATCACAAATTGATCTTGAAAAGAGTCACGTTAAAGGAGCTTTTTAATAGACAGGGAGTGATTGTAAATTAATCACGTTCCTGATATAGGTTGGTTGTATAGCACAGGTTCTTCTAGCCTGCGGGACCCTTTCGCCTAATTGTATTTCACCATAATCTAGCCTGATACTTCAGTGTAGTATTGAGATAGTGCTACATTGTCTTTCAGATGAGACCCCACCTGCTTCTTCAGGTGGATATAAAGTATTCTATGGCACTATTTGAAAAAAAATGAGAAGTCGCACAACACCAGGTTATAGTCCAACAGTTTTATTTAAAATTACGAGCTTTCGGAGCTGCTGCTCCTTCGTCAGGTAGAGGTACAGTGAGGGAATCTAATACACAGTATATATACACAGAGAGCGACTTGTCTGCAGAGATACAATCCGTCAGGAAGGCACTACATCAAAGACACATCAGAGCACAGCCAAGACAATGAGGTGGGTCACAGGGAGTCCAACGTGTCAAATGCTGCCGTCTGCAGTTGAGCTCCTAACTTTTTTTTTGGTTGTTTTTTTTTGTGTTTTTTAAAACTGGAAAGACAGACAACGATGTCGCGTCACGTTCTGTAGCGTGACATGAACCCGAGATCCCTATTGAGGCCGTCCTCATGGGTGCAGAACTTGGCTATCAGTTTCTGCTCGATGATTTTGCGTTGTCGTGTGTCTCGAAGGCCGCCTTGGAGAACGCTAACCCGCAGATCCGAGGCTGAATGTCCTTGACTGCTGAAGTGTTCCCCGACTGGGAGGTAACAATCCTGCCTGGCGATTGTTGCGCGGTGTCCGTTCATACGTTGTCTCAGTGTCTGCATGATCTCGCCGATGTTCCATGCTCGGCGAGACCATGCAGACACTGAGACAACGTATGAACGGACACCGCGCAACAATCGCCAGGCAGGATTGTTACCTCCCAGTCGGGGAACACTTCAGCAGTCAAGGACATTCAGCCTCGGATCTGCGGGTTAGCGTTCTCCAAGGCGGCCTTCGAGACACACGACAACGCAAAATCATCGAGCAGAAACTGATAGCCAAGTTCCGCACCCATGAGGACGGCCTCAACAGGGATCTCGGGTTCATGTCACGCTACAGAACGTGACGCGACATCGTTGTCTGTCTTTCCAGTTTTAAAAAAAAACACAAAAAAACCAACCAAAAAAAAAGTTAGGAGCTCAACTGCAGACGGCAGCATTTGACACGTTGGACCCCCTGTGACCCACCTCATTGTCTTGGCTGTGCTCTGATGTGTCTTTGATGTAGTGCCTTCCTGACGGATTGTATCTCTGCAGACAAGTCGCTCTCTGTGTATATATACTGTAATGAGAAGTCGCACAACACCAGGTTATAGTCCAACAGATTTATTTAATTTTACAAGCTTTCGGAGCAGTTCGCTCCTTCGTCAGGTAAGTTTAGCAGTGAGAGAATCTCCCAGAATTCACAATTTAAACACAGACAAAATATATTCTGTCTGTGTTTAAATTGTGAATTCTGGGAGATTCTCTCACTGCTAAACTTACCTGACGAAGGAGCGAACTGCTCCGAAAGCTTGTAAAATTAAATAAATCTGTTGGACTATAACCTGGTGTTGTGCGACTTCTCATTTTTGTCCACCCCAGTCCAACGCCGGCATCTCCGCATCATGATATATATACTGTGTATTAGATTCCCTCACTGTACCTCTACCTGACGAAGGAGCAGCAGCTCCGAAAGCTCGTAATTTTAAATAAAACTGTTGGACTATAACCTGGTGTTGTGCGACTTCTCATTTTTGTCCACCCCAGTCCAACACCGGCATCTCCGCATCATGACCACTATTTGAAAAAGAGTAGGGGAATTTTCTTCATATCCTGGCCAACATTTATCTTTCAAACTACACCGCAAAACAGATTAATTGGCTCAGTGGCAGGAAGCAAAGGGTAATGGTCGACGGGTGTTTTTGTGACTGGAAGGATGTTTCCAGTGGGGTTCCGCAGGACTCAGTATTAAGTCCCTTGCTTTTCATGGTATTTTTCATGGTGCTTTAGACTTAAATGTAGGGGGCATGATTAAGAATTTGCAGCTGACACAAAAATTGACCGTGTGGTTGATAGTGAGGATGAAAGCTGTAGATTGTAGGAAGATATCAATGGACTGGTCAGGTGGGCAGAACAGTGGCAAATGGAATTCAATCCAGAGAGGTGTGAGATAATGCATTTGGGGAGGGCAAACAAGGCAAGGGAATACACAATAAATGGTTGGATACTGAGGAGTGTAGAGGAACAGAGAGACTTTGGAGTGCATGTCCACAGATCCCTGAAGGTAGCAGGACAGGTAGATAAGGCGGTTAAGAATGCATTCGGGATACTTTCCTTTATTAGCTGAGGCATAGACTATAAGAGCAGGGAGGTTATGCTTGAACTGTATAAAACACTGATGCGGAGATGCCGGTGTTGGACTGGGGTGGACAAAAGTGAGAAGTCATACAACACCAGGTTATAGTCCAACAGTTTTATTTGAAATCACAAGCTTTCGGAGCTGCTGCCCCTTCGTCAGGTGAAGTGAAGGAATACGAATCGGCAAAGCATATATAGACAGAGAACAATGCCTGTGCAGAGTACAATGTCAGACGACTACAGTTAATCTTTCTGACTGCTATAAAACACTAGTTAGGCCACAGCTAGAGTACTGCATACAGTTCTGGTCACCACATTACAGGATGGATGTGATTGCACTAGAGAGGGTGCAGAGGAGATTTACGAGGATGTTGCCAGGACTGGAGAATTTTAGCCACGAGGAAAGATTGGATAGGCTGGAGTTGTTTTCTTTAGAACAGAGGAGGATATGGGGAGATTTAAGTGAGATGTATAAAATTATGAGGGGCCTAGATAGAGTGGATAGGAAGGTCCTATTTCCCTTAACAAAGAGGTCAATTAACCAGGGGGGCATAGATTTAAAGTAATTGGTGGAAGGTTTAGAGGGGAGTTGAGAAAACTTTTCACCCAGAGGGTGGTGGGGGTCTGGAACTCTGCCTGAAAGGGTGGTAGAGGCAGAAACTCTCACCGCATTTAAAAAGTGCTTGGATATGCATTTGAAATGTCGTAACCTACTGGCTACTGACCAAGAGCTGGAAAGTGGGATTAGGCTGGATAGCTCTTTTTCGGCTGGCACAGACACGATGGGCTGAATGGCCTCCTGTGTGGTAAATTTCTGTGATTATCTCATTGCTGTTTGTTGCACCTGGCTGCAAATTGACTGCAGTGTCTACAAAACAATAGTGACGGCACATTGAAAATGCTTGTTTGGCTTCAAGTGCTTTGAAAGACACTATGGGCTGTAATTTGCGACCCCCCCAAGGGTGCGTACGAGGTGTGTACGCGCCCGTAGGGGCCGCGCAAGTTCCGGGTTTAGGCATGCGAAGCGCACGCATGAAAACCCGGAACTTGCGATCTGTCAAGAATTCTCCGCATCCCCGGGAGAAGGGCCGCTGCGGGCGGAGAGTTGGGCTATTTGCCCAACTTCTGCCCAGCGAATGCCCGTGAAATTCTTACGCCTGGTAAAAGCAGGCGTAAGGCCTGCTTTTACCAGCATAAGAGTTTTAAAAAATAGAAAAATAAAATGTTATCACTCATTTATACTTTAAAAACCCTATCCAATAAGGTAAGTTTATTTTTAGCTCTGTTGAAACATCAATGTATTTTTCAAATAATTAAATTTTTCATTAAAATATTTAAGTAAATGGCATTTTAATTCATTTTAAATATGTAATTAAAAAATGTTTTTATTTCATGTGTTTGTGTATTTTCTAAGTGATCCCCATTCGTACTTGGCGGGGGGGGGATTCCGTTTGTATGGAACTCCCATAAGTATGAATGGGGATTCCCTTTTATTGGTTGGGCCGGCCCACGTGATCCCAGGGGGGCTTGCGAACCGCCTGCGCCCCTGGGATACGCGGGCCTCTACCCGCGCGTACCCGGAGAGGCCCAGGAGTGCGAGTCTCCGTACCTCCCGGACCACCAGGTAAATTCGTAGATTTTTTACACGTCGGAGGCATCCGCCCGCGTGAAGCCTCCAACCGCAAATTTTGGGCCATCATAAATGCAAGTCTTTCTTTCACCTCTGACTTGCATGTTAAAATGAGCAAGGCATCAAGGTCAAACTCTCCGATGGAATAAACACTTTATCCACTGATCCCATGCAGCTATCAATTCCTTAATACTGGAATGCTGACCTAATCAGAGGATGTGTCGCTTTCAGAGTCTAATGGTGTGGGAGCAGATTGAATCTGTGCAGATAGGTTGCTGATGCATCCTGGGATTAATGACAGGTTAATTCAGGGTCATCTCTCATTTCTCATGGTTGTCAGTGTTTAAGCAATTGATAAGATTTTCAAATCAGTCTGAATTCACATTGTCATTTTTAGTGCTTGTTAGTAATCGTGAGCAGAACACTTTCCACTTTCAGCATCCAGTAGGCATGAAGCACTGCCAGATCAGATAGCGTTTCGGTTAGATGGAGAGTGTAGCTTCTTCCTCCGTCCCTACAATGTGCCATGCCCCAATCTCAGAAAAGCAGCTCTGACACTGTCCTGAGTGCTAGTATCGGTGTTGACAAGCATTTGGATTGGCTTCTCCTAATTGGGATGGTGGAATTTGACTTACTGGGCTCTTTAGTAGACTTAAGCATTGCAGTTTTTCCCCCGATTCGCTCACGTGCACAAGCCAGGTCATGCTGCCCCTCAGTTTGCTCACTTTGCTGCCCACTGACATATTTTTCATTTTTATATTTTTAACAGGGTGCCGTGCTTGTCCATTTGTTTGCAGAGCCAGCCTGTGTTATTGGCCAAGACAACTCGCATTGTGGCCCACCGGGAATTGTTAGCTTCTCGAGTAACTAGAAGGTGTTTCTCAGCTAGTCAAGAAACTGAATCAAAATCTGTTGCATCCCAGGACACTGTGTCCATCAGTGACAGCTGTGTTAAGGTAAAGCGAGTAAGATGGTGAGGTTTACTTGAGCCTGTTCGGTTGTTACCATTGTTAGTATATTCCACACTTTCTATGTCATTTGTAACTAACAGGAGATGTAGGGGGTACCAATAAGGAGTTCCTAACTATGATGTTTGCTAAATTAGTGGGGGAAATCAGATTTTAGACCAACATCTCTCTCCTAACCAGTGTAACGTTTCATGCTTGTAGCATCTCTGCATGAGTTTACCAATTAGTACAGAATTATGAGCAGCTTTGTGCTGTGTCTTATGTTTGGTTGAGACCCCTCCCAAACTCATTAACCTTCATGGGGAAAGAGGAGGAGGTGGCTTTCTTTTCATCAGTCTGCGGTGGATTCTAGCCCTGGTTCCAGGCAGTGATCTAACCCGCAGCACAAGCAATTTCCCACACTGTGATGTGATATAATCCGTAGTCAATTAGCAAGAAATTTCATGGCCTGGAGATGTTCTAACCAGCTCACTGTATTCATAGCAACTTTTATGAAGCTTATAAATAAATTGTAACATTTTTAAGTCCATTTAAATATATCTGTGTTACAGCGCCTACAGAAGATTTTGGAAAAGGATGAGTTCCTGAGGGTACAAGTTGAAGGAGGTGGCTGCTCAGGATTCCAGTACAAATTCATCATGGATAAAACAATAGAACCTGATGACAGGTAAAAAAACATTATCTGAATGAGTTCTGTTCACTGGTGTTTCAGGCTTTTTTGCTCACTAGTAAAGTTCACCCAACATCACACGTGCAGGTGCAGCCTCCAGAATAGGCTTTGGCCTGCTAACACTACTCTGATCTGCTCACCTTTCTGATTTAGAAATCTGAGCTCACCTTTCTCATTTAGTAATAATCTTCCCTATGGGAGGCACTGCACAGATCCCAATGGAGGAACTGAGATGCTAGCTTATGGTCTGCCATTCTGTGGCGTGGTATGTGGATGCCACACTGCTAGTCTGGGAACTTAATTTTACTATCGATCGTTAACATTTTCCATTTGGAAAGTATGCTTCCTTAATGGTGAGGGACATTATTTTCAAAGTCACGTGATTGTGAAGCAGGTGATGGTTGTGCACTCAGGTTCTCCTGATCTCCCGAAGTAAGTTGAATATCAGTCATGCATAAAATATGTGATGGGATCCTGTCAGTCCTCATCTAAAGAAGACAGAAGGCATTAGAGGCAGCCAGTGTGATTTTTAGAATCAGTAAATAATTTCTCACAAACCCATTGGGATTCTTTTGAGAAAGGAACTACGTTTGTGTATGAGGACTATCCCTGGATATACCTTTAATTGGGATTTCACTAGGCATTTGGCAAAGCTCTGAATCTTAACCTTTTAAAGAAGGTTAAAGCTCATTGAGTTTAATAAGAGATTGCCATCCAGATTCAAAATCGGTTCAGTGTGCCAATTTCAATCCTTCATTACCAACATCAGACTCTTATCCTGAATATCTGAGAGCTCTTTCTCTCATCTTCCCATCTGCCCCCAGATTTTGAAACCTGGAACTGCCCCCACATTTATATTCAAATCACTATCTTGGTCCAGCCAGGGTGTGTGCTGCACCAGAATTGTGCACTATTGTTACAAACCAATACAAATAAACAAGATCTTTCGCTCCTGTCATGCTTCATAGTCTTGTGGTTAGCAGCAGGTAAAGCACACGTTACAAAAAGAGCTGCTTTCAATCGTAGTAAATTCAAAATGGGAGCTGCCAAACGCAATTCAGTTTACAGCATTGCGGTTTGGAGGAGTCCGGGACTCTCTCACTCAGCTTGATGCTACAGCGACTCTGTCTAAATGTTGCTTAATCTAAAAGGCACATTGCAGTGCAAGTGATGCACTCTGGGTTGTAGCACAGCTGTCCAATAAGAGAGCCTGAACTCCCAAAATTTACATGACGGACTACAGGAGAGCTCATGACTGTTAATTTAATTCCAGCATGAATTGAATAATTATAAATTAGTGTGGTATGAAATATCTTTAAAAATATATATATATATTAATTTTACACTCGGCATGTTAATTGTACGGTTGTCTTTACAAATTAGGGTCTTTGAACAGGATGGAGTTTGCATTGTCGTTGACTCTGACAGTCTGGTGTACCTGAAGGGAGGGACGGTGGATTACATTGAGGAACTGATCCGTAGCTCATTTCAAGTGATCCACAATCCACAGGCAGAGCATGGATGTTCCTGTGGGAGCTCCTTTTCCATCAAACTCTAAAGTGAGGCCCCTTGTGTAGCAGCTTGTGTTCCATTTTCCATTAAAAAATTGCTCACTGAAGCTGGTCTGGCTTGGCCTGGCCTGGAGAAGCCCCAGCCAAGCTTAAAACGAAATGTTGTGTCCTTGTAGCCTTGTTGAGGATTACAAAGAGAACAAATGTTAAGCGAACACTGGAGTTGCATTATTTATGCTTTGTAATGTGATACTGACAAATGTTTTGAAACAAAATGTGCTAGTAGTAGCACAAGTTGTACAAATGTTTTCTTTTCTTGATGTGATGGCCTTTTGACTCTTCAAAGTGAAATAATAATATGGGAGACAGCGAAGGAATTAAATCATTGAATCTAAAGTGCATCTCCCCGCACCCCAAGAAAGACTGGAAAAACTATATGCAGTATTTCTTATCTAAAGAGAAATATCTAGCACTGTGCCTATCCACTTCTTAGAGACCTGACGAGGGTGGAAGTTACCCACTGTCAAATTTGGGGTCCATCTCTAACTGCCATTCATCTGACCGTGCTTTGGCATCCTTCCCTGTTTGGCGGTCAAAACCAAGTAAAATGCTCAGTAACAGCCATGATTTATCTTTTTAATTAGGTTTAAGCACTGCGTTGGCATACCTTGGCTCCGATAGGCCACTCTGTTCTGTTGCTAATGTTGAGATAGGTGGCTGTATTGAAGAGTCACAGAGGCTTGGTAATTTTCAAACGTTTTAATTTGATTGGTCAGCTCTGATGTTTCACCGAGCCTCGTAGGCTTGCCCAGCTTGAGCTCGGCGTCAGCTTAGCATCGTACAGCACAGAAGGAGGCCATTCAGTCCACCCTGCCTGTGCCGGCTCTTTGGAAAAAGCAATCCAATTAGTCCCACTCCCCGGCTCTTTCCCCACAGCCCTGCAAATTTTTCCCCAAGTATTTATCCAATTCCCTTTTGAAAGTTACTATTGAATCTGCTTCCACCGCCCTTTCAGGTAGTGCATTCCAGATCATATCAAGTCACTGCGTAAAAAAACAATTCTCCTCATCTCCCCTCTGGTTCTTTTGTCAATTACCTTAAATCTGTGTCCTCTGGTTACCGACCCTCCTGCCAGTGGAAACAGTTTCTCCCTATCTACTCTATCAAAACCCTTCATAATTTTACTCTATCAAATCTCCCCAAAACCTTCTCTGCTCTAAGGAGAACAATCCCAGCTTCTCTAGTCTCCACTTGTGGACTAGAATCTGTTTAAGTCTCATGTGGCCATTTTCTTCCTGTCTTGAATTAGTGGCTCTAATCTGCATTCAGTCACGTGCACATAAGACAACTGGACTGAGGCAGAAGTTTATTTCACTAGGTCCCGAAGTTGATCATTGGTCCAGAGAGTCCCAGAAACATTTTTTCTGCTCTGTTCCTCCTCCTTTCCCTAATGCTGTCTGAGGTGGTCTCCCTAAATTTACATAGTGTAAAAAATAAATTGGTGTGAATACCATTATAAGTACCTTCACTATCGTTTTTATCATTTTTCTTTAAAGTTAATTTGCAACATAGAAAAAAAATCATGAGCTGACTTGTCCAGTGTGGCTGTGCCATTATCGGAAGTCTGCATGATGCTAGTCTGCACTGGAGAGAAGAACGTGAAGCTTGGATCGCTACCTTGACACCAGCAGTGTTCAGCACAAAGGGAGCGCGGTCTGTGTGAGACTTTATTTTTATTCGCTTTATCTGTGCCACTGTTGCCTATTCTCAGACAGGTAGGAGATTTGATTATAGTCTTCTACAGAGCAGCAACCTACTGTGTATAGAATCCTGAGCTCACACCAACACGTCCTGGCACTGGGCTGGCTTATATGAGATTTAATTAAAATAATTTCTGGGATAAGAAAGATGGTGAAGATCGTCTTATTTATATTTATAGGTCTCAATTTTATGAATTTAATTTCTGCCCTCTCTTTTTTGCTTTCCCTATCTCTTTTTTTTACTTCACAACATTTTAAAAGCTTTTTTGTGTTGCTGATTTTAAAGAGCCCCTTTTTCTCTCTGACTCCTCAGCTTTGCCTTATTTCATCCTTACCATGGCCCTTGTCCTTTTCTCAGAGCGCTGGCCAGGTTCTGTAGGTGGAACTGTGTAATCAGCTTACGGTCTTTCCTGTCACTACAGTGTCCCCTAGTGGCACACAATACAACAACAATTTGCATTTATATAACGCCTTTAACGTAGTAAAACATCCCAAGGTGCTTCAGAGGAGCGTTTTCAAACAAAATTCGACACCGAGCCACATGAGATATATTAGGACAGATGACCAAAAGCTTGGTCAAAGAGGTAGGTTTTAAGGAGCGTCTTAAAGGACCAAATACAGGAAACTCTTTATTAACCGGCACCGACGGGACCGGCGTGGTGCCGGTTAATCAAAAAGTCCGGATAACGGAGAGTTATATCTCCCAACGTACGAGAGCCCCGTACACACTGACATGCGCCTGCATTCGGAGCTCCGTCTCCCCGGGGACCGCCAGCTGATCATCTGTCGTGTCCGCTGTCTACCCGGGCTGCACATTCCCCTCCCAATCTACATGCTCCGATACAAGGCAAATGCCTCGGGGTTTTTTTTAAAGTTATTTTTAAAGGAGAGATGAAGGAAAACCCCGGTTACCTACTCAAGAATTTTGCCGGTTAAGAGAGATTTCCGGTTATTTGGGTGCCGGTTAAAAGAGAGTTTCCTGTACCATGTAACCCTCAATGAATAACTTATTCTCCCTGAAAATGGCTTCTACGGTTAGAACTAAAACATCACTGAGGGGGGGGGGGAAAAATTGTACCCCTGAAGTGTTTAATGTTACAGTGGCAGTGACACTCGGGGATCTGATATCAAGTGGTATCTATACAATGTCACAACTAGAATATCTTGCAAATTCAGGAAGGCTGTACATATTTCAGCATAGCAGAAAATTGGAACACCCTGGTCATTGCTACTTAAAAACAAAAAAGACGTAATCAAATTTAAAAACTTAAATGATGCAAGATCATTTTAAATTTATTTATGGTAAGTTTCATAGCAAACTACGTCAAAGCACTCTTGCCTTCTGACACAGTATGTTGGTGTGAGCGTTATAAAGGGACATCAGAGACTTATTTTTGGCTTCAATGAAAAGGAGAATCTGGCGGGATGTATAACGGGCAGCCGATCGGATATCGTCCGTTTCAAGCCCTCACCCATGTTGAAAGATATGGCAAATGCCTTAGGAACATAAGAGCAGAAGTAGTCCATTCGGCCCCTCGAGCCTGCTCCGTCATTCAATAAGATCATGGCTGATCTTCTACCTCAGCTCCACCTTCCTGCACAATCCCCATATCCCTTGGTTGCCTAATATCCAAAAATCTATCGATCTCTGCCTCAAATATACTAAATGACTGAGCATCCACAGCCCTCTGGAGTAGAGAATTCCAAAGATTCACCACCCTCTGAGTGAAGAAATTTCTCCTTATCTCGGTTCTAAATGGCCGACTCCTTTATTCTGAGACTGTGACCCCTGGTTCCCCAGCCAGGGTAAACATCCACCCTATCAAGCCTATTAAGAATTTTATACATTTCAATGAGATCACCTCTCCTTCTAAACTCTAAGGAATATAGGCCTAGTCTACTCAATCTCTCCTCATAGGACAATGCCCCATCCCAGGAATCTGTCTAGTGAACCTTAGTTGCACTCCCTCTAAGGCAAGTATACCCTAGGTAAGGAGACCAAAACTGTACACAGTACACCAGGTGTGGTCTCACGAAGACCCTATATAATTGCAGTAAGACTTCGTTACTCTTATACCCCAATCCTTTTGTAATGAAGGCTAACATACCATTTGCTTTCCTAATTGCTTGCTCTACCTGCATGTTAATATTCTGTAATTTGTGTAGACGGACTCCCACGTCCCTCTCAAATATCAACATTTCCCAATCACCATTTAAAAAATATTCTGCTTTTCTATTTTTCTGACCAAAGTGGATAACTTCACACTTCTCCACATTATATTCCATCTGCTATGTTCTTGCCCACTCACTTAACCTCTTTATATCCCTTTGCGGACTCTTTGCGTCCTCCTCACAACTTACTTTCCCACCTAGCATTGTATCGTCAGCAAACTTGGATACGTTGCACTTGGTCCCTTCATCTAAGTCATTAACATAGATTGTAAATAGCTGAGGCCCAAGCACTGATCCTTGCGACACCCCACTAGTTACAGCCTGTCAATCTGAAAATGACCTGTTTATCCCTACTCTGTTTTCTATCTGTTAACCAATCCTTTATCCATGCTAATACATTACCCCCAATCCCATGTGCCCGTATCTTGCTTAACATTTTATGTGGCACCTTATCGAATGCCTTTTGGAACTCCAAATACACTACATCCACTGGTTCCCCCTTATCTACCCTGCTAGTTACAACCTCAAGACTCTTTAACAGATTTGTCAAACACAATTTCCCTTTCATAAATCTGTGTTGACGCTGCCCAATCATACTGTGATTTTCTAAGTGCCCTTATACCATGTCCCTAATAATAGATTCTAGCATTTTCCCTACTACTGATGTCAGGCTAACTGGTCTATAGTTCCCTGTTTTCTCTCTTCCCTCCTTTCTTGAATAGCGGGTTTACATTTGCAACCTTCCAATCCGCAGGGGCCGTTCTAGAATCTAGGGAATTCTAGAAGATCAAAACCAATGCAACCACTATCACTGTAGCCACCTCTTTTAAAACCCTAGGATGTAGGCCATCAGGTCCAGGGGATTTGTCGGCTTTTAATCCCATTAATTTCTCCAGTAATATTTCTTTACTAATAATTATCTCTTTAAGTTCCTCATTCTCACGAGGCCCTTGGTTGCCCACTATTTCCAGAATATTTTTTGTGTCTTCCGTGAAGACAGATGCAAAGTATTTGTTTAATGTCTCTGCCATTTCCTTATTTCCTATTATAATTTCTCCTGTCTCTGCCTGTAAGGGACCCACGTTTACTTTCGCTAATCTCTTTTACATACCTATAGAAGCTTCCACATTCTGTTTTTATGTCTCTCACTACGATTGAGGTTAAGAGGGGAGGTACGGGAAGGAAAAACAGAAGAAAGAATATGCTTTGGCGCAGATGATAAGCTGGAAAATAAAAGTCCAATACAGGGAAAAGTGCTCAGTGTTCATTTTTTCGACTTCTTGCTAGGTTTATAAGGTAACTTGCTACTGGGTAGCTGACGAGTGGAATTTTCCATCCCTGCCATGACCTGTTGTACTCTATCTGTAGGTGCATTCAGTCATTCAGACATGTTGAAAACCAGCCTGTTATTCCCTCAACAACATGTAGTGTTTCAGAAGGAGAGCCTTTGTTCTAGTAAAATAATGTGTCAACATGCTGGGGAGTTGGGATTGGCCTCTTCTTTTGAGTTAGAAGCAGAAAAAAAGCACTCCAACAGACTTAAACATTTGTGCTTTTTATTTATGTTCCAAAGAAAAAGGTGAGACGAGCTGCTTTTTTGCACTCATCACTACAGTGGCTGTCATTATAGCATGCGGTAAAATTGTAAATACTTATTGTATGCAATAATAAAGACTCTTTGTTTGCACACGTCATACTTTTCTTTAATGCATTCTGGAGTACTGTAAGCAGATTCTGGCGAAACTGGCTTCCACACCTTTATCTTAACAAGACATTATAAAATATAGCAGAACATATATATATATTAAAATTATGAAATCGAGAGACACTAACTGTGCTCATGCATGCGTTTCATTAGGTGTCAGCCTTGGCTCAGCAGCAGCACTCACGCTTCTTAGTCAGAAGGTTGTACGATCAAGCCCCACTCCAGAGACTTGAGCGCATAATCTAGGCTGACACTTCAGTGTAGTAACGTGGGAGTATTACACTGTCAGTAGTGTCATCACAGATAAGACAGTGAGCCAGAACTTACTGTAGCCGGCATGCTGTTCATTAGACTTGCCCTTGCCTGTTTAATTTCCATGAGCTTTTGCATGGCAAGTTGCTGTAAGTGGGAGATCGAAAGGGCGCGGCACCCTTTACCGGGCATCTGGGACCTGTGTGAACAGGGCAAGCAATTGTGTATCTCCTGAACCAATCAGGTTGAAGAATTGTTAATGAACAGCGCAGAGTCTGAACGAGGAAGTGTAAGTTAGAATAATTAATTCAATGTCAAATCAGGTACAGAAAGCGAAATAGAGAGGGAAAGAAAGATTGGATTAAGAGTGGAAAAAAAAGACAGAAAAAGTAAAAATAAATAATCATTTTATCTAAAAATCTTAAACAACTAAAAGATTAAGGATTGAGATTCCACACGTGTAATAGTTAATTTTCAGTGGCAGAGGGGTTGTTTGGCAGTAATTAAGACTTATCACGCCATTTAAAAGGGTACTTCGCCTTAAATGGACAAGCCCTAACTTTCTGCGGCGAGTTTAGTTCGTATCTGCCATCCAAGTACAGGAACTTCATGCTGTTCAATACATTTGAATGGTGAGTGAGACGGCGAGATGATGCTCTCGGAAAGCTAACGGTGGAGCGGCGCATCTCGGACAGCAACTTCCGGATTTTCGCTTTTAATCATGCATCTGGACTCACCTGAAGTTGCTGTGATTTGCGCATAAATAACAGTGAGCGCCTTTAGCCTCACCGTTATTTTTACAGTAAATTCTGGCCCATTATATCAAGGCCCTAACTGTCTGCTCAGGTGGTCCTTAAAGATCTCTATTCAAAGAAGAGCAGGGGAGTTACAGATTGGCTGCCGCGTTTGCCTACATTACAAAGAAAAGAAAGAAAGACTTACATTTCTATAGCGCCTTTCACGACCACCAGACGTCTCAAAGCGCTTTACAGCCAATGAAGTACTTTTGGAGTGTAGTCACTGTTGTAATGTGGGAAACATGGCAGCCAATTTGCGCACAGCAAGCTCCCACAAACAGCAATGTGCTAATGACCAGATAATCTGTTTTTGTTCTGTTGATTTGAGGGATAAATATTGGTCAGGACACCGGGGATAACTCCCTTGCTCTTCTTCGAAATAGTGCCGTGGGATCTTTTACGTCCACCTGAGAGAGCAGATGGGGCCTCGGTTTAACGTCTCATCCGCAAGACGGCACCTCCGACAGTGCAGGGCTCCCTCAGCACTGCACTGGAGTGTCAGCCTAGATTTATGTGCTCAAGTCCCTGGAGTGGGACTTGAACCCACAACCTTCTGATTCAGAGGTGAGAGTGCTACCAACTGAGCCACAGCTGACACATTTGAAAAAAAGTACTTCGCCTGTGGAACACTTTGGAATGTCCTGGGGACATCCCACTGACTAGTCAAGCCTGACGTAGCTATGCTCACCGAATCATATCCATCAGCTAACGTCCCAGACTCCTCTATTACCATCCCTGTCCCACAGGCGGGACAGACCCACCAGAGGTGCTGGCACAGTGGTACACAGTTGGGAGGAAGTGGCCCTGGGAGTCCTCAACATTGACTCCGGACCCCATGAAGTCTCATAGCATCAGGTCAAAAATGACTTAGGAAGCCTGCTGATTACCACCTACCGCCCTCCCTCCGCTGACTGAATACCAGAAGCAAGGATAAAGTGTGTACTCTGAGTGGGGGACTTGAATATCATTACCAAGATTGGCTCGGTAGCACCACTGCTGGCCGAGTCCTGAAGGACATAGCTGCTAGACTGGGCTTGTGGCAGGTGGTGAGAGAACAAACACAAGGGAAAAACCTACTTGATCTCATCCTCACTAATGTACCTGCCGCAGATGAATCTGTTCAGGATAGTAATAACAACAGAAAACGCTGGAAAAACTCAGCAGGCCAGGCAGCATCCGTGGAGAGAGAAAGAGAGTTAACGTTTCAGGTCGATGACCTTTCATCAGAACTGGGAAGAGCCGGAAATCAAATAGATTTAAGGCCAGGGTAAAGCTGGGAAAAGGGGGAGGGGATAAAGGAACAAAGGGGGAGATGAAGAGACATTAAGAGACATTAAGAGATATGCAAGGCTAGAGGTGGTGTTAATGTGACAGATTAAGGCTGAATGAAGTGTGAAATCCACTGGCAGAATGAAGGACAGCTGCCAGCTTCTAGGAGGAAAAAAAAAAGGTGGGGGGGACAAATAAAAGGGTGGATAAAATAAAATATAAATGTGATTGGAGCTGAGGTTATGATCTAAAATTGTTGAACTCGATATTGAGTCCAGAGGGACTTCCCAGTTCTGATGAAAGGTCATCGACCTGAAACGTTAACTCTCTTTCTCTCTCCACGGATGCTGCCTGGCCTGCTGAGTTTTTCCAGCGTTTTCTGTTGTTATTTCGGATTTCCAGCATCCGCAGTATTTTGCTATCGTATCTGTTCAGGATAGTATTGGTTTGAGTGACCAGGCATTGTCCTTGTGGTGACAAAGCCCCGTCTTCACACTGAGGACACCCCCCATCGTATTGTGTGGCACTACCACCGTGCTCAATGGGATAGATTCAGAACAGATCTAGCAGCTCAAAACTGGCCACCCATGAGGTGCTATGGACCATCAGCAGCAGCAGAATCTGTAAGCTCATGGCCTGGCATATCCCTCACTCTACCAATACCATCAAGCCAGGTGACCAACCCTGGTTCAATGAAGAAGGTAGAAGAGCTTGAAGGAACAGCACCAGACATACCTGAAAATGATGTGCCAACCTGCTAAAAAGTGGAATCAGAAATGCATGCCATAGATAGAGCTAAGCAATCCCACAACCAAGGGATCAGATCAAAGCTCTGCAGGTCGGGGCCCAGGAGTGAGGACGGGACCCAGGAGCAAGGTCAAGGCCCAGGAGCTAGGACGAGGCCCAGGGGCGAGGTTGAGGCCCAGGGGCGAGGTCGAGGCCCAGGAGCGAGGACGGGACCCAGGAGCGAGGACGGGGCCCAGGAGCGAGGACGAGGCCCAGGGGCGAGGTCGAGGCCCGGGGGTGAGGACGGGGCCCAGGAGCGAGGACGGGGCCCAGGAGCGAGGACGGGACCCAGCGGCGAGGTCGAGGCCCAGGAGTGGCACAGCGTGGACCAGCAGCTGGGTCGGTAGGACCACACTGCAGCCTATGAAACCCAGGCAGAGAGGACCTGCGGGAAGGAGGACAGTAGGAGTATGTTTGTGTGTGTGTGCTAGGCAGATGTTGCAGAGCCTGGTCTCCAATTGTCTTGGATCTCTTTGCCATTGTCAAGCCCATGTGGTAGCTGGTGTGCAACGGCTACCCCACGTTAAAAGAATTCACGCACAGGCATCTTCCACCCTTTAAAATGAAGTTCGGGACCTGGAACGTCAGGACCCTCATGGACAACCCCAACAGCGACAGACCAGAACGCCGTACTGCTATCATTGCCTGGGAGCTCAGACGTTTCGACAAAAACATCATCGCCCTAAGCGAGACCCGACGGGCAGGGGAAGGCCAGCTCAAGGAGCAAGGAGCAAGGCGCTGGTTACACCTTCTGGAAAGGCAAACCTGAAGAAGAATGCTGCCTCCATGGGGAAGGCTTCGCCATAAAAAATGAGCTAGTTGAACGTCTCAGAGACTCCCCTTGTGGAATAAACAAATGCCTCATGACTCTACGGCTCACCCTAGCCCGGAACCAGTGCGCTACGGTCATCAGTGCGAACGCCCCAACACTG
Source organism: Squalus acanthias (assembly GCA_030390025.1). NCBI lineage: Eukaryota > Metazoa > Chordata > Chondrichthyes > Squaliformes > Squalidae > Squalus > Squalus acanthias. The sequence continues at coordinate 16,928,641 of CM059425.1, read as the reverse complement.
GAAGCCACAGACGAGACCAAAGAGGAATTCTACTCCAGCCTCGAACAATCCCTGTCCCGAGTCCCAGCGGGCGACAAGCTGATCCTCCTTGGCGACTTTAACGCCAGAGTTGGAAAGGACACAGATCTCTGGGGAGGTGTGATCGGCAGAGAGGGGGATAGGGAAAGCCAACTCCAACAGTACTCTCGTCCTGACGAAATGCTTAGAACATGACCTTGTCATAACCAACACCTTGTTCTGTCAGAGATACAAGTACAAGGCTTCATGGCAACACCCTCGCTCCAAGCACTGGCATCTGCTGGACTACGTCATCGTCCAAGCGAGGGACTACAAGGACGTCCGCATCACCCACGCCATGACAGGAGCTGACGACTGCTGGACAGACCACCGCCTAATCCGCTCTGTCATCTCCATCAACGTAGCCCCAAAACAGCAGCGGCAACAGAAGCAATGCCGCAGGAAAATCAACGCTGGAGCACTCAAAGACCCTGCTAAGAAAGCCCTATTTGGCCTGCGATTCACAACCAACCTGATGACTCCCAGTGATTCAGAGATACAGAGTGTCCACAGTGCCTGCTCTGCACTGAAGGCCTCCATAACTAGCACCTATGAAGAGACGCTCGGTCACCCGACCAGGAAACACCAAGACTGGTTCGATGAGAATGACCAGGAGATCCAGGAGCTAATAAGCTGCAAGCGCAAGGCATTCCTGATCTGGAAACAGCAACACAACTCGAGAGCAAGAAAGCAGCTCTATAGACGCCTGAAGGCCGAGGTCCAACAAAAAACTCGCGACCTAAAGAACAGATGGTGGGTGAAGAAAGCGCTGGAGATCCATCAGCTAGCCGACAACCACGACGTGCGTGGATTCTTCAGCGCAGTCAAGACCACCTACGGCTCAAGCACACAAGGTCATACCCCACTGCGGGCCAAGAACGGAGAGGTACTCATCAAGGACAGAGAGGCAGTCAGTGCCCGCTGGAAGGAGCACTTTGAAGATCTCCTTAACCGAGACTCTGTCTTCGACATGAGTGTCCTCAACTCCATCCCGCACCATGCTACCCGCCACCACCTCAGCACAACCCCAGCCTGGCATGAGGTTGAAAAGGCCATCCGACAACTGAAGAACAACAAGGCCTCAGGAGCAGATGGAATCCCCGCCAAGGCGCTAAAACATGGCGGAGAAGCACTATTGGCGTGAATACATGAACTAATTTCTCTTATCTGGAATGAGGAGAGCATGTCAGGGGATCTCAGAGATGCCGTAATCGTGACCATCTTCAAGAAAGGTGACAAGTCCAATTGCGGTAATTACAGAGGAGTCTCCCTGCTGTCTGCCACAGGGAAAGTCATCGCAAGAATCCTCCTCAATCACCTTCTCCCAGTGGCTGAAGAGCTCCTCCCAGAGTCGCAATGCGGATTCCGCCCACTAAGGGGCACAATGGACATGATCTTCACCGCGCGTCAACTGCAAGAGAAATGCAGGGAACAGCACCAACCGCTGTACATGGCCTTCTTTGACCTCACAAAGGCCTTCGACACCGTCAACCGTGAGGGATTTTGGAGTGACCTCCTCAAATTCGGCTGCCCCCAAAAGTTTGTCACCATACTCCGCCTGCTTCACGACGACATGCAAGCCGTGATCCTGACCAACGGATCCACCACAGACCCAATTCACGTACGAACCGGGGTCAAGCAAGGCTGTGTCATCGCACCAATGCTCTTCTTGATCTTCCTGGCTGCAATGCTCCATCTCACCCTCAGTAAGCTCCCCGCTGGAGTGGAGCTAATCTACAGAACAAACGGGAAACTGTTCAACCTCCGTCACCTCCAGTCCAGATCCAAGGTCGTCCCATCCTCTGTCATCGAATTACAGTATGCAGACGATGCTTGCGTCTGCGCACACGCTGAGGTCGAACTCCAAACCATCATCAACACCTTCACCGAAGCGTACGAGAGCATGGGCCTTACACTAAACATCTGTAAGACAAAGGTCCTCTACCAACCTGCCCCCGCCACACAGTACTGCTCCCCGATTATCAATATCAATGACGAGGCCTTGGACAACCTGGACCACTTTCCATACCTCGGGAGCCTACTGTCAACAAGGGCAGACGTCGGTGACGAAGTCCAACACCGCCTTCATTGTGCCAATGCAGCCTTCGGTCGCCTGAGGAAGAGAGTGTTTGAAGACCAGCACCAAGCTCATGGTCTACAGAGCAGTAGTGATACCCGCCCTCCTGTATTTTTCAGAGACATGGACCATGTACAGCAGGCACCTCAAAGCACTGGAGAGGTACCACCAACGCTGCCTCCACAAGATCCTGCAAATCCATTGGCAGGATAGGCGCACCAATGTCAGTGTTCTCGCTCAGGCCTACATCCCCAGCATCGAAGCTTTGACCATGCTCGATCAGCTCCGATGGACGGGCCACATCGTCCGCATGCCCGATACGAGACTCCCAAAACAAGTGTTCTACTCGGAGCTCCGACATGGCAAGAGAGCCCCAGGTGGGCAGAGAAAACGCTTCAAGGACACCCTCAAAGCCTCCTTGAAAAAGTGCAACATCCCCACCGACACCTGGGAATCCCTGGCCCAAGACCGCACAAAGTGGAGGAGAAGCATCCGGGAAGGTGCCGAACACCTGGAGTTTCTTCGCCGGGAGCAAGCGGAAGCCAAGCGCAAACAGCGGAAGGAGTACACGTCAACCCAAGCACCCCACCCACCTGCCCCTTCAACCACCATCTGCCCCACCTGTGACAGAGACTGTAGGTCCCACATTGGACTCATCAGTCACCTGAGAACTAATTTTTAGTGTGGAAGCATGTCATCCTTGGTTCCGAGGGACTGCCTAAGAAGAAGTAATGTGAGGAGGAGGCGCCATGAACATCCCCATTCTCAATGAGGGTGGAGCTCAGCACGTGAGTGCAAAAGACAAGGCTGAAGCATTCGCAACCATCTTCAGCCAGAAGTGCCGAGTTGATGATCCATCTTGGCTTCCTCCTGAGGTCCCCACTATCACAAATGTCAGTCTTCAGCCAATTCGTTTCACTCCACGTGATATCAAGAAACAGCTGAGCACACTGGATATAGCAAAAGCTATGGCCCCTGACAACATCCCGGCTGTAGTGCTGACGACCTGTGCTCCAGAACTAGCCGCGCCTCTAGCCAAGCTGTTCCAGTACAGCTACAACACTGACATCTACCCGACAATGTGAAAAATTGCCCAAGGAAGTCCTGACCACAAAAAGCAGGACAAATCCAATCCGGCCAATTTTCAGCCTACTCTCAATCATCAGCAAAGTGATGGTAGATGTCGTCGACAGTGCTATCAAGCAGCACTTACTCATCAATAACCTGCTCACCGATGCTCGGTTTGGATTCCACCAGGACCACTCAGCTCCAGACCTCATTACAGCCTTAGTCCAAACATGGACATAAGAGCTGAATTCCAGAGAGCGACCGCCCTCAACATCAAGGCAGCATTTAAATGAGTGTGACACCAAGGAGCCTTAGTAAAACTGAAGTCATTGGGGATCAGGGGGAAAACTCTCCACTGGCTGGAGTTATACCTAGCACAAATGAAGATGGTTGTGGTTGTTGGAGGCCAATCATCTCAGCCTCAGGATATCGCTGCAGGTGTTCCTCAGGGCAGTGTCCTAGGCCCAACCATCTTCAGCTGCTTCATGAATGACCTACCCTCCATCATAAGGTCAGAAGTGGGGATGTTCACTTTGATTGCAGAGTGTACAGTTCCATTCACAATTCCTCAGATAATGAAGCAGTTCCTGCCCGCATGCAGCAAGACGTGGACAACAATCGGGCTTGGGCTGATAAGTGGCAAGTAAAATTCACGCCACACAAATGCCGGGCAATGATAATCTCCAACAAGAGAGAGTCTAACCATCTTTCCTTGACATTCAATGGCATTACCATCACCGAATCCCCCACCATCAACATCTTGGGGGTCACCATTGACTAGAAACTTAACTGGATCAGCCACATAAATACTATGGCTACACGAGCAGGGCTGGGTATTCTGTGGCGAGTGACTCACCTCCTGACTCCCCAAAACCTTTCCACTACCTACAAGGCACAAGTCAAGAGTGTGATGGACTCCTCTCCACTTGCCTGGATGAGGGCAGCTCCAACAACACTCAAGAACCTCGACACCATCAAGGACAAATAAGTCCGATTCCATCCACCACCTTAAACATTCACTCCCTCCACCATGGCTGCAGTGTGCAGCATCTACAAGATGCACTGCAGCAACTCGCCAAGGCTTCTTCGGCAGCACCTCCCAAACCCGCGACCTCTACCACCTAGAAGGACAAGGACAGCAGGCACATGGGAACACCACCACCTCCAAGTTCCCCTCCAAGTCACACACCATCCTGACTTGGAAGTATATCGCCGTTCCTTCACTGGGTCAAAATCCTGGAACTCCTTCTCTAACAGCACTGTGGGAGTACCTTCACCACACGGACTGCAGTGGTTCAAGAAGGCGGCTCACCACCACCTTCTCAAGGGCAACCAAAGGTGGCCAATAAATGCTGGCCTTGCCAGTGACGCCCACATCCCGTGAATGAATAAATAAAAAAAAAAATTCCTTCTTTCTAATCTCTGCAGAAATATGACTTGGTATGAAGCCCCTCTCTTTATTGTCTCTTTCCCTGCAAGGAGTGCTTGGTTCTTTGCTCAGCACCTTCCCACAATGGTACACATGAAATTGGGATGATGCATGAAGGTATCAGGCATAAAGAACCTGTATCCTACCTAACACTCTAATGCAGACAACAAGGGCTGGATTTTGTCTTGGGGTCGGGTTGGGGGTCGTGTCATCCGCATTTTGTGTTTCCCCCCCGACTCCAGATTAATGTGGATGAATGATGCAATTTTCACTTAATTGGGCAATTGAGTTCCAGCATATGGGAACCCATGAACTAATTAGTGGTTTCAGTCTGAAAGTCGCCTCTGATGATGTCATCATTGCTGACTGCCTAGTCTCAGAGACTGTCTGGCTGTTGGTGAGAGAGGACCTGCCTGGCTTGCTTTTGATGTGAGTGGACCTGGATGCAAAATGTGGGGGTGGGGTGGGGGGGGGGCGGGGGTAAGAGAGAGAGAGAGAGAGAGAGTCCAAGTCCTCTCACATCAAATGCCATGCAGTCTCTGAAGACATTCAATGCAGCAGCATCAGAGGCGACTTTCACACCTAATACTACTACTACATTCATCACATCTCCGTTGTAATAGTGGACCTGCAGCCGATAGTCAGCTATCCACTTGTGCTCCCGCCAGGTTTTACTGGAGTGTTTCACACCAGGCGTGCTTCACGTCAGAAAAGGGTTAAACTAGCTAAAAAGTTTCAAAATGGCATTACAGAGCCAATTTAGAGCTTGTTAAGGGCTTTAATGGCCTCTCCCGCCTCTTGGAGGCGGGACGGAGTCGGGAACCCCGCGACTGATTTTGGCAAAATTGCGTGGAGGCGGGATGGAGTCGGGATGGGGTCGGGACCCCCGACCCCGCAAATTTAACCCCCCCACATGCCTCCAAACCCGACTCCATGGGTCATTGAAAATCCAGCCCCATGGTCTCAGCTTCAAGATGGCGTAACAGCGATAGGTATCACAGCTTAAAAATACCATCCCTGCAGCAGCCACACTAACCGAAGAAAGGTTCAAGAAATAAAACTGTACATTGTTCATAAATCGATGTAATGTGGCACCTGCAGCATAGTGAAGCTCTCAGAATCCGAAATTACAAAGGTAAAGTACAATGTAGAGAAGGGACCAAGTCGGAAGAGAAATGCTTCCTGCATTCTCCCTTGGGTACCTCCAAAATATCATCACTAAACAGCAAAGGCTTCTACAAAAGAGAAAAATCTGCTGTCTGACCAGCTTGTGTTTGTAGGCTGTGCTCTCAGAAACCCCAAGAGGGTGCCTCTGGCAGGACATAATTGTAAATATTATTTATTTATCATTTCATTTGCACTTCAGAAATAGATTTCACAGTTTATTAGATGCCATGTAGAAAGATTTGGCAAGGATCACACCAACAGTAATGCAAGCCGTTTGAATATAATGCTCTCTGACAGCGTGTGTATATATGGGGAAGAGAGGAAAAAACATGCAAGTCTTTTATTTTATATGGTTTCTTTATTGATGAGAGCTGTAAACAGTTTGTTATATCAGAATGTTAAAGTGAGATACTGCGGTACTGAGAGACTCCTGGAGCATGTAATAAAAACATAAGAACATAAGAAATAGGAGCAGGAGTAGGCCATTTGGCCCCTCGAGCCTGCTCCGCCATTCAATAAGATCATGGCTGATCTTCTACCTCATCTCCACTTTCCTGCCCTATCCCCATATCTCTTGATTCCCTTAATATTCAAAAATCTATTGATCTCTGTCTTGAATATACTCAACGACTGAGCCTCCAGAGCCCTCTGGGGTAGAGAATTCCAAAGATTCACCACCCTCTGAGTGAAGAAATTTCTCCTCATCTCAGTCCTAAATGGCCGACCCCTTATTCTGAGACTGTGACCCCTGGTTCTAGACTCTCCAGCCAGGGGAAACATCCTCCCTGCATCTACCTTGTCAAGCCCTATAAGAATTATGTATGTTTCAATGAGATCACCTCTCATTCTTCTAAACTCTTGAGAATATAGGCCTCGTCTACTCAATCTCGCCTCATAGGACAATCCCCCCATCCCAGGAATCAGTCTGGTGAACCTTCGTTGCACTCCCTCTATGGCAAGTATATCCTTCCTTAGGTAAGGAGATCAAAACTGTACACAATACTCCAGGTGTGGTCTCACCAGGGCCCTATATAATTGCAGTAAGACGTCTTTACTCTTATACTCAAATCCTCTTGTAATAACGGCCAACATACCATTTGCTTTCTTAATTGCTTGCTGTACCTGCATGTTAACTTTCAGTGATTCATGTACAAGGACACCCAGGTCCCTCTGAACACCAACATTTCCCAATCTCTCACCATTTAAAAAATACTCTGCTTTTCTATTTTTCCTACTAAAGTGGATTACTTAGAAACATAGAAACTAGGAGCAGGAGTAGGCCATTCGGCCCATCGAGCCTGCTCCACCATTCAATACGATCATGGCTGATCATCCAAATCCAGTACCCTGTCCCTGCTTTCTCACACAGAATCCCCACAGTGCAGATAGAGGCCATCTCGGCCTGCACCTATCCCACCCTATCCCCGTAACCCCACGTATTTAATTCCCCCTAACATATCCCCGTAACCCCGCATATTTAATCCCCCCCTAACACTAAGGGTCAATTTATCATAGCCAAATCAACCTCACCCGCACATTTTGGGACTGTGGGAGGAAACCGGAGCACCCGGAGGAAACCCACGCAGACACGGGGAGAATGTGCAAACTCCACACAGACAGTCACCCGGGACCAGATTCGAACCCGATACTTCACATTGTCTCCACAATATATTCCATTTGCCATGTTCTTGTCCACTCACTTAGCCTGTCTATATCCACTTGAAGCCTCTTTGCACCCTCCTCACAACTTACATTCCCACCCAGCTTTGTATCATCAACAAACTTGGATATATTACATTTGGTCCCCTCATCCATATCATTGCTATAGATTGTGAATAGCTGAGGCCAAGCACTGATCCTCGCGGTACCCCACTAGTTACAGCCTGCCAACCCGAAAATTACCCATTTATTCCTACTCTCTGTTTTCTGTCCATTAACCAATCCTCAATCCATGCTAGTATATTACCCCCAATCCCATGGGCCCTAATTTTGTTTAATACCCTCTTGTGTGGCAACTGATCGAACGCCTTCTGAAAATCCAAATACTCTACAGGCAAAAGGGGTTAAGGGTTACGGAGAGAAGGCGGGGACGGGATACTGAATTGGAGGATCAGCCATGATCTCATTAAATGGCGGAGCAGGCTCGAAGGGCCGGATGGCCTACTCCTGCTCCTATCTTCTATGTATCTATGTATGTACCACATCCACTGGTTCCTCCTTATCTATTCTGCTAGTTACAACCTCAAAAAACTCTATTACAGATTTGTCAAACACAATTTTCCGTGTTGCCCAATCCTATTATTATTTTCTAAGCCCATCTGGTCATGGGGATTTATTGGCTTTCAGTCCCATTAATTTCTCCAGTACTATTTTTTTACTAATACTAATTTCTTTCAGTTCCTCATTCTCGCTAGACCCTTGGTTCTCCACTATTTCCAGGAGGTTTTTTGCGTCTTCTTCCGTGAAGACAGACACAAAGTATTTGTTTAATTTCTCTGCCATTTCCTTATTCCCCATTATAATTTCTCCTGTCTCAGCCTGTAAGGGACCCACATTTACTTTCGCTAATCTTTTCCTTTTTACATACCTATAGAAGCTTTTACAGTCTGTTTTTATGTCTCTCGCGAGTTTACTCTCATATTCTATTTTCCCTTTCTTTATCAATTTCTTGGTCCTCCTGTGCTGAATTCTAAAATCCTCCCAATCCTCAGGCTTACTACTCTTTTTGGCAACATTATAAGCCTCTTCCATTGATCTAATACTATCTGTACCTTCTCTTGTTAGCCACGGTTGGACCACTTTTCCTGTGGGGTTTTTTGTGCCTTAAAGGAATGTACATTTATTGTAAATTATGTATTCATTCTTTAAATGCTAGCCATTGCTTCTCTACCATCATACCTTTTAATGTAGTTTCCCAATCTACCTTAGCCAACTCGCCCCGCATACCTACGTAGTTTGCTTTGTTTAGATTTAAGACCCTAGTTTCGGATTTAACTAAATCACTTTCAAGCTCAATATAAAATTCTATCATATTATGGTCACTCTTCCCTAAAGGCCCCTTTACTACAAGGTTATTAATGAGCCCTTTCTCGTTGCACAATACTAGATCTAAACTAACATGTTCCCTAGTTGGTTCCTCAACATACTGATCTAGAAAACTTGCAGAATCTTGTATAATTGCCAGCCTAAATTTGCTTGCTAATTAAACTTTCTCTGAGGGAGATTTCATATCAATATTTCGTCTTTTAAATGCTCTGAAACATCATAGCTATTCGTATTTGTATTTCTGTTTGAGGAAAGTGACCTTTGTGCACTATCCTCTGGCTTCTAGAAATTAGCGTTGGATGTTAATTGACATTGACAGCAAGCATGCTGGACAAACTCCTCACTTTTACTTTTGTAAAACAGGTAGCCTCAACCAGGTGACAGACTTGTGGAGCCACGTTTCTGTAGGTCTACACTTCCATTCCCGACAAACCTGATCTTCTTTGCTATAGTGACGACCCAAATGGACTGTAGAAATCCCTATGACATGATGTACCTAGACTTCCAAAAGGCTTATAATAAAGTTCCACATGAAAAGCTGTAAATTAAACAAAGCCGTGGAGATGCAGGGTTAAACCCTGGGAATAGTAAGAAAATTGCTGAAGGGTAGGAATCAATTAATTCTCATTAGATGAGTTAAGTCAGAGTGGGGAGAAGTATTAAGTGGGGTGTCTTAGGGCTCGGTGTTGGGACCACCACTATTTCTAATTTACATCAATGACCTGGATTCAGATAATCAATGCAAAGTGGTAAAATTTGCAGATGATACCAAATATAGAAGGGCAGTGGGATGGGAGAATGCAGCTCATAAATTAAGTTGAACAAGATATGTAAATTGGCAGAACCGTACCAGATGAAATTTAATGCAAACAGCGTGAAGTGCTGTACATAGAAAGGAAAAATAGATGACTCGCGAACTCACTCCATGAATAGTGCTGAAATAACTGAGGAAGAAGCTGATAAAGACTTGGGATTCTTGCTAGCCTCAATGCTAAACATGTCTGTCCATTGCCCAGCAGTAATCAACAAAACCAATAGGATGCTGAATTATAAAGCCACCGCTACAGTAGAATATAAATCAGAGGAGGTAGCGAGCAAACTTTACAGTGCTCTGGTCAGTCTGCACCTTCAACACTCACCTTGGTCACCAAGAAACAAGAGAGACATTCAAGCGCTGGAGACAGTGCAGGGAAGAACTACAAGGCTGGTCCCTGATGTCAGAGATCTGAATGATGAAAGACTGGAGAAACTTGGGGGGAACAATTGGGTTGGTTTGCGCCTCCTGTTAGTGCCCCTGGGGGGCGCTAACGGGGCGCAAAGCCCCTAGCGCCCGGGCACGGCACCGCTAACGTCTCCCACGAAATTCAGCGGGAGGTTAGCGGCGGCGGTAGCCGGTAGCTCCCCGCGGCGCTGCACCTCCGGCGATGATGTCATCGCCATGCGCAGCGTCCCGCTCGCGCCCCGGCCGCAAACTCCGGCTGCGCCCCCTGACCTATCGCCGGATGATACATCCGACAGGGCCAGGGTGGCGTTTTTGCAGCCGCGGTGGTATTTAAAGGGGCAGGTGTCCTGCCCCCTTCCCCTCTTTTATTTCGGGGTGCCAGCCGCAATCGCTCAGCCCGGCACTCCGCTTGAGTGCCAGGCTGCTTTCCTGGCACCCCGCTCCCCATTGGTCCAGCAGGGCCCTGGTGCGGGCAGCGCTAGGCCGCTCTCCTTTCATCAGGGGAGGAGGCCTGCAATACCGCGGCGCTACGTGCCGATGCGTGTGGCGCTGTTGCACGTAGCACCGCGATATTCACTGGCAACGCCCCAGGAAGGAGGCTTTAAATTAAAAGCTAGCAGCAGCCCGATTTATTACTAGTCTTCTCCAGTGGGGTGTTGCATTGCGGCTGGCTCGATTATAATGAGGCCTGAAGCCCAATATCTGGGGAGCTTCGGACCTCATCGAAAAATGGACACTCCCGAGTTTCTGGGCCAACCTCTTTGGACATTTTGATCTCTAACCTCAGAATCATCATCAGTTATACTAATAAAGCATCTTGGTTGAGGAGGAACTTCCATGACCTTCCTGTTTCACAGCTGTATGCAGGTGGTTCATTGAGCATGTTTCCATCTGTTGGCTGGGAGCTGAAGTACGGGCATGTCTTAGCTTTGTTTCGAAGTTTATGACTGGTTGATGATGTAGATTTCTCGTGTACCACATGCTTTTTGTTTTTCTTCAGGCACTTCGATCTCCATAGCTCTCCTGTAGGCTTTCCTTTTGTTTTATTTTGGTAGGCTTGCTGCGAAGCAAGAGGTTTTCCTGTAATCTGATTTTGTTTTATTTGTGGCCAAATTTTAACGCCGATTCTGTTGAAGCACGGGGATAAATTTTTACGACTAGTGCACGTTCTTCATCTGGGCGTGAGAGCAGTGTGCCTCATTCGTGACCTGTACAACTGTCCATCCATTACAACTGATGGACAGAAAGTCATGTGGGCTGCAAATCAGATGTGCTGACCTTTGTGCTCAAATTCCCTATATGTGCTCCAATTTGCCTGAAGCCCCATACAGATAACGCTAAATTGTAAAATGTATATATTTGTACAATATCCTATAAGAAATGTATTTGGAGCATTTGTAAGTAATGCACAGAACCGGGAAAGATTAAGCAACCTTAACGTGGAAGGGGGGTGGGGGGTGGATATATTTCTTTCGTCACTGTCAAAGCTCCTTTGCATAGCTGAAACTATTCTGTAACTTCGTGGAGCAGTTCCATGGGTCATTGATAAGTCCCTAGCATCATACTGACTCGCCTTCCTTCAATGTAAAATTGAGTTCCCTGCATTTGCCACTCTTGAGTCTGCTATGGAAAGACATGCAAGAGCAGCCTGGGTTTACATACCTTCCAAATGTCCTCAATTCCTGTTTATAACGCACCCCACCCAGAATTGCCTTTCTCTAATAGCCTGGGTTACATTGAGAATTCACCATGTACGCAAAAGGCTATTAACACTCCGATGCAGTGCATTATCACATTATGTCAATGTGCTGTACCAGTGAGCGGCTTTTATGTCGATGAATATTAATTTGTCAGCTCATTAATCATTTAATTGGCTTCTCATCAGAATTACTAACAACCTTCCTATTGATATTTGACCTCGTCCTTCCAGAATAGAAACCTTTCCATTACAGCTTTTTAATGTTCACTTGCACAGGTAGACAGGACCTTGGTTTAATGTTCCCTATTTGGTTGGGCATTTTCACAATAGCTACTACTACTTATAGTGGAAAAACCTGCAAGTGGCAATGTCTGGTGGGGAACCAGCGGGAAAGCTCAACCACCCGATTTTCTATCCCCGTCTGCCCCAGATCCGCCTAAAATCGGGTACAATGGGAATGGAAAATCCTGCTAAAGGTATCATTGACCACAGCCATCTGGCAATTTGCAACTCTTCAGATAATGAAGCAGTCCAAGCCCGCATGCAGCAAGACCTGGACGACATTCAGGCTTGGGCTGATAAGTGACAGGTAACATTCATGCCACACAAGTGCCAGGCAATGACTATCTCCAACAAGCGAGCGTCTAACCACTGCCCTTTGACATTCAATGGCATTACCATCGCCGAATCCCCCACTATCAACATCCTGGGGGTCTCCATTGACCAGAAACTTAACTGGACCAGCCACATAAATACTGTGGCAACAAAGCAGGTCAGAGGCTAGGTATTCTGCGGCGAGTGTCTCACCTCCTGACTCCCCAAAGCCTTTCCACCATCTACAAGTCAGGAGTGTGATGGAATACTCTCCACTTGCCTGGATGAGTGCAGCTCCAACAACACTCAAGAAGCTCGACACAATCCAAGACAAAGCAACCCGCTTGATTGACACCCCATCCACCACCTTAAACATTCACTCCCTCCACCACCGGCGTACCATGGCTACAGTGTGTACCATCTACAAGATACACTGCAACAACTCGCCAAGGCTTCTTCGGCAGCACCTCCCAAACCCGCGACCTCTACCACCTAGAAGGGCAAGGGCAGCAGGCGCATGGGAACACCACCACCTCCAAGTTCCCCTCCAAGTCACACACCATCCTGACTTGGAAGTATATCGCTGATCCTTCATCGTCGCTGGGTCAAAATCCTGGACCTCCCTCCCTAACAGCACTGTGGGAGCACCTTCACCACACGGACTGCAGCGGTTCAAGAAGGCGGCTCACCACCACCTTCTCAAGGACAGCTAGGGATGGGCAATAAATACCGGCCTTGCCAGTGACGCCCACATCCCATAAATGAATAAATCTTTCAAAAAAAGGTACTAATAGTGATCTAGGGGGGTAGACAGAAATGTCTGTGGTCACAATAGATCAGGGAATAGACAGATATGTCTGTCGGCACACCTTCGAGTCCAAAGCAGGATGTTAGCTCCCTGATGCCAGGGTAAAGGACATCAAGGAGTGCGTGAAGTTTTGGTTGGGTTGGGTGAGCAGCCAGTGGCCCGAGTCCATGTGTAAACCAACAACATTGGTTGATTATTGAAGGAACTATTGTTTTTGCAGTAAACGTTACGAGCAATAAGAAACCTAAAAAGCAAGGCCTCGAAGCTCATATTCTTGGTCAAATACCACCTGCTGAGCCAAGCAGATGGAGGAAGATGAAATTTATGCGGTTGGAAAAGCGGTGTTAGAGGGAAAGTTTCAAGTTTGCGGGACATTGGGACCAGTTTTGAAACAGGAGGTGGCTGTACAGGAGTGAATCCATCGAAACCAAACTGGAGCGAATGCCCTGGCTCTGAGAATAGTGTGAGTTTAAACCAGTAGACTGGATGGAAAGAATGATCTTGGAGGATATTGGGGCAGAGGTTGCGAATAGGTATAGTACTGGGGAAAATAATTTAAAATAGCAAACCCCCAAGGGGATGGAAGAGCATGATGAAGCATCTCTTAGGGAAGATAGGAAAGAGGTTAACATAGATAGCGAAGGAAAGAAGAAAAAATAGAAGTGAATATGGTTGTTTCCCCTGGCTGGAGTGTCTAGAACTAGGGGGCATAGTCTCAGGATAAGGGGTCGGCCATTTAAGACTGAGATGAGGAGGAATTTCTTCACTCAGAGGGTTGTGAACCTTTGGAATTCTCTGCCCCAGAGGGGGCTGTGAATGCTGAGCCTGGAAGTATATCGCCGATCCTTCATCGTCACTGGGTCAAAATCCTGGAACTCCCTCCCTAACAGCACTGTGGGAGTACCTTCACCACACGGACTGCAGCGGTTCAAGAAGGCGGCTCACCACCTTCTCAAGGACAGCGACGCCCACATCCCATAAACAAATTTTAAAAAAATTCAAGCATCATGGAATATCCCACAGCAATGAATTTCTAAAAGGCCTGCGACCACCACCAAAAAATGATGCGTGGTTTCCAGGGGAAGCCCATATCTTAAGGGAATGCCAGGCGTCCCACCTATTCCAGGGTGGGGGTGGGTTCAACAGTTGGCTGCTCAGAAATAAGAATTACCTCCTTAAAACGTGGTTGATGACACTGTTACGCAATCCCTGTAACCCCCAAATAACGAAGCTGGTCATTCTTATTTCAAGCCTGTTTGTGGAGGACCAGCAGCAACAAGGCACGCTTGGCATGGTCGGAGCATGAAGAGGATGATGAGAAGTTGAGCAGTCATTGCAGGAAGTGAGCCAAGCTAACACTGAGCCAAGAGAGTTTGGAAGGGGCATTCTGTACAAAGGTTCCTTTCCAGTGACACTACAAATGAAGATGTGAGCTTGTGGGTAGCTCTCACAAGCCATCAGAGCACTGAAGTGGAATTTGATGCCGAGGGTAGGATGAAGATAAGGTGCTGAGAATGTCTCATCATGGACTGCAAAAACAGACGGTAAGAATTGTACTTTATAACATTTAGGTTGTTGGCAATATAGACAGAAGCATTTTCTCCTTTCCATCACTACCTTTCCCTTTTGAAAACATTACAGCCAGAGGCATGCGTGCTCCTCATTGCTTTTTTGAACCCCTGGTGTTTGTAGGAAGACCTCTGTCTGTCCAGTAGATGGCAGCCAATGCTAAGTTTACTTCTGTCCAGACTACAGTACAATAGACAGAATTGTCGTCTGTAAAGGAGAGATTCATCGCTGTTAAAATGAGCGTATTATTCCCCTCCAGTTTATCACTCCTGATCTAGCATGATATAAAAGGTATCAAGGTCACCAAGATAAGTACTGATGAGGGAGGCCCCTTAGCCCATCTCATCTCCATAGAAACTCCATCACAACATCCAACTGCCTCTTGAATGATTCCAGAGTTTTTGCTTTCATAACCTACCTGGAAGGTATCAATCACTCTTTGTGTGAAGATGCACTTCCTGTTGTTAAATGTGACATTTAAAGGCTGAGTAAGACAACCACTTAACGTAAGTAACAAAATTAGGCCTATTTTAATTGGGTCAATAGGAGTGGCACTGGGTTGCCCCAGTGTTCTACCCTATGCAAACTTGAGGTCATCCAAAACTCGGCTGCCCATGTCCTAACTCGCACCAAGTCTCGTTCACCTATCACCCCTGTGCTCGCTGACCTACATTGGCTCCCGGTTAAGCAACGCCTCGATTTTAAAATTCTCATCCTTGTTTTCAAATCCCTCCATGACCTCGCCCCTCCCTATCTCTGTAATCTCCTCCAGCCTTACAACCCCCTGAGATATCTACGCTCCTCTAATTATGCTCTGCCCTCTTGAGCATCCCTGATTATAATCACTCAACCATTGGCGGCTGTGCCTTCTGTTGCCAAGGCCCTAAGCTCTGGAATTCCCTGCCTAAACCTCTCCGCCTCGCTACCTCTCTTTTCTCCTTTAAGACGCTCCTTAAAACCTACCTCTTTGACCAAGCTTTTGGTCACCTGCCCTAATTCCTCCTTATGTGGCTCGGTGTCAAATTTTTTGTCTTATAACACTCCTGTGCAGCACCGTGGGAAGTTTTACTACTTTAAAGGTGCTATATAAATACAAGTTGTTGTTGTTGTTGTTACCAGACAGAAAACATCACCACCGTTCCCCCTCTAGGAGGACACCACTAATACAATAGTTCAGCATGATGTCCAACTAAACTAAAAGAAGCTTAAAATAAAATGAAATCAGGATATTATTGTGGAAATGTGATCAGCCCATTTGGGATCTGTGAGTTGTTTACACGTATTAACAGCAGGAAGCATGTGGTATTCTGACTGACTGTTACTTAAGATGCAAAAATTGTTGGTGTAGGTGGAGGAGCTACCTTGGATTTGCACCCTGCCATATAGACCTGCAGACTGATTCAGTGGTTGTGTCTTGGTGGTGTGCGGACATTTCAGAGGATTCATTGTTTCCGAGGTATCCTCACAGAACTTTCAAGTGTTTAAAAAAGGTTTTTATTGGGGTGGTCGTGTTTCCCACTTTCAATCCTCTCAATAGCAGAGTGAAGCGACTCGGATTCACACTATTCCGGTGCTGTAGCTTCAGAGTCCAAACTAGTCCGTTCAGAAAAGTCTCTCTGTACTACAGGCTGCAGTCATTGTATAGAACAGTCATAAAATAGTCCGTCTTTCTTTTGCAAGCCGTGGAGGCAGGTGCAAAAATATTGGCCCAGAAATTAGACTTCGATGGTTGCCGCGGGGGTAAGGATCCCGCGCGATCTTCACTACCGCGCCTGCCTTTATGGTTCGGGCCCACACGAACTTCTGGTCCTGGGCCTCTCTCTGGTGCCGGCGCGCAGTGTGTGCGTGTCCCAGAGGCGCAGTTAGTTCGATGCGACCTCTGGGATCACGTGGGCCAGTTAGAGCCAATGGCAGCACACCATCTTTCATTCATAGTTTTGACAGGAGAACTGTCAGAACTATGAATACAACTTGCCCCCAAAAGAACAGCTAAACCTCAATTAAATTAAAAAAAACCCATCACATTAATAAAATAACTATAGTTAAATAAATTAACCACTTTAAACAAAAATGTAAATTTTTGAAAATTTTTTAATTCTTTTTAAAAGTTATAAAAATAAACTTACCTTTCTTTAAAGTCTCTAAAAAAGATAAACCTGTTGAAATTTTTTAAAATAATACTTAATTAACTACTTACCTTGTTAAAAGGGGGTCTTACGCCTCCTTTTTTCATGTGTAAATTCTTCCATACTTACCCTCGCGTTCAAACCTGAAAAAAAACCTAAGTGTGCTGCGTGCGCACAGCCTGTAGTGCGCACGCGGTTCACTTAGGGACCGCCCCCTTCGCAATATCGGAAGTGCCGTGCATGCAGGAAACCGGCACTTCAGGACCAAATACGGGTGAGTACACAGTGCGTACTCTCCCGTATTCGGACGAATTTCTGGGCCAATAACAGAGGATACCAGTAAAGTATGAATGGAAACATTTCAAAAATTATAAATGTAAATTATATATATAATTAAAAAGGACCCACATTCAGCAAGTGTGTTCAAAATCTAGCAACTTTTTGATTGTATCGCTCCCATTCTACGATTGTTATCTGAACCATTCCCAAGTGCTGGAGTTCTGTAATACACTCCCAGCTAGGACTTTTAACAATTTCAGATCATAACCTCGGCCCCGACCATATTTATATATTTTTTATCCACACTTTTGGTTTGTGCCTTTTCTTTCTTTTCTTGTTTTTCCTCTCTCCCACATGGCAGCTGTCTTTCATTCTGCCAGCGCATTTCACACTTCATCTCGAGCCATCTTTTGTTTCTTAAACTGTCCTATTACCATCTCGTCTCGCCTTGAGTATCTCTTAATGTCTCTTTACTTCTCACAGACCTTCCCTTTTGTTCTTTTATTCCCTCCCCCAGCCCCCAAACTTGCTTTTTCATCCGTTTCATTTCCTGCTTTGTTCTCAGTTCTGACGAAGGGTCTCCGACCTGAAACGTTAACTCTGTTTCTCTCTCCACGGATGTTGCCTGGCCTGCTGAGTTTTTCCAGCGCTTTCTGTTGTTATCCCAGCTAGTACTTGTTCCATTATGCAGAGAACAAAGTGTGGGGTCGTTTCTATGCTCACTCTGAAGTGATAAAGCCCCGCGGTAACTGATGAATCCTAGATGTATATTCAGATCCCACATTCACAGAATCCACACAGTGCAGATAGAGGCCATTTCGGCCCATCAAGCCTGCACCGACACATATCCCACCCTATCCCCACGTATTTAATCCCCCCCTAACACTAAGGGTCAATTTATCATAGCCAAATCAACCTAACCCGCACATCTTTGGACTGTGGGAGGAAACCGGAGCACCCGGAGGAAACCCACGCAGACACGGGGAGAATGTGCAAACTCCACACAGACAGTCGCCCGAGGCTGGATTCGAACCCGGGTCCCTGGCGCTGTGAGGCAACAGTGCTAACCACTATGCCACCGTGTTGCCCTATTATTTGGGGCTTAGGCGTACTTATGGCTGCAAATAGTGGGGAGAATCCACAATGGTACAGGTTGTAAATGATGATTGGAAGGAGTGGGTTTGATAGATCAATTTGCCTTTCTTGTGATTTGCTAACATTATGAGCAAGAAGCTTGTATAAGTGCAGCACCACAATGGAACCAGTGTGACTGGGTAAGCTTTCCATCTGTTAACCTAGTTTTACAGGAATGCACGATTATTTAGCTCCAAATATTAGAGTAGAATTGTCGACAGCAGAATGGAGATAATGACAGCATTTTATGATCAGCATTTTGCTGTTTATTCTGTGAGCCGTGAATAGCAGTCAATTGTTTCTGGTTTAGTAGGTGCCACTTTCTTATGCTTGACTGAGTGTGCTGTTTGTGTCTGTGCTCTGTACCTTCCTCTGTGTTGATGTCTGAGTGGGTTGTGGAGGTGGGATATTATAATTGAGTCTCTGTGCAAGTGGTGGTTTGCCAGTCCCTCTTATGCTGGAAGTTTTGAATGCTGTATGTTCCGTGGTTAATAGCCATTTGTTGTGACTTGTATCACTGGTTTTTCTTTTGGCTGGCGACGTTCATGTTTACAGTCACGTAGAGTCAAATCAGAGAATTTTATACTACAAAGAATCATTGAGGCCTTCCGTGCCGAATGGGCATCACGGGGAATAGTATCTCATAGACACACGCAATAGCATTATGATTTAGTTTTATAAGTTTCCCTTTTGTTCTGTTGAAATTGGACTTTATGTTTCAATTCTTTTATTAGTTGTGCCTCCTTAAAACAAGGGCACGTGCAAATCTGTTTATGTATTAGTGATACTGGGGTAACCAGTATTATCTTTATGGATCAGTTATCTTTATGGTCAGCCGTGGCTCAGTTGGTAGCACACTCGCCTCTGAGTCAGAAGGTTGTGGGTTCAAGTCCCACTCCAGAGACTTGAGCACATAAAGCTAGACTGACATAAGGCTGAGGGAGCGCTGCACTGTCGGGGGGTGCCGTCTTTCAGATGAGATATTAAACCGAGGCCTTGTCTGCTCTCTCAGGTGCACGTAAAAGATCCCATGGCACTATTTCGAAGAAGAGCAGGGGAGTTATCCAACTCTACCCCAGCGCAATCATGCAGGGGAGTTATCCTTGGTGTCCTAGCCAATATTTAACCCTCAATCGACATCACTAAAACAGATTATCTGGTCATTATCATCTTGCTGTGCGCAAATTGGCTGCCGCGTTTCCTACATTACAACAGCGACTACACTTCAAAGTACTTCATTGGCTGTAAAGCGCTTTGAGACGTCCGGTGGTCGTGAAAGGCGCTATATAAATGCAAGTCTTTCTTTTTTATAATGAGACAAACCCTACGTTTAAATAGCAAGGTGAATGACATCACAAGACAAGGCTAAACCTCAAAAGGACAGCACAGATGGAGTCCATTCAGCCCATCGCACCTATGCTGGCTCTCTGAAAGAGCTATCCACTTAGTCCCATTCCCCTGTCCTGTTCCAATACCTTCTTATTTTTTCTTTTTCAAATATTTAACCCCTTCCCTTTTAAAAGTTATCATGGGTCCTCTTCCACCACTCTTTCTGGTACAGCATTCAATGTTCCAATCACTCTGCAAAACAAACAATTCTCCTAAGCTCTACATTTTTTTTATTCGTTCATGGGATGTGTGCATCGCTTTCAAGGCTGGCATTTATTGCCCATCCCTAATTGCCCTTGAGAAGGTGGTGGTGAGTCGCCTTCTTGAACTGCTGCAGTCCGTGTGGTGAAGGTACTCCCACAGTGCTGTTGGGTAGGGAATTCCAGGATTTTGACCCAGCGACGATGAAGGATCAGCGATATACTAAGTCAGGATGGTGTGTGACTTGGAGGGGAACATGGAGGTGGTGATGTTCCCATGCGCCTGCTGCCCTTGTCCTTCTAGGTGGAAGAGGTCGCAGGTTTGGGAGGTGCTGGCTAAGAAGCCTTTGGTGGTGACCTTAAATTTATGCCGCTAATTACTATCTTAAAGACCAGTGGAAATAATTTTCCCTATTTACCGGATATAACCTCCTTAGAATTTTGAACAGTTCTGTCAGATCTTCTCTTAACCTTCTCTGCTCTAGTGAAAAGAGCCCTAGTTTTTTCACACTCTCCTTATAACTAAAGCTTCCCACTCATGGTATAATTTTCATGAATCATCTCTATGGCTTTGACGTCCTTCCTAAAGTAGGGTGGCCAAAACATGGAATCAATATCCTAACTGAGGATTACCCAATAATTTGTATAGGTTAGCATTACCTCTTTGCTTTTGTCCTCCATGCCCCTATTTTATAAGGTGAATCGGGGCAGGGAGTACAAATGAACCTGCTGCCCGTTGAAGTGCCGCAAATGCTGTATCTCAGACAATCTGTTTCCAGTAAATAACTTGTGATCACCAGCTGCTCAAATTCTATAAAGAAACATAAAAAATATAGTTTTTAATGATTAGAAGCAAGTTTGATCCATCACGCCCATGTCCTTTCTCTTGGTGTTTTCACAGTGAGAGGTACCAAATGAGCTGAGCGTTTTATGCAATGGAAGTGGGCCATTGCGTCAATTAAAACACTTAACACATTTGGCACTTTTTACTGGACTGGAAAGATTCTTAGCAGGAGGAGAGATTGGATGAATTGTCGCTATGGATTGTAGTGCTGCCCTTTCAGCTCACGGATCTTTGTTTGAATCTGTGTCCACAAAAGATGGTTGTTGTGTGACAGGTCATATTGGTACTTTAGATGGTGCTCTTCTGTGGTCAGGTGAAGGAATATTGTTGCAGCACAGCAGAGGAGCTTGTAAATATAAAGTAGCAGGTAAATATTTTAATCAACCAAAGAGCTTTGTAAGATTGCGAAAGTAACCGTTAGAAGTAAAATGTCAGCTGGACCATTGTCTGCAGGGAGATAAGGGGATATAAAGTGCTAACTGGGCAAGACGCAATCACACAAGCAGCCTATAAACTTCTGAGGAGAGTGAAAACCAATTCCTTTATATGAAAGAAACCAGTGGTGCAATAAGGCACAAAAGTAAGGACAATAGGCCCAGCAGGGCGTAGCATGAGAAGAGAAAACAAGAGCCTGCAGTCTGCACACGTCCCACCGGGATCAGGTAATATCATTTTCTTGTTTTCTTTGTAACTATTGCTCCAGTCTTGTGCAGATTGTACTTTGTATTTCATGATTAAAGAAACTCTACTTGTACCAAATTGGTTGTCTTCCTTTGAATTCTTACAAGTTTAACTCTGCATCTAACTTAAGTTACACCTCACCTGGGAGTACTTGATTGGGCAGATTCGCAGCATCTAACCCATGCTATAGTTGACGAGGATACCAAGTGTAAAGATCATTCCATTCCCAACACTGACATTCATCTTGCTTTCCATGGCTGGTGAGTAGCACAAGATTTGAATGGTTTATTCATGCCAATTTTACAATTAAAAAATAAAGGGTAGTAACTTAGTTTGGGCAGATTGTCCTTTTATTATTGGTGCCTTCCCTTTAGAGGGCTGCTTGAAGTTGCCCTGGTGCCACCGTTTATTGGCCTCTGCAAACTAGCACATCCTTCACCTTATGAAGCACAAGAACATTCTGGTTGTTCCACTGGATACTTTGTTAGCCATCAGTTATTCAGATAGCCTCAATGATAGAAAATGAAAATGATAGTAAAACATATATATTAAGAGTAAGAGGATAACTAAAGAAAGGGTAGGGCCTATTAGAGATCATGAGGGTAATCTGTGTGTGGAGGCGGGAGACGTCGGTAGGGTTCTTAATGAATACTTTGCGTCTGTTTTCACAAAGGAGAGGGGCGAAGCAGACATTGCTATCAGGGGGGAGGAGTGTGAAATATTAGATGAAATAAACATAGTGAGAGAGGAATTATTAAGGGGTTTAGCAGCTTCAAAAGTGGATAAATCCCCAGGCCCGGATGAAATGTATCCCAGGCTGTTAAGCGAAGCAAAAGAGGAAGTAGCAGAGGCCCTGACCATCATTTTTCAATCCTCTCTGGCTTCAGGTGTGGTGCCGGAGGACTGGAGGACTGCTAATGTGGTACCCTTGTTTAAAAAGGGAGAAAATGATAGACCGAGTAATTACAGGCCAGTCAGCCTAACCTCGGTGGTGGAAAAATTATTGGAAAGAATTCTGAAGGACAGGATAAATCTTCATTTAGAAAGACACAGATTAATCAAGGGTAGTCAGCACGTACTTGTTAAGGGAAGGTCGTGTCTGACAAACTTGATTGAATTTTTTGAGGAGGTAACAAGGAGGATAGATGAGGGTAGTGTGTTTGATGTAGTTTATATGGACTTTAGCAAGGCTTTTGATAAGGTTCCACATGGCAGACTGGTCACGAAGTTAAAAGCCCATGGGATCCAGGGCAAAGTGTCAAGTTGGATTCAAAACTGGCTCGGAGACAGGAAGCAGAGGGTAATGGTTGATGGGTGTTTTTGTGACTGGAAGGCTGTTTCCAGTGGGGTTCCGCAGGGCTCAGTACTAGGTCCCTTGCTTTTTGTGGTATATATCAATGATCTAGACTTGAATATAGGGGTATGATTAAGAAGTTTGCAGATGATACTAAAATCGGCTGTGTGGTTGATACTGAAGAAGGAAGCTGTAGACTGCAGGAAGATATCAATAAATTGGTCAGGTGGGCAGAACAGTGGCAAATGGAATTCAATCCAGAGAAGTGTGAGGTAATGCATTTGGGGAGGGCTAACAAGGAAGGGAATACACATTAAATGGTAGGACACTGAGTAGTGTAGAGGAACAAAGGGACCTTGAAGTGCATGTCCACAGATCCCTGAAGGTAGCAGGCCAGGTAGATAAGGTGGTTAAGAAGGCATACGGAATGCTTGCCTTTATTAGCCGTGGCATAGAATACAAGAGCAGGGGGGTTATGCTTCAACTGTATAAAACACTAGTTAGGCCTCAGCTAGAGTACTGCGTGCAGTTCTGGTCACCACATTACAGGAAAGATGTGATTGCACTCGAGAGGGTACAGAGGAGATTTACAAGGATGTTGCCGGGAGTAGAGAATCTTAGCTGTGAGGAAAGACTGGATAGGCTGGGTCTGTTTTCCTTGGAACAGAGGAGGCTGAGGGGAGACCTTATTGAGGTGTATAAAATTATGAGAGGCATAGATAAAGTGGATAGAAAGGACCTATTTCCCTTAGCAGAGGGGTCAAAAACCAGGGCACAGATTTAAAGTAATTGGGGGAAGGTTTAGAGGGGATTTGAGGGGAAATTTCTTCACCCAGAGAGTTGTGGGGGTCTGGAACTCACGGCCTGAAAGGGTGGTAGAGGCAGGAACTCTAACCACATTTAAAAAGTACTTGGATGTGCACTTGGGATGCTGTAACCTGCAGGGCTACGGACCAAGAGCTGGGAAGTGGGATTAGGCTGGATAGCTCTTTGTTGGCCGGCAGCGGACGCGATGGGCCGAAATGGCCTCCTTCCGTGCTGTAACTTTCTATGATTCTAACAGTAACCAGTAAGTGGCCTCTGCACTTTGTGGATTGATAAGATTTTCTCAATCCTTCCAAATAATGAATATGTTAATGTTTAATTAAATCAGATTTAATGTGATAAACCTTTTTACAATGACTAAGCCTGGAAAGTAGAAACTGACCAAGGGGGATTTATCCTAATTATATTCGCTTTAGTTTTATGGATAGTATTGTGCAATGGACAGAAATAAGATGATGTGAAATACACATTGGATACATAAAATGTCAATCTTCTTCTTCTTAGGCAGTCCCTCGGAACCGAGGATGACTTGCTTCCACATTAAAAATGAGTTCTCAGCTGACTGATGAGTCCAATGCGGGACCTACAGTCTCTGTCACAGGTGGGGCAGACGGTGGTTGAAGGGGCGGGTGGGTGGGGTGCTTGGGTTGACGTGCGCTCCTTCCGTTGTTTGTGCTGGGCTTCCGCTTGCTCCCGGCGAAGAGACTCAAGATGTTCGCCGCCTTCCCGGATGCTTCTCCTCCACTTTGTGCGGTCTTGGGCCAGGGATTCCCAGGTGTCAGTGGGGATGTTGCACTTTTTCAAGGAGGCTTTGAGGGTGTCCTTGAAGCGTTTCCTCTGCCCACCTAGGGCTCTCTTGCCATGTCGGAGCTCCGAGTAGAGCGCTTGTTTTGGGAGTCTCCTATCGGGCATGCGGACGATGTGACCCGTCCATCGGATCTGATCGAGCGTGGTCAAAGCTTCAATGCTGGGGAAGTTGGCCTGAGCGAGAACACTGACGTTGGTGCGCCTATCCTCCCAATGGATTTGCAGAAAATGTCAATATAATGTGGGTCTCTATCACTGACTTTTGCTGTTACGTTTTGGGGTTTTTAGACAAGAGATTCAGCATCCCTGACCAATTCTGTAAGTGGACCTCACGTCCCTTACAAATCAGAGTGTGCCTTTTCCTGTCCAATATCTAGGTGAATATAGCGTGACCCAGGGGTCTCACTTTTGGGTCAGAATGTAAATAAGAAGCGAGTTGCAGTATCTCCAGAAAACATAAACTTGTCTGTCTAAGCAACTCGCTAAATGGCAACAAGAAATAGGACTGAAGTTTTTTTCGACTGGTAGGCTGCGTTGCATTTCTTTTGGCTGGTCACTGTGTAAAGCCTACCAATTATCCTTTTCACTTTTGGATATGACGATTCAAAAGCTTTTGATGTTCTCTTCACAATAAACAATTCAGTTTGAGTTTTTCTACATAATTCTGTGTAAATAAATATAAGCTATATAGAGGGACCAACAATAGGAATCCAGAAGTAAGAAAGCAGGGTTTTTATGCTGGGTTGTTTTTCAAATGATAATAACAGCATTAAAAAAAACTTGAAATGCTTGCAGTAAATGTATCAATTAAATGTGATTAAAACTGGTAATTGCGATATTATTTTTTATTTACAGGATGTGGGCGTCGCTGGCAAGGCCTGCATTTATTGCCCGTCCCTAATTGCCCTTGAACAACTGAGTGGCTCGCTGGGCCATTTCAGAGGGCAGTTAAGAGTCAACCACATTGCTGTGGGTCTGGAGTCACATATCGGCCAGACCGGGTAAGGGCGGCAGATTTCCTTCCCTAAAGGACATTAGTGAACCAGATGGGTTTATTGCGACACTCATGGTCACCATTACTGATGGCAGCTTTATTATTCCAGATTTATTTAATTGACTGAATTTAAATTCCACAGCTGCCGTGGTGGGATTATGAACTCACGTCTGACTGGATCACCAGTCCAGTAACATAACCATTACACTACCGTTCCCAGTGGTTAGTAATCACCATTATTTTTTTTTAATCACTTGACAGCCCAAGTAGATATTTTGAATCAAAAAAAATTATAGTTGACCTGAGAGGAAGTGGGGCTGAGCACTGGTGAAGTGATCACCTTTCAAGTAGTGCCTGAATGGTGAACGCATCAGAGGAACTGAGGTCCTTGATTCATGCAAAGCATGCTGGGAGACAAAGGAGTATCAACATCTGTGGAGTTTGGAACCTGAGCATTAATCCTCAGCAGAAGACGAGGGCAAAGACCTGTAAGTACCCGAGTGGAAGAAGCGATTTGATTTGCACGCTGTTAGTAGCTTTCGGAGCAGTGTGACAATGCCTCATTTTAAAACGCAGCTACGTCCAACTATGTCAAGTTGCTGTTCCGACGCACTCCTGGCTGGCCTCCCACATGCCACCCTACGTAAACTTGAGGTCATCCAAAACTCGGCTGCCCGTGTCCTAACTCGCACCAAGTCCCGTTCACCCATCACCCCTGTGCTCGCTGACCTACATTCGCTCCCGGTTAAACAGTGCCTCCTATTTCAAAATTCTCATCCTTGTTTTCAAATCCCTCCATGGCCTCGCCCCTTCCTACCTCTGTAATCTCCTTCAGCCCCACAACCCTCCGAGATATCTGCGCTCCTCTAATCCTGCCCTCTTGCACATCCCTGATTATAATCGCTCAACCTTTGGTGGCCGTGCCTTCAGCTGCCTAGGCCCTAAGCTCTGGAATTCCCTGCCTAAACATTTCCGCCTCTCTACCTCTCTTTCCTCCTTTAAGACGCTCCTTAAAACCTACCTCTTTGACCAAGCTTTTGGTCACCTGCCCTAATCTCTCCTTACGTGGCTCGGTGTCAAATTTTTTGTCTTAAAATACTCCTGTGCAGCGCCTTGGGATGTTTTACTACGTTAAAGGTGCTATATAAATACAAGTTGTTGTTGTTGTATGTGAGCAGGTACGATTCTGCTGTTGTTACTCCTTCAGTTTTGGGGAAAAAAATTAATTAAACTACAAAATGTGGCCAGTGTTCTTCTGAACCATAGGTTTTCAAATCTGAGGTCACCAGATTTCTGAATTTTTGAAGTGCACCCGCTGTTATGTGGGGAAACACACCAGGCAATTTACACACTGCAAGGTCTCACTAACAGCGGTAAGACAGATGACCAGTTAAACTATTTTACTTGTATTGGTTGAGGGATAAATGTTGTCCAGGAAGAAATCCCCTGTTCTTCTACAAATAGTGTGACAGGATCTTTTCCATCTAGCTGTGCAGGCGGACAGTACCTCCGCCAATCTAGTACTTCCTCAGTAAGGAAAGAAAGACTTGCATTTATATAGCGCCTTTCATGACCACCGGACGTTTCAAAGCGCTTTACAGCCAGTGAAGTACTTTTGGAGTGTAGCCACTGTTGTAATGTGGGCAGCCAACTTGCGCACAGCAAGCTCCCACAAACAGCAATGTGAGAATGACCAGATAATCTGTTTTTGTTATGTTGGTTGAGGGATAAATATTGACCAGGACACCGGGGATAACTCCCCTACTCTTCTTCGAAATAGTGCCATGGGATCTTTTACATCCACCTGAGCGAGCAGACAGGATCTTGGTTTAGCGTCTCATCTGAAAGATGGCACCTCAGACAGTGCAGCACTCCACTGGGAGTGTCAGCCTAGATTTATGTGCTTATAGTTCCTGGAGTGGGACTTGAACCCACAACCCTTGCTAACAGCCAGAGGTGAGTGTACTACCCACTGAGCCACAGCTGACACCAATATAGTACTTCCTCAGTATTGCAACAAAGCATCAGCCTAGATTACGCGTTGAAATCACAGGGGTGTGGCTTGATCCCACAGCTGTCTGACTAAAGGGGCAAAGTGTGCTACCACTGGACTGAGGCTGACACTGGCACAAAATTGTGTAGATCTTCCACTTCCTCTGTGGCTGTGTCTGCCCTCTTCTTGGCTATTACTGGAGGTGGCATGTTTGAAATCACAGGCTCATCTGGAAGGGCGGCACGGTCACCGGCACACTGCGGTGCAGTGTGTTGCAGCATTCCTGCGAGAGTGGCCTTTGAGCTTAGGAATGTGTCTCTCCAACAGAAACAGCCTGGTGTGTAGAGTAATTGACATTCACAACCTGCTGTTACTGTCAGTAAGATTTCTGCGTTAGATTCTACACACGGCTGTGACAACACATATCTTCCGAAAATAGGAGAATAATCTTTGTATCTTGAGGCGGGGGAGAGTTAATGTAAATCCTTCTCGGACAACTCCTTTAATTAGTTCTATTGTCTTGGCCGCACTCTATATATCCAAGGTGCTGTATTATATCTCTGCAAAGCTTTATAGTCATCTGCCACAGGCTCCACATTGGATTCTGAACAGCTCCTATGAAATAAATTAAATTAGCATATAAATATGATTATGTAGGTGGCCAATCTACTTTTGAAATGCCACTCTACTGCTTCAATTTCACTTTTATTCAGCTTACATTTTCCTCTTTCCCATTTTTTATATTTATTTGGGATTGTATGTTTTTCATTCAGGTGTTTGTCGGAAAGAGGCCCGGGCAAGATTGATAGGCAAATACAAAAGGTGATGAGGCAGAAAAGGGCCAACCGCACACAAAATATACGCGATTTCAGCAGAACTCTTTTAAGAGCAAAATTAAATGCCACGCTGCAGTCTGATTCATTCAAGCACTAGACATAATAAGTGCTGTGTTCAGTATTGACTGGGGATGATGTGGATTGTGTAATTTATTTGCCTGCATCAAGGACAAATTCTCACTGTAAAACGGGCCTTCATAAATCCTGAGGATTTCAATTAAACACAAATAGGGGTCAGCACGTTGCATTAGGTATTGGGCCATACATTCCGATGCCTACGGGTGTGTACGAGCTGTGTACCCACCTGTAGGGACATCGGAAATGCCGGTTTCAGGCATGCGAAGCGCATGCACTGAAAACCGGTATTTCCGATCTGTCAAGAATGCTCTTGACAGATCGGACGCCTGCCCTGGAGAAGGGCCTCTGCGGGCGGACAGTTCCGCTTTCTGAAGAACCTCCGCTCGCAGAAAACCCTTAGAAATCTTACGCCTGTTAAAAGCATAAGAGTTGAAAAAAGTAAAAAAAAAAAATTTTCACTCATTTATAATTTAAAAATACTTTTAAAAAAGGTAAGTTTATTTTTAGCCCCGTAAAAAACGTTAATTTTTTTTTCAAAAAATTAAATTTTGTTTAAAATATTTAATTTATTGTAATTTCAACTCATTTTAAAAATGTGATTTAAAAAAAAAATGATTTAATGTTTTACTGTGTTTTTGGGGTGATCTCCATTCATATATTTGACAGGTCTATCTGTCAAGTGTATGAAGGGAGATTCCCTTCTCCTATTGGCTCCCCATGGCCCACGTGATCCCAGGGACGCTTGCGAACCGCATGCACCTCTGGGATACGTGGGCCCTGCGCATTTCGAGTTGGAGAGGCCCAGAAGCGAAGTATATGCACCTCAGGAGCCCTCAGGTAATCTCGTAGAATTTTTCCAGATCGGAGGCCTCCGCACGCAGGAAGCCTCCGATCGGAAAATACGGCCCATTGGGTTCTTTGCACATTTCTAAAAAGTAGTATAAAGTGTCATAGGCATTGCTGTGTGCCAATGTGTCCTGCAAAGCAGTTTGTTGGGTGTGTCAGCAGGGGAATTTTCAGGATTGCCATTAGTGGTCACAAGGCCACCCTCAGTGCTCCAGTCAGCTGGAAGCAATGACCATTATCAACATTATCTCATGGAAGGAGAATCTTCTTCCCATTCACATTCTCTCTCATTGAATACCGATTTAAACACTCAGGAGCAAGAGATTTGGGGGTTTAGCGGCAGCCGTTTTGAAGAA
Organism: Squalus acanthias; assembly: GCA_030390025.1. Classification (NCBI taxonomy): domain Eukaryota; kingdom Metazoa; phylum Chordata; class Chondrichthyes; order Squaliformes; family Squalidae; genus Squalus; species Squalus acanthias. The sequence continues at coordinate 16,899,224 of CM059425.1, read as the reverse complement.
CAAATGGCGGCCGCCTCGTTTCCGCCCGCTTCCGGCGAGTCCCTCGGTGGTCGCCATTTTGGGCAGGTCGGCAGCGCTGCTGTTGCCTGCGCTCGCTGCAGATATTTAGATGAGGCAGATCGTGACATCAATGAGTGTGCAATGCTCACTTGACGCACGATCTGTCATTTTTGCCGTCGCCGCTCCACTTACTGCCCTCACCTAATCACGACCAGCTGACCAAGCGTTCAGCAGCAGGAAGGAGCCTCCAGCAGTGATATTTAAAGGGATCATCATCAACAACTTGCAGCTGACGTGGTTTCTCAGTTTGACTGGCTCTGTGCAACTTTCTGCAACTCTTGCAGCTTTCTAAACCTGTTTAAAGTTCCTGAGGCCACAGGGGGTGTTGGTGCAAGTGGAGAACGCCTTCATTTTCATTTAAAGGCTTCTGCTCACAGCACTTGCTCACAGTCGTGGGGGCTCGACTTGCAGTCCCCCTCATGCTCGAGTATCTTCGGGAGAGGGAGTGGAGGCAGCGAAGAAGAGGAGAAGATGCGCGCAGAGAGAGGAGGAGGAGGAGGGCCAGGAGAGCTCAACAGGAGGCCTTACCCACCTAGGTGGTCACAGAACTCCTGCAACCAGACCTGCAGCCTCAGAGCAGGGCGACCATGACTCTCCCAGTGGCCCTCAAGGTCACCGTGGCCCTCAATTTCTTCGCCAGGGAATCCTTCCAGTCTGCAGCAGGGGACATAGCTAACATCTCCCGGTTCGCCATCCATCGCTGCATCCAGAAGGTCGTAGAGGCTCTGTACTCCAGGAGAAGGGACTACATTGTCTTCTCTCTGAATAGAGAGAAGCAGGACGAGCGTGCATGTGGCTTTGGCATGATAGTGGGCTTCCCCATGGTGCAGGGTGCCATCGACTGCACACACAGGGCTTTGCGGGCATCGTATACCAATCCTGAGATGTTCCGTAACCGTAAAGGCTACCACTCACTTAATGTGTAGTTGTTGTGCGACCACGCCCAGTGCATCATGATGGTGAATGCCCGCTATCCTGGCAGCAGTCATGATGCCTTCATCTTGCGCCAGTCTGGTGTGCCAGCAACCTTCCAGCCACCACGTCAAACCCGAGAGTGGCTGCTCGGAGACCAGGGCTATCCGCTCTGCACCTGGCTGATGACTCTCCTCTGCAACCCCACCACTCGTGGCCAGCACTCATATAATGAGAGCCATACTGCTACCAGGAACATCATCAAGCAGACCATCGGGGTGTTCAAGCAACGGTTCCGCTGCCTTGACCACTCGGGAGGAGCCCTCCAGTATTCGCCGGAGCGGGTGTCCCATTTCATGGTGGCCTGCTGCATGCTTCACAACTTGGCCATCATGAGGGCATAGCCCTTGCCACCAGGGATTGCGGGACCACCTCAGGATGAGGACGAGGAGGGAGAGAGGAGGCAGGCAGCAAATTCCTGTTCCGGACGTGCTGTCCGTGAACGCCTCATCAGACTCCGATTCCATTGAATGAAACCCCAGATCCCCGTTGCTCACCACTTCCTCATCATACCATCTCTCTGTCACGGAACATCACAGCGTCCTCCTGGGCACAAAGCTGAAATGAGAACCACCACAAAACTCACATTCCAAACACAAATCATAAATTTATCAGAATCCAATCAACATTACAATATCAACTAATCACCCTTGTACGTGCCCTTAGTGCCTGTCGTTCGTGTGCCTTTACCTACTATAGTGCTCCTACACAGTGCTCCCCCAGTGGCTGTAGCATGGCTGGTGAAAGGCTGCTGACTTTCAGTGGGGGAGAGTACAGATGGCCTTGCAGGACGACCTCAAGTAGCTGTGGACCTAGAAGGCCCGGCTGTAGACTGCACCACCTCAGTCTGGGTTGGCTGGCTGATAGACAGCGGCAAGGGCAGTGGCGGAGTGGCAGGGGTGGGACTAGGCATGCTGTCATCCTGAGGGAAGACAGCAGATTCTTGATCCACAGACCCACTGCCACTCCCCAGGGGCGGCGCCTCAGCATTCCTAGCAATCTGTTGGAGGACAGATTGCTGGCCTGCTGTGACACTCTGCAAGCCCCTTTCGACACTCGTAAACCCAGCGACGATGGCAGCAAGCTGAGACTGCATGAGAGCAGTCGGCACATCCACTGCAGCACTGAGACGTTGGGTCGCTTCTGCCTGTGCTGCAATGGAAGACTCGACATCATCCATCACACGCACCATCATGGCTGGGTCCACAAGGTCTCTCCTGCAGTTGGGCTCCAAGCTCTGTGCAAAGCCCCATCCAATGTTGGCGCTGCACTCCTCCATGCTCCTTAACATTGACTGGAAGGCTTGCCATTGCTCCTAGCATTTCCGTGTGCATGCCCATCACCCTTCTTCTGAAGGCTGCCCCATCAAGGTCATCATCTGAGTCCTGTGCAGCAGAACTCTTGTGCAAACTCGCCCTCCAGGGAGCTGGCCCTCGAGCTACCCTTTCCCCCTGGCCCTGCTGCAGCCCACTCATGCCTGGTGCCTCACCATGTGTAGCTCCCGCCTCTATACTACCCGCTAAAGTTCACGCAGTGCCATTTTCTGAGCTGGTGTCTGCGAGTGTCAGATTCAGTGATGATGTGTCTTCTTCTTCTCCTCCATCACTCTCCTACACAACTTCAAGGACAGGCTGTGCTGGTGGCACTTCTTGGGTATCTGAAAGCAGAAAGGCACAAGGGTCGGGTTGTGGTGAGGGGAAGGGGGAAAGTAAGATATCCATGCATATAGTGGGCTGAGGGGGAAGTGGGATGTGAGAAGAAGGGTTAGGTATGATCATACCGTCATTATCAGCAAGGGCTTCAACTTCTCCCATTGCTACAGACTCCGTCACTGCCCCTCCAATTATGTTGAGCACGGATTCCTCCAGGTCGCTGAGGTGCTGTGTTGCGGCTTGGTCCCCTCCCGTCTGCCGCTGTTCCCTCCTGTTCTGTGCCACCTTTGCCTCTAAGAGAAAGGGAAGTGTGTCAGTGAGTGTGGTGCAATGTGTTTGAGTGATGTGCCTGCCATAGTTGAATAGCTGTCAGTGTGTGCAAGGCGTGAGTGTTGCAGCAGTTGTAAGGTTGTGAGGGTGAAGTGAATCCATGATCGTGAGGTATGAGTGGTGATAGGTAGAGATTGTTGGTAGGTGAGTGATGGGGGTGTGGTGCATTGAGCAGTGTGTGAGGCTTGTGGTGCAGATGGTGGGATATGGCATTTGATGAAGCCTTCACTCACCTTGACCTGCCGTGGGTTTATTTCTAGAGGGATAGAATTGAAAAGTAGTGAAGTTATGCTAAACCTGTATCGAACCTTGGTTAGACCACACTTGGAGTACTGCGTACAGTTCTGGTCGCCAAATTATGAAAAGGATATAAAGGCACTGGAGAGGGTGCAGAGAAGATTTACAAGGATGATACCAGAAATGCGAGTGGATACATATCAGGAAAGGATGAACAGGCTGGGTCTCTTTTCTTTTGAAAGGTTTTGATAGAGTGGATACAGAGAGAATGTTTCCACTTGTGGGGAAGAGCTTAACTAGAGGCCATCAATATAAGATAGTCACCAAGAAATCCAATAGGGAATTCAGGAAAAACATCTTTACCCAGAGAGTGGTGAGAATGTGGAACTCGCTACCACAGGGAGTGGTTGAAGTGAATCATATAGATGCATTTAAGGGGAGGCTAGACAAACATATGAGGGAGAAGGGAATAGAGGTTGGGCTGAATGGCTTGTTTCTGTGTCGTATATCCTATGTAAACCTATGTGTGAGGTCATTAAACTTTTTTGGGCACTGGATCCACTGGCCGTGACAGAGTTAGCTATCTCCTCCCAGTGCCTTCTGAAAGTGGCCTTGGATGGCTTCCTGCCACCCTGTGGGAACAGTACAGCCCACCTTTTTTGAACAGCCATGACCAAAACCTCCAGTGCAGCATCCGAGAACCTTTGTCCTCGCTCGCTTGTTTGCTGAGCCATGTCTTCAGCCAGACTGACAATGAGTTGTTGCCGCAACAAAGCACCTCCCCTTTAAGTAGCGCAGAGAGCCTCGGCCAAACATTACTGGTCATTAGACTGCACCCGATATTGCGCCCCCCCCCCCCCCCGTTGAGTGTTAAACCAAGAAGCAGCGCTCCAATCATTATAATGAGCAGGCAGCATGAACTTTGCGTGCCGCCTGGACCACTTTCAGTGGCGCAGGCAAATAGCGCTGGCCCTTGACAGCGCCTGTTTTCAGGCCTAATCCAATTTCTCGGCCTCACATTTGTACACTTTGTCCTGTTCAGGGACATACAGGGATTGTATAGATCTTTCCTGTTTGGTGAAAAGAAACATCTTCATAGAATCATACAACACAAGTGGCACCCTCGCCTCTGAGTCAGAAGGTTGTGGGTTCAAGCCCCACTCCAGGAACTTGAGCACATAAAGCTAGGCTGACACTCCCAGTGCAGTGCTGAGGGAGTACTGCACTGTCAGAGGTGCCGTCTTTCAGATGAGACGTTAAACCGAGGCCCCGTCTGCTTTCTCAGGTGGACGTAAAAGATCCCACGGCACAATTTCGAAGAAGAGCAGGGGAGTTATCCCCGGTGTCCTGGCTAATATTTATCCCTCAACCAACATAACAAAAACAGATTATCTGGTCATTATCACATTGCTGTTTGTGGGAGCTTGCTGTGCGCAAATTCGCTGCCGCGTTTCCCACATTACAACAGTGACTCCACTTCAATAATACTTAATTGGCTGTAAAGCAAGTCTTACTTTTATTTGGCCCATCGTGCCTTTGAAAGAGCTATCCAATTAGTCCCACTTCCGTGCTCTTTCCTCATAGCCCTGCAATTTTTTTTCCCCTTCAAGTATCTATAAAATTCCTTTTTGAAAGTTACTATTGCATCTGCTTCCACCACCCTTTCAGGCAGTGCATTCCAGATCATAACAACTCGTGCAAAAATAAAACTGTCTTCATCTCCTCCTGGTTCTTTTGCCATTTTACCCATTCTAAAGATAAAGGACAGTGCCATAACCCAGTGCATTACCCAATATCATAGGAACATAAGAATTAGGAGCAGGAGTAGGCCATACAGCCCCTCGAGCCTGCTCCGCCATTCAATAAGATCATGGCTGATCTTCGACCTCAACTCCACTTTCCTGCCCGATCCCCATATCCCTCTATTTCCCCATAGAGTCCAAAAATCTGTCTATCTATCTCAGCCTTAAACACATTCAACGATTCAGCATCCACAGCCCTTTAGGGTAGAGAATTACAAAGATTCACAACCCTCTGAGTGAAGAAATTCCTCCTCATCTCAGTCTTAAATGGCCGACCCCTTATTCTGAGACTATGCCCCCTAGTTTGAGACTCTCCAGCCAGTGAAAACAACCTCTCAGCATCTACCCTGTCAATCCCCCTCAGAATCTTACATGTTTCAATGAGATCACCTCTCTTTCTTCTAAACTCCAGAGAGTATAGGTCCAATCTACTCAATCTCTCCTCATAGGACAACCCTCTCATCCCAGGAATCAATCTAGTGAACCTTCATTGCACCGCCTCTAAGGCAAGTATATCCTTCCTCCGATAAGGAGACCAAAACTGTGCACAGTACTCCAGGTGTGGTCTCACCAAAGCCCTGTACAATTGTAGCAAGACATCTTTACTCTTGTACTCCAACCCCCTTGCAATAAAGGCCAACATGCCAAAGAGAAAGGACAGTATCATAACCCACTACATTACCTGCTCTTTCTTACTGTCCTGTTCTCAAATTAACTTAGTTACCTGTTCACGTATTGATCAGACTTGGATCCATCTTCCCTCTCATTAGAACTTAGAATTAATTAAATTTATGGGAGAAGAAGAAAAAAACATTTGTCCTAGTAGGAACGTTTATTTATATATAACTTTGTTAACTAATGCTATTAACACTCTTCACTTGAACATTACAGATTTAATTATAATACTCCTTTATCCACAATCTCTTGGGAAAGCTGAATGGATATATTCTCTTATTTAATAATCTGCTCATTAAAATCCGCCGTGGTATTTCTTGTTGGCTTTGTTATGAAATATTGTATTATGCAGAAGTCCGTGTGCACAGTAATAAGGACTGACACCAAGAAAACTCTACGGAAACATTTTGCTCCCTACATGCAGACTGCATTCATTTGCACTTCAAAAACAACCCAATTAAAACATGATAATGATGGCTTTTCCTTCATGAAGCTCTATAAAATAGGAATTATTGAAGAAATGGCTGATAGGGAGCATTAATGAGATTATCTTCTTGATGAATACCCATCAGTAATGACAAAAATCCCAACGTTTCAGAACTTTCATTATCTTAGCTTGATTGGAGGCCTCTATACTCAAAAGGCCGAGGGAACCTGCAATTACTTTAACATTGAAGAGTGCTCCTCACTATAATTACACTCTCTGCAGATGATTAAATACTGTCGCTCAGTTTCCTTTTTAACCGTTGCTTCTCATCAAATGTGGCTTAGAACATTATTCTGTAAGCAATGAGCGAGGGATTAGTTTGTTACCGTCTTCCAAACTGCGTCCATTGCGGAGTCTATCCTGAGATTATGAACAATAAGTCTGGGAATACAAACTCACACCAGCTCGATCAATACACGTGTCAAAAGCCACATGATCAGGATGACATTGGCTCAAGAATTGCATTTTTAAAATTGAATGATGTTGTTAATAGCTTTCAGAATATTATCAGACAATATGGTTTTTTAAAAAAAAAAGGAGATTTTAAGCACTCGGTGAAGTGGGTGGCGCAGTGGGTTAATGCTGTCCTTTCATTTCTGGGACCTGCACATACACCTAGCCCAGTTATAGGGGAGCCAACAAATTTCAATAATCTAGTTAGTTGCAGAGTAAAATTTCCTGCTGTGCCAGTGTGATTTTTTTCTGTTGCCAATACAGTCCCTGTAGCATCTGTATAAAGTTACTCGTAGAATGATGTATGTGCTCTTTTCTGAACTTTTACGAGCTGGATTGAAGCTGTCCAAACTTATTTAATTTGGACTCTTTTATAAACATCAGTGAATTGCCTGGGCTGGAAATCAAATCCAAGTTCCAGAGAGAGAGGACTACATAATTTTTATTTTTGCACACTGAGTGCTTCTTCTGTGCATGGAACCGAGTGAAAACCTGCCAGAGGGAGCAATGTGGGTCAATCAATTTAAAAAAAATGTGTTCTCAGGATGTGGGCGATGCTGGCAAGGCTGCCTTTATTGCCTATCCCTAGTTGTCCTTGAACCGCTGCAGTCCCCGTGGTGATGGTGCTCCCACAATGGTGTTAGGTAAGGAATTCCAGGATATTGACCGAGCGATGGTGAAGGAACGGTGATGTATGTTCAAGTCTGGACGGTGTGTGACTTGGATGGGAACTTGGAGGTGATGGTGTTTCCACGACATTGCTGCTCTTGGCCTCCTCAGTGGTAGTAGTCACAGGGGAGAGAGATGCTGTCGAAGTAACCTTGGTGAGTTGCTGTAATGCATCATGCAGATTGTACATACTGCAGCTACAGTGTGCTGATGGCATATGCTGTGGATATTGGGTATAGTGACATGGGGCCAATCAAGCAAGTTGCCCTGTCTTGGATAGTGTTGAGATTCTTGAGTGTTGTTGCAGCTGCACCATCCAGGTGAGTGGTGTTTATTCCATTGCACTCCTGACTTGAGACTTGTAAATGGTGTAGAGGCTTTGAGAAGTCTGGAGGTGAGCCACTTGTCACAGAATACCCAGCCTCTGCCCTGCTCTTGTGGCCACATTGTTGATATGGCTGGTCCTGCTTAGCTTCTGGTCAACGTGATCCCCAAGATGCTGGTGGTGGGGGACTCAGTGATGGTGGTGTTGTTGTTCATTACCTGGTACTTATGTGGCACAAATGTAACCTGCCACTTGTCGGCCCAAGCCTGGATATTATCCAGGTCCTGCTGTAGGTTGGCATGGGCTGCTTCATTTTCAGAGGAGTTGTGAATGGAGCTGAATACTGTAGAAACTTCAGTGAACAGCCCCACTCCTGACCTTATGATGGAGAGAGGTCATTGATGAAGCTGCTGAAGATGGTTGGACCAAGGATGCTTTCCTGAGCAACTCCTACAGCGATGCCCTGGGGCTGTGATAAATGACCTCCAACAACCACAATGATCATCCTGTCTGTCGATTAGGGACCAAAAAGGAGACCTACGCATGGAGGTAGAGGGTATGACTGAGGTACTAAACGAGTACTTTGCATCTGTCTTCACCAAGGAAGAGGATGCTGCCATAGACATAGTCAAGGATGAGGTAGTAAAGACACTTGATAGGATAAAAATTGATAAAGGAGAGGTATTAGGAAGGCTGGCTGTACTTAAAGTAGATAAATCACCAGGAGAGGATAGGATGCATCCTAGGATTCTAAAGGAATTGAGACCGGAAATCGCGGAGATACTGGCCATAATATTCCAATCCTCCTTAGATACAGGGGTGGTGCCAGAGGACTGGAGAATTGCAAATGTTACACCATTGTTCAAAAAAGGGTGTAAAGATAAACCCAGCAATTACAGGCCAGTCAGTTTAACCTCGATAGTGGGGAAGCTTTTAGAAACAGTAATCAGGGACAAAATTAATAGGTACTTGGATGGTTGTGGATTAATTAAGGAACGCCAGCACAGATTTGTTAAAGGCAAATCATGTTTAACCAACTTGATCAAGTTTTTTGATGAGGTAACAGAGAGTGTTGATGAGGGTAATGCGTTGACGTAGTGTACATGGATTTCCAAAAAGGCATTTGACAAAGTGCCACATAATAGTCTTGCCAGCAAAGTTGAAGCCTGTAGAATAAAAGGGACAGTGGCAGCATGGATATGGAGTTGGCTAAATGAAAGGAAACAGAGAGTAGTGGTGAACGGTTGTTTTTTGGACTGGAGGAAGGTATACAGTGGTGTTCCCCAGGGGTCAGTTCTAGGACCACTGCTTTTCTTGATATATATTAATGACTTGGATGTGGGTGTACAGGGCACAATTTCAAAATTTGCAGATGACACAAAATTTGGAAGTATTGTTGAGGTTGCCGTGAAACACGAATTAAGACCGAGTCCATGTGTGGAACACAAAGGCTTTTTAATACAACTGCCTGGTCAAAAATGGCTGAAAAACTGCTCACAGAATTATCTGGAAAAATCCTGAGGCCCCGCCCACTCCTTTTCTCCTGCCTTAAAGGCAAGGTGCCTTAAAGGCAAGGTGCCCGATATATTGTCCACGGACGGAAAAGTGGATTATGCCCGTTTAGGTGGCGATCCGCCACACAGCTCCCCCCGAGAATCCGCTTAGGAGGTGTGGACGAGACGGTGCGGCGGTCTGATGGGCCGGCCGGAGCGGCTCTTGTAGGACGCCGGTGGACGTGGAACGGCCGGGCATGGAGCAGCCGGATGAACCGGCTTGAGGGCAGGTCGGCCGCGTGGCGGTGGACGAGCTACAGGGACCTGCTCACCGGGCTCCGAGTGTGCTGGCTTGAGTCGGTCAACCGACACTTTTTCGGTCCTGTCGCCCACTTGCAAGGTGAAAATTTTGTCCCCAGCCTGTAGCACCTTGTAGGGCCTGTCGTACGGGGGTTCAAGGGGTCCGCGGTGGGCGTCGTGCCGGACGAAAATGAACCGTGCCTGGTGCAGGCTTAGTGGGACGTGTGAGGTGGATTCGTCGTGTCGGGCAATGGGCACCGGGGCGAACTGCTGCGCTGGTGAGGCGAAGTCGTGGCGTTGCTGATCAGCTGACCAGGGTGTCGTGGCGGTGGGCAGGAACTCACCGGGTACGCGCAGTGGCTGACCGTACACGAGCTCTGCTGCCGATGCGTGGAGGTCTGCTTTAACCGCGGTGCACAGGCCGAGGAGGACCCATGGAAGTCGGTCGGTCCAGGCGCCGTCCTGGAGGCTGGCTCGAAGAGATGCCTTCAAGGATCTGTGGAACTGCTCACACAGTCCGTTGGCTTGGGGGTGGTACGCAGTGGTGCTGTGAATGGTCACCCCGAGATTGCGTGCGACGGCGGTCCAGAGTTCAGAGGTAAATTGCGGACCTCTGTCCGATGTCATGTCGGAGGGGACGCCGAACCGTGCGACCCAGGTGCTGACGAAGGCTCTGGCGATGTCGGCGGTGGTGGTAGAGGTCAGTGGAATTGCCTCGGGCCAGCGCGTGGTGCGGTCAACGATCGTCAGCAAGTGCGTGTGGCCTTGCGACGGCGGCAGGGGCCTGATGATGTCCACGTGGATGTGGTCGAATCTACGCGAAGGGACGGTAAACTCCTTGAGGGGTGCTTTCATGTGTTGCTGTACCTTGGCCCATTGGCAGGCTAGGCAGGAGTTGGCCCAAGTACGCACATCCTTGCGAAGGCCGCGCCAGACAAAGCGGTTGGCTACCAATTTGATGGATGCGCGGGCGCCGGGGTGGGAGAGGTTGTGGAGAATCTCGAATACCCGGCGGCGCCAGAACACTGGGACGACGGGCCGAGGTTGACATAGGGATATGTCGCACTTGACCGTGACTGCGGTCGGGCCACAGGCGACGTCGGCCAGGCGTAGCCCTGATAGGTTGGTAGGTGCGGAGAGCAGATCAGGGTCGGTGATCTGGTCTGCTGCGAGTTGAGCGTAGTCGACTGCCAGGTGTGCGGCGTGGATGGCGGGGCGGGAGAGGCAGTCGGCTACCACATTGTCTCGGCCGGAGACGTGTTGGATGTCCGTGGTGAACTCGGACACTGCCGCGAGCTGGCGCTGCTGCCTGGCGGACCAGGGGTCGGTTGTCTTTGCCATTGCGAATGTCAGGGGCTTGTGGTCGACAAACGCAGTGAAGGGGTGGCCCTCCAGCAAAAACCGAAAATGGCGGACCGCCAGGAACAGCGCGAGGAGCTCGCGGTTGAAGGTGCAGTACTTGACCTCCGGGGGGCGTAGTTGACGGCTGAAGAAGGCAAGTGGTTGCCAGGCGCTGTTGACCCACTGCTCATACACAGCGCCGACCGCGTGGTCGGAGGCGTCCGTGGTGAGCACTACCCTGGCATTGGGCCATGGGTGCGCGAGCAGCGTGGCGTTGGCGAGCGCGGTCTTGGTGGAGTCGAAGGCGGCGGACGCGTCTGCCGTCCATTCGACCGCCATCTTGCCGCTCCTGCCCCGGAGGGCTTCATACAGGGGCCTCATGAGGGACGCTGCTTTGGGAATGAAGCGGTTGTAGAAATTCACCATCCCGAGGAACTCCTGGAGGCCTTTGATGGTGGTGGGGCGGGGAAATTGTTGGACGGCCTGCACCTTGGTGGGCAGGGGAATGGCCCCAGCATGGGTGATGTGGTGGCCGAGGAAGTCGATCTTGTCCAGGCCGAACTGGCAGTTGGCTGGGTTGAGGATGAGCCCGTGGTCGCTGAGGCGCCCGAACAGGATGCGAAGGTGTTCGAGGTGTTACTGCTTGGAGGAACTGGCTACCAGGTTGTCATCCAGGTAGACGAATAGGAACTTCAGGTCCCGAAGGACCGAGTCCATGAGCCGTTGGAATGCCTGGGCCGCGTTTTTGAGGCCGAAGGGCATCCGCAGGAACTCGAACAGGCCGAAGGGGGTGATTACGGCCGTCTTGGGGACGTCCGCGGGGTGGACGGGGACTTGGTGGTAGCCGCGCACCAGGTCGACCTTGGAAAAGACTGAGCGGCCGGCCAGTCTAGCCGAGAAGTCCTGAATGTGCGGCATGGGGTACCGATCAGGGGTGGTGGCGTCGTTGAGGCGGCGGTAATCCCCGCAGGGGCGCCAACCCCCGCCTGGTTTGTGGGTGATGTGGAGTGGGGAGGCCTAAGGACTGTTGGAGCGGCGGATGATGCCGAGCTGTTCCATGGTGGCAAACTCGGTCGCGCGATCTCCAATTTGGCCGGGTCCAGCCTGCGGGCGTGGGCGTACAATGGGGGGCCTGTGGTGGGGATGAAGTGTTCCACCTCGTGTTTGGCGGCCTCCGCGGAGAAGGTCGGATTGGTAAGGGCCGGGAATTCGGCCAGGAGTGCCGAGTAGTCATCCGTGGCCCGGGCATGGCACTGTGACGCCATGTCGGCGGGTTGACGGGGGGCCATGGCGCCCAGGATGGGGACATGGTGTTCATGTCCACGAGGCGGTGACGAGGGATGTCTACCAGTAGGCCGTGGGCGCACAGGAAATCTGCGCCGATGAGAGGGGAGAGCACCTTGGCAGTGATGAACTCCCATCGGTAGCGGCGACCAGCGAGTTCGAGGGTGACTGTCCGGGAGCCGTATGTCCGGATTTCTGAGCCGTTAGCAGCAGCCAGCGCCGGTCCTCGTTCGCCCTTTTGGATGTCGAGGGAGGAGGCTGGGATGATGCTGTGCTGAGCTCCAGTGTCGCACAGGAACCGGCGGCCGGTTTTGTCATCCGTGACGTACAGCAGGGAGCCCGCGTGGCCCACGGCCATCACGGGGGCTGGTACGGGGGAGGACTTGAAAGAGCAGGGAGGTGTGCACCGTTGTGCCCTGGCGCCGAACCGTGCATGGTAGTAACAGTGGCCCGGGTTAGTGGGGCGCGAAGGCCCCGTGGGCCTGGTGGCTGGTCCTTGTGGCCGCGTGGTGGCCGGTGAGGGGCGCGCCCAGGCATTGGCTGTCAGGTCCGGAGTGACGTCGCGGCTGGAGTGAGCGGACAGCAGCTTGTTGGCCTCATTGGCCAGGGCTTCCAGGTTCATGAGGCCGAACGCCACGATCGCTGGGCGGATGCTGAGAGGTAGCTGGCAGATGAACAGCGTGCGAAAGAGGGATCCGGGTGGGCTCTCGTCGGTGAGGGAGAGCATGTGGGAGAGGAGGTATGACAGTGAGGCATCACCGAGGCCTGTAAGGTCGAGGAGGTGGCAGTTTTGCTGGTATGCCGAGGCCGTAAATTCTTTAAGGAGCGCTGCCTTAAGATGTGCATACTTGCCTTCCTCTGGTGCGTTCTGCAGCGCTGTCCAAACCTTCAAATCTGTGGAGCTACCGAGTGATGTGACGAGGTAGTCGTACTGCGTCCCATCTGTGGTGATGTGTTGCAGCCGGAAGCGGGATTCGGCTTGGAGAAACCAGGCTTCGGGCTGGTTTTCCCAAAACTCCGGCAGTTTCACGGAAACTGCGTTCGTGTCCGCCATTGCAGTGCTCGGAATACGTTCTGAGCGTCGGGGTCACCAATGTTGAGGTTACCGCGAAACACGAATTAAGACCGAGTCCATGTGTGGAACACAAAGGCTTTTTAATACAACTGCCTGGTCCAAAATTACTGAAAAACTGCTCACAGAATTATCTGGAAAAATCCTGAGGCCCCGCCCACTCCTTTTCTCCTGCCTTAAAGGCAAGGACGGAAAAGTGGATAATGCCCATTTAGGTGGCGATCCGCCACAGTATAGTGAACAGTGAGGAGGATAGTGATAGACTTCAAGAGGACATAGACAGGCTGGTGGAATGGGGAGACATGTGGCAGATGAAATTTAACGCAGAAAAGTGTGACGTGATACATGTGGGGTTATGGGGATAGGATGGGATATGTTAGGGGGAATTAAATACGTGGGGTTACGGTGGTAGGGTGGGATATGTGTACTGTGGGGATTAAAGCAGGGACAGGGTACTGGATTTGAATGATCAGCCATGATCGTATTGAATGGTGGAGCAGGCTCGACGGGCCGAATGGCCTACTCCTGCTCCTAGATTCTATGTTTCTATGTTTCTATGTTTCTATTTTGGTAGAAAGAATGAGGAGAGGAAATATAAACTAAAGGGTACAATCTGAAGGGGGTGCACGAACAGAGACACCTGGGGGTATGTGTGCACAAATCGTTGAAGGTGGCAGGGCAGGTTGAGAAAGCAGTTAAAAAGGCTTATGGGATCCTGGGCTTCATGAATAGAGGTAAAGGGGGAAAAATTTGGTTGCTTTGCGCCTCTCGTTTGCGCCCTAAGAAGGCACTAATGGGGCAGAAAGCAACTAGCGCCCGGGCACGGCGATGTTTGCGCCGCTCGCAAAATTTACCAGTTTTTGCGGTGGCGCTAAACTGTACCGCCACGATCTCCTGCGCCCGCAGATCGTGACATCAGTCGAGCGTGCAACGTCCCGGTGGCGCCCGGACCGGATATTGAGTGGCGCCCCCTTCCTTTCCGCCTGCCACAGGCAACGACAGGGAGAGTGGAACGTTTTGCAGTAGGGAAGGGGCTGGGGGGGGGCGCTATTTAAAGGCGCCCTCTTCCTGCTTTTTTTTGTGGGAGACATTTTTGCACCACTCATTCTGAGAGAGAGAGATTCTGCGAGAGAGAGAGTTCTGGAGAGATTCAACGCTGTGTGAAGTAGTTTTGGCTACTGAGCAGCACTTTGCAGGTTCTTTTGATTTGACCTTCATTGCTTCGATTGTCAAGAGACTCTGGGGGCTGCACTGATTCGGGGCGTCGTCCTGCTCCTGCAGAATCGGAGGCAGCAGAGACGCAGAGAGAGAGTGGCAAACATGGCCAGAGGGAGGAGGGCCAACAGGCCTCTGCACAGGAGACCCTACCCTCCCAGGGTATTCCAGGAACAATTCTCCTACATTCATTTGTCTGAGGAGCAGTGTTTGCGCAGGCTGCGCTTCAGCAAGGAGGTGGTCACTGAGCTCTGCCACCTGCTGCAACCAGATCTGCAGCCTCAACTGAGGACCAGGACGTCTCTGTCGGTGGCAGTGAAGGTCACAGTGGCTCTGAATTTTTATACCACTGGCTCCTTTCAAGCATTTACTGGGGACATCGCCAATATCTCCCAGTTCATGGTCCATTGCTGTATCCGGGAGGTGACAAATGCCCTCTATAAAAGGTGACACCTGAGATGAGGAGAAACTTCTTCACTCAGAGGGTAGTAGGTCTGTGGAATTTGCTGCCCCAGGAAGCTGTGGAAGCTACATCATTAAATAAATTTAAAACAGAAATAGACAGTTTCCTAGAAGTAAAGGGAATTAGGGGTTACGGGGAGCGGGCAGGAAATTGGACATGAGGCTGAGTTCGGATCGGTCGAGGCCCTGTGGGTGGCGGAGCGGGCCCAGGGGCTGAGTGGCCGGGTCCTGCTCCTACTTCTTGTGTTCTTTAGCTTTGAGGTTAGGATCAGATCAGCCATGATCTTATTGAATGGCGGAGCAGGCTCGAGGGGCCGATTGGCCTACTCCTGCTCCTTTTTCTTATGTTCTTATGTACATCTCTTTCCCGATGACCCGGGCCAAACAGCATGGAATACTGTGTGCAGTTCTGATCACCACACTATAGGAGGGATGTGATTGCATTGGAGAGGGTGCAGAGGAGATTCACCAGGATGTTACCTGGGCTGGAGCGCTTCAGCTATGAAGAGAGACTGGACAGGCTGGGGTTGTTTTCCTTGGAGCAGAGAAGGCTGAGGGGGGACCTGATTGAGGTGTACAAAATTATGAGGGGCATAGATAGGGTAGATAGAAAGGAACTTCTCCCCTTAGTAGAGGGGTCAATAACCAGGGGGCATAGTTTCAAGGTAAGGGGCAGGAGGTTTAGAGGGGATTTGAGGAAAAACTTTTTCACCCAGAGGGTGGTTGGAATCTGGAACTCACTGTCTGAAAGGGTGGTAGAGGCAGGAACCCTCACAACATTCAAGAAGCATTTAGATGAGCACTTGAAACGCCATAGCATACAAGGCTACGGACCAAGTGCTGGAAAATGGGATTAGAATAGACAGGGCTTGATGGCCGGCGCGGACACGATGGGCCGAAGGGCCTCTTTCTGTGCTGTATAACTCTATGGCTCTAACGCGCATTGGGCTTTGCGAGGATAGCGGGCTTCCCCATGGTGCAGGGCGCCATTGACTGCACACATGTGGCATTGCGGGCGCCGCATGAGAATGCAGCGGTTTTCTGAAACCGCAAGGGGTTCCACTCCTTAAATGTCCAGTTGGTCTGCGACCACAGACAGCTGATACTCGCTGTCAATGCCCGCTATCCTGGCAACAGCCTGCTTTCATCCTGCGCCAGACTGGTGTGCCAGAGCTTTTCCAGGCAGCGCATCAGCCAAGTGGTTGGCTCCTCGGGGACAAGGGTTATCCACTCTGCACCTGGCTGATGACACCGCTCCGTAACCCCAACACCCCTGCCGAGCTGCGGTACAATGAGAGCCATCTCGCCACCAGGAACATCATTGAGCAGACGATCAGCGTGCTCAAGCAACGGTTCCGCTGTCTGGACCACTCAGGAGGAGCCCTACAGTACTCTCCTGAGCGAGTCTCCCTCTTCATAGTTGTTTGCTGCATTCTTCATAACATTGCAATCCTCAGGACCCAGCCAATGCCACCAGGGATTGGTGCACCACCGGAGGAGGAGGAGGAGGAAGAGGAGGAGGAAGAGGAGGAGGAGGATGATCAGCAGCAGCCCCAAGGCGGGAGGGAGGCCCACAATGTTGAAACTGCAAGGGCCATCCATCAACGGCTGATAACAAGCTGCTTCTAGGCCCCTACTCAGAAGATGGCTTCTGGCATGGAGAACAACATCATGGAAAGCAACCCGCAACCCCTATAGCCGGCTAAGGCAGCATTGATTCCAAAGGCCAAACATGTACATTTTGAATACAACTTTTTTATTTTACAAACTCTGTGTGTGTCATTTCTTCATGACAAACTAATAGAAACAAACACAACAAATCATTAATTAACAGAACTGGTTCTCACAAGCTGGAGATAATGGTCAAAACACTAAACAAAAGTTATCAGACGAACCTCGGCCTTTAATAAAAACATTCCCACCATTTCTTTAGACCTCCTACTGTTTACCCTTCGAGGGTGATCTCCATCCCTTGCACAGTTCCCCCCTTCCCACCCTACTGCTCCTCCGTAATGGGGCCCCAGTGGCTGCAGCAAGGCTGGTGGAAGGCTGCTGATTGTTAGAACCTGAGGCTACAGATGCCCTTGAAGGACGGCCTCGACCAGCTCTGGTCCTGGAGGGCCCGGCTGCAGACTGCACCAACTCTGCATGGGCGGCAGCAGTCTGGGCTACAGGCGGTGGCAAGTGCAATGGGGAAGTGCCAGTGGTGGGAGCAGGAATGCTGTCATCCTGAGAGAGGACAGCAACTCCCTGCTCAACTGACACACTGGCACTCCCACGGGGCAGCACCTCAGCATCCGGAGCAATCTGCTCGAGCACAGATTGCTGGCCTGCTGCGGCGCCGTGAGAGCCCCGGGGCAATGTGGCCGAACCAGCGACGATGGCAGCAGTCAGTGCTCGCATTGCCTCAATCTGAGACTGCATGGGAGCAGTCTGAGATTGGATCGCTGCAGCCAGTGACTGAATTGCAGCACTAAGCAGTTGCGTTGTGTCCGCCTGTGCTTCAGCGCAGTGCTCCACACGCCTTGTCAGTCCATCAATGCTTTCGGGCACCCTTCCCATTGCACCCATGAGCTGAGTGTGCATGTTCACCGCCTGGGTGTTCATTTCAGCGATGAGCCGCTCCTCCTCTGTGACAGTGCAGCAGGACTCGCTGGTCTGCTCTCCCTCTGGGGAGAAGGCCCCCGAGCTTCCCTACTCCTATCGCGTTGCTGCAGCCCGCTGGGTCCCGGAGCATCACCCTCATCAGACCCTTCCCCCCTGCTCCCCTCCAGGGAAGACGTGTTCCCAGTGTGGGCATGGGCTTCCTTGGGAGACGCTGGCGCTGAGGCTTCGGCTTCCTCTTCCTCCTCGCCTGTGGCGTCGCTCCCATTGGCTGCTTGAGGGCCTGTCTCCTCAGCTGGTGATTCATCATCTGAAAGCAGGGAGGTACAAGAGTGGCTTTAGCGTCAGGACAGGGGGGCAGTAAGGGAGCAAGGACTGGAGACATTTAGTAAGTTGGATTGAAAGTGTAAAAGGCTGGTGTTGTGAGGGACAAGTGGAATGAGAGAGAAGAGAAAGCTGATGAACTTACCATTGCTGTCCCGAAGGGGTTCGACCTCTCCAGCGGCCACGGGACCTATCACCTGGCTTGCGATGATCCTGTGGACGCGCGCCTCTGGATCGCTGAGGGGCTGCAGCTGAGGCGGCCCTCCACCCGTCCGTTGCTGCTGCCGCCTGTTGTGAGATAGCTTGGCCTGCAAGAAAAAGGACGGCGTCTGAGTAAATGTGCAGCCATGTGCTTGCCTGATGTGCCTCCCATAGTTGAATAGCCCTTAATGTATGCAGCCATGTGCTTGCCTGATGTGCCTCCCATAGTTGAATAGCCCTTAATGTATGCAGCCATGTGCTTGCCTGATGTGCCTCCCATAGTTGAATAGCCCTTAATGTATGCAGCCATGTGCTTGCCTGATGTGCCTCCCATAGTTGAACAGCCCTTAATGTATGCAGCCATGTGCTTGCCTGATGTGCCTCCCATAGTTGAACAGCCCTTAATGTATGCAAGGTGTGGAATGTGCGTGTGTGTTTTATGAGATGGTCTGAGGTCTTGGATGAGTGTTGGGCATTTGGGGTTTTTACACCCTCTGGCCATAGAGTGAGGTTGAGATGGAGGGATGGAGAGGTATTGAAAAGCAGCCACTCACCCTGACCACCCGAGTGAGGTCGTTGAACTTCTTCCGACATTGTGTATGGGTCCTGGGCACCATGCTCCTGGAGGAGACGTGCTTAGCCACCTCCCTCCACACTCTTCTATAGTCACGGGGCAATGGCCTCCTGCCACTCTCTGGGTACAGTATTGCTCTTTGGCACTCCACTGCGCCAACCAGAGCCACCAAGGCCCGGTCGCTGAAGCGCTGAGCTCGTTCCCTGGCCCTCTCCATAGTCCTTTGCAGCAGAAATGATGTACAAGTCTCTCCAGGCCGAGATTCAAGGCTGCAATGAGCAGGGTGTGGCTGGAGAGCAAGATCGACCTTCCCCTTTAAGAACTGGCCAGCGCCAGTGTGTCTGTGTTCCATTGCTAACTGACATCACCTGAGCTTCGCCCGCGCTCTGAGTTAGCACCTTGCTCCTCGGCCTTTGCGCCTTAAGACAAGTGTGTAGCGTCTGATTTAGCGCTCCAATCACCTCCAGGGATGATAGAAGCCAAGTTTGCAGTCGGAGGCGATAATTTGCGCCAGGCGCTAAACTTTGCGCCCGACCGATAATTGCGCCCCAAACGGGGCGATACCGAATTTCTCCCCCATAGAGTATAAAAGTGTGGAAATTATGATGAACCTGTATAAAACACTGTTTCGGCCCCAACTGGAGTACTGTTTCCAATCCTGGGCACCGCACTTCAGGAAGGATGTGAAGACCTTAGAGAGGGTGCAGAAAAGATTTACGAGAATGATTCCAGGAATGAGGGACTTCAGTTACGTTGATAGACTGGAGATGCTGGGGTTGTTCTCCTTGGACCAGAGAAGGTTGAGAGGAGATTTGATAGAGGTGTTCAAAATCATGAGGGGTCTAGATTGAGTAGATAGAGAGAAACTGTTCCCATTGGTGGAAGGGTCGAGAGCCAGAGGTCACAGATTTTAGGTGATTGGAAAAAGAACCAAAGGCGACGTAAGAAAAAACTTTTTTACGCAGCGAGTGGTTAAGATCTGGAATGCATTGCCTGAAACTGTGGTGGAGGCAGACTCAATCTTATCTTTCAAAACGGAGTTGCATAAGTATCTGAAGGTAAAAAAAGGGCTACGAGATTAGCTGAAAGCCGGCACAGGCTCGACGGCCGAATGGCCTTCTTCCGTGCTGTACCCATTCTATGATTCTATGAATGTAGCTTTCTGTCCCAGTATTGCCATCTTCATGACTTGTTTTCCAAACTTACAGGCTCTGAGAGGTTGGTGTCAGTGAACTTTGAGTCTTGCTGCTTTTTTTTTCCGTAGAGTATTCAGAGTCTTCATTCTAATCAGATACCACGATGAAGGAATACTAGGAGGTAAGTCTCTGGGGGCTAAATGGGGCTTTGTAATGTCTGTCTTTTAGGCGCTACTAGGCCTCCTAAAGCGCGGAAATGACGCCTGTGATGCACGCACACTCTTTCGACGGGAGGTGGGCCGGACGCCATGTTGGTAAAGGGGTTTGTGCGTGCGCGCACCTAACGACTGCCGGCAGCATGCAGACCAGGCAGATTATGACGCCAATCAGGGGGCAACACTGATTTAACACCAACGCTGCCATTTTCAAACGCCACGTTTCAGCCTATGCCCTGTCTTAACCTCGCACAGCGGAACACGACATTAAATGACATGAAGGATCATGAACTACTTACAGGCTAGTTGCTGGATTATTTTTATTGGCTGTTGGTGCAAATGTATGCATTTTTGGCGCTTTTCTATACTTGCCTAAAGTTTGAATAGTCTATAAGGAGTGGTCTGGCTGGTGCTGAAGTACTTTTTTGTTGATTTAAAAGCTTGTGCTGAAACAAGTTGCTTCCAGACATGGGTGGCCTGGTAGGCTTTCCTCTTGGAGTTGAGCATGACTGGGAGAATGAAGAGAGGCCACGCAGAGCAGGACAAGCTGCTAGAAGAGGGAGGAGGAGGAGGGGGAGAAGGGCTCTCAGCAGGAGGCCATATCCGCCGAGGGGCTTTAGGAAGCAATTCTCTTACCTCAACTTCAATGACAATCAATGCTTGTGATGTCTGTGCTTCACTAAAGAGGTCGAGACTGAAATCTGCCAACTGCTGCAGCCACAACTCCAACCTCAAAGCAGGGCAAGGACTGCATTGCCCGTGGCTTTCAAGGTGACCGTGGCTCTGAACTTTTATGCGTCTGGCTCCTTTCAGGCTGATGCTGGAGATATTGGGCCGAAAATTGATCCCGGGACGCGAGAGTACGCACTGCGTACTCTCGCGTATTCCCACTCCAATTGCCGGTTTTCTGCATGCCCTGCGCATGCGCTGAAAACCGGCAATTGCTCTTCAGAAAAGGGGGCGGGTCCTCGGTGCATCGCGTGCGCGCTACAGGCTGCGCGCACGCTGTGCACTTCATGCTTTGGACGCGCAGGTAAGTACTGAAGATTTTGGAAATGTAAAAAGGAGGAGTAAGACCCGCTTTTAAGAAGGTAAGTAGTGAATTAAGTATTTTTTTGAATTTTTTTTTACAGGTATATCTTTTTTAGAGACTTTAAAGACAGGTAAGTTTATTTTTAAAACTTTTTAAAAGATTTTAAATTTTTTCAAAAATTTTATTTTTTATTTAAAATGGTTAATTTAATTAACTATACTTATTTTATTAATGTGATGGGTTTTTTTTTTAATTTAATTGAGGTTTAGCTGTTATTTTGGGGGGGGTGTAAGATTCATAGATTTCACAGCCATGCTGTGAGACTTATGAATGGAAGATGGTGTGCTGCCATTGGCTCTAACTGAGTCACGTGATCCCACAGCTCGCACGAATTCACTACGCCGCTGGGATACGCAAGCCCAGCACAGCTGATGTCTGGAACATCAAGTTCGTGCGAGCTGGATCTGAAAAAGCACAAGCGAGGTGAGACATCGCGGGGAAGGCTTACCCCCGCGGGAACAGAGCGAGATCAATTTCTGGGCCATTAGCAACATCTCGCAGTTTGCAGTGCACTGCTGCATATGGGAGGCCAGTGAGGATCTCTATACACAGAGAGACAGCTTCATCTCATTCCCTCTTGCCAGAGACAAGCAGGCATAGCGATCACGAGCGTTTGTATGGATTGTAGGCTTCCCCATGGTGTAGGGTGCCATTGACTGCACACACATTGCCTTGCGTGCGCCTCATCTGAACTCGGCCATTTTCACGAACCGAAAGGGATTCCACTCCCTCACTCCCTCAATGTGCAGCTGGGGTGCGACCACAGGCACACCGTGAATGCCCGTTATCCTGGCAGGAGACATGATTCCTTCATTCTGCGGCAGTCCTCTGTATTTGAACCACCACGGCAAGTCAAAGGCTGGCTACTGGGCGACAAGGGTTATCCCCTCATGACATGGCTCATGACACCGGTCCAGAACCCACTCACATGTGCACAGCAGGCATACAATGAGAGCCATGCTGCCACAAGGAATCCGATAGAGCAGACCATTGGCATCCTCAAACAATGCTTCCACTGCCTGGACTGCTCTGGGGGAGCCCTGCAGTCCTCAGCTGAGCGGGTATCAAGGTTTGTGGTAGTATGCTGCAAACAGTCTCGGAGCTGAATGGCCTACTCCTGTTCCTATGTTCCTATTTGAGGCAAGGTCATGGTATTGCCAAAGTGGTCAGTTTTAATTTCACTCTGCTAACCAACGGCATTACCAGAATTTCGACCCTGCTGACTGCATTTGCCTCTTTCTACCAATGCTCTCACTTTGCAGTCCTTTCTGAGTTGCCACGCTCTTCATTGTTGCTGATTTCGCAGGTCTTACACTAGATACCCTCTCGGGTTCAGTAACACTAGTCACTCCTGTAAGCAGAGTGTGCCTTTACTGTCCAACATTTGGTTAAACGATAGTGTGACTTGGGGGTCATAACATATAACCCTTGTTGTGTCTACTGAAGACGATGATCTCGGCTGTGCCATCAGGTGCGTTCTCCTATCTTTACAGAAGGCAGATTGAAAAGTACTCCAGTAAAACAAGGTATAAGTGTAAACCAACAAACTAGTTTCTTTTACATAAAATACATGAATGAACTGAACACAGTTTTCACAGTGAGATTCATCAATTTCCTACCGTTCCTTGTATATGTAAAGTAATTAAATGCACCTCTGCCAGTGACAGAAGGGTCGGTAACTGGAGGACACAGATTTAAGGTGATTGGCAAAAGAACCAGAGGCGACATGAGGAAACATTATTTTTACACAGCGAGTTGTTGTGATCTGGAAATCACTGCCTGAAATTGGATAAATACTCGAAGGGGAAAATTTACAGGGCTTTGGGGAAAGAGCGGGGGAGTGGAATTAATTGGATAGCTCTACCAAAGAGCCAGCACAGGCACAATGGGCCGAATGGCCTCCTTCTGTGCTGTAACATTCTATGCTGCACAACCTGGCCATTATGAGGAACAGCCCTTGCCACCACCTATCAGGCGATAAGCCGAGGAGTAGGAGCACGAGGAGGAAGTGGAGGAGGATGATGTGGAGGAGGAGGAACTGCAACAGGAAGTGGAGGAATAGGAGGAGGAAGGGAGACTGCATTCACCAACAGTCCCACGCTCCTTACCTTTCCTCTATCACTGACCATCACATCGTCCTCTTTCCAACACCACAAAACTAAAAACCACCAGAAAATGCACATTACAATCCCAATTTATAAATTCAATCATTACAGTTTGCAATCAAAAATAAACTAATCACCCTTGTGCATCCCCTCAGTTCCTGTCTTCCGTGTGCCTGTGCCTGTCCTAGTGCTCCTATGCGGTGGCTACAGTATGGCTGCTGACCTTCAGTTGAGAAGATTGCAGATGGCCTTGGGAGGGCGAGCTCAAGCAGCTCTGGGTCTCGAAGGCCCGGCTTCAGACTGCACCATCTCGGCCTGGGGTGCAGCTGTCTGGGCTGGCTGGCTGAGAGGCAACAGCAGGGGGCACTGGCAAAGTGGCAGGGGTGGAAGCAGGAATTATGTCATCCTGAGAGAAGAAAGCAGGTTTGTGCTCCATTGAGCCCCTGCCACTCTCCCGGAGCGGCCCCTCAGCAACCCTACTGATCTGCTGGAGAACAGATTGACGGACTGCTGTGATGCCCTGGAAGCCCCTTTGAACAGTGGTTGAATCTGAACTTGCAAGACAGCAGTCTGCGCTTGCATGGCAGCAGTCTGTGCTTGCATGGCAGCAGTCTGACCTTTGGAAGCTGTTTGTGCTGCAATGGAAGCTGTGACATTAACCATCAGATGCTGCATCATGGTGGGTTCCACAGGTTTGGTGATGGAGGTGACCATCCGTTCCATGTTGGAAAGGATGGGCTCCAAGCTCTGCGCAAAGCTCCTTGACATTGAATGCAGGCTTTCTGGCAGGCTTTACAGTGCACCAAGCATTTGGTCGTGCACACCCATCAGCCTTCTTCTGTAGCCTGGCCCATCAAAGTCCTCATCTGAGTCCTCTGCAGCAGAACTAGTGTGCGACCTCACCCTCCAGTGAGCTGGCACCTACGCTATCCTTTCCCCCGGCCTGGCTTCTGTGTACTTGTGCCTGGTGTCTCATGATGTGCAGACACCTCCTCTATTCTAGCCTCAAATACACGCAGTGTCAGTATCTGAGCTTTTGACTGCGACTGTAAGATCGAGTGACAGTGTCTGCTCCTCTTCACTTTCTTCTTCCTCTTCCCCCACTGACTGGGCAGGTTGCAGTTCTTGAGTATCTGAAATGAAAAAGGAACAAGGGTTGGGTTGTGGTGAGGGGAGAGGAGGAAGTAAGAAGTGCGAGCTTACACCCTCTGCAGCTTCTTAGTCAGAAGAGATTGATGGATGAGGGAGAAGTGGGATGAGAGAAGGAGGATTATATACGCTGATACCCTCATCATCAATCGCTTCAGCACCACCAGTGGCCACGACCTCAGTGATGACCCTTCCCATGACGGCCAGCACTGTCTCCTCCACGGAGGTTAACACATACAGACACACTTGTCCTCCTCCAGCTCATTGCTGCTGCTTGTTGTTAGGCACCACCTTCTCCTGCAAGAAAGAGGGAAGTGTGTCAGTGAGTGTCCTGAAATATGTTTGGGTGATGTGGCTGTCAGTGTGTGTGAGCTGTAAGATGTGGGTGCTAGGCTTGCAACAGTGCTAAGTGTGTGAGGGTGAGGTAAAACATGTGAATGGTATGGTTGAGTCCTGATTAATAGAGATTGCTGATAGGTGAGTGATGGGGAATATAGTGAATTGAGCAGTGGATGAGGCTAGTGGTGCAGTTGATAGGATATGCCATTTGAAGATGAACTCACTGACCTTGACAACTCGTGTGAGATCATTGAACTTCTTCCTGCACTCATCGAGGTTCTAGGAGCAACACGCCTGGCATTGACCTCTGCCGTTACTTCTTCCCACTGCCTCTAAGCATGTGACTGGAGGGCTTCCTGCTCCACTGTGGATACAGGACATCTCTCCTCTGCTTTCTACCTTTTCCACCAAGGCCTCCAGTGCAGTGTCTGAAAACTTTGGTGCACGCTCTCTTGCATGGTTAGCCATTCTTCACTCTTTCACAGGACAGGTTCACTTCTGAAATGACTCCCACCACTGCCTGCAGCCACTATGCACCTCCCCTTTAAAAGGTGCAGACTGCCTTTAAGTAGCACGAGCCACTCGCGATATTGGGGCCCCTGCTGATGCGCGCAGCCACTGAACAGCACGGGCAGTCCTTGCTGCATGCAGCAATCCTGTAAAACAGCAGGCAGCACGTGAATGGGTGTGGGTTAATCGCGCACCGTGATCCCTGCACCTGTTTGTGGGTCCTATCCAATTTAACCCCCTCTGTCTTTGAGCCACATAGATCGGGAAAAACCTCCACTTTGATTCCCAATCTGTGCTGAGCAATGAATCTCAATTGGCAACAGCTGCTCTGTGACTATCATCCAGGGCCCCCACTCCCGAAAGCACTACTGGAAGTCTCTGATTATGTGTGCAACAAGACACTTCATTCCAGATACTTTACAATTGCTTCTGCAGTAATGAATAGTTCCGTAGTTTATTTTCAAATTCTCCATTTGTTCAAGTTCTTAAGCACCACTTTGACATCTTTCAATCTGGGTTAGGGGGAAAATTGTAGTGAAAGCTCTTTCAATCAGAAATAACTGTTACCAAGGCAACCATTTGCAAACCTGCAGTTGCCTTGAAATTACATTACAATCAAACCTTCTTCAGAACCTATTTGCCCCCAAATTTCTTTAAATCAGAGAACAAAATGGGAAAATTTGCAACAGGATTCAGTTCCGATCTCTAGTGAATCCATTCATTCTCTCGGTAATGCGCTCCTGTGGTTCACTTCCTTGATGACGAATCAGTATGTTGGGATGCTTCTCGCTCATCAGTGGTAAACATTGCTGTGCAGCTTTTGTATTTCCACTTCAATAAAACTCACTCGGCTACATTAACCCGTGCACAAATCCTTTTACTCCCCCTTTCTGACAACTAGTTTGAAGTTTCGGCTGTGGCTCGGTGGGCAGCACTCTCGCCTCTGACTCAGAAGGTTTTGGGTGCGAGTCCCACTCCAGAGACTTGAGCACAAAAATCTAAGCTGACACTCCAGTGCTGCACTGTTGGAGGTGCCGTCTTTCAGCTGAGACGTTAAACCGAGGCCCCGTCTGCTCTCTCAGGACGGCCACTATTTCAAAGAAGAGCAGGCGAGTTCTAGCCGATGACCTGGCCACTATTTATTCCTCAACCAACATCACTGAAAACAGATTATCTGGTCGTTATCACATTGTTGTTGGTGGGATCTTGCTGTGCGCAAATTGGCTGCCGTCTTTCCTACATTACAACAGCGACTACACTTCAAAAGTATTTCATTGGCTGTAAAGCGCTTTGGGACGGCCTGACGTTGTGAAAGGCGCGATAGAAGGGCAAGTCTTTCTTTTTTCAAGGCAAAGCTTGTCTGTCACTCGCTGAGGTAGCAACTCACTGCAGTGTATAGGGAACTTGCCAACATGTGCTTCACTCACACATCTGGGAATCTATTCTGGGTTAGAATCAGGCTGCGAGTGGCCAACTCGGAATACATTTCTCTCTTGGATCACTCCCCTTATTCACTTTAGTAATTGTCATCATTTTGGATATCTCCAAAGCCTTCGATAGGATCTGGTAAGGTTAATTTCTCAACAAATAATCACCATATAGCATTCCGCCATGTTCCCATAGTTTTGCCTCAAAACGCTCTCTCTGTGCTGCAGTTGATATCTTGTCTTTGAAATCTTTCTCGATCAATTCAGATATCGCCGAGGCCCCTGTTCCGCACTCTGCTCTTTCTCCGTATCAGCGGCCATTCCACCCTGCCGACTTTGCAGATGATTTCACTCTACACACATGCATTTCCTTCAGATCACCTTCTAAGTGCACATTAACTTCACACGGTGCCCTGAATTTCCTTGGACTATCTGCTGCTGCGCTGCCCCAACCTCATCGGAGGTGTGGAGAAAACCTCGTGTAGGCCCAGATTTTTTTCCACAGCAGGAGTTGAATCATTAAATCTTCACTTGACGGGGGTAACTTTCACCCCTCTCTCTCTCTCCGGCTGTCATCTTGGTCTGCTTTCTGATGTCAAAGATGAATAGTCTTCCTTTAAAAGTTTAGTTGACAACCTACTCAAATCGATGATCCAGCTTATAATCAAATAATTTTCAAAAACACTCAACTATTATGGGCAGAGACACAATTAGACTTTCCTGTGAGATAAACAAATAAGAGAACATTAATAATACAAGTATTAAAAAAAAGGTGTGTAGTTCGTTGCGAATTGGAATTTTATGACAGACTTTCCTTCATAGCTGGGGACTGCCTGTACAGGCCAACAAGAGTTAGACGGGCATTGGGAGCGCTTGTCCTTCCTGCAGGCTGGGAAAATGACATCTGCCAGTGGCACTGCTACCATCAGCAGCAGTGGGGAAAGTTACCTGTTAGGTGGTTCTCCATTTCTCTGGAGACTGCAGCCTAACCTCATTTATATTCAAGTGCTGCCTCTGTCGTCGGGAACTGGCTTTCGGTGACGGCTCTGTAACGTAAAGCGATAAAATCAGATTTCGACCAGGGTGTATGACCATCACAGGAGTAAACTGTGAATCGGTCCTTGTACAATGGATGGCATAGCATTGGGCACTACTGAATAGACCTGTCAGCGAATGAGGAGTAAATGATGTACAATTGGAGAAGGGGGATGGCCAGTACTTAGGTTTAGTCCTGGGGGAAAGATGTACCAACTTAGGTAAGTACCTTCAAGTGTCAGAGGAACAGCGCTTCAGATAATTCAGACTCACCCAAGAGATAATGACTAATATCAACTGAATTGGATCATTCCACAGAGACTGCAACAGATCTGCCTGTGGCTGGAAAACTGACATCGACAATCATTTTCCTGGCTGTGGGTCAGTTCCACACTGAAACAGGAAAGAGGTCTGATCTTGCATATGGTATTTTATTGCTCACTTTACACGCTTCAGAATGATTAAGTTTATATCTATCTTTCCATCCAGCTAGCTAGAAAATAAATGTGTTTCTTGCAGCATTGTGCAATAGGAATGGGGGAAATGTGTAACACAGTGGGTGAGCACATTGCCCATTCACCATTAGGACTGGATTCTACGGTGATTGCAACACTTGCCTCCAAGAGGACACCAATTGCATGCCCTCAATATTCAGAGATTATCCAAGTGTGCTTAATCATTTTGACATCAATGAGATGGAGTTCTTAAACAGGCTAACAGGGCTCAAAACAAACAAATGCCAAGGAATGGATGTTATTTTAAGGTACTAGAGAGAGAGCGTGTACCGGACACAGCAAAGGCTACAGACCCTGACAACGTCCTGGCTGTAGTGCTGAAGACCTGTGCTCCAGAACTAGCTGCAACCCTAGGCAAGCTGTTCCAATACAGCTACTGCACCAGCAGCTACCCAACAACGTGGAAAATTGCCCAAGTATGTCCTGTCCACAAAATGCAGGACAAATCCGACCCTGCCAATTACCGTCCTGCCAGCCTACTCCCAATCATCAGCAAAATGATGGAAGTAGTCATCAACACTACTATCAAGTGGCACACTCACTAATTACTTGCTCACTGATGCTCAGTTTGGGTTCCATCAGCTCCAGATCCCATTGAGGACCCCTCGGCTCCAGACCCCATGACAGCCTTAATCCAAATATGGACAAAAGGGCTGATTTCCAGAGGTGAGGAAAGAGTGACTGCCCTTGACATCAAGAAGGCATTCGACTAAGTGTAGCACAAAGGGCCCTAGTAAAATTGAAGTTAATGAAGATCAGGGGAAAAAGTCTCCAGTGGCTGGAGTTATAGCTGGTACAAAGGAACATGGTTGCGGTTGTTGGAGGCTAATCATTTCAGCCCCGGTTCCATTCACAATTCCTCAGAATTTCAGTTCCTGCTTGCATGTAGCAAGACCTGGACAACATCCAGGCTTGGGCTGATAAATGGCAAGTAACATTTGCGCTACACAAGTGCCAGGCAATGGTCATCTTCAACAAGAGAGAGTCTAACCACCGCCCCTTGACATTCAACAGCATTACCATCGTCGAATTCCCCACCATCAACATCCTGGGGGTCACCATTGACCAGAAAGTTAACTGGACCAGCCATATAAATAATATGCCTACAAGAGCAGGTCAGAGGCTGGGTATTCTGTGCCGAGTGACTCACCTCCTCACTGCAGAAAACCTCTCCACCACCTACAAGGCACAAGTCAGGAGTGTGATGGAATACTCTCCACTTGCCTGAATGGGTGCAGCTGCAACAACACTCAAGGAGCTTTACATCATCCAGGACAAAGCAGTCTGCTTGATCGCCACTTCATTTACCAGCCTAAACATCCATCCAGCCGTCATCGGCCCACCATGGCTGCAGCGTGCTCTATCCACAGGGTGCATTTGAGGTTTCTTTGGCAACACCTCCCAGCCTGCAACATTCACCATCTGGAAGGAGAAGGGTAGCAGTTGGGAACACCATTACTTCCACGTTCTGCTTCAAGTCATGCACCATCCTAATGGACATATGTTGCCGTTCCTTCAACATCGTTGGGTCAAAATATAATCATAGAATGGTTACAGCACAGAAGGAGGCAATTCGGCCCATCAAGCCATGCCGGCTCTCCGCAAGAGCACTTCAGCTAGTCCCACTCTCCAGCCCTTTCCCCGTAGCCCTGCAAAATGTTTTCCTTCAGGTACTTATCCAATTCCCTTTTGAAGGCAGTGCATTCCCGATTATAACCACTCGCTGCGTAAAAAAGTTTTTCCTATGTCGCCCATGGTTCTTCTGCCAATCACCTTAAATCTGTGTCCTCTAGTTCTCGACCCTTCTGCCAATGGGAACAGTTTCTCTCGATCTACTCTGTCTAGACCCCTCATGATTTTGAACACCTCTATCAAATCTCCTCTCAACCTTCTTTGCTCAAAGGAGAACAACCCCAGCTTTTCCAGTCTATCCATGTAACTGAAGTCCCTCATCCCTGGAATCATTCTTGTAAATCTTTTCTGCACCCTCTTAAAGGCCTTCACATCCTTCCTAAAGTGTGGTGCCCAGAATTGGACACAATTCTTCAGTTGAGGCCGAACCAGTGTTTTATAAAGGTTCATCATAATTTCCACGCTTTTGTACTCTATGCCCAGGATCCTGTATGCTTTTTTAACTGCTTTCTCAACCTGCCCTGCCACCTTCAACAATTTGTGCACATATACCCCCAGGTCTCTCTGTTTATGCACCCCCTTTAGAATTGCACCCTTTAGTTTATATTGGCTCTCCTCGTTCTTCCTACCAAAATGTATCACTTTGCACTTTTCAGCGTTAAATTTCATCTGCCACGTGTCCGCCCTGGAAGCCCCTACCTAACAGCAGTTTGGGAGCACCTTCACCACATGGACTGCAGCGGTTCAAGAAGAAGTCCCATCAGCACCGTCTCAAGGGCAATTAGGGATCGGCAATAAATGCCGGCCTTACCAATGAAGCCCACATCCTGAAAATCATACAGATCCTTTTGTCTTGCATCAATAAAATGGTAAAATAGTGGAATGGATATCAGGAGATAAAGTAGTAAAAAGCAACCAATACAGATTCTGGAGTATCCGCCCCCTCCATCACCAGCACACTGGCTGCAGTATGTATAACTTACACGATGCACTACAGTAACTCACCAAGGTCACTTCGATTGCATTTCCCATCCTGCGACCCCGACCATCAAGAAAGCCGAGAGCAGCAATGTTAAAGGTGGGAGAGAGAAAACGGGGAATTACAGACCGGTAAGCCTGACATCGGTTGTGGGGAAAATGCTAGAGTCCATTATAAAAGATGTAATAGCAGAGCACTTGGAAAACAGTGACAGGATCGGACAAAGTCAACATGGATTTACAAAAGGTAAATCATGCTTGACTAATCTACTGGAATTTTTTGAGGATGTAACTGGTAGAATAGATAAGGGAGAACCAGTGGATGTGATGTATTTGGACTTTCAGAAGGCTTTCGATAAGGTCCCGCATAAGAGATTGGCATGCAAAGTTAAAGCACATGGGATTGGGGGTAAGGTACTGACTTGGATAGAGAACTGGTTGGCAGACAGGAAGCAAAGAGTTGGAATAAATGGGTCCTTTTCCGAGTGGCAGGCAGTGACTAGTGGGGTAGCGCAGGGATCGGTGCAAGGACCCCAGTTATTCACAATATATATTAATGATCTAGACGAGGGAACTAGATGTAATATCTCCAAGTTTGCAGACGACACAAAGCTGGGTGGGCGTGTGTGTTGTGAGGAGGATGCAGAGAAACTCCAGTATGATTTGGACAAGTTGGGTGATTGGGCAGATGCATGGCAGATGCAGTATAATGTGGATAAATGCGAGGTTATCCACTTTGGTGGCAAAAACAGGAAGGCAGATTATTATCTGAATGGCAATAGATTGGAAAAAGGGGAAGTGCAACGAGACCTAGGAGTCCCTGTGCACCAGTCGTTGAAGGTAAGCATGCAGGTGCAGCAGGCGGTTAAGAAGGCAAATGGTATGTTGGCCTTCATAGCGAGAGGATTCGAGTACAGGAGCAAGGATGTCTTGCTGCAGTTGTACAGGGCCTTGGTGAGACCACACCTTGAGTATTGTGTGCAGTTTTGGTCGCCTTATCTGAGGAAGGATGTTCTTGCCATGGAGGGAGTGCAGCGAAGATTCACCAGACTGATACCTGGGATGGCAGGAATGACGTACGAAGAGAGACTGGGACGATTGGGCTTGTATTCGCTAGAGTTTAGAAGAATGAGAGGGGATCTCATTGAAACTTATAAAATTCTAACAGGACTAGACAGACTAGATGCAGGAAGGATGTTCCCGATGGTGGGGAGTCCAGAACCAGGGGTCACAGTCTAAGGATAAGGGGTAAGCCATTTAGGACTGAGATGAGGAGGAATTTCTTCACCCAGAGAGTGGTGAACCTGTGGAATTCTCTACCACAGAAGGCAGTTGAGGCCAATTCATTAAATATATTCAAGAAGGAGTTAGATATATTTCTTAAGGCTAAAGGGATCAAGGGATATGGGGAGAAAGCAGGGACAGGGTACTGAATTTGGATGATCAGCCATGATCTCATTGAATGGCGGAGCAGGCTCGAGGGGCCGAATGGCCTACTATCTTCTATGTTATGGGAATGCCTTAACTTCAAAGCTCCCTTTCAAGTCACACATCATCCTGACTTGAACAAATATTACCGTTTCCTTTATTGTTGCTTGGTCAATATCCTGGAATTTCCTACCTGACACCACTGTGGGAGCACCATCACTAGGATTGCAGTGGTTCAAGGAGGCCCATCACATCCTTTTCTGGGCAACTAGGGATGGGGGATAAATACGGCCTTTCCAGCGTCGTTCACACCCAAAGAACAAATTTAAAAAAGGTTGAAGGTGCAGAACTTCAGCAGCAGCTGCTTGCCTTTCTGCAACTCAATCATGGTAGCACTGAACCTTTGATATGCAAATGTGTATTCTTATATATACATACATAACCTCCAGGTAACACGGTCCAACAGCTGTTGTGTTAAGCCTCTAGAGTTCCTTCATCAGTTGTAAGTGCCTTGAATTCTAATTAGCCCGTAAACCTTTGAAGCCAAATGGGAGGTGACCTTCAATGGTTCCTTGGCTGACTTTTTTTTAATTCGTTTTATGGGATCTGGGCGTCTCTGGCAAGGCCAGCATTTATTGCCCATCCCTAGTTGCCCTTGAGAAGGTGGTGGTGAGCCGCCTTCTTGAACCGCTGCAGCCCATGTGGTGAAGGCACTCCCACAGTGCTGTTAGGGAGGGAGTTCCAGGATATTGACCCAGCGACGATGAAGGATCGGCGATATATTTCCAAGTCAGGATGATGTGTG
Organism: Squalus acanthias; assembly: GCA_030390025.1. Classification (NCBI taxonomy): domain Eukaryota; kingdom Metazoa; phylum Chordata; class Chondrichthyes; order Squaliformes; family Squalidae; genus Squalus; species Squalus acanthias. Next base: position 16,866,325 of record CM059425.1, on the reverse strand, counting down.
ACTTGGAGGGGAACTTGGAGGTGGTGGCGTTCCCATGCGCCTGTTGCCCTTGTCCTTCTAGGTGGAAGAGGTCGTGGCTTTGGAAGGTGCTGCCGGAGAAGCCTTGGCGAGTTGCTGCAATGCATCTTGTAGATGGTACACACTGCAGCCACGGTACGCCGGTGGTGGAGGGAGTGAATGTTTAAGGTGGTAGAGGGGCTGCCAATCAAGCGTGCTGCTTTGTCCTGGATGGTGTCGAGCTTCTTGACTGTTGTTGGAGCTGCACTCATCCAGGCAAGTGGAGAGTATTGCATCACACTCCTTACTTGTGCCTTGTAGATGGTGGAAAGGCTTTGGGGAGTCAGGAGGTGAGACACTCGCCGCAGAATACCCAGCCTCTGACCTGCTCTTGTTGCCACAGTATTTATGTGGCTGGTCAAAGCTTTCCAGATATCTGAGTACAATCAGACCAGAAGCTGAATTCTGAAAGTTCAGTCTAAAGTGGATGCTTTAACACCTCCTTAAATTTACTTTTGCTGTGGAAACAATTCAGTTACTAGACAGGCCAGTGCTTTGGCGCCTCGAGCTGCAATGCCATGAAGTGACCAGATGTGGGGGCCCCTACAACACTGAACACGGATGATCAGTGTGGGGAGGCACCAAGGAGGGTAAAATTGGACAAAGAGTCATCCCTGGGTCCGTGTCAACTGAAGATGTTGGCTTCGGAGCAGTATTGGGAGAAGTGTGCCAGCAGGTTGCCTGCTCACTCTGTTGACAGCAGGTATAAGAACATAAGAACATAAGAAATAAGAGCAGGAGTAGGCCAATCGGCCCCTCGAGCCTGCTCCGCCATTCAATAAGATCATGGCTGATCTGATCCTCACCTCAAATCTAAAGAACACAAGAAGTAGGAGCAGGACCCGGCCACTCAGCCCCTGGGCCCGCTCCGCCACCCACAGGGCCCTGACCAATCCGAACTCAGCCTCATGTCCAATTTCCTGCCCGCTCCCCGTAACCCCTAATTCCCTTTACTTCTGGGAAACTGTCTATTTTTGTTTTAAATTTATTTAATGATGTAGCTTCCACAGCTTCCTGGGGCAGCAAATTCCACAGACCTACTACCCTCTGAGTGAAGAAGTTTCTCCTCATCTCAGTTTTGAAAGAGCAGCCCCTTATTCTGAGATTATGCCCCCTAGTTCTAGTTTCACCCATCCTTGGGAACATCCTTACCGCATCCACCTGATCAAGCCCCTTCACAATCTTATATGTTTCAATAAGATCGCCTCTGATTCTTCTGAACTCCAATGAGTAGAGTCCCAATCTACCCAACCTCTCCTCATATGTCCACCCCCTCATCCCGGGGATTAACCGAGTGAACCTTCTTTGTACTGCCTCGAGAGCAAGTATGTCTTTTCTTAAGTATGGACACCAAAACTGTATAGCTCATTAGCGAAAAGGGGAGAACATTACCTTTAAAAATAGAGACCATTATCCTCACTAACACAAGTTTAATAATTATGTTGCCCAATTGGGTATGAAATTAACAGTGCTTTTTGGATAATTCAATTTCTCAGAAGTATTAACACCATTTCACTAAGTGGACATTGACATCGGCCAATTTAGCATAACATTGGCCCATGGGAGAAAAAGAGGAGCTGCTTCTTCAATTCACTTAGCAGCAAAATCCCATTAACCTGAAAGAACAGGGGGAGGGGGGAAAGGTTGTTTTCCTCATGAGTGCAACTTGCTGATTAAATGGGATTTTATCTTGTGTCATTTTGACTGCAATTGGGTTCTCGTAAAGAATTAATCGGATTTGATGAAATGATGAAGGAGGCTTAAGGACGCTCAGTGCCCATGCTTCGACATCGCCTGTAATCTGCCTTTTATTCAGGGTGTTTTAACATCGCCAAATGCTTTATTTGAAGCCATCAGGAGGAGAAAGTGTTGCTCATTATGATGGCACAAACTGAAACCATTCTCTCTGGGATTATTTTATGGTAATACTCCACCAAACAGCTTACATCAACATGGCATTTTGCATTAAAAGCCTCCCTGTACATCCTGTCTCTTCCATATTTTCAGATTCTGCACGTCATCGGGAAGAATATGCATTAAAAATAAACACAATCCAATTGAAAACACATTTCAGTTGATGGGGAAATAAATATTTACATGATTAATGGTTTCCTGCTGTGGATGTGACATGACATTCAAGTGGGCTGCTACTTTGGGCTAATGAATCCCCAGGTAGATTTTCAAGAGGCAGTATCAATGGATGCTAAAGGTATTGGGCCTGGAATCCATGCTAATACAGAGCAGTACCGTTCCATGCTTGGTCCTCCTGTGACTCAAAACCTGTATCCTCGTTAATTATGTTTTTATAACCTGTCCTGTTGGCGAGTCAGGTCACTTGTGTGTGGCAGATTTTCTTTAAAGTAACTTTACATCTTTTTTTCATCCACACTGACTGGGTGCTTCTCACAGTAGGTTGGTTGATGCGTTGTATATAAAAACAGGAACGTTAAATTATATATTGCACAATGCATTATTCTACTGCTAAAGCGCAGTGGTGTGTAATTTGGTCAGCAGAAGCCACACTGGGAGCTCATGGCAATTCTTCATATGAGCTGACCCCAGGATAACTGCAGCCAGTCAGCTCAGTGTGCCTTTGGCTAGCTGTGCAGCAGCTATCAGCAGGTCCCAGCCCCAAATAGCGGGGACTAAATAATTGGCATATAGCCAATCTAATTGAAGGGTTCAGAGGGTTTATTTATAGAATGTTAGATGCCTAGAGTCAATATATAGAATACTTGATACCTGGGAGTGAGTTACAGACTGGAATCTAATCGAGGGGTTCAGGCGGTTTATATATAGAATAATGGATATCTGGGAGTGAGTTACAGGCTGGAATCTAATCGAGGGGTTCAGGTGGTTTATAAATAGAATAATGGATCCCCGGGAGTAAATTAAAAACTGGAATATAATCGAGGGGTTTGGGGGGGTTTATAAATAGAATAATGGATACTCGGGAGTGAGTTACAAGCTGGAATATAATCGAGGTGTTCAGATGGTTTTCTATATAGAATAATGGATACTCGGGAGTGAGTTACAAGCTGGAATCTAATCGAGGGGTTCAGATAGTTTTCTATATAGAATAATGGATACCTGGGAGTGTGTTACAGGCTGGAATCTAATCGCGGGGTTCAGATAGTTTATAAATAGAATAATGGATACCTGGGAGCAATGTTCCCTCTAAGCAGCCGCGCTGTAATGGGAATGGTCCCGCGCAGGCTGCTCACGGGCGTGGAAATTTAAAGGGACCGCGCACTAAAAGAAACAGGCCGCGCAGAACAAAGCGCAGATTATAGAGAACTCAGCCCGGGTGTGAGTTACAAGTTGGAATCTAATTTCGAGATTCAGATGGTTTATATATAGAATAATGAATATCTGGGCTGGGAATGAGTGACAAGCTAGAATCTAATCAAGGGGCTCTTATGATTTAGAATATACATAATCTGTGCCTCTCAATTAGTGTGTGTTAATACAGGATCCTGTCTCTGTTTGTGGTTTAGTGACTGCCGAGGTTTGTGTTTGCAATCCAGATGGTCCAGGCTCATCCATGGGGAGAAGAAAAATATTGTACCTGGATTATATCACACTAACATCATAATCACACCGCCCCCCTGCACCATAGGTCCACCTTCTGTTCATAGAACCTGGGCATCTCGGTGTTCTTAGCACTAGGCACCATTTACCAAATTAGGTCTGTTATTGTGCGATGATGTAAAGGGGTCACAGGCCTCATTTCTGTCTTATTCATTCGCTTACTTGTGATTATTGTCAATGCCCAATGATCAGATGCGCTAATGAGTTAAGTTAGAAGCTGAAAATGGGAACACTTAAAACTCAATTTTTCCTGATACTTGCCTCCATTCCCCCAGGCGCAAAAGCCTAGAAACAGGGCCAGTGACCCATTATGCCGGGTTTCTGCCCCTTTTACATTGCCCTGGGATTCCCAGAGGAGGGGGAGTGTATCAGGGATTTAATTATAATCAGGGATTATGAGGTAGTTAATGAGATGGGAGGGAGGCATCCCAGGCCATTCTGTCTCAATTTCCTGATCATGTGACCAAGGGCCTCCCTTGCACCAATCCTCCTCCTTAGATCACTGCCCAAGAGTCCAGCAGCAAGCTGAAGAGAAGCCCCATAGTAAGTCCTAATTTTACAAAAAAAAACTTCTCAGGTGATCTGTCAGCCCTGGCTCAGTGGGTAGCACTCTCTCTCGCCTCTGAGTCAGAAGGTTGTGGGTTCAAGTCCCACTCCAGAGACTTGAGCACAAAAATCAAGGCTGACACTCCCAATGCAGTGCTGAGGGAGTGCTGCACTGTCGGAGGAGCCGTCTTTCAGATGAGACGTTAAACCGAGGCCCCGTCTGCTCTCTCGGGTGGACGTGAAAGATCCCACGGCACTATTACGAAGAAGAGCAGGGGAGTTATCCCCGGTGTCCTGGGCCAATATTTATCCCTCAATCAACATAACAAAAACAGATGATCTGGTCAATATCACATTGCTGTTTGTGGGAGCTTGCTGTGTGCAAATTGGCTGCCGCGTTTCCCACATTACAACAGTGACTACACTTCAAAAAGTACTTCATTGGCTGTGAAGCACTTTGGGACGTCTGGTGGTTGTGAAAGGCGCTATATAAATGCAAGTCTTTCTTCCTTGATCTTTGGCCTTGAGACCAGCAGTCAGGAATGCAGCTGTGGTGCTGTTTCCTGCCTTATTTTCCAGTGAGAAGTCGCACAACACCAGGTTATAGTCCAACAGTTTTATTTGAAATCACAAGCTTTCGGAGCGGCTGCTCCTTCATCAGGTGAAGTAAAGGAATACAAATCGACAAAGCATATATAGATAGAGAACAATGCATGTGTAGCGTACAATGGCAGACGACTACATTTAATCCTCCTGACTGCCTTTTGTCATACCTCGGCAGATAAACAATCAGGTCAGCCAGGAAGGCACCACATCAAAGACATAGCAAGATACAACTGAGACAATGAGGTGGGGTCACAGGGGGTCTAATGTGTCAAAAGCCGCAGTCTGTATGGAAAACGATAAACTTTAAAATTTTTACTTTTTTTTACTGGAAATCACATCTGTGAACAAGCCAACGACGACTTGAGTCTGGATGACTCTACGTCATGTATCGTGACATGAACCCAAGATCCCGGTTGAGGCCGTCCTCATGAGTGCGGAACTTGGCTATCAGTTTCTGCTCGATGATTTTGCGTTGTCGTGTGTCTCGAAGGCCACCTTGGAGAACGCTTACCTGCAGATCCGAGGCTGAATGTCCTTGACTGCTGAAGTGTTCCCCGACTGGGAGGGAACACTCCTGCCTGGCGATTGTTGCGCGGTGTCCGTTCATACGTTGTCTCAGTGTCTGCATGGTCTCACCGATATACCATGCTCTGGGTCATCCTTTCCTGCAACGTATCAGGTAGACAACGTTGGCCGAGTCACATGAGTATGTACCATGTACCTGGTGGGTAGTGTCCTCACGTGTGATGATGGTATCTGTGTTGATGATCTGGCATGTCTTGCAGAGGTTGCCGTGGCAGGGTTGTGTGGTGTCGTGGTCGCTGTTATCCTGAAAGCTGGGTAATTTGCTGCGAACGATGGTACTTCTGAGGTTAGGTGGCTGTTTGAAGGCAAGTAGTGGAGGCGTGGGGATGGCCTTAGCGAGGTGTTCGTCATCATCGATGACATGTTGAAGGCTGCGAAGAATATGGCGTAGTTTCTCCGCTCCGGGGAAGTACTGGACGACGTAGGGTACCCTGTTGGTTGTGTCCCGTGTTTGCCTTCTGAGGAGGTCTATGCGATTTTTCGCTGTGGCCCGTCGGAACTGTTGATCGATGAGTCAAGCGTCATATCCCGTTCTTACGAGGGCGTTTTTCAGCGTCCGTAGGTGTCCATCGCGTTCCTCCTCGTCTGAGCAGATCCTGTGTATTCGCAGGGCTTGTCCATAGGGGATGGCTTCTTTAACGTGGTTAGGGTGGAAGCTGGAGAAGTGGAGCATCGTGAGGTTGTCCGTGGGCTTGCGGTAGAGTGAAGTGCTGAGGTGTCCGTCTTTGATGGAGATTCGTGTGTCCAGGAATGAAACCGATTCTGAGGAGTAGTCCATGGTGAGTTTGATGGTGGGATGGAGCTTGTTGATGTTATCGTGTAGTCTTTTCAGTGATCCTTCGCCGTGGGTCCAAAGGAAGAAAATTTTGTCGATGTATCTGGTGTACAGCGTTGGCTGGAGGTTCTGTGCAGCGAAGAAGTCTTGCTCGAACTTGTGCATGAAGATGTTGGCGTATTGGGGTGCGAATTTGGTCCCCATGGCTGTTCCGTGTGTTTGGGTAAAAAAATGGTTGTCGAAGGTGAAGACATTGTGGTCAAGGATGAAGCGGATGAGTTGTAGGATGGCGTCTGGAGATTGGCTGTTGTTGGTGTTGAGTACTGAGGCTGTCGCAGCGATGCCGTCATCATGGGGGATACTGGTGTAGAGTGCCGATACGTCCATCGTGGCGAGGAGTGTTCCTGGTTCAACTGGTCCGTGGGTGCTGAGTTTCTGTAAGAAGTCTGTGGTGTCGCGGCAGAAGCTGGGGGTTCCCTGTACGATGGGTTTCAGGATGCCCTCGACGTATCCAGAGAGGTTCTCACACAGGGTTCCGTTGCCTGATACGATAGGACGTCCGGGTGTGTTGGCTTTGTGTATCTTTGGGAGGCAGTAGAAGTGGGAGTACGTGGGATGAGAGCACGTAGGATGCTTTGAAGGTCTGGATCGAAGGTCTTGATCAGTCTATTGAGTTGGCGGGTGTGTTCTTTGGTCGGATCTGCGGGTAACTGTCTGTAGTGTTCCAGGTTGTCCAGTTGTCGGTATGCTTCTTTGCAATAGTCCATTCTGTTCTGTATGACGATGGCTCCTCCTTTGTCCGCTGGTTTGATGACGATGTTGCGGTTGGTCTTGAGAGCGTGGATGGCGTTGCGTTGTGCTCGGGTGACATTCTGGACTGTCTTGTGAGTGCGGCTGATGAATCTGGCGTTGATGCATCTCCTGACAGCTTGAGCATACATGTCAAGCTTAGGGCAGCGACCCTCCGGAGGGGTCCAATTTGACTCTTTTTTCTTCGGTTGCTGCACTGCGAGTCCCTCTGTCTGCTGTTCCGGATCATTGATTGTCTCATTGGGTTTGTTGCTGACATCTTGGGATTTGTGGAAGTATTCCCGGAGCCTCATGCCTCCACTACTTGCCTTCAAACAGCCGCCTAACCTCAGAAGTACCATCGTTCGCAGCAAATTACCCAGCTTTCAGGATAACAGCGACCACGACACCACACAACCCTGCCACGGCAACCTCTGCAAGACATGCCAGATCATCAATACAGATACCATCATCACACGTGAGGACACTACCCACCAGGTACATGGTACATACTCATGTGACTCGGCCAACGTTGTCTACCTGATACGTTGCAGGAAAGGATGCCCCAGAGCATGGTACATCGGCGAGACCATGCAGACACTGAGACAACGTATGAATGGACACCGCGCAACAATCGCCAGGCAGGAGTGTTCCCTCCCAGTCGGGGAACACTTCAGCAGTCAAGGACATTCAGCCTCGGATCTGCAGGTAAGCGTTCTCCAAGGCGGCCTTCGAGACACACGACAACGCAAAATCATCGAGCAGAAACTGATAGCCAAGTTCCGCACTCATGAGGACGGCCTCAACCGGGATCTTGGGTTCATGTCACGATACATGACGTAGAGTCATCCAGACTCAAGTCGTCGTTGGCTTGTTCACAGATGTGATTTCCAGTAAAAAAAAGTAAAAATTTTAAAGTTTATCGTTTTCCATACAGACTGCAGCTTTTGACACATTAGACCCCCTGTGACCCCACCTCATTGTCTCAGTTGTATCTTGCTATGTCTTTGATGTGGTGCCTTCCTGGCTGACCTGATTGTTTATCTGCCGAGGTGTGACAAAAGGCAGTCAGGAGAATTAAATGTAGTCGTCTGCCATTGTACGCTACACATGCATTGTTCTCTATCTATATATGCTGTGCCGATTTGTATTTCTTCACTTCACCTGACGAAGGAGCAGCCGCTCCGAAAGCTTGTGATTTCAAATAAAACTGTTGGACTATAACCTGGTGTTGTGCGACTTCTCACTTTTGTCCACCCCAGTCCAACACCGGCATCTCCGCATTATTTTCCTGTGTTAGGCCCAGCCATTAAGGGTGCAAAACTGTCTAAAATTCCGATCCTTCCATGTCTTACTCAACTTCGACAGTTTTGAGTGGAGCTCATGTTATGGAGTTTGTTGCCTTGTAAATGCTGACAGGCTTTAGGGGATAGAGGAGCACACAGTGGTTTTATATGTAAGGTCCCTCAGGGCCTATTAAATTACCATCCGAGAGTAATTCTCTAGAGTAGCTGTGGACAGGATTAAGCATTTCACAATAGAACTGTTTAGCGTGAGAGTGGGACTGCTTTGTGAAGTGGTTGTATCTCTGTTGCAGGGATTATCTGGATTTTGAAAAGGCCTTTGATAAGGTACCCCATAATAGACTGATAAAAAAGGTCAAAGAATGCGGAGTCAGGGGACAAGGAGCAGAATGGATTGCTAGCTGGCTTCAAGGCAGAAAGCAGAGAGTAGGAGTAAAGGGTAGCTATTCACAGTGGCAGAAGGTGGGTAGTGGTGTTCCACAAGAATCAGTGCTGAGATCACTGTTGTTCACAATTTCCATTAACAATTTAGACTTAGGAATCAAAAACACAATTTCTAAATTTGCAAATGACACCAAATTGGGGGGGATAGTCAATACTGAGGAGGACTGCAACAAATTACAGGAGGACATTAATAAACTTGCAGAATGGGCATATAATTGGCAAATGAAGTTCAACACAGATAAATGTGAGGTATTACATTTTGGTAGGAAGAATAGGGAGGTCACTTATTACTTGGATGGTGCGAGTCTAGGTGGCGTAGAGGAACAAAGGGATCTAGGAGTACAAATACACAAATCACTAAAAGTTGTGACACAGGTTAGCAAGGCTATAAAAAAAGCAAACCAAGCAGTAGGGTTTATTTCTAGAGGCATAGAATTGAAAAGTAGGGAAGTTATGCTAAACCTGTATCGAACCTTGGTCAGACCACACTTAGAGTACTGCGTACAGTTCTGGTCGCCAAATTATAAAAAGGATATAGAGGCACTGGAGAGGGTGCAGAGAAGATTTACAAGGATGATACCAGAAATGCGAGGGTATACATATCAGGAAAGGATGAACAGGCTGGGTCGCTTTTCTCTTGAAAAAAGAAGCCTGAGGGGTGACCTAATAGAGGTCTTTAAATTATGAAAGGTTTTGATAGAGTGGATACAGAGAGAATGTTTCCACTTGTGGGGAAGAGCATAACTAGAGGCCATCAGTATAAGATAGTCACCGAGAAATCAAATAGGGAATTCAGAAGAAACTTCTTTACCCAGAGAGTGGTGAGAATGTAGAACTCGCTGCCACAGGGAGTGGTTGAAGCGAATAGTATAGATATAAGGGGAGGCCAGACAAGCATATGAGGGAGAAGGGAATAAAGGGTTATGCTGATAGATTTAGATGAGGAAAGAAGGGAGGAGGCTCGAGTGGAGCATAAACGCCGGCATGGACTGGTTGGGCCGAATGGCCGGTTTCTGTGCTGTATATCTTATGTAATCCTGTGTAATTCTATGTAAACCTGTTTTGTAGTTTTGGAGTGTTTGGTGTGTATAATTGTCACATATATGGTTTTACAATTGTTACAAGTTTTAGTGCATTTTTCAAACGTGATTATTTTCCCAGTTCCCCGTCTCCAAGTCTCTCTCGCACCACTCTCCGACTGAGAGGGTCAGTAAGTGAGCTGGTGATGTTACTCTGGGACTAGCCAATAGGTGGCACACACTCCCAGCTGCAGTGATTTAAAAAAACCCACTAACAACGAATTAACCACAGGTACTTGAGATTACCTGAACAGTTTCCTTCACCTGCAATGATGATGATGAGGGTGGGGAGGACGGGGGTGGGATACACCCTTAAAATGACCTGAATAACCAGAGATGAGCTGGAGATTAGAGTCCGCTTCGGGTAACCTGGAGAGCTTGGTGTGAAGTAGTTAAAAGCTCTGCACTGAATACCAGCAACAGAGCTTCTCATTACCACCTTTCTTCTGTCTGTGAAACTCCCTCCCAGGTAGTGCCACTGACCAAAACCCTGTCTCCTGAGCTGGAAGCCAGTGTTGGTTGCCACCTGGCAAAGTTGGGTTGCTGGCGGGCTATGTCACTTGAAATATACAAGTAGTTTCCAACAGTGATCGTTTGCTCCTCACTGGCATGGCTGGTAAAGCCAGCCTGGTTTTATCCTGACCTCTTGCATATCGATTCACTGCAGCTGTTATACACATCGCAGGGCTCAGTGTGTAGGACACCTCCATTGCAGCCCGACAGTAGTTGATTTATTTCACCTGCTATGTATTTCCCCCTTTTTCAGTTTTTATTTGAGATTTCTAGCAATTACAGTCTTTACTTTCTAACGGGTTATTCAGGTCATTTTAAAGGTGTATTCCGCCCCCCCCCCCCCCCACCCCCACCACCACCACCCCCCATCACCATTTCAGGTGAAGGAATCCTTTCAGATTTGTGCATGCAGTTAGTGAAAGTCACAGGTACAGGCGAGGGAGGCCATTCAGCCCTTTTCAGCTCATTCCCCTCCCCAATCACATCATCGAACACTTTCTTGAATGAGTCTTACAGCTCCATTACTCTAATACAAAAGCAAAATACTGCGGATGCTGGAAATTTGAAATAAAAACAAAAAATGCTGGAAATACGCAGCAGGTCAGGCAGCATCTGTGGAGAGAGAAACAGAGTTAACGTTTCAGGTCGATGACCCTTCGTCAGAACAGTTCGGGCATAGACAAAGCTGCGGAAGAGAAGCAGGCAGAGCAACTGCCCCCAAGGGCCGCGGTCCGGTACACGTTGGCGCTCAATTCTGTGCCCTTATTATGTTTAGGTAGGGGAGGGTGGCGAGTGTGGAACTTCTGCCCTGATGAACTTCCATCCATGGCCCAGAAAGAGTGCATTTTAAATCTTGTCACGCCGATCTGTCTTGCTGAGTTTCTCCTGCTGCCTCTGGATTGCCGGATGAAAGATCAAACACGACTGCAGCACAAAGCGACACCAACAGTCACAATTTTTTTTTAAAGGAAGAGGCTCCACCCAATAGAAATTCAGAATCGGGTGGAATATTTCCTGACAAGCTCTTGCGGTGTTTTACCAAGATTTAGCTGCGCTCATACCTGCAAATGGGTCTTGTTGGCTGAGATAACTGCACTGTGATGTCCCTTCTAATCACTGCTAGATGGTGCTGTTACTTTAAAAAAGTGAATCCAGGTCAAGCTCCTTGAATCACAGAGTGCCAGGACCTTGTTTTTCTCTCTCAACCGACCACCGCCCCATCACTCACCCCATTTAAAAAGGCATTAAATCATGCAGCATAGATCGGGTAATCCTTCTTTTAATTATTGTGGAAAATGTTTAATTCAGTTAGGCTGATTTGCATACAGAATTAAAGCCTGATTGCAGTTAATTACTGTACAGCATAGTGGAGAAGCTTCATTACTGGAGACAATTTAACAAATTTACGATTAATGTCAAACCATTCTTCGTAAATCGAAAGCTGTGATAGGAATCAAAATATAACAGTTACTCCCACCATGCTCCCCACCCACATTTTTTCTCTCCACTTTATTTGGTGTCTTTTGCACATCTCGAACATCCAATTTCACAAGGCTGACTGAGGGAGTGGCGAGTGACCTGGTTAATGGGCCTCGTATCGGGCATGTGGACGATGTGACCCATCCATCGGAGCTGATCGAGCGTGGTCAAAGCTTCGATGCTGGGGATGTTGGCCTGAGCGAGAACACTGACGTTGGCACGCCTATCCTGCCAATGGATTTGCAGGATCTTGCGGAGGCAGTGTTGGTGGTACCTCTCCAGTGCTTTGAGGTGCCTGCTGTACATGGTCCATGTCTCTGAGGCATACGGGAGGGCGGGTACCACTACTGCCCTGTAGACCATAAGCTTAGTGCCGGGTTTGAGGTCTTGGTCTTCAAACACTCTCTTCCTCAGGCGACCGAAGGCTGCACTGGCACACTGAAGGCGGTGTTGGACTCGATACGAGACTCCCAAAACAAGCGCTCTACTCGGAGCTCCGACACGGCAAGAGAGCCCCAGGTAGGCAGAGGAAACGCTTCAAGGACACCCTCAAAGCCTCCTTGAAAAAGTGCAACATCCCCACCGACACCTGGGAATTCCTGGCCCAAGACCGCACAAAGTGGGGAGAAGCATCCGGGAAGGCGCAAAACACCTCGAGTCTCTTCGCCGGGAGCAAGCGGAAGCCAAACGCAAGCAGCGCAAGGAGCGCACGTCAACCCAAGCACCCCAACCCACCCGCCCCTTCAACCACCGTCTGCCCCACCTGTGACAGAGACTGTAGGTCCCGCATTGGACTCATCAGTCACCTGAGAACTAATTTTTAATGTGGAAGCAAGGCATCCTCGGTTCCGAGGGAATGCCTGCCTGCCTGCCTAATGGGCCTGTAAGGGTTGGTGCACCAGGACAGTCTAGGGTGACTTACCACCTTGTTCCTGCCTCTCCATCTACCCCAATGGTATGGCTCCGAACAAGAACTATCACTCAGGGGGGTTGTGAATCTTTGGAATTCTCTACCCCCAGAGGGCTGTGGATGCTCAGTTGTTGAGCATATTCAAGACTGAGATCGATAGATTTTTGGATACTAGGGGAATGAAGAGATATGGGGATCGGGCGGGAAAGTGGAGTTGAGGTAGAAAATCAGCCATGAAATTGAATGGCGGAGCAGGCTCGAGGGGCCATATGGCTCACTCCTGCTCCTATTTCTTACGTTCTTATCACTGCGGAGTATTACAGATGCCAATCTGAAGTGCCAACAGGCAGCATTACCATGCAAATGAAGTCTCACACATTCAGCACATGTCTTGTGCATTTCAGATAAGCCTTGTGCTGTCTTGTTTTCCAATTTTCACACACGCTCAGTGTAAATGGTTAGCATACTATCGATGTCCCTAATAGTATGCACGCTGATCGCCCAACCTCCCTCCCCGTATTACATTATTTCCTACATTACAACAGTGACTACAATTCAAAAGTACTTCATTGGCTGTAATGCGCTTTGGGGCGTCCGGTGGTCGTGAAAGGCGCTATAGGAATGCAAGTCTTTCTTTTTCTTTTCCTATTAGCTGATACTGTTAATGGTTCCCTCTCCTCAGGTACTGCCCCCCTCCCCTTCAAATCTGCCACCATCACCCCCTCTTCAAAAAAACTCACTCTGTCCGAGCAAACTACTGCCTTTCCTCGCCAAAGTCTTTGAACGTATTGTCGCCTCCCAAATCTATGCCCATCTTTCCCGCAACTCCATGTTTGTACCCCTCCAATCAGGTTTCCGCCCTTGCCACAGCACAGCAACAGCCCTTAGCAAAGTCACAAATAACATCCTATGTGTCTGTGAACATAGTGAGCTATCCCTCCTCATCATTCTCAGCCTGCTTTTAGCCTTTGGCACTGTTGACCACTCCATCCTCCTCCAACGCCTCCCCTCCGTCCTCCAGCTGGGTGGGCCTGCCCTCGCCAGGTTCCATTCCTATCTATCCAGTCGTAGCCAGAGAATCACCTGCAATGGCTTCTCTTCCCGCTCCCGCACCTGGAGTCCCCCAAGGATCTATTCTTGGCCCCTTCCTATTTCTTATCTACATGCTGCCCCTCGGCGACATCATCCGAAAACATGCCAGGTTCCACGTGTGAGCTGACAACACCCAGCTCTACCTCACCACCACCACCTCTCTCGACCCCTCCACTGCATCTGATTTGTCATGCAGCTTGGGCAACATCCAGTATTGGATGAGCAGAAATTTCCTCCAACCAAATAATGGGAGGACTGAAACCATTGTCTTTGGCCCCCGTCAATAACTCCGTTCCCTAGCTACAGACTCCTTCCCACTCCCTGGCCACTGTCTGAGGCTGAACCAGACCGTTCACAATCTTGCTGTCCTATTTGACCCTGAGATGAGCTTCCGTCCCCACAGCCGCTCCATCACCAAGACCGTCTACAATCACCTCCTTAACATTGCCCAGCTCTGCCTCTGCCTCAGCTCATCTGCTGCTGAAACACTCATCCATGCCTTTGTTATCTCAAGATTCAACTACTCCAATGCTCTCCTGGCCAGCCTTCCACCTTGCACCCTCTGTAAACTTGAGCTCATTTAAACTCTGCTGCCCATATCCTAACTCGCACCAAGTCCTGTTCACCCATCACCAATGTTTGCCCTCATTTTTTTTTGGGGTGCACGGTCCCTTTAACTAGCTGCGTGGCCCATTCAAAATTTTGCGCATGCGCAATATTTCCCATTCAAATACCGGTAAGCGGCCTGTGCGGGAGCTCCAGACAGATTCGCGGACGCACAACTTAGCGGGAACGTTGTCCATCGCCCCTGTGCTCGCTGACCTACATTGCCTCCCAGTCCGTCAGTGCCTCGATTTTAAAATTCTCATCCTTGTTTTCAAATCCCTCCATGGCCTCGTCCCTCCCTACCTTTGTAACCTCCTCCAGCCTCACAACCCTCCGAGATCTCTGCGCTCCTCCAATTCTGGCCTCTTGCGCATCCCCGATTTTCATCGCTCCACCATTGGCAGCTGCCTCGGCCCTAGGCTCTGGAATTCCTTCCCTAAACTTCTCCGCCTCTCTCTCCTCCTTTAAGACGCTCCTTAAAACCTACCTCTTTTGACCAAGCTTCTTGGCCACCTGCACTAATCTCTCCCTGTGCAGCTCGGTGTCAAATTTTGTTTGGTATCGCTGCTGTGAAGCGCCTTGGGATGTTTTTATATCAGTGCAAGTTGCTGTTGCCGTTGCCCATTGGCTGCTTCCCTCTGCGGGGTGAGGTTTGTCCCCCACCCCCATTTCCTGAGCAATACATGCCTGGGTGGGACCAAAAGCATGGACAACCTGAGCAGCTGGATGCCCGGGAGATGATGATCATAAACATATGGAGATGCCTGTTAATTATGCCACCCTAACATTTAACCGTACTGGATAACTTACAGCCTGCAGGCCTACCTCCGATTGGTGCGCCCCTTAAATTCTGCATTGGTTGGCACGGTTACCAATTGGGAAGCAAACCAGATGGGTTAGGGTGAGAGGTGGGCAAAACTTCAGGAAGTGCATCTCTAATTTTAACTGGTGCTACAGCCGGCTAATCAATATGGACTGGCGCTGCCATGTTGGAGAAACTTCTGCGAGCCACTCCTCAGACTTTAGCATCTGTTGCTGTCAAGGTACGCCTGAACCCAAGTATCTTGAAAATACGAAATTAAAGGCAGTAATGACCCACCGAACCAGTAAAAATTGTTGGCATTATTTGACAAATGTCACAGTACAGGTTGAGCCTGCAAAATCCGGAATGTTCCGGAATCCGGACTCCGGGACGATTGGTGGCAGGGTCGTCTGGAATCCGTAAAATGTTCCGGAATCCGGACACCCTGAGGGAGGCTTACCAAAAACTGGAAATATCGCAACCTGGGCCCAAGTATTTCCGGACTTCGGAACGTGTTTCTGATGTCCGAAGTCCGGAAATATCGCAACCTGGGCTCGGGCGTTTCCGGACTTCGGACATCAGAAACACGTTCCGAAGTCCGGAAAAACACGAAAACCGGCTCGGCCTCGGTCCCAAGTTTGCCGGATTCGGGACGCTCAACCTGTATATCAATGGAGACAGAAAGGTCAGACTCATTGACCATTGAAATAGTTTCTCTCCTCCCTACGGGGAAGCTGAATGTGTGCAACACCCCAGTAGGTCTGCCCTGGAGAGACTCAACCCAGGAAGAGGGGGAGGAGAAGGATGTGCTGGGGTACCTGAGGTAGGAAACAGAGGCCAAAAAACACAAATGAAAGTTAAAGTGAAGCCAAGAAACAGATAGGCTGAGTCAAGGAATGTTAATTCAGATTTGTAAAGGGAGCAGCCCTTAGAGAAATATTACTATATAGAGAAAAGTTGGAATCAGAATTATAAAGCAATTAAGTGATAGGAGTAAATAAGAGGGGCAAGAAAACACATTGTGGAGATTCACCCCACTTATCGCCAAAAGACAAAAGGGGAAGAAGAGATAGAAGGGAACAGAGACTGAACGAACCAGCACCAATCAGTAGAGGAAAAGACACAGGAATACAAAGTGCTCAAGAGAGACGGGACTAAACTCAGGCCAGAAAGTGGAGGATATGTCTAGTCAGTCAGAGACAGAGGGCTGGATTTTGATTCAGGGGCGGGCTGGGGTCGTGTAATCCGCATTTTGTGTTAGCCACCCGAATCTAAATCGATGTGGGAGATTGATGCGATTTTAACATAATTGGCCAATTGAGTTCCAACGTGTGGGAACCCATGGCCAGTGAGTTTTTCCAGTCTGAAAGTCGCTTCCGATGACGTCATCATTGCTGCAGCATTTAAGGTCTGCAACAAGCCTTGCTTCCTCTGCAGACTGCCAAGCTTCTGCCTTTGCATGTTAGAGGCATCTGCAGGAAGAATGGCCAGCCAGAGACCTAGGTCTGCACCTCGATTTGATGACGTCGCCCTGCAAGCTTTAATTGAGGGAGCCAGAGCTAATAAGGAGGTGCTCTTCCCTTCTTCAGGGAGGAAGAAGCCTTCCCATCAAACCAAGGCTGTGTGGATCCAGGTGGCAGAGGAGGTCAACTCGTTGTCCATAACCCGCAGAACCTGGCTTCAGTGCAGGAAGAGGTTTCATGACCTGCTGTGCACTGGAAAAGTGAGTATGAATTTCCCATCACCCTCATTCTGATCCCCATTGCCTCTCCTCACCAGCACTCAGCTTTGACAACCTCTTCCTCCACATCCCACTTGACACTGACATCCCTGCACCCTTACCCATTCCCTCTCTCTGTATGGTCACATTCACCTAACTATTCGACTATGCAGCCCTCACACTCCCTATCGCTGTGATGCTATGAAAACAACTTACAACACACAGGGAGGGCCCATGGTCTTGCCACCTCACTCCGAATTTGTCTCCTTCTAACCATCAATGATATAGATTCTCTACACTCACTCCTTCATTCTCACTCAAACTCCACTTGTCTCCCTCATTGCAGGAAAAGAGAGTCCACAATAAGAGGGAAAGAGCGAGGACAGGAGGAGGGCCACCCTCAGTAGCCCAGCTCACCACCTGGGAGGAGGCGGTCCTGAAGATCATGGGAGCGGAGGAGGATGCGCAAGTGGGGGACGGACAGACGGGTGCATCAGAGCAAGCTGGTGACAGAATAGTTTATCATCTCTCTCATTGACATTGCATGAGTCACTGATAATGATTCTGATGCTTCAGCAGACTGACTTATGATCATCTGCAATATGCAATGTGCATGTAACCTTGGACTCACATCTCTGACTCTTTCGTTTACTCCCCCCCAGGACCATTGCGAGCAGCCGTCCCCACCGTCCAGGAGGAAGAGCATGAGCCTCACCACTCCTCAGAGGAAGCTGCAACCTCTGAGGGCGCCGCGTCAGCAGAATTCAGCGCACCCAGCACCAGCGCAGATACTCACACCTCGGAGGGAACATCGCGAGATAGAGTAGTGTTGTCACCTGGTGTATCACAGCTCACAAGTGAGCATCAGCAGATAGTGGAGACAGGGACAGCAGTGGAGAGTCCTAGTCGGAGGGCGCTGGACTCTCCTAGCTCGGCTCAGCTGCATGTCGACCCTCTGCCTTTGGGTCCATCCATAAGATCAGCGGTGCTGGAACTCCAGGAACAGATGCAGGAGTCTCTGGCAGGTTTTGTCTCCAGGGTCGCTGCAAGTGTGGAGCGAATGGAGGAGTCCATAGTGAACATGAGCAGAGCCTTTGTGGAGTCATTGGCGCATGAACGCATCACCACGGAAAGGATGGCAACCTCCGTGGAAAGGATGGCTACAGTAGAGGAGAGGATGGCTACAGCTATGGAGGAGATAAGTCGCCAGAGTATAGAAAACATGGTCATTGTTCAGAATAGACTGGCATCTCTTGAGGAGCGATGGTCATCTATTGAACACAGAAACCAGACCTTCATGGAAGTCCTTCTGAGTAGGACTTCCCGTGCAGATACGGGTCCCCATGGCCCCCCTGATGTGCAGCAAGGTGCTCTCAATCCACTTGCAAGCGCTGAGGTGGGGCTGACCCATGAGAGGGATGTTGGTGGCAGACAACAAGGAAGTGGGGGCTCCTCTCCAAGCGCTCACACGACCAAGCCACTGCAAAGCCCTTGGTCAGAGCCCCACCAGAGTCCCCACCCAACTGAGATGGGCATCTCAACCCCTGCACAGCCGCAGGAGCAGCAGACTGTTGCCGAGCCCTCACAGGCTCGCAACCCCAGAGGATGCCCGCCAAAGGTGTCGAGGCAGGAGCAGCAAGAAAGTGAGCAAGGGGTCTCCACATCTGCTGAAGCCACAGGGGAAGCACCAGGTAGGAGCACGCGTAAGAGAAGATAATGCACAAGTAGTCACAAGGGTAGTCACTTGGGTGTAATGTTGTGTTTAATCTCGAAATGCCAGCACTTGCTTGGTGTGATTAAAAATTCTGCTGGAAAACTGCTGAAGTTGTGGTGTCTGTCATTTTGCAAATGGGACTTCCACATTGAGGGCTTAGGATGACTTGCAATTGTCAGTATGGTGGTCAGATTGATAGGAATCCGCAGGTTCCTGGCCATTGTCGATGGTCTGATAAGAAGGTGCGAGGCAAAAGTGTTTGATTGTGCAGGCTAAGCAAATCTGGTCAAGTGCGTCCCTTGCATCTCGGGCAACAATGTGGTCGCGCGCTGGTGCCTTCTGGCCTGTGCAGCTTCAGGTGTGTGAGCAGCAGCTTGGCGCTCCTGTTGATGCTACTGCTGCTGGTGGTGCTGTTGTTCATGGTTCTGCTGCTGCCACGGCTGGTCTTCGTCCGAATCTGATGTCCAGGAGGAAAGGAAATAAATGGTTCCCATGCTTCTGGTATATGCCTCAGTTGAGGAAGCGCTCAGTCAAGGTGGCGAGAGGAGTTTCCCAAGACGTCACACTGGAGATGGGTGTCAGGCTCCAAACTTCCACAGCTGTGGTTATGCCATATAAAAGTTCCTCCAGACCTCAGACGACAAAGTCCTGCCAACTGCAAATGACGGCTGATCACATCTCCTATTTCATGGTTGAGCTGCAGCTGATAGTCAGCAATCCAAATGTGCTCCCGCCAGGTTTCAAATTCATGGTTCAGAACAGGCGTGCTTCACATGGAAAAAGGGTTAAAATCACAAAGGCCTTTCAAAATGGCATTATAAAGGCAATTTAGTGCTTGTTAAGGGCCTTAATGGCCTATCCCTCTTGGAGGCGGGATGGAGTCGGGACCAGCAGACACGATTTAATGAAAATTGCGTGGAGGCGGGATGGAGGCGGGCTTGTGCCCGCCCGCCAGTTTTCGCACTTTTAACCCCCCCCACACGCCTCCAAACCCACCTCCACAGGTCAATGAAAATTCTGCCCAGAGACTCCAGTATGAGAGAGTTAACCCATACTGCTTATAACCTAAATACAGTGCCAATTAGCTTAGCAACAGATAGCTTGAAAGTTTGTTTTCGCCTTGAACAGCGGTAGAATCATAGAATGATACAGCACAGAAGGAGGCCTTTGGCCCATCGTGCCTGTGCCGGCTCTTTGGTAGAGCTATCCAATTAATCCCACTCCCCTACTCTTTCATAGCCCTGTAAATGTTTTCCCTTCAAATAGTTATCCAATTACATTATGAATGTTACTATTGAATTTGCTTCCACCACCGTTTCAGGCAGTGATTTCCAGATCACAACAACTCGCTGTGTAAAAATAATGTTTCCTCATGTCGCCTCTGGTTCTTTTGCCAATCACCTTAAATCTGCGTCCTCCAGTTACCGACCCTTCTGTCACTGGCAGAGGTGCATTTAATTACTTTACATATACAAGGAACGGTAGGAAATTGATGAATCTCACTGTGAAAACTGTGTTCAGTTCATTCATGTATTTTATGTAAAAGAAACCAGTTTGTTGGTTTACATTTATACCTTGTTTTGCTGGAGTACTTTTCAATCTGCCTTCTGTAAAGATAGGAGAACGCACCTGATGGCACAGCCGAGATCATCGTCTTCAGTAGACACAACAAGGGTTATATGTTATGACCCCCCAAGTCACACTATTGTTTAACCAAATGTTGGACAGTAAAGGCACACTCTGCTTACAGGAGTGACTAGTGTTACTGAACCCGAGAGGATATCTAGTGTAAGACCTGTGAAATCAGCAACAATGAAGAGCGTGGCAACTCAGAAAGGACTGCAAAGTGAGAGCATTGGTAGAAAGAGGCAAATGCAATCAGCAGGGTGTAAATTCTGGTGATAGTGTTTGCAGCGGGGTGAAACTTAACCCGACCACTTTGGCGATACCATGACCATGCCCCAAATAGGAACATAAGAACAGGAGTAAGATATTCAGCTCCTCAAGGCTGTTCCACCATTCAATTAGATCATGGCTGATCTGTATCTTAACTCCATCTACCCGCCTTAGTTCTACAAACCCTTAATACCCTTGCCTAGCAAAAATCTATCAATCACAGTTTTGAAATTTTCAATTGACCTGGACTCAACAGCGTTCCAGAAGTCCACTATCCGTTGTGTGAAGAAGTGCTTCTTGACATCATCCCCGAACGGCCTAGCTTTAATCCCAGGGACAGGGTCATTACCAAAATAAGAGGTGGGCACCAATGGGTCGCCCACCCAATAGCGCTCACGGAATCTCAGAGTATCACCCTGCCACTCTGAGAAGGAGAGCCACAGGCCAGTGGGGCTGAAAATTTCAGGTCCACTTCCCTTTTGTAGCTTTGTTCCATCACGGCCGGACTCCGAATCAAATGGCAATGAAGCCCTCTGACCCCCGTTCAATTTCTTCCTGGCGGGACCCACATGCACCCCAGGTACTACGTATGTACTTGCTGGACCTTACGATGGCATATCTGGCAAGATTCCCGAGGAAGTCCAGGACTGCTGCAAACTGAAGTTATGGGTGTAAGCGGGTGGGCAGACGAAGTTCCTGGCCCCTTCCAGCAGAATTTGTCATTCCAGCTCTGAAGGGGTAGAGACCCGGAACACCCAGGTTCTGTCCCAACTTCTGGTCCCTTTCCCACTATGATGGACTTCTCCTGAAGAAGGAGTGGACGTTCTAGGTTAGCGTAACAAAAACAGGAGAAGAGGAGAATGCTTTGAATCAAATAGAACAGGGGGGCTCTCCTCATGACCCCGTTATTTAAGGCAGTGAGTGGTTCAGCCACACAAAAGCAGGACGGCTCCAGATTCAATTTCTGGTCTGTGCAGAGTTCACTGATCTCAGCTGGGATGGTGCAATAAAAAGCCTCTCCGCCATCTTGGTTAGGCAGCGGGCGGAATAAATGGGACAATATCCCACATCTAATTGTTATCCAAGGATCCTTGCTGGAAATACAAGTGTGTAGACGTCGGGGGAGGACAGAATCAGGCTCAGCTGGAATGCTACCCTTCTTGAATAGCCTGCTGACCCTATCAAGGCTTACAGATGAATTGCGGGTGCTTGGGTAAGGTACATTTCATTGACTTTTTCAGTCGGTGTGCTAGCTTGAACTGAACTATAGCTATCGGGGAGGATTCGAGATTCAGTGTGAAGAAGAAAAGTGCATTTGCACTAATTTATTAAGCCATTCATTTTCCCACAATCAACCACTAGACGAGAGATAGGTTGGTTTGTGCAACTTGAATCTCTCTCTCTCCTACATTATCGATGGTGCAACGGCCAATTTACAGCCCAGCAGGAATTGTGGCCTTACATTTTGATATCATCAGTGGATCAATCTGTGGCGAAAGGTTAATCAAGTAACATGACAAAGTGTAGATTGTGGGTTTTAAAACCTTCAAACACTGGACTTTTAATGAGCGATCCATTGCTTGAAACTGAAGATGTTTGGGATTAATTATTTAACTGGTGGTTTACGTTAACTGGGCTTTGACAGTGAGTGGAATCATTAAAAGAAAATGAAGAAATGAGCTTGAAAGTAAATCAAAAGTACAAAGGAAATAACAAAAGGGATTTAATGTAATTCAAGAGTCAGGAGAGCAGATTGGAGAAATACTGGAAAATAAGGAGAAGCAATTAAAAGATTAACCTCGGCATTCTGGGCTACACTGAGGCTAATGTATCCATTAAATGATTCACGTTAAAGAAATTTTCCAGAACACCACACTGCAATGGCTTTATCCTTGAGGGTGCATTTACAACCGACTTTGGGGCCGGAGTGAAAACACAGAGTGAGTTTGGTGAACTGATTGATTCTGTATTGCACTCAGAAACTAAAGAATTCCCAGCAGTTGGAAGATTTCAAAGCCAAAAAACACTGCAGGCCCTGTGCCTCAATGTAAACGTGATCTCCATGCCCACAGGCCCAGAGTAATTTGCTCTCGGCTCACTCTGCGCAGTCTATGTGCACCCTGAGTTATTAGTTTCAAAAAGGCAGTGAATTCAATTTACAAAAAAAAAAAATATTTATCAACTTAAAAAAACTTCAACCATGCCTGGTCTCCTAGTCAGGAACTAGTGTTTTTTTGAGGCCAAGGCTTACAAGGATGGCATTGTGTGATCTATGTCGTTTCTTGTTCAACAGCATTTTGGGAGAGGGTACTTTTTTGCTCATTGAGGCAAATGATGGAAAATGAAACATTGGTACTTGGCAGCCAGCACTCCCAGGTCAGAAATAGCATGGGTTTGATGTCGAGGGAAGGTCCCCCAGCTCTTCCAGTTCGAACAAGTGGGTATTTTCCTCTGATCCGCTGATGATTCATATTAATCAATAAGGCAGCATGAATATGAAATATTTTCTCCTGCTTTATACTCACATCAACATTTTCACTAATATTAATGAACAGAGGTAAATATACCCAAGTCTTCTTCTTCTTCTTAGGCAGTCCCTCGGAACTGAGGATGACTTGCTGCCACACTAAAAATGAGTTCTCAGGTGACTGATGAGTCCAATGCGGGACCTACAGTCTCTGTCACAGGTGGAGCAGACGGTGGTTGAAGGGGCGGGTGGGTGGGGTGCTTGGGTTGACGTGCGCTCCTTGCGCTGCTTGCGCTTGGCTTCCGCTTGCTCCCGGCGAAGAGACTCGAGGTGTTCGGCGCAAGTACTTTAACTCCAACATCAGGAGATTATCTCCAACTGCATCCTTGTGGTCTTTCTGAGTGAGGTTGCCTATTTCAGTGCTGCGCTGCTTATCACCAGTTTATGTTGACACTCTCGCAATCTCATTTCAATTAAGAATATTGCAAAGAGCAGAGAAAGAAGACTTTCAACCCACCTTTCTGGGCTGGGTTCACACCCAGATCCCAGAGCTAAAAGGACAGCACGCTGACCAACTCCACCATGCAATCCTATCAGTTTAACTCAAAACTTTTATTTGACTACTCAAATATTCAATCTGGGTTTACCTGGCTCAATCTCTAGCAAAGGTGGGACATCAGTTTCAGGCCTGGATTTCCAATTATCCCCACCAGACTTGGCGCTGGACTAGTTCCTACAATGGAAGATTTTACTAAGCATTCAACATACTCTCCTCTTTTCTTTTGCATAAGGTCAACCAAGCTGATGATCCACAGATTTCTGAAGAGAAAAATGACATACAGGTTAGCACATTCAAAATTCAAAGTATTCTTGGAATAAACTAACAACACATGCTAAAATCTTCTTATATTTATCCTTCAAATATATAAAAAAGTTTGCCAAATACTCGAGGTGCTGACCGTGACTTGCTCACAATTTGGCCAGTTTTCAGGTAAGCTGATTTGCAGTATAGATATTAGGACCTGTGGCTCCATTTATTTATGGGATCTGGGCATCGCTGGCAATGCCAGCATTTATTGCCCATCCCTAATTGCCCTTGAGAAGGTGGTGGTGAGCTGCCTTCTTGAACCGCTGCGGTACTCCCACAGTGCTGTTAGGTAGGGAGTTCCAGGATTTTGACCCAGCGACGATGAAGGATCGGCGATATACTTCTAAGTCAGGATGGTGTGTGACTTGGAGGGGAACTTGGAGGTGGTGTGTTCCCATGCGCCTGCTGCCCTTGTCCTTCTAGGTGGAAGAGGTCGCGGGTTTGGGAGGTGCTGCCGAAGAAGCCTTGGCGAGTTGCTGCATTGCATCTTGTAGATGGTACACACTGCAGCCATGGTACACCGGTGGTGGAGGAGTGAATGTTTAAGGTGGTGGATAGGGTGCCAATCAAGCGGACTGCTGCATTTCCTACATTACAACAGTGACTATACTTCAAAAGTACCTCATTGGCTGTAAAGCGCTTTGAGACGTCCGGTGGTCGTGAAAGGCCTTCTAGGTGGTAGAGGTCGCGGTGCTGCTGAAGAAGCCTTGGCGAGTTGCTGCAGTGCATCTTGTAGATGGTACACACTGCAGCCATAGTACGCCGATGGTGGAGGGAGTGAATGTTTAAGGTGTTCGATGGAGTACCAATCAAGCGGGCTGCTCATGTAAGGACCTAGAATATAGAACAAGAAAAGGTAATTCAGCTCCATTTCTTCAACACACTGGGTAAAATTCACGCTAACTGTCCCTTTTTCATAGAACAATCCTATCTATAAGACGGTGGCATAGTGGTTAGCACTGGTGCCTCACAGCACCAGGGACCCAGGTTCGAATCTGGCCTCGGGTGACTGTCTGTGTGGAGTTTGCACATTCTCCCCGTGTCTGCGTGGGTTTCCTCCGGGTGCTCCGGTTTCCTCCCACAGTCCAAAAATGTGCGGGTTAGGTTGATTTGGCTATGATAAATTGACCCTTAGTGTTAGGGGGGGGATTAAATATGTGGGGTTATTGGGATATGTTAGCGGGAATTAAATACGTGGGGTTACGGGGATAGGGTGGGATATGTGTCGGTGCAGGCTCGATGGGGATTCTGTGTGAGGAAAGCAGGGACAGGGTAC
This sequence comes from Squalus acanthias, assembly GCA_030390025.1. Lineage (NCBI taxonomy): Eukaryota > Metazoa > Chordata > Chondrichthyes > Squaliformes > Squalidae > Squalus > Squalus acanthias. The sequence continues at coordinate 16,841,206 of CM059425.1, read as the reverse complement.
TGGATTTGGATGATCAGCCATGATCATATTGAATGGTGGAGCAGGCTCGAATGGCCTACTCCTGCTCCTAGTTTCTATGTTTCTATATGCATTCTCACCACATCCCTCAATCCATTCTCTTTCCAGAAATCCATATAATTGTCTCTTGAACCCATTCATAATGTACACTTCAACTGTTGCACACAACTATTACTCAATGCGTGGAAAAGGTTCCTCCTGACTTAACCATAAGAACAGCAGCAGACATTCACAGTAGAGTACACTCAGGAAGGTAAAACTGAGTATGCTGTGGTTGATTTTAACCTTTAACTTTTGGGTGGCTGTTCGGTGAAGTGCCAGCAGCCCACATGTCCCAGGGGAAAAGAGGCCAGAGCCCCGGCCTCAGTTAAATGGAACTGGCAATCGGCGGGCGCCAAACGGGTGCTCTGGTGCAGCTTGCCGGATTCAGGTCAACCTAAAGCAGGTGGTCCAGAGGCTGCTGGGCTGGCAGCAAGGTAAGTTTGGGAGGTGGGTGTCGCGATCGTGGAGCCCAAGGCGGTCGTGGCCCAGGTAATTATTATTGGGCTCGGAGGAGCATTCCTGCTTCTTCTGGCATCCAGAAAAATAATATAAAACTTACCTCTCTGGGGCCTCTTTGCCTGTATTGCCAGTGGAACCGGTCGGACAGTGCACAGCATGTGTTCCAACCAGCTCTATCCTAAAATGGCAATTGGGGTCCTATATACAGTATTCTACCTTTAATGTAATAAGCCTCCCAAAGGTAAACAGACATAAAATTTGGAGAGATTATGGAAAACATGGTTAAGTAGATGTTGAGGAGATTTTTAACAGAGGGGGCGATTTTCTGACGCTGGAGGAGGCGGGTTTGGAGTCGGGAAAGGCAGGAAAATTCGAATTCCTGAGGTCGGGTCAGAAACCCGACTCCAACCCGCCTCCGTGGGATTTCGCCAGGGCCGGTTTTGGCGGTCGGGAAACGCTCCCGCCTCCAGCTGGCCATAGCGTCAATTAACTACTGCAAATGCTTGTTAAGGGCCTCTCGAATCCTATTTTGAGAGGCCCTCGTGAATTACCCATCATTTTGGCGTGCTTCACACAACTGAGCCACGCCAGGTAAACCTGGCGGGTTGACTCGAGGGTGGCCTCCTCACTGCTGCAGGTCTAACAAGACCTCGTTCACTGCAGCAAGGATTACTTGCAGGTGCCAGACCTTGGCTTTAAAAGGTCTGTGAGCACTTTTAGAAGGCCTTCCGAAGTCGGAGGTGCTACAGCTTGACTCCATCAACTGCGGGACCTCCTGGAAGAACCTCGCCCCGCTTACAATGAGCGCTTCCCCAGAGGAGGCATCTGCAAGCAGAATGAGAAACATTCATTTTCTTTCACCTTGGACCTCAGATGAGGATGAGGAGGAGGAGGCTGAGGAGGAGGAGGAGGAACAGGAGGAGGAGCAGCAGGAGGAGATCAGAGCGCCGGTGTTTCGACCAGCGGCAGTGGCAGCACGCGAGCATATGGCTGCCAGGGATGCAAGGGATTAACTTATCATGGCCAGATTTGTATAGGTTGGCCAAGTTGGCACATGTCCTTGGCTCCATGCCAGGACTTCATTGACAATGGACATGACTCTCTGGCCTCCTTTCAGTCAGGCCACCAACCTGACAACGCAAGTGTGGCGTTGCCCGCAATGTGGAGCTGCCTAAGGCTAAGTAACAGATGGCATAACGCCAACATTTTGGCATCAAATCATGTTAATGCTTTCCAACAGGGATGGCATTTCATCAATACACAGAAACAGTCTCCCAATCTACACACAGATCTGGAGGTTATATCCCTTGCCAGCTGTACCCACACAGCCTTGGTTTCTTTGGCAGGCCTCTTCCTCCGAGATGAGTGGAAGAGCACCTCCATGCTAGCTCTCACCCTCTCAAACAACATTTGCAGCGCCTCATCCGAGAGCCTCGGGTAGGCCCTTGCCTTGGAATTGGACAGTAGTGGTTTCTCAAAAGATGTTGGAGGTGATGCAGGAGACGCAGAAATGCTGTGGAGTGAGCCAAGGGAGCAAGAAGCCATAAAATCAGACTGGAAAAGTGCTGTCAACAGAGGCGAGTTTCAGTCCCAAAACACTAATTGAGCAAGGCATCCCACACCTCTGAAATCAAGTGGACAATCACGGGAAAATCTCAATTTTTTGAAAACTATCAGCGGAGGTGAGTTTCTGACACACCCAAGCCGAAACCCGCCTCCATCTCGCCTCCAGTGAGAAAATCGTCCCCAGAGTGTCTATCTATTGACACCACTGTGTTAGCCAATGTGTTGGAGGTGGGGCGGAACTGTCAGCAGGACTTGCAGCGAACAGTCTATTTTATAACAAAACAAAGTCTACTTACTCAACAAACACAGTCTATTTAAACAGCACACTACAGCAAATAGTCTACAGAGTCTATATAAGAGTCACTACGAACAACAGCAAACAGAACTCATAGAATCATAGAATGGTTACAGCACAGAAGGAGGCCATTCGGCCCATCGAGCCCGTGCCAGCTCTCTTTAAAAGCACCTCAGCTAGTCCTACTTCCCCGCCCTTTCCCCATATCCAATTCCCTTTTGAAAGCCACGATTGAGTCTGCCTCCACCACCGTTTCAGGCAGTGCATTCGAGATCCTAACCACTCGCTGCATAAAAAAGTTTTTCCTCATATCGCCTTTGGTTCTTTTGCCAATCACCTTGAATCTGTGTCTTCTGGTTCTCAACCCTTCTGCCAATGGGAACAGTTTCTCTCTATCTACTCTGTCTAGACTCCTCATGATTTTGAATACGTCTATCAAATCTCAACTGGAGCATTGTGTCCAATTCTGGGCACGCACTTTAGGAAGGATGTGAAAGCCTTAGAGAGGGTGCAGAGAAGATTTACAAGAATGGTTCCAGGGATGAGGAATTTCAGTTACGTGGATAGACTGGAGAAGCTGGGCTTGTTCTCATTAGAGCAGAGAAAGTTTTGTGTCATTTGCAAATTTTGAAATTGCGCCCTGTACTCCCAAGTCCAAGTCATTAATATATATCAAGAAAAGCAGTGGTCCTCGTACCGACCTCTGGGGAACACCACTGTATACCTTCCTCCAGTCCGAAAAACAACCATTCACCACTACTCTCTATTTCGATCGAAACTACAGCAACGTCTTCCGATAAAAGCAGGGTGATTTCTCCGACAAAATACAGGGAGTGGAGGATAGTTGCATAATATAAATTATGTGCATAAAATCAATCCCAGTCACTTACAGCAAAGAAAGAAAGGCTTGCATTTATGGTGCCTTCTATGACCTCAGAACATCCCAAAGCATTTTACAGCCAATGAAGTACTTTTGAAGTGTATTCACTGTTGTAACGTAGGAAACACAGCAGCCAATTTGCGCACAGCAAGGTCCCACAAACAACAATGATAATGTGGAGGACGAATTCATGGAATGTATACAAGATAGTTTTCCAGATCAGTATGTCAAGGAACTAACTAGGGAATTGGTTATTTTAGATCTAGCATTGTGCAATGAGAACGGGTTAATTAATAACCTTGTAGTAAAGGGGCATTTAGGGAAGAGTGACCATAACATGATAGAATTTTATATTGAGCTTGAAAGTGATTTAGTTAAATCCGAAACTAGGGTCTTCAATCTAAACAAAGCAAACTACGTAGGTATGAGGGGCGAGTTGGCTAAGGCAGGTTGGGAAACTACATTAAAAGGTATGATGGTAGACAAGCAATGGCTAGCATTTAAAGAATTAATACATAATTTACAACAAATATACATTCTTTTAAGGCACAATAAACCCCACAGGAAAAGTGGTCCAACCGTGACTAACAAGAGAAGTTAAAGATAGTATTAGATCAAAGGAAGAGGTTTATAATGTTGCCAAAAAGAGTAGTAAGCCTGAGGATTGGGAGGATTTTAGAATTCAGCAAAGGAGGACCAAGAAAATGATAAGGAAAGAGAAAAAAGAATATGAGAGTAAATTAGTAAGAGACATAAAAACAGATTGTAAACGTTTCTATAGGTATGTAAATAGGAAGAGATTAGTGAAAGTAAACGTGGGCCCATTAGAGGCAGAGACAGGAGAAATTATAATGGGCAATAAGGAAATGGCAGAGACATTAAACAAATACTTTGCATCTGTCTTCACGGTAGAAGACACAAAAAATATTCTGGAAATAATAGGAAACCAAGGGGGAAAAATTCAGTTGGTTGCGCCTCCCGTTAGTGTCTTAAGAGGGCGCTAATGGGGCGCAAAGCCGCTAGCGCCCAGGCGCAGCGATGTTTGCGCCGCTCGGGAACTTAACTAGACATTGTGCGGCGGCGCTAAACTTTACCGCTGCGACCACCTGCGCGCGCAGATTGTGACGTCATTCCATGGTGCAACGCCCTTGTGGCGCCCCGGAGCGGAAATTGAGTGGTGCCCCCTGCCTTACCGCCTGGCGCATCCAACGACCGGAAGACTGGAACGCTATCAATCGCTGTGGGGCTGGGGGGGGGCGCTATTTAAAGGGGGCCTCTTCCTGTCTTTTTCTGTGGTTGACATTTTTGCATCACTCGTTCTGAGAGAGAGAGAGAGATTCGGAGAGAGAGAAAGAGAGACTTCTGCATTGACTCAACGCTTTGTGAGGTAGTTTTGCCTACTGATCCTAACTTCGCTGGTACTTTGGTTGCTGTCCTTCATAACTTTGCTTGCAAAGAGACTATGGGGGCTGCACTGATTGGGGGCGTCGTCCTGCTCCAGCTGAATCGGAGGATACAGAGACGCAGAGAGAGAGTGGCAATGATGGAGGAGGGCCAACAGGCGTATGTACAGGAGAGCTTACCCTCCCAGGGTATATCGTGAACAGCTCTCCTACATTCATATGTCTGAGGAGCTGTGTTTGCGAAGGCTGCGATTCAGCAAGGAGGTGGTCACTGAGCTCTGCCACCTGCTGCAGCCAGATCTGCAGCCTCAACTGAGGTCCAGGACGTCTCTGTCGGTGGCAGTGAAGGTCACAGTGGCTCTCAACTTCTATGCTACTGGCTCATTTCAAGCTGCTGCTGGGGACCTCGCCAATATCTCCCAGTTCGCGGTGCATTGCTGCATCCGGCAGGTCACAAATGCCCTCTTTAAAAGGAGACGAGAGTTCATCTCTTTCCCCATGACCCTAGACAAGCAGCGTGACCGCGCTCTGGGCTTTGCGAGGATAGCGGGCTTCCCCATGGTGCAGGGCGCCATTGACTGCACGCATGTGGCTTTGCGTGCTCCACATGAGAATGCCGAGGATTTCCGGAACAGAAAGGGGTTCCATTCCTTGAATGTTCAGTTGGTCTGTGACCACAGACAGCTGATACTCGCTGTCAATGCCCACTATCCTGGCAACCTCACGATGCTTTCATCCTGCGCCAGACTACTGTGGCAGAACTTTTCGAGGCACCGCATCAGCCAGTTGGTTGGCTTCTCGGGGACAAGGGGTATCCATTGAGCACCTGGCTGATGACACCGCTCCGTACGTCCAACACCCCTGCTGAGCTGCGGTACAACGAGAGCCATCAAGCTACCAGGAACATCATTGAGCGTACAATCGGCGTGCTGAAGCAACGGTTCCGCTGTCTCGACCATTCTGGAGGAGCCCTGCAGTACTCGCCTGAGCGAGTATCCAACTTCGTAGTTGTGTGCTGCATGTTGCATAACATAGCAATCATCAGGACCCAGCCAATGCCACCAGGCCTTGGAGCACCACCAGAGGAGGAGGAGGAAGAGGAGGAAGAGGATGAGGAGGATGATCATCAGCAGCACCAAGGCGGGAGGGCGGCCCACAATGGTGAAACTGCAAGGGCCGTCCGTCAACGGCTGATAGCAAGCCGCTTCTAGGGCCCCTGCTGTGGAAATGGCTTCTGCCATTGCTAACAACATCAATGAACCCAGCACGCAACCCCTAAGCCGGCCAAGGCACCAATGATTCCAAACACCAAACATGTATATTTTGAATACAAAAACTTATTTATTTTACAAACTCTGTGTGTGTCATTTCCTCATGACAAACTCATAGAAATAAACACAAAAAAACAGTCATTAACATAACTGGTTCTCACAACCTGGAGATAATGTCCAAAACACTAGACAAAAGTTGGACCACGAACCTCGGCCTTTAATAAAAAAATGACCAGCATTTTGTCACACGTCCTACTTTTTGCCCTTCGAGGGTGATCTCCTTCCCTTGCGCACTTCCCCCCTTCTAACCCTACTGCTCCTCCGTAATGGGACCTCAGTGGCTGCAGCAAGGCTGGTGGAAAGCTGCTGATTGTCAGACCCTGACACTGCAGATGCCCCTGAAGGACGGCCTCGACCAGTTCTGGGCCTGGAGGGCCCGGCTGCAGACTGCACCAACTCTGCATGGGCGGCAGCAGTCTGTCCTACAGGCGGTGGCAAGTGCAGTGGAGAAGTGACAGTGTTGGCAGCAGGAATGCTGTCATCGTGCGAGAGGACAGCAACTCCCTGCTCGACCGACACACTGGCACTCCCACGGGGCAGCACTTCAGCATCCGGAGCAATCTGCTGGAGCACAGATTGCTGGCCTGCTGCGGCGCGGTGAGAGCCCCGGGGACATGTGAACGAACCATCGAGGTTGGCAGCAGTCAGTGCTCGCGTGGCCTCAATCTGAGTCTGCATGAGAGCAGTCAGAGATGGGATCACGGCAGTCAGTGACTGAATTGCAGCACTAAGCTTTAGTGTGGCATCCGCCTGTGCTACAGCGAAGTGCTCCACACTCCTTGCCAGTGACTCAATGCATTCGGGCACCCTTCCCACTGCACCCATGAGCTCAGTGTGCATGCCCACCGCCTGGGTGTTCATTTCTGCGATCAGCCGCTCCTCCTCTGCGTCCATTGCAGTAGGAGTCGCTGGCATACTCTCCCTCTGGGGAGTAGGCCCCCGTTCTTCCCTACCCCCATGGCGTTGCTGCAGCCCGCTGGGTCCTGGAGCTTCACCCTCATCAGACCCTTCCCCCCTGCTCCCCTCCAGGGAAGGCGTGTTCCCAGTGTGGGCATGGGCTTCCTCGGGAGAGGGTGGCACTGATGCTCCGGCTTCTTCTTCCTCCTCGGCTGCAGCTTCACTCCCACTGGCAGCTTCAGGGCCCGTCTCCTCAGCTGGTGAATCACCATCTGAAAGCAGGGAGGTACAAGAGTGGCTTTAGCGTGAGGACAGGGTGGCAGTAAGGGAGGAATAAGTGCAGCGAGTTAGCAAGTTGGATTGAAAGTGTGAAAGGCTGGTGTTGTGAGGGACAAGTGGAAGGACAGAGGACAAAAAGGTGATGACCTTACCATTGCTGTCCAGAACGGGGTCGGCGTCTCCAGTGGCGACAGGACCGATCACCCGGCTTGCCACAATCCTGTGGACGCGCTCCTCAAGATCGCTGAGGGGTTGCAGCTGAGGCCGCCCTCCACCTGTCCGTTGCTGCTGTCTCCTATTATGCGCCAGCTTGGCCTGCAAGAAAAAGGACAGCATCTGAGTAAATATACAGCCATGGTCTTGCCTGATGTGCCTCCCATAGGTGAATAGCCCTTACTGTATACAGCCATGGTCTTGCCTGATGTGCCTCCCACAGGTGAATAGCCCTTACTGTATACAGCCATGGTCTTGCTTGACGTGCCTCCCATAGGTGAATAGCCCTTACTGTAGACAGCCATGGTCTTGCCTGATGTGCCTCCCATAGGTGAATAGCCCTTACTGTATACAGCCATGGTCTTGCCTGATGTGCCTCCCATAGGTGAATAGCCCTTACTGTATGCAAAGTGTGGAATGTGTGTGTGTGTTTCATGAAAGGGCCATAGGTGTTGGATGAGTGTTGTGCATTGGGGTTTTAAGACCCTCTGGCCATAGAGTGAGGTTGAGATGGAGGGATGGAGAGGTATTGAGAAAAAGCCACTCACCCTGATGACCCGAGTGAGGTCGTTGAACTTTTTGCGGCATTGAACATGGGTCCTGGGCACCATGCTCCTGGAGGAGACGCTCTGAGCCACCTCCCTCCACACTCTTCTGCACTCGCGTGGCAAAGGCCTCCTGCCACTCTCAGGGAAGAGTATAGATCTTCTGCGCTCCACCGCGCCAACCAGAGCATCCAAGGCCCGCTCGGTGAAGCGCTGAGCTCGTTCTCTCACCCTCTCCATCCTTGGCTGCAAAATGGATTCACAGGTCTCTCCAGGCCGAGATTCAAGGCTGCAATGAGCAGGGTGTGGCTGGGGAGCAAGTTGGCCCCCCCCCCTTTAAGAACTGGCCGGCGCCAGTGTGTCTGTGTTCCCTCGCTAACTGGCAGCACCTGCGCTGCGCTCGCGCGCTGAGTTAGCGCCTCACTGCTCGGCCTTTGCGCCTTAAGACAGGTGTGCAGCGCCTGATTTAGCGCTCCACTCACCTCCCGGGGCGGTAAAAGTGAAGTTTCCAGTCAGTGGCGATAATTAGCGCCAGGCGCTAATTTTTGCGTCCAGACGATATTTGCGCCCCAAATGGGGCGCGACCTAATTTTCCCCCCAAGGGTCTAGCGAGAATGAGGAACTTAAAGAAATCAGTATAAGTAAAGACATAGGGGATGAAATTCGCCTCCTTTGCGCCTGTCGTTAGTGCCTGTGGAGGGATGCTAATGGGGCGCAAAGGGGTTATGGGCGATAATAGCGCCTCCTGAGAAATTCGGCGGGGCGCTGCTGAGGCACTAGCCGATAGCGCCCCAAGCCACTGCAGCGCCGGCAATGACGTCATCACCGAGTGATGTGACTACTTAGCGGCCCGTGGCCGAAATTCGGCTGTGGCCCACAAGGCTGCCGCAGGCGGTGTCAGCGACAGCCTCGCGGGTCGCGAACCGGGCTGCACACTGCTGGAGGGGCAGTAATTAAAGGGCCGGCCCGGCTGAGCCCCACGCCGACATATTTTCTTTTGGCCGACCTGCAGGTCGGCCCCTCTTGGCGGGCCATGGGGTGGTCCGTGGCCGCCATCGTGGCGTCCGGCACTGCCTCTCGGTGCCGGGCTGCGGCCATGGCACCACGCCACCCTGGTGGGCTAGTGGAGGCCATCAAATGGCCTGCAGAGCTCGCAGCGTCCCTCCCCTTTAACGGCAGCGGAGGTGCGGTGAAACGCTTCAGCGCTACGTGGAGCGGCCGCATAGCGCTCCGGTGCCACCGCACTTTGCGCCCCAGACACCGCCCCGAGAGGTAGTGGAGTGCTTAAGATAGCACCCTGCTTCCTCGCCGGGGCGGTAAGCCCAATTTAACGGCCGGGGCGGTACTTCCGCCCGGGCGCTAAACGTCTGGCACTAATTCGGTTGCCGCCCCCAAACAGGGCGTAACCAAATTTCTCTCCCCTAGTACTGGAGAAATTAATGGGACTAAGTGGAACAAATCCCCTGGACCTGACGACCTGCATCCTAGGGTTTTAAAAGAGGTAGCTGCAGAAATAGTGGATGCACCGGTATTAATCTTCCAGAATTCTCTAGCTTCTAGAACAGCCTCCAGGATTGGAAGGTAGCAAACATAACCCCGCTATTTAAGAAAGGAGGAAGAGAAAAAATGGGGAACTATAGGCCAGTTAGCCTGACATCAGTAATAGGCAAAATGCTAGAATCTATTATTGGGCACTTAGAAAATCATAATATGATTAGGCAGAGTCAAAATGTTTTTATGTAAAGGAAATCGTGTTTGACAAATCTGTTAGAGTTTTTTGAAGATGTAACTAGTAGGATGGATAAGGGGGAACCAGTGGATGCTGTGTATTTGGATTTCCAAAAAGCAATTGATAAGGTGCCACACAAGAGGTTATTACACAAAATTAGGACTCATGGTATTGGGGGTAATATATTAGCATGGATTGAGGATTGGTTAATGGACAGAAAACAGAGAGTAGGAATAAACGGGACTTTTTCAGGTTGGCAGGCTGTAACTAGCGGGGTATCGCACAGTCACAGAATAAGGGGTCGGCCATTTAGGAATGGGATGAGGAGAAATTTCTTCACTCAGAGGGTGGTGAATCTTTGGAATTCACTACCCCAGAGAGCTGTGGATACTCAGTCGTTGAGTATATTCAAGACAGAGGTCGATAAATTTTTGGGAGCAAAGGGATATGGGGCTAGTGCAGGAAGGTGGAGTTGAGGTAGAAGATCAGCCATGATCTTGTTGAATGGCCGAGCAGGCTTGAAGGGCCAAATGGCCTACTCCAGCTCCTATTTCTTATGTTCAGATAATCTGTTTTAGGTGCTGATTGAGGGATAAATATTGGACAGGATGCCAGGGAGAGCTCCTCTGCACTTCTTTGAAATAGGGCCACGAGATCTTTTACGTCCACCTGAGAGAGCAGACAGGGCCAGGGTTTAACATCTCGTCCGAAAGACGCCACCTCTGTCAATGCAGCCCCCCTCTCAGTACTGCACAGTCAGCCTAGATTTCCGTGCTCAAGTCTCTGGAGCGGGACTTGAACCCACAACCTTCCGACTCAGAGGCGAGGGTGCTACCCACAGCTGACACATGACACATCTGGAGACACATGACACAGCTACTGCAGTGTGGTCTCCAGGTGTGATTGACGGGGGAATTACCCTATCATCTCCATTCTGTCCGGGAATAGTGGTGTCACAATAAGCAGCCAACGTTTAAAGATAAGGAGAGAAATAGCCATGTGGAGGGTGTTGAACAAGGCGGTGAGGGGAGAATAGCGCTGAGACAGTGGAATGCTCCAGAGTGAGGTTTAGATGGATGGAAGGCCCGAGTCAGAGGACTGAAGAGCACAGGCTGGGATGTTAGGCTGGAGGAAGTTACAAAGGTCGGGTGGGTGAGACCATGGAGCGATTTGTAAACAAGGATGAGGATTTTGAATTTAATGCACAGGGGGACAGGGAGCCAATGAAGATCAGCAGGGACAGGAGTGGTAGGTGAGCAAGACTTAGTCTAGGACAGGATTTGGACAACAAGGCTTTGGATGAGTTGGAGTTGGTGCAGCATGGAGCTTGAGAGGCCAGCAAGGAGGACTAGGAGATGTCTGGAGGTAACAATAGTGTGGTTGGGTTTCAGCAGCAGTAGAGATAAAGGCGGAGGCAGGCACTTTGTCTTGGTGGTGGATAGAATATTGGGTATACAGTTCAGCTCAGGGTCAATGAAGATACTGAGGTTGCACACCATCTGAATGAGCAGCCAGGGAGGAGGATAGTGATATTTGGCCGGTAACTATGATGGCTTTTGGGCTTCCCAATGTTCAGTTGGAGTCTAAGTTAAATAATTTTCTTGCTGGGGAAGAGAGACTGGACAGGCTGGGGTTGTTTTCCTTAGAGCAGAGAAGGCTGAGGGGGGACCTGATTGAGGTGCACAAAATTATGAGGGGCATAGATAGAAAGGAACTTCTCCCCTTAGTAGAGGGGTCAATAACCAGGGGGCATAGTTTCAAGGTAAGGGGCAAGAGGTTTAGAGGGGATTTGAGGAAAAGCTTTTTCACCCAGAGGGTGGTTGGAATCTGGAACTCACTGCCTGAAAGGGTGGTAGAGGCAGGAACCTTCACAACATTCAAGAAGCATTTAGATGAGCACTTGAAACGCCATAGCATACAATGCTACTTACCAAGTGCTGGAAAATGGGATTAGAATAGACAGGGCTTGATGGCCGGCGCGGACACGATGGACCGAAGGGCCTCTTTCTGTGCTGTATAACTCTATGGGGGAAAAATTAGGTCGCGCCCCATTTGGGGCGCAAATATCGTCTGGACGCAAATATTAGCGCCTGGCGCTAATTATCGGCACTGACTGGAAACTTCACTTTTACCGCCCCGGGAGGTGAGTGGAGCGCTAAATCAGGCGCTGCACACCTGTCTTAAGGCGCAAAGGCCAAGGAGTGAGGCGCTAACTCAGAGCGCTGGCGAAGCTCATGTAATGTTAGTCAGCAATGGAACACACACACAATGGCACGGGCCAGTTCTTAAAGGGGATGGTTAATCTTGCTTTCCATCCACATCCTGTTCATTGCAGCCTTGAATCTCGGCCTGGTGAGACTTGCACATCAAATGTGCTGGAAAGAACAATGGAGAGTACCAGGCAAAGAGCTCAGAGTGCAGCTCCCACAGTCTCTGCTAAATCGATACAAGGAATGGCAAATCAAAATGAACCTGCAAAGTGCTGCTCAGTACCCAAAACTCCTTCACACAACGTTGAATCTCTCCAGAAGTCTCTCCCTCTCTCTCTCAGAATGCGTAGTTCAAAAATGCCACCAACAATAAAAGACAGGAAGAGGCCCCCTTTAAATAGCGCCCCCCCCAGCCCCACAGCGATTGATAGCGTTCCAGTCTTCTGGTCGTTGGATGCGCCAGGCGGTAAGGCAGGGGGCGCCACTCAATTTCCGCTCCGGGGCGCCACAAGGCGCTAACGGGAGGCGCAACCAATTGAATTTTTACCCCTATGACTCTATTTACATTATCCACTCATCTTAGCATTTTAAAAACCTTCGATCATGTCTCCCCTCAGTCCTTTCTTTAATGACAATGAGCTCAGGTGTAAAAGTGTTTCTTCATAATCACAGCCCTGGAATTATTTTTTGTCATTCTACTCGGAATCCTCTTCAAAGCATTAGTGTCCTTCTGAAACCACTTGTTCACTATGGGGCTGCTTTTACAGGTCGGGTAATTGCAGGCATGCTCCCCACAATTTTCTGTCCACTAGTTTTCGTAGATGAAAAATCATAGGGAGCAGACCCGCAATCACTCGGTATGCACTCTCAGCGGGCAAGGCTTCTTGCCAGGAATGTGATTTTGTAAAATCCACTCTTGTGTATATATAGCATTGCAAGTGATCGCTACAAGGTTACATTAATGGGCTGGATTTTGCGGTCAGCGGCGAAGCCATTTGTTAAACTTTCACTTGGCCATAGACTTTTTAAGGGCTTGCATCCGGGACCTGTGTGAACGGCGCAAGCAACTTTACATCTCCTTAACTAATCAGAGTGAAGAATTGTTAACGAGCAGCGCAGAATCTGAACCAGGAACTGCTAGTTAGCATATTGAAATCAATGTCAAATCAGGTACAGAAAGTGAAATAGAGAGAAAGAAACAATGAATTAAGTGAGAGATAAAAGAGACAGAATGAAAAAGTAAAAAATATTTTTTTTTAATATATCTCCAACAATAATTAAAATCTGAAGGAATGAGACTCCACACTTGTTAAAGTTAACTTTCAGTGCCAGAGAGGTTGTTTGGCAGTAGTTAATACTTACCATGCTGTTTAAAAGGGTACTTACACTGGAATGGACAAGCCCTAACTTTGTCTGGTGAGTTTAGCGTGTATATATCAGGTAAGTACAGCAGCTTCACGCTGTTCACTGTATTTCAATGGTGAGTCTCTCAGCGAGATACCATTATTGCGCAGATTCTGGAGAAGCAGAGCACCTGTCCAATTTACACGTGAATAACGGTGAGCACTGTTAGCCTCACAGTTATTTCTACTGCAAAATCTGGGTGATTATCTTGGGACTTGCAGTCAAGTGTCCCTTGAGACAGCTCCTGGCGTATATTTAGCCTTCTTCTGTATTGTAACACATATAGCTATTCATTTCCTACTCGGTGTAAGTTTCCTTCTTCTATTTCCAGAGAAGGCTAGATTCTGCTTTTGTTCCACTCCATTTAAAAAAAAATCCTTTTGTTTCCCACTTGTGAGATGTTTAACTTGCAGAGCTATCACCTATAACTTTCAAAAACTTCATTGATGGGAAAGTCAGCAAACAGTGCGGCACTTCAATGCTGCTTCATTACTTCCCGCTATCTCAGATAAACATGAGCTTCCACAAGTTTACCATAATTGCTCCTTTTATAATCAGACTAATTAAATTTTAAATCATTTCATCCAGTTATTTTTTTTTACATTTCAAAAAAGATGATTACAGGGTGATCCCAATACTAAGCTTCATTGTGTAATTAATTCTAGAACGGTTTATTACAGATACCAAAGTTGATTCAATAGCTTTGAAGCTTTATGATATAATTCAAAGGCTGAGAGCTTGATCAAAATGCTTCAATCAGTAAGAGCGAGTGATGTGGCAAACAAGATAAGTTCAGTGGCTGCTAGATTTAAGTGATGCTTCAGTAAACAAAAAGAGTATTAAGAGGCACACAGTTTCCTTCTGATGACTGGCACTCAAGGCTTCCTCCAAAACCAAATTCCCCCCCAAATGACTAAATAGTTATAAATTTCTATTTGTTTAGTAAAGATAAATCTATTTGCATGATTATGTTGGTATTTTAACACCTGTTAAATCAAATTGCCCGCCGGTGGCCATTTTCCTGCATAAACTCAATAGCAGGAAAACTCGAAAAACAACCAAAATATGGCTCATCCGAAATAAGTGCTTTTGACACTTCACAATGACCTAATTTGCCAGTGAATTTGCAAACGAATTACTAACGTTTTCATCCACCCAACTGTGGTGCACAGGGGACTGGAAAACGTTGCTGTTGTGGCTGGCTGCTAAATTCATAAAATGAGCTGCGCACACTGCGATATAAAAAAAAACGACTCGCATTTCTACAGCGCCTTTCACGACCTCAGGACGTCCCAAAGCGCTTTACAGCCAAGAGAAGTACTTTTGAAGCGTAGTCACTGTTGTAACGTAGGAAATGTAGATGTAATCGGCGGTGTGCTGCAAAGAAGGAGCAGTCATGCTGGTGCTTCCATGGCAGTAATGTGCAAGGTAATCTATCTGGGATCAAGTGAACTCTAGGTCGTGACAATGAGGGCCTGGCAGGAAATATGTAAAAAAATTCCACCACACCGAAAAAGTAAGGGTAGAATGTTAGTATATGGAGGCGATGTATCAAATTGACTAGTTCTTACAGCCTGCATAACAAGTGACTATGATTCAAGTCATTCATTAGCTTTGAAGTGCTTTGGGAAGTCCTCAGGATATGAAAGGTGCTACTTAAATACAAACTCTTATTCTCTCGCTCTCATATCCATGTGAAGTGGAAACTGATTTTCACGAAGATGAAACATTCTCTCAGTTAATTAAACTGGCATAGTTTGCTTTATTTCCCATAGCATATCAAACAGCAAAGATGTTGAACCTCCTAATTTGTTTTCACACATCGAAACAGGCTCTCTAGCCACACTTGGGCGGCAGTATTTAAATCCCTTGCAAATAATGCAAGACTGACATACTAACCTTTCTATCCAGACGAAAAATATTATAAAGCAGCTCTGATACATTATAAAGAATAAATAATGCATTATCATGCAGGACAGTGAGGCTCAGCCAGTAATTCAATCTGGGGCTTCGCTCTCACAGTTAATGACGCCATCAGAAGCACTTGCTTACATTACTGACCTCCACAATGCCGCCAGCTCTCTGTGATCCTACACACGTTCGGCTGATACAATGTGATCACTTGTCTCTCTTTAATCTCATTCACTATGGCAACCAGGATCATCGCATCATAAATGCAATATGCGGTTAGAATAAGGAAATTAGCATAAAAGGGCATCTTAGAGTCACGCCTGTCACACTTGAAGCGCAAGCATCTGTGAGTCGAACATTAAAGAGATGAACAAAACTGCTCAATCACTTCCTCCCTTGGTCTTGGGTTTTTAAAATCAAATGGAAGATCAGTTAACCAAAAATGCGCATATATAGTATAATGGATACCCAGGAGTGAGCTGCAGTCTGAAATCTAATGAAGGGGTTCAGATGGTTTATATATTCAATAATGGATAACTAGGAGTAAGTTGCAGGATGGAACCTAATCTAATCTACTGCAGCTTTCTATGATGAGAATGGCTTTTTTTTGGTGTGTAAGGAAGAAAAAGATTTAAGGATACTCAAAAGGTTTGCATTTTACACACTTCTTTAAAGAGGAAGTCCTCAGATCTAACCCTTAATTCTTTCTTTCCCAGATAGTTCAGTGATTGATTCCTAGAAGTAAAGGGAATTAGGGGTTACGGGGAGCGGGCAGGAAATTGGACATGAGGCTGAGTTCGGATCGGTCGAGGCCCTGTAGGTGGCGGAGCGGGCCCAGGGGCTGAGTGGCCGGGTCCTGCTCCTACTTCTTGTGTTCTTTAGATTTGAGGTGAGGATCAGATCAGCCATGATCTTATTGAATGGCGGAGCAGGCTCGAAGGGCCGATTGGCCTACTCCTGCTCCTATTTCTTATGTTCTTATGTTCTTATGATCTGAAAAGCTGTCCAATACTGGTAAGAGCCATTTCTGTGTTGGCGCAACTCAACAACCATTTTGGAATTGAGCAGGACCTCACTAAACTTTGCGAATTAGACATGGTGTCGTTTTCCATGCTGTGATTTGAGTGTGATGTGCTCTTTCTGTAAAACGACAGAAATTTATGTGGATATGAGAGCATTGACGAATTGCAACTCTTTCATTCACTGATTAGCATCACCAGTGGAAGCTGCTGGTTTACTGTGTGTCGGGACAGTTCATACTGCTGAAAAGGATAAGGTGTATGAATTTGGTTCGAATAGTACTTTTTTGTTGAACAATTCTCATCATAAACAACAAAGCCTGCAAAGTGATACTGCTGTCAACCAGTATACAGTACTCATTAGTTTGTGTGACTGACAGTCCCCTCTAGGCAAAGGAGAAACATTTCCAACTCAATGATACACGTTTATTTGTTACAGTCTTAAAATCATTCTTGTAAGAGATTTTAAAAAAAGCTGCCACTATAAAAAGCATTCCTCACTCTTTAAAATTTGTATGTTCGGGGTGGTCTCCTACCAGGGCCAACTTTGGAAGGAATAATTTTCTGCTTGCCAACCACAAAAAGATCTTTATGCAGGTGTGCGCAAGATTCCCAGGAAACTGCCATGATGCTTTCGTCCTGCGGCAGTCCAACCTCCCTGACGCCTTCGCGCCTTTTTTAAAATTTGTTTTATGGGATGTGGGCGTCGCTGGCAAGGCCAGCATTTATTGCCCGTCCCTAATTGTCCTTGAGAAGGTGGTGGTGAGCCGCCTTCTTGAACCGCTGCAGTGCGTGTGGTGAAGGTACTCCCACAGTGCTGTTAGGGAGGGAGTTCCAGAATTTTGACCCAGCGACGATGAAGGATCGGCGATATACTTCGAAGTCAGGATGGTGTGTGACTTGGAGGGTAACTTGGAGGTGGTGGCGTTCCCATGCGCCTGCTGCCCTTGTCCTTCTAGGTGGTAGAGGTCGCGGGTTTGGGTGGTGCTGCCGAAGAAGCCTCGTCGAGTTGCTGCAGTGCATCTTGTAGATGGTACACACTGCAGTCATGGTGCACTGGTGGTGGAGGGAGTGAATGTATAAGGTGGTGGATGGGGTGCCAAACAAGCGGGCTGCTTTGTCTGGAAGCAGAGTTACCGGGTGGCTGCTAGGAGTCAAGGGATACCCACTTAAAACGTGGCTGATGGCACCTCTCAGAAACCCGAGGAATGACGCCCAAGAGCGCAACAATCAGTGCCATATCACCACCTGATGTGTCATCAAACAAGCCATCAGCATGCTGAAGGTGCGCTTCAGGTGCCTCGACAGGTCTGGAGGCACCCTTCAGTACACACCAGCCAGGGTCTCCAGAATGATCGTGGTGTGCTGCGGTCTGCACAATATTGCGCAGCTGCGAGGATTGGACCTGCAGGAAGAACAAGGGGCAGAGTTCAGATCCTCTTCGGCGGGCTCCAAGGAGGAAGACGAGGAGGAGGAGGGTGAACAGGGAAATGCACCACCAGCTGCGCACATTGCTGCCAGGGATGCCCTGATTATTGCGAGGTTCACTTGGGTTCCACCAATGCAGCCACGTCACAACCACATGCAACAGCCACTTTCCCGCCCCCCTCCAATACCACTAACACAATGCAGTTCTACAAATGACCAACCATCTTTGGATTGTCCCTTTAAATGCTGAAGTTGAGATCGCGTCATGTGGGTCCACATCACGCCCGCTGCCGCTGATTGGACGGGAAACCCGGAAGTAAAATGATAACGAGGTGGCTGCTTTAAAAAGCTAATGACAGGTGTGCTTAACATACATCCAGGTTTCCCACGCGAGATCGGACCCCCTACCCCTGCTCCCGCTCCCAACGCGTCTTCGGGACAAGATCAGGGCCAATTCTATCAAGAATGAGTTAGATATATTTCTTAAAGCTAAAGGTATCAAGGGATATACGGAGAAGGCAGGTACAGGGTACTGAGTTTGGATGATCAGCCACGATCTCATCGAATGGGGAGCAGGCTCGAGGGGCCGAATGGCCTACTCCTGCTCCTATCTTCTATGTTTCTATCAGTGTGTCAGAAGTGCTTAAACTGGTGACTGGAGTGGGACTATAAACACAAACTCATGGTGAGGTGTCGGCGCAATGATTACTGACACTCCAGCACCTGTAACTCTGTACGAGGTTCAAGCAACAATAACATAATTGACCTACAACAAGCCTTAGGCCCTTATGCTCGGAGGGTAGAATATCAACCAGGGTTACTGCTCCTGATCTTTATCCAGTAACCCTTGCTGGAGGTGCAAGTGTGAACACTGAGTGGACAGGTTTAGGCTTGGCTGTGAGGCCCTCTGCAGTCAAATAGCCTCCCAACACTTACTACCAAAGTTCACAATGGCTACTTGGTTGGAATATCAGAGGGTGACCAGCGCCTATTGAACCATACCCCATTGCAAAGTCAATGCCTTCAGCAGAGATGGAGTGGGGTTGGGGGGGTGGGGGGGGGGGGTGGGTGGAGGAAGAAAAAATTGGCAAGGAGAGAAACTGAAGCTGAAGGTGAGTTCATCGAAGGAACTGTAAGTATAAACATGGTACAGTTGTTAGTTATCTCAGGACAAAGTCCAGCTGAAAACCCAGGCAGATCAAGCCCTAGAAAAGTTGGAACGTATCGGGGTGGATTTTCAACTTCATCACCTGGCAGTAATCTAGCGGAGCAGTTTGCCCAGCCTTTATTAGAAGCCGCTGAATTTTCAATCCATTCGTGACTAACCAGGCGGTGAAGACGAAAATTTACCCCATCGTTCAGTCTGACCAAAATGCAAAAATTCGAATTCTGTTGATTCTGGCATTGCTATTCAGACCAGAGGGTGCTACCATTTCGAGAGACGAAGAGGTGTCTGCTCAAGATGAGATTTTGTTCAAATGAAACAGAACTATCATTCCCGGAGGAACCAGGTTGGAAATTTACTCGTGTGGCACCTGCAAGACATCCTGCAAGTCAAAGAGCAAAGAGCCACTGAAGTCACCCACAGACCAAGGTCAAAGATGGTCATGCTGGATGTTGTAATGTTGACAGTAGGACTTACTCAGATAGAAAGGGTGGACCACAGAGGGACCAATAACTCGCAAGCCCTGAAGTCAAGAAAACTGACAATAGGGAGCCACCACTACCCTAGGTAGAGGAAAAGAGGCCATCCAGAGGCAGATTGATCAAATGAGTTCTGACAAAGGGTCTTTACCCAAAACATTAAGCCGCCTTTTCACTTTACAGATGCTGATTGACTTGCAACATTTCCAGTTTTTATTTTTGAGACTGTTAAAGACTTCAGTGAAGTTGAAAGGCTGTGTTTGAATGTAAACTTACTGGCTTGATTAGCAACACACAATGTTGAAATGCTTCAGGACATTAAAGAAATAATCTTAGTAAAACAAATATGAATAGTTTTTAGCCAATAACATGGTCCCAGCTCTGCAGTGAGACAACCGGCTAATCTGGTGGTCCAACACATTCCTGTGTGTGATTTTCTCGAGAATAATTTACAATAGGTTATAGTGAAACTCTTTGATAACTTTTCTAATATTATTCAGTAACAGAGATAACAATGTGAATTAGTATTATCATTACAGTTAATTCTTATTAAAGGGGAGGTCATTACATGGGTGAGTATATGACTGAGAAGTAATTAAAGAGGAAGGTAGCTTGATGACTCAGCACCAGTGATAAGTACCTGCCCACAGAGCACCTCCTGCTTTTAGGTTTTTAGAAAGAATAGTTTTCTCTTGTAACCGTCCTCCCCCGCCCTCTGATAGCTCATTTCTACATCACAACAGTGACTATACTTCAAAAGTACTTCATTGGCTGTAAAGCGCTTTGGGACATCCGGTGGTCATGAAAAGCGCTATATAATTTTTTTTTATTCGTTCCTGGGATGTGGGCGTCGCTGGCAAGGCCAGCATTTATTGCCCATCCCCAATTGCCCTTGAGAAGGTGGTGGTGAGCCGCCTTCTTGAACCGCTGCAGTCCGTGTGGTGACGGTACTCCTACAGTGCTGTTAGGGAGGGAGTTCCAGGATTTTGACCCAGTGACGATGAAGGATCGGTGATATACTTCTAAGTCAGGATGGTGTGTGTGACTTGGAGGGGAACGTGGAGGTGGTGGTGTTCCCATGCGCATGCTGCCCTTGTCCTTCTAGGTGGAAGACGTCGTGGGTTTGGGAGGTGCTGTCGAAGAAGCCTTGGCGAGTTGCTGCAGTGCATCTTGTAGATGGTACACACTGCAGCCATGGTACGCCGGTGGTGGAGGGAGTAAATGTTTTAAGGTGGTGGATGAGGTGCCAATCAATCGGGTTGCTTTGTCCTGGATGGTGTCGAGTTTCTTGAGTGTTGTTGGAGCTGCACTCATCCAGGCAAGTGGAGAGTATTCCATCACACTCCTTACTTGTGCCTTGTAGACGGTGGAAAGGCTTTGGGCAGTCAGGAGGTGAGATACTCGCCGCAGAATACCCAGCCTCTGACCTGCTCTTGTAGCCACAGTATTTATGTGTCTGGCCCAGTTAAGTTTCTGGTCAATGGTGACCCCCGGATGTTGATGGTGGGGGATTTGGCGATGATAATGCCGTTGAATGTCAAGGGGAGGTGGTTAGACTCTCTCTTGTTGGAGATAGTCATTGCCTGGCACTTGTGTGGCGCGAATGTTATTTGCCACTTATCAGCCCAAGCCTGAATGTCGTCCAGGTCTTGCTGCATGCGGGCATAGACTGCTTCATTATCTGAGGAGTTGCGAATGGAATTGAACACTGTGTAATCAGCAGCGAACATCCCCACTTCTGACCTTATGATGGAGGGAAGGTATTTGATGAAGCAGCTGAAGATGATTGGGTCTAGGACACTGCCCTGAGGAACTCATGCAGCGATGTCCTGGGGCTGAGATGATTGACCTCCAACGACCACAACCATCTTCCTTTGTGCTAGGTATGACTCCAGCCAGTGGAGAGTCTTTCCCGATCCCCTTTGACTTTAATTTTGTTAGGGCTCCTTGATGCCACACTCGGTCAAATGCTGCCTTGATGTCACTCTCACCTCATCTCTGGAATTCAGCTCTTTTGTCCATGTTTGGACCAAGGCTGTATCGAGGTCTGGGGCCGAGTGCTGTAATGCAAGTCTTTCTTTATTTCCTTCAGGTAAATGTGTCACTTGGTGTTCTACCGAACCATGTGGGACAAGTAAGCCTATGCCAGATCCCTGTTTCAGATTGTTAGCTAATGCTCAGTCACGATGTTGGTGGAAATGCCACAATTGGCTTCACCCATCTGGGTTAGGCAAGGGAAAATCAGCCCTGGTTACTATTTCTGATCAGTGGCCAGTGACTCACCCTGGAAGTGGGCATTTGTGAAGGTCAGGCGAGGACAGCATTGAGCTGGTCCCCAGAGGCGAATAACCACCTTAACACTCACTACGCAGGCTTACATATTATTTCTCTCTCTGGTTCTTTTGTATCATCAAAAGGCTGTGCAAAACAATCTGATTGGGCATCATACTAGGGGGCTGCCAATGCCTGGGGAATCAGACCCAGCATGAGCCAGCAACATCAGGTGAGGAGGAGAAGAAAAACAATTTAATTTCAAAATGTCTCTCTTTGAAGGGAGCTTGTCCGTTCATCTTGTGCTCATGCATTTCAGGAAGGGTGGGTAGAGCACACCGCTACATTTTCGATTCTCTTCTGCCCTAGATTTTTCAGCTTCTCTATCTTAGATTACTGTTATAGGTGAGTCTTAACTCCCTATAGCCTCGAGAGTATCTTCACTAACTCTTGTAATCCAGGTAAGCTTTTGATAACATGCCCAGGATAACATATGTGAGAACTTTAACAATATGGGGGAAAGGACAGTGGCTGGAGCAACTTCTTCTTATCAGGATTACTCCCAAGTGCTGGCACATTGCCAGTGATGATCCTTAAAGTGTTAGGAGATTTTACAATGAGAAACTGTACAAAACAGGCAGAAGTTTAGTTAAAACCGCAACAGATCATAGAATCATAGAATGATACAGCACAGAACGAGGCTATTATGCCCATCGTGCCTGTGCCGGCTCTTTGAAAGAGCTCTCCAATTAGTCCCACTCCCCTTCTCTTTCCCTGTAGCCCTGTGAATATTTCCTCTTCAAGTACTTATCCAATTCCCTTTTGAAAATTATTATTGAATCTGCTTCCACCACCCTTTCAGGCAGTGCATTCCAGATCACAACAACTCGGCGAGTAATATTTTTTCCTCATGTCGCCTCTGATTCTTTTGCCAATTACCTTAAATCTGTGTCCTTTGGTTACTGACCCTTTTGCCCTTATTTATGATTCTGAACACCTCTGTCAAATTTCTGCTTAACCTTCTCTGTTCTAAGGAGAACAACCACAGTTTCTCTAGTCTCTCCATGTAACTGAAGTCCTTCATCCCTGGTACCATTCTAGTAACTCTCCTCTGCACCCTCTCCAAGGCCTTGACATCCTTCCTAAAGTTTGGTGCCCAGAATTGGCAACAATACTCCAGCTGAGGCCTAACCAGGGTTTTATAAATGTTTAGCATAACTTCATTGCTTTTGTAATCTATGCCTCTATTTATGAAGCCAAAGATCCTGTATGCCATTTTACCAGCCTTCTCAACTTGTCCAGGTCATTTATATATATATATATATCAAAAAGAGCCCCTTTAATCCATGGGCTTCAATTTTGCTAACAAGTCTATTATGTGGCACTTTATCAAATGCCTTTTGAAAGCCCATATAAACAACATCAACCACACTACCCTCTTCAACCCTTTCCATTACTTCATCAAAGAACTCAATCAAGTTAAATGAAAGAAGTTGCAGGAAAGCAACTTGTGTTGCATTTCTGTCCACCTTCCAACCATCAACGTTACATGTTTGTCATATTCTCTACTGAGTACTGAGAATGTTATATATAAGTGAACAAGTCTACAGATCAGAGCTAGTTGAGAGAACAAGGAAGCAGCAATTTTAGCTTTGGAGAGTGTCAGCCCCTTGACTGCTTGAGCAACAGTTGGCATTTATTCACATTCATTTTCAAATACCCTCATCATGCGTGCAGTAATGTCTAGAGTGTGGAATGTGACAGTGCTGGAGCACAGTTTGCCATTTCTGTGGCATGCACAGCATTGCAAAGTATAATGGAAATCGAAATGTCAACCATGTTCTGTTTGATAAGATCACAACGCTTCTTCTGTTAAGACAGTACTGCGAGACCCTTCTGACGGAATGAGCTGTGTGACCCATTCAGTTTCATTAAACGAACTGGGCCACAATGTTCAACTGCTGCAGAGGATAAGGCTTCAGCGACAAAGCCATTTGATCAATCACTGCAGTGTCATGGTGCTCAGAGATAACCTTCCTTTGCAGTGCCTGTTTGACTCTTCTCACATAGCTCTCTCTCTCTCTCTCTCTCTTCCTTGCCTCTCTCACAAGTGTTTCTCTCTGTCATTTATCTTACTCTCTCCCCTCCCTCTTATTTCTCAGCTGTCTCTCCCTTTCTCTCCAGTTATTCACACAATTTTGTTCTCTTTACATAGGATTACATAGGATATACGGCACAGAAACCGGCCATTCGGCCCAACCAGTCCATGCCGGCGTTTATGCTCCACTCGAGCCTCCTCCCGTCTTTCCTCATCTAAATCTATCAGCGTAACCCTCTATTCCCTTCTCCCTCATATGCTTGTCTGGCCTCCCCTTAAATGCAGGTTAGCAAGGCCATAAAAAAGCAAACCAAGCACGAGGATTTATTTCTAGAGGGATAGAATTGAAAAGTAGAGAAGTATTCGCTACAACCACTCCCTGTGGTAGCGAGTTCTACATTCTCACCACTCTTTGGGTAAAGAGGTTTCTTCTGAATTCCCTATTGGATTTCTTGCTGACTATCTTATATTGATGGCCTCTAGTTATGCTCTTCCCCACAAGTGGAAACATTCTCTCTGTATCCACTCTATCAAAATTTTTCATAATTTTAGAGACCTCTATTAGGTCACCCCTCAGCCTTCTTTTTTCAAGAGAAAAGCGACCCAGCCTGTTCATCCTTTTCTGATATGTATACCCTTGTTGAGGCTGCCGCGAAACACGAATTAAGACTGAATCCATGTGTGGAAAAACAGAGACTTTTTAATACAACTGCATGGTCCAAAATGGCTGAACAGACTGCTCCCAGAATTCTCTGGAAAAAACCTGAGGCCCCGCCCACATCTTCTCTCCTGCCTTAAAGGCAAGGTGCCTTAAAGGCAAGGTGCTCGATATATTGTCCACGGACAGAAAAGTGGATAATGCCCGTTTAGGTGGCGATCCGCCACACAGCTCCCCCCAGAATCCATTAGGAGGTGTGGACGAGACGGTGCGGCGGTCTGATGGGCCGGCCGGAGCGGCTCTTGTAGGACGCCGGTGGACGTGGAACGGCCGGGCGTGGAGCCGCCGGGTGAACCGGCTTGAGGGCAGGTCGGCTGCGTGGAGGTGGACGAGCTACAGGGACCTGCTCACCGGGCTCCGAGTGTGCTGGCTTGAGTCGGTCAACCGACACTTTTTCGGTCCTGTCGCCCACTTGCAGGGTGAAAAATTTGTCCCCAGCCTGTAGCACCTTGTAGGGCCCGTCGTACGGGGGTTGAAGGGGTCCGCGGTGGGCGTCGTGCCGGATGAAAATGAACCGTGCCTGGTGCAGGCTTAGTGGGACATGTGAGGTGGATTCGCCGTGTCGGGCAATGGGCACCAGGGCGAACTGCAGCGCCGGTGAGGCGAAGTCGTGGCGTTGCTGGTCGGCACACCAGGGTATCGTGGCGGTGGGCAGGAACTCGCCGGGTACGCGCAGCGGCTGACCGTACACGAGCTCTGCTGCCGATGCGTGGAGGTCTTCTTTAACCGCGGTGCGCAGGCCGAGGAGGACCCATGGAAGTCGGTCGATCCAGGCGCCGTCCTGGAGGCTGGCTCGAAGAGATGCCTTCAAGGATCTGTGGAACCGCTTACACAGTCTGTTGGCTTGGGGGTGGTACGCTGTGGTGCGGTGAATGGTCACCCCGAGATTGCGTGCGACGGCGGTCCAGAGTTCAGAGGTAAATTGCGGACCTCTGTCCGACGTCATGTCGGAGGGGACGCCGAACCGTGCGACCCAGGTGCTGACGAAGACTCTGGCGATGTCGGTGGTGGTGGTAGAGGTCAGTGGAATTGCCTCGGGCCAGCGCGTGGTGCGGTCAACAATGGTCAGCAAGTGCGTGTGGCCTTGCGACGGTGGCAGGGGCCCGACGATGTCCACGTAGATGTGGTCGAATCTCCGCGAGGGGACGGTAAACTCCTCGAGGGGTGCTTTCGTGTGTTGCTGTACCTTGGCCCGTTGGCAGGCTAGGCAGGAGTTGGCCCAAGTACGCACATCCTTGCGAAGGCCGCGCCAGACAAAGCGGTTGGCTACCAATTTGATGGATGCGCGGGCGCCGGGGTGGGAGAGGTTGTGGAGAATCTCGAATACCCGGCGGCGCCAGGACGCTGGGATGACGGGCCGAGGTTGACAGAGGGATATGTCGCACTTGACCGTGACTGCGGTCGGGCCACAGGCGACGTCGGCCAGGCGTAGCCCTGGTAGGTTGGTAGGTGCGGAGAGCAGATCAGGGTCGGTGATCTGGTCTGCTGCGAGTTGAGCGTAGTCGACTGCCAGGTGTGCGGCGTGGATGGCGGGGCGGGAGAGGCAGTCGGCTACCACATTGTCTCGGCCGGAGACGTGTTGGATGTCCGTGGTGAACTCGGACACTGCCGCGAGCTGGCGCTGCTGCCTGGCGGACCAGGGGTCGGTTGTCTTTGCCATTGCGAATGTCAGGGGCTTGTGGTCGACAAACGCAGTGAAGGGGTGGCCCTCGAGCAAAAACTGGAAATGGCGGACCGCCAGGAACAGCGCGAGGAGCTCGCGGTCGAAGGTGCAGTACTTGACCTCCGGGGGGTGGCGTAGTTGGCGGCTGAAGAAGGCAAGTGGTTGCCAGGCGCCATCGACCCACTGCTCATACACGGCGCCGACCGCGTGGTCGGAGGCGTCCGTGGTGAGCGCTACCTTGGCATTGGGCCGTGGGTGCGCAAGCAGGGTGGCGTTGGCGAGCGCGGTCTTGGTGGAGTTGAAGGCGGCGGACGCGTCTGCCGTCCATTCGACCGCCATCTTGCCGCTCCTGCCCCGGAGGGCTTCATACAGGGGCCTCATGAGGGACGCTGCTTTGGGGATGAAGCGGTTATAGAAATTCACCATCCCGAGGAACTCCTGGAGGCCTTTGATGGTGGTGGGGCGGGGAAATTGTTGGACGGCCTGCACCTTGGTGGGCAGTGGAATGGCCCCAGCATGGGTGATGTGGTGGCCGAGGAACTCGATCTTGTCCAGGCCGAACTGGCATTTGGCTGGGCTGAGGATGAGCCCGTGGTCGCTGAGGCGCCCGAACAGGATGCGAAGGTATTCGAGGTGTTCCTGCTTGGAGGAACTGGCTACCAGGATGTCGTCCAGGTAGATGAACAGGAACTTCAGGTCCCGAAGGACCGAGTCCATGAGCCGTTGGAATGCCGGGGCCGCATTTTTGAGGCTGAAGGGCATCCGCAGGAACTCGAACAGGCCGAAGGGGGTGATTACGGCCGTCTTGGGGACGTCCGTGGGGTGAACGGGGACTTGGTGGTATCCGCGCACCAGGTCGACCTTGGAAAAGACTGAGCGGACGGCCAGTCTAGCCGAGAAGTCCTGAATGTGCGGCACGGGGTACCGATCAGGGGTGGTGGCGTCGTTGAGGCGGCGGTAATCCCCGCAGGGGTGCCAACCTCCGCCTGGTTTGGGGGCGATGTGGAGTGGGGAGGCCCAGGGACTGTTGGAGCGGCGAATGATGCCGAGCTGTTCCATGGTGGCAAACTCGGTCCGCGCGATCTCCAGTTTGGCCGGGTCCAGCCTGCGGGCGTGGGCGTACACTGGGGGGCCTGTGGTGGGGATGAAGTGTTCCACCCTGTGTTTGGCGGCCTCTGCGGAGAAGGTCGGATTGGTAAATGCCGGGAATTCGGCCAGGAGTGCCGAGTAGTCATCCGTGGCCCGGGCGTAGCACTGTGACGCCATGTCGGCGGGTTGACAGGGGGCCATGGCGCCCAGGATGGGGGACATGGTGTTCATGTCCACGAGGCGGTGACGAGGGATGTCTACCAGTAGGCCGTGGGCGCACAGGAAATCTGCGCCGATGAGGGGGGAGAGCACCTTGGCAGTGATGAACTCCCATTGGTAGCGGCGACCAGCGAGGTCGTGGGTGACTGTCCGGGTGCCATACGTCCGGATTTCTGAGCCGTTAGCAGCAGCCAGCGCCGGTCCTCGTTCGCCCTTTTGGATGTCGAGGGAGGAGGCCGGGATGATGCTGTGCTGAGCCCCAGTGTCGCACAGGAACCGGCGGCCAGTTTTGTCATCCGTGATGTACAGCTGGGAGCCCATGTGGCCCACGGCCATCGCGGGGGCTGGTACGGGGGTGGACTTGAAAGAGCAGGGAGGTGTGCACCGTTGTGCCCTGGCGCCGAACCGTGCGTGGTAGTAACAGTGGCCCGGGTTAGTGGGGTGCGAAGGCCCCGTGGGCCTGGTGGCTGGTCCTTGTGGCCGCGTGGTGGCCGGTGAGGGGTGCGCCCTGGCATTGGCTGCCAGGTCCGGAGTGACGTCGCGGCTGGAGTGAGCGGACAGCAGCTTGTCGGCCTCATCGGCCAGGGCTTCCAGGTTCGTGAGGCCGGACGCCACGATCGCTGGCCGGATGCTGAGAGGGAGCTGGCGGATGAACAGTGTGCGGAAGAGGGATCCGGGTGGGCTCTCGTCGGTGAGGGAGAGCATGTGGGAGAGGAGGTCTGACGGTGAGGCATCACCGAGGCCTGGAAGGTCGAGGAGGTGGCAGTTTCGCTGATATGCCAGGGCTGTAAATTTTTTAAGGAGTGCTGCCTTGAGATGTGCATACTTGCCTTCCTCTGGTGGGTTCTGCAGCGCTGTCCAAACCTTCGAAACTGTGGCACTATCGAGTGATGTGACGAGGTAGTCGTACTGCGTCCCATCTGTGGTGATGTTTCGCAGCCGGAAGCAGGATTCAGTTTGGAGAAACCAGGCTTCGGGCTGGTTTTCCCAAAACTCCGGCAGTTTCACGGAAACTGCGTTCGTGTCCGCCATTGCAGTGCTCGGAACACGTTCTGAGCATCGGGGTCACCAATGTTGAGGCTGCCGCGAAACACGAATTAAGACTGAATCCATGTGTGGAAAAACAGAGACTTTTTAATACAACTGCATGGTCCAAAATGGCTGAACAGACTGCTCCCAGAATTCTCTGGAAAAAGCCTGAGGCCCCGCCCACTTCTTCTCTCCTGCCTTAAAGGCAAGGTGCCTTAAAGGCAAGGTGCTCGATATATTGTCCACGGACGGAAAAGTGGATAATGCCCGTTTAGGTGGCGATCCGCCACACCCTCGTATTTCTGGTATCATCCTTTAAATGTTCTCTGCACTCTCTCCAGTGCCTCTATGTCATTTTTATAATATGGCGACCAGAACTGTACGCAGTACTCTAAGTGTGGTCTAACCAAGGTTCGATACAGGTTTAGCATAACTTCCCTACTTTTCAATTCTGTCCCTCTAGAAATAAACCCTAGTGCTTGGTTTGCTTTTTTTATGGCCTTGCTAACCTGTGTCGCAACTTATAGTGATTTGTGTATTTGTACTCCGAGATCCCTTTGTTCCTCTACCCCACCTAGACTCACACCCTCCAAGTAATAACTGACCTCCCTATTCTTTCTACCAAAATGTAATACCTCACATTTATCTGTGTTGAACTTCATTTGACAATTATATGCCCATTCTGCAAGTTTATTAATGTCCTCCTGTAACTTGTTGCAGTCCTCCTCAGTATTGACTAGCCCCCCCCAATTTGGTGTCATCCGCAAATTTAGAAATTGTGTTTTTGATTCCTAAGTCTAAATCGTTAATCTAAATTGTGAACAGCAGTGGTCCCAGCACTGATCCTTGTGGAACACCACTACCCACCTTCTGCCACTGTGAATAGCTACCCTTTACTCCTACTCTCTGCTTTCTGTCCTGAAGCCAGCTAGCAATCCATTCTGCTACTTTTCCCCTGACTCTGCATTCTCTGACCTTGTTCATCAGTCTATTATGGGGTACCTTATCGAAAGCCTTTTGAAAATCCAGAAAAATGACATCTACTGCATTACCATTGTCTACTCTCTCTGTTCCCTCTTCAAAAAATTCAATAAGATTGGTCAAGCAAGACTTTCCCTTTTGAAATCCATGTTTACTATTCATTATTATATTTTTGGTTTCTAGATGTTCTTCTATTTTCTCCTTTAGTAGGGATTCCATTATTTTTCCTACCACCGATGTTAAGCTGACTGGTCACATTTCTAATTTTTGTCACTTGTTCTATGGGGTTCAATTTGCTTTTAAGCGCACTGAATGTGTGGTAAATGTGTTAATCTTTTTCCTTCCCTTATCGTTAGTGCATTCACGGGTACACTTTGATTTACTCATCGCATTCTTGTAGCTAAGATGCTTTGTAACTAATGCATAATCAAAAATAACTGCAATAAAGGTAAAGAATCATTCATTAACCCCCTCCCAGTAGGCATCCAAAAGCTATAAATAGAACTCGGTGTGTAAATCCATTTATGGAGTACGCACATATTAACAGCAGTAAGGTGTAGAAAGATCCATTTACTGATGAGGACCTTTACAGTGTGAGGGACTGGAGTAATGCCCTTCACAGATCAGAGGGTCAACCCACTATTAAACAGAAGCCCAAGCAGATGGGGAAGGAGAGTAGCATAGGAGGTCAACATGGTCTCAACAGCCCACTGCAGTTGTAGAGTTGTATGAAAGAAAGCATTCAATTTGAAGGAAAGTGCAAAATAATGAGAAATGCTCTTTGGGCTGGGACCCATCTCTAGTTCTCTCAACTTCACTTCAGAAAGCTCTAAATCACTGGCTTTTGTACATCATATATGAAAGAAAAGGACTGTATTTTGAAAGCTGAATAAGCCTCCCATTGCTTTTAAATCGAGAAGCAAAGTTATTTTTAGGAATTAGTACAGCCTGTCCTGGCAAGGATAAGTGTAAATCCAGGAATTAAATCCTCCTTTATCTCAATTTGACATTTTCAGTACAACAGAGCCAGTCCTGCCTTTGATGGAGATTCAACCCCTTATAAGCTGTGACTTATTTTTCCCAGTGTGAATTTAGTGGCACAATGAGTTAGAACACATCTGTGTCGGTGTGCAGCCTAGATTGGCTGGTTGGAAGATTTGTATGTGATCATTAACTATTAACGGACAGAATCTAGTTAATGTAAAGCTGCTATTAACAAGACTAATCATACTGGGAGGCCCATGTGGGGAATTTGACTCTAAAAGTCAATATATCATTGGTGAGGTTAGATTTAGAACACTGGGAACCTAACTTGAAAGGGACATGTTGCATTGCATCGGGCTTAGAGGAGATCAACAAGGTTGATTCCACAGGTTAGGGTTGTAGGCTATAAAGAACCAAACTTGTTTTCAACAAAAGACAGAGAGGAGATACGAGCCATGTTTTTAAATCCTCTCAGAGGAACAGATAATGCACTAAGAATAACTGTTGTCAAACTGGTGGTTGGTAAAAGCAGGGAGAACACTTCCGAGTTGGAGTTAGTATACACTGCTGGGGCAGAGTAGAAGGGACTTTACTTTGCATGTAATTTGCTGACGATACAAAGCTGGGTGGGAATGTAAGTTGTGAGGAGGATGCAAGGAGGCTTCAAGGGGATATAGACAGGCTAAGTGAGTGGGCAAGAACATGGCAAATGGAATGTAATGTGGAGAAATGTGAAGTTGTCCACTTTGGTAGGAAAAATAGAAAAGCAGAGTATTTTTTAAATGGTGAGAGATTGGGAAATGTTGGTGTTCAGAGGGACCTGGGTGTCCTTGTACACGAATCACTGAAAGTTAACATGCAGGCACAGCAAGCAATTAGGAAAGCAAATGGTATGTTGGCCTTTATTACAAGAGGATTTGAGTATAAGAGTAAAGACATCTTACTGTAATTATATAGGGCCCTGGTGAGACCACACCTGGAGTATTGTGTACAGTTTTGGTCTCCTTACCTAAGGAAGGATATACTTGCCATAGAGGGAGTGCAACGAAGGTTCACCAGACTGATTCCTGGGATGGGGGATTGTCCTATGAGGACAGATTGAGTAGACTAGGCCTATATTCTCTAGAGTTTAGAAGAATGAGAGGTGATCTCATTGAAACCTACAGATCTTGACAGGGTAGATGCAGGGAGGATGTTTCCCCTGGCTGGGGAGTCTAGACAAAATTGAGAGGTTGCACAACACCAGGTTATAGTCCAACAGTTTTATTTGAAATCACAAGCTTTCGGAGCTATCGATTGCCCCTTCCTCAGGTGAAGTAAATAGATACAGAATCGCCAAAGCATATATAGATAGAGAACAAAGCATGTGTACCTTACAATTGCAGACCACTAAATTAAATCATCCTGACTATCTGCCGAGGTGTGATAAAGTTAATCAGGTCAGCCAGGAAGGTACCACATCAAAGACATAGCAAGATACAACTGAGACAATGAGGTGTAGTCGCAGGGGTTCTAACGTGTCAAAAGCTGCCGTCTGTATGTAAAACGAAAAGCTTTAAAATTTTTACTTTTTTACTGGGAAAATTTTTACTTTTTTACTGGGAATCACATCTGTGAACAAGCCAACGACGACTCGAGTCCGGATCATGTCATGTATCGTGACATAAACCCAAGATCCCGGTTGAGACCGTCTTCATGAGTGCGAAACTTGGCTATCAGTTTCTGCTCGATGATTTTGCGTTGTCGTGTGTTTCTAAGGTTGCCTTGGAGAACGCTTACCCGCAGATCCGAGGCTGAATGTCCTTGACTGCTGAAGTGTTCCCCGACTGGGAGGTAACAATCCTGCCTGGTGATTGTTGCGCGGTGCTCGTTCATACGTTGTCTCAGTGTCTGCATGGTCTCGCCGATGTACCATGCAGACACTGAGACAACGTATGAACGAGCACCGCGCAACAATCGCCAGGCAGGATTGTTACCTCCCAGTCGGGGAACACTTCAGCAGTCAAGGACATTCAGCCTCGGATCTGCGGGTAAGCGTTCTCCAAGGCAACCTTAGAAACACACGACAACGCAAAATCATCGAGCAGAAACTGATAGCCAAGTTCCGCACTCATGAAGACGGTCTCAACCGGGATCTTGGGTTTATGTCACGATACATGACGTGATCCGGACTCGAGTCGTCGTTGGCTTGTTCACAGATGTGATTCCCAGTAAAAAAGTAAAAATTTTCCCAGTAAAAAAGTAAAAATTTTAAAGCTTTTCATTTTACATACAGACGGCAGCTTTTGACACGTTAGAACCCCTGCGACTACACCTCATTGTCTCAGTTGTATCTTGCTATGTCTTTGATGTGGTACCTTCCTGGCTGACCTGATTAACTTTATCACACCTCGGCAGATAGTCAGGATGATTTAATTTAGTGGTCTGCAATTGTAAGGTACACATGCTTTGTTCTCTATCTATATATGCTTTGGCGATTCTGTATCTATTTACTTCACCTGAGGAAGGGGCAATCGATAGCTCCGAAAGCTTGTGATTTCAAATAAAACTGTTGGACTATAACCTGGTGTTGTGCGACCTCTCAATTTTGTCCACCCCAGTCCAACACCGGCATCTCCGCATCATGGGGAGTCTAGAACCAGGGGTCACAGACTCACAGAAATTTCTTCACTCGGAGGGTGGTGAATCTTTGGAACTCTCTACCCCAGAGGGCTGTGGAGGCTCAGTCGTGAATATATTCAAGACAGAGATTGATAGATTTTTGAAAATTAAGGGAATTAAGGGATATGGGGATAGTTCAGGAAAGTGGAGATGAGGTAGAAGATCAGCCATGATCTTATTGAATGGCGGAGCAGGCTCGAAGTGCCAAATGGCCTACTCCTACTCCTATTTCTTATGTTCTTATGTTCTTGTGATCTATCTGACCTTGAAGTGCTGATTATTGACACAGGGTGCCAAAAGTGGAAGAGATTTGATTCCCCAAAACTGCTTTGTTCACCTTAAACAGCACAAAGAGTCACCACAGAATTTGAGAAGAAACTTTTTACAGAGTCAAGGCACAATGGAACTTGAATATCCCATTTTTGGATTTCTTAATAGACCACTTAGCTTTATAGATGCGGTTTCAGACGCTGTTGTTTGCACACTGATCTCTGAATTTACCTTTGATGGCCCAATAGGCTGCACCTCTCGGGATGGCCAGATGGGCTGCACCTCCATGGAATGGCTAGAAGGTGTTTCATTTTGCTGTGAGGCTCAGACATCACGGGCTGTGAATATCCTGGAAGATATTAACACTTCGCACAGCTAATAGGTTTACACACTACAGCGATTTAATATTTTTATGTTTAAGTAGCAATATTTATCACAATTATCAACAAACAATCCGCCTACAATGTGAGAGTTTGTAATGGGTCATTTATCCTTCGTAAGAACCACTTCAGATTCTGTTTAAAAGTTTCCGTTAATTTGATGAATTAAGTTTTATGGGGGAGAAATTCAGTATTGCCCCGTCTGGGGTGCAATTATCGGCCGGGCGCAAAGTTTAGCGCCTGGCGCTAATTATCGCCTCCGACTGCAAACTTGGTTTCTATCGCCCCTGGAGGTGATTGGAGGGCTAAATCAGGCACTGCACACCTCTCTTAAGGCGCTAACGCCGAGGAGCGAGCGCTAACTCAGAGCGCTGGCGAAGCTCAGGTGATGTCAGTCAGCAATGGAACACAGACAGACTGGCGCCGGCCAGTTCTTAAAGGGAAGGATCGATCTTGCTCTCCATCCACACCCTGCTCATTGCAGCCTTGAATCTCGGCCTGGAGAGACCTG
The DNA here is from genome assembly GCA_030390025.1 of Squalus acanthias. Classification (NCBI taxonomy): domain Eukaryota; kingdom Metazoa; phylum Chordata; class Chondrichthyes; order Squaliformes; family Squalidae; genus Squalus; species Squalus acanthias. Next base: position 16,807,059 of record CM059425.1, on the reverse strand, counting down.
TACATCAAATCTGCTGGAAAGAACAATGGAGAGGCCCAGAGAAAGAGCTCAGAGTGCAGCCCCCATAGTCTCTTCTAAATCGATGCAAGGAAGGTCAAATCAAAATGAATCTGCAAAGTGCTGCTCAGTACCCAAAACTCCATCACACAGCATTGAATATCTCCAGAAGTCTCTCTCTCGCTCTCAGAATGCGTGGTGCAAAATTGTCGCTGACAAAAAAAGGCAGGAAGCGGTCGCCTTTAAATAGCGCTCCCCCAGTCCCTTCCCGACTGCAAAACGTTCACCTCTACCTGTTGTTGCTAGCGGCAGGTGGAAAGGCAGGGGGCATCACTCAATATCCAGTCCGGGGCGCTACCGGGGCGTTGCACGCTCGACTGACTTCACGATCTGTGGGCGCAGGAGATCGTGGCGCAAACGGAAGGCGCTAAGCAACTGAATTTTTCCCCCTTAGTTTCTAACTGGCATATTCAATCTGTTTATTTCTCATCCCAAAACTTTATTTCTCCTCAAAAGAAAACTTTCTTACCCCGCGAAAGAAAGCGAAAAGAGGCGTTTGTTCTAATCAGACACCAGAGGCGCGAAATTGGGCTCGGTCGTGCCCATTGTTTGGGCGCTGCAGGGGCCGTTCGGAGACAAAAATGGCGTGCGATGCGTGCACTTTTCTGCCGTGAATTGTGCCAGACACCATCTTGGTGATGGTGATCGCGCGCGCAGCTAACTTCCGCCGGATGTCATAGAGTCATAACGGCACAGAAGGAGGCCATTCGGCCCATTGAGTCCGTGCTGGCTCTCTGTAGAGCGATCCAGTCAGTTCCATTCCCCCGCTCTATCCCCGTAGCCCTGCAAGTTTATTTCCCTCAAGTGCCTATCCAGTCTCCCCTTGAAAACATTGAGTGTCTCCGCTTCCACCACTTCCGTCGGCAGCGAATTCCAGGTCATCACCACTCGCTGTGTAAAAAAGCTTTTCCTCACGTCCCCCCTGTATCTCTTGCCCAAAACCTTAAATCTGTGTCCCCTAGTCCTTGTACCATCAACTAGTGGGAACAGCCTTTCCCCGTCTAGCCTATCCAAACCCGTCATAATCTTGTACACCTCTATCAAATCACCCCTCAACCTCCTTTGCTCGAATGAAAATAAATCCAGCTTCTCCAACCTGTCCTTGTAGCTGAGATCCCCCATCCCCGGAACCATTCTGGTAAATCTCCTCTGCACCCTCTTAAGGGCCTTCACATCCTTCCTAAAGTGTGGTGGCCAGAACTGGATGCAATACTCCAGTTGTGGCCTAACCAGGGCTTTATAAAGATTCAGCATAACTTCTCTACTTTTGTACTCAATACCTCTATTTATGAAACCCAAGATCCCATATGCTTTGCTAACCATTCTCTCAATATGTCCTGCTACCTTCAGCGACCTATGCACATTAACTCCCAGGTCCCTCTGTCCCTGCACACTCTTTAAAACTATGCCATTAGGTGTATATTGCCTCTCCCTGTTCCTTCTGCCAAAATGCATCACCTCACACTTCTCTGTATTAAATTCCATCTGCCACTTGTCTGCCCATTCTGCTTGCCTTTCTATGTCCTGTTGCAGTCGATTGGTATCATCATCACTGTTTGCCACACCCCCAGACAAGTATGCAGACAAGAAAATATAAAGACTTGCATTTATATAGCACCTTTCACGAACTCAGGTCGTCCCAAAGCGCTTTACAGCCAATGAAGTACTTTTGAAGTGTAGTCACTATCGTAATGTAGGAAACGTGGCAGTCAATTTGTGCACAGCAAGCTACCTCAAACAACAATATGATAATGACCAGTTTTAGTGATGTCGACTGAGGGATGAATATTGGCCAGGACAACTCCCCTGCTCGTCTTCAAAATACTTTTTTAAAATTTCATTCACGGGATGTGGGCGTCGCTGGCAAGGCCAGCATTTTTATTGCCCATCCTTAATTGCCCTTGAGAAGGTGGTGGTGAGCCACCTTCTTGAACCGCTGCATGCAGGGGGAAGTGGGATGTGAGAAGAAGGATTAGGTATGGAGGATACCGTCATCTTCGATAGTTTCAGCCCTGCCGCTGGCCACGGCCTCAGCAATGGCCGTTCCATTAATGGCCAGCCCCGTCTCTTCTATGGGAGTTAGGATATGCACCTGTCCCCTTCCGGTTAGCTCCTGCTGCTTCCAGTTGTGCGCCACCTTGTCCTGCAAGGTCTGGACGGACCACATGGCATCAACCTAGGCACCAGATTCGGACATGGCAAAGGCACACCCCGCCTGCCAAGTCAACCCTGTAAAGTCCTCCTCACTAACATCTGGGGATTGTGCCAAAACTGGGAGAGCTGTCCTACAGATGAATCAAGCAACAGCCTGACATAGACATACTCACAGAATCATACCTTTCAGCCAACGTCCCAGACTCCTTCATCACTATCCCTGGGTATGTCCTGTCCCACGGGCAGGACAGACCCACCAGAGGTGGTGGCACAGTGATATACAGTCGGGAAGGAGTGGCCCTGGGAGTCCTCAACATTGACTCTGGACCCCATGAAGTCTCATGGCATCAGGTCAAACATGGGCAAGGAAACCTCCTGCTGATTGCCACCTACCGCCCTCACTCAGCTGATGAATCAGTACTCCTCCGTGTTGAACATCACTTGGAAGAAGCGCTGAGGGTAGCAAGGGCACAGAATGTACTCTGGGTGGGGGACTTCAATGTCCATCACCAAGAGTGGCTCGGTAGCACCACTACTGAACGAGCTGGCCGAGTCCTGAAGGACATAACTGTCAGTCTGGGCCTGCAGCAGATGGTGAGAGAACCAACATGAGGGAAAAACCTACTTGACCTCGTCCTTACCAATCTACCTGTCGCGGATGCATCTGTCCATGACAGCATTGGTAGCAGTGACCTCATGGCCCGGCATATCCCTCACTCTACCATTACCATTAAGCCAGGGGACCAACCCTGGTTCAATCAGGAGTGCAGAAGTGCATGCCAGGAGCAGCACCAGGCATACCTAAAAATGAGGTGCCAACCTGGGGAAGCTGTAACACAGGACTACATGCATGCTAAACAGCATGTTATAGACAGAGCTAAGCGATCCCACAACCAACGGATCAGATCAAAATTCTGCAGTCTTGCCACATCCAGTCGTGAATGGTGGTGGACCATTAAACAAGTAACGGGAGGAGGATGCTCCATAAACATCCCCATCCTCAATAATGGCGAAGCCCAGCACGAGAGTGGAAAAGACAAGATGCAACCATCTTCAGCCAGAAGTGCCGAGTGGATGATCCATCTTGATCGTCTCCTGCAGTCCCCACCATCATAGAAGCCAGTCTTCAGCCAACTCCATATGATATCAAGGAACGGCTGAGCGCATTGGATACAGTAAAGGCTATGGGCCCCGACAATATCCGACTGTAGTACTGAAGACTTGTGCTCCACAACTAGACGCGTCTAGCCAAGCTGTTCCAGTACAGCTACAACACTAGTGTCTACCCGACAATGTGGAAAATTACCCAGGTATGTCCTGTCCACAAAAAGCAGGTCAAATCCAATCCGGCCTATTACCGCCCATCAGCCTACTCTCAATCATCAGCAAAGTGATGGACGGTGTCATCAACAGTGCTATTAAGTGACACTTACTCATCAATAACCTGCTCACCAATGCTCAGTTTGGGTTTCGCATGGACCACTTGGCTCCAGACCTCATTACAGCCTTGATCCAAACATGGATGAGAAAGCTGAATTCTAGAGGTGAGGAGAGTGACTGCCCTTGACATCAAGGCATCATTTGACCGAGTGTGGCATCAAGGAGCCCTAGTAAAATTGAAGTCAATGGGAATCAGGGAGAAAACTCTCCACTGGCTGGAATTATACCTAGCACAAAGGAAGATGGTTGTAGTTGTTGGAGGCCAATCATCTCAGCCCCAGGACATTGCTGCAGGAGTTCCGCAGGGCAGTGTCGTAGGCCCAACCATCTTCAGCTGCTTCATCAATGACCTTCCCTCCAACATAAGGTCAGAAGTGGGGATGTTCACTGATGATTGCACTGATTCGCAACTTCTCAGATAATGAAGCAGTCCATGCCCGCATGCAGCAAGACCTGGACGACATTCAGGCTTGGGCTGATAAGTGGCAAGTAACATTCGTGCCACGCAAATGCTAGACAATGACCATCTCCAACAAGAGAGAGTCTAGCCACCTCTTCATGACATTCAATGGGATTACCATCGCCAAATCCCACACCATCAACATCCTGGGGGTCACCATTGACCAGAAGCTTAACTGGACCAGCCACATAAATACTGTGGCAACAAGAGCAGGTCAGAGGCTGGGTATTTTGCGGCAAGTGACTACTTCCTGACTCCCCGAAGCCTTTCCTCCATCTACAAGGCACAAGTCAGGAGTGTGATGGAATACTCTCCACTTGCCTGGATAAGTGGAGCTCCAAGAACACTCAAGAAGCTCGACACCATCCAAGACAAAGCAGCCCACTTGATTGGCACCCCATCCACCACCTTAAACATTCACTTCCTCCACCACTGGTGCACCGTGGCTGCAGTGTGTACCATCTACAAGATGCACTGCAGTAACTCGCCAAGGCTTCTTCGACAGCACCTCCCAAACCCGCGACCCCTACCACTTAGAAGGACAAGTGCAGCAGGCGCATGGGAACACCATCACCTCCATGTTCCCCTCCACGTCACACATCATCCTGACTTGGAAATATATCGCCGTTTCTTCATCGTTGCTGGGTCATAAAGCTGGAACTCCCTCCCTAACAGCACTGTGGGAGTACCTTCACCTCACGGACTGCAGCGGTTCAAGAAGGAGGCTCACCACCACCTTCTCAAGGGCAATTAGGGAGGGGCAATAAATGCTGGCCTTGCCAGCGACGCCCACATCCAACAGCAACAACAACTTGTATTTATATAGTACCTTTAAAGTAGTAAAACGTCCCAAGGTGCTTCACAGGAGTGATATAAAACGGAAAATTCAACACCAAGCCACATAAGTTGAAATTAGGGCAGGTGACCAAAAGCTTGGTCAAAGAGGTAGGTTTTAAGGAGCATCTTAAAGGAAGAAAGAGAGGTAGCGAGGCAGAGAGGTTTAGGGAGGGAATTCCAGAGCTTAGGACCTAGGGAACTGAAGGCACGGCCACTAATGGTTCAGCGATTATAATCAAGGATGCTCAAGAGGGCAAAATTAGAGGACGCAGATACCTCTGTGTGTTGTGGGGCTGGAGGAAATTACAGAGATAGGGACGGGCGAGGCCATGGAGCAATTTGAAAACAAGGATGAGAATTTTGAAATCGAGGCGTTGCTTAAACGGGAACCAGTGGAGGTCGGCGAGCAAAGGGGTGATGGGCGAACGGGACTTGGTGCGAGTTAGGACACGGGCAGCCGAGTTTTGGATGACCTCAAGTTTACGTAGGGTAGAACGTGGGAGGCCAGCCAGGAGTGCGTTGGAATAGTCAAGTCTAGAGGTGACAGAGGCATGGATGAGGGTTTCAGCAGCGGATGAGCTGAGGCATCCCATGAATAAATAAAAAAAAGAGAGGGAATTGTGTCAGTGAGTGTCGTGCAATCTGTTTGGTTGATGTGGCTGTCATGGTTGAATAGCTTCAGTATGTGCAAACTGTGAAATGTGGGCATGAGGCTTGCAGCAGTGGTAAGTGTGTGAGGGTGAGATAAAGCATTTGAACATTAGGTATGAGTCCTGATTGATAGAGATTGTTGGTAGCTGAGTGAAGGGGTTGTGATGAATTGAGCAGTGGCTGAGGTTAGTGGTGCAGTTGGTAGGATATGGTATTTGAAGATGCTTTCATTGACCTTAACCACAGGTGTGAGGTCATTGAACTTCTTGTGGCACTGGTCACATCCAGGTCGCAGGAGCTTGACTCCTGGAATTAACCTCTGTGGCTATCTGCCCCCACTGCCTTTTGACCATGTGTCTGGAGGGTCTCCTGCCCCCCCTGCAGATACAGGACATCTCTCCTCATTTCCACCTCCTCCACCAAGACCTCCAGTGTAGCGTCCGAAAACCTTGGAGCCCGCTCTGTCCCATGTTGTGCCATTACTCACCGTTTCCCAGGACAGATTCACTTCCTGCTCGACTCCCAGCACCTGCTCCAGCCAGAATGTACCTGCCCTTTAAGAGGTGCAGGCTAGCTTTCGGTGGTTCTCGGAAGTTACGATATTGCGCCCCCTGCTGATCCACGCAGAGCGGTTTGTGCTGGCTGCACGCAGAAATCATTTTAATGAACAGGCAGCATGAAGTCGGCGTGCTGTCTACATTTCAATCAACGGGCACGGGTTCATCACACACCGTGATGCCCACGCTCGTTTTAGGGGGCTATGCAATTTAGCCCCCTAGGTTTCCGAATAACGCTCTCTCTTTGTTTCCAATTTCTCCTTTTAATTCTTGTATCAAAATCAACACTCTGTTAACTCCCAGATGTAGAGGTTGCTGTAGAAATGCAACAACATTCATCGATATACGCAAGTAACAATAGGTAACAGATGCACAAATACCAGATGTGCTGCTCCTCTCTGATGGCCAGATGTGCTGCTCTTCTCTGATGGCCAGATGTGCTGCTCTTCTCTGATGGCCAGATGTGCTGCTCTTCTCTGATGGCCAGATGTGCTGCTCTTCTCTGATGGCCAGATGGGCTGCTCCTCTGTGATGGCCAGATGGGCTGCTCCTCTGTGGATGGCCAGATGGGCTGCTCCTCTCCAGATGGCCAGATGGGCTACACCTCTCTGATGGCCAGATGGGCTGCTCCTCTCTGATGGCCAGATGTGCTGCTCCTCTCCAGATGGCCAGATGGGCTACACCTCTCCAGATGGCCAGATGGGCTGCTCCTCTATGGATGGCCAGATGGGCTGCTCCTCTCTGATGGCCAGATGGGCTGCTCCTCTCCAGATGGCCAGATGGGCTGCTCCTCTGTGGATGGCCAGATGGGCTGCTCCTCTCTGATGGCCAGATGGGCTGCTCCTCTCTGATGGCCAGATGGGCTGCTCCTCTCTGATGGCCAGATGTGCTGCTCCTCTCCAGATGGCCAGATGGGCTGCTCCTCTCTGATGGCCAGATGTGCTGCTCCTCTCTGATGGCCAGATGGGCTGCTCCTCTCTGATGGCCAGATGAGCTGCTCATCTCTGATGGCCAGATGGGTTACAGCTCTCTGATGGCCAGATGGGCTACACCTCTCTGGATGGCCAGATGGGCTACACCTCTCTGGATGGCCAGATGGGCTGCTCCTCTCTGATGGCCAGATGGGCTGCTCCTCTCTGATGGCCAGATGGGCGACACCTCTCTGGATGGCCAGATGGGCTACACCTCTCTGGATGGCCAGATGGGCTACACCTCTCTGATGGCCAGATGGGCTGCTCCTCTCTGATGGCCAGATGTGCTGCTCCTCTCTGATGGCCAGATGGGCTGCTCCTCTCTGATGGCCAGATGGGCTACACCTCTCTGATGGCCAGATGGGCTACACCTCTCTGATGGCCAGATGGGCTACACCTCTCTGATGGCCAGATGGGCTGCTCCTCTCTGATGGCCAGATGTGCTGCTCCTCTCTGATGGCCAGATGTGCTGCTCCTCTCTGATGGCCAGATGGGCTGCTCCTCCATGGAATGGCTAGAAGAAGTTGCATTTTGATGTGATGATCAGTCTTCACGGCTGTGAATATCCCGGAAGATATTAAAACTTTGTAAGTCAGCATTCAACATGCAAATATGTGCACTGGAACAAACCAGATATTTCACATATAAAAACAGAAAATGCTGGAAATTCTCAGCAGGTCAGGCAGCATCTGTGGAGTTCTGACAAACGGTCATCGACCTGAAATGTTAACTCTGTGTTTCTCTCTCCACAGATGCTGCCTGACCTGCTGAGTATTTCCAGCATCTGCAGGATTTTGCATTTGCTTCAGGTATTTCATATACATGGAACAATGTTACCAATTTTGATGGAAGTTGCAGTCTAAGCTCGCAATTCAAACCTCGCTATATCGGGGAAGCACACAATGCAAGCCTGAGGTCTACCTTATCAATGGTGCCATTCAGTCCGTTGGGAAAATACTTTCATTTCAGCAGAAGATGCGAGTCTTAGTGTAGAAGGATACAGAATGAGCCTGTTCTGGGTGATTGCCTCCTGCCATTTCCCTTGTGATCATCGCAACTGCTCTTTGCAATCACTGCATGAGGAGTGGGGAGTTTCAGTAATTCAATTTGAAATCTGTTAAGAGATTCAGGCACTTGGATCAGTCCAGGCTGTTTGCAAGCTTTTGATAAGCACAGTCATTCATTTCTTTTTCGCTAATCATGTGCTTGGAGTGGATTAACAAAACTCCTGGGACTCGCACCCTCATTTCATTCTTCAGTTTGTGCTGTAAATAAAATAAAATAAAATCCCTATTGCAATAGCGCAGCATAAAAGTGAACTGAATGTTGCTGGATGTCTTTGTTGAAAAAGGCAGCTAGCAAAAAAGCAGAGTACCTTCATTAGTGAGGGTCAATGCCAGTAGTATAGGGGAATTTTCAGTAATGCAATATCAATACCACTTGGATTTTCAATAGAAGAAGAAGTAAGAAAGACTTGCATTTCTATAGCGCCTTTCACGACCACCGGACATCCCAAAGCGCTTTACAGCCAATGAGGTACTTTTGAAGTGTAGTCACTGTTGTAATGTAGGAAACCCAGCAGCCCGCTTGATTGGCACCCCATCCACCACCTTAAACATTCACTCCCTCCACCACCGGCACACCGTGGCTGCAGTGTGTACCATCTACAAGATGCACTGCAGCAACTCGCCAAGGCTTCTTCGGCAACATCTCCCAAACCTGCGACCTCTTCCACTTAGAAGGACAAGGGCAGCAGGCGCATGGGAACACCACCACCTCCAAGTTCCCCTCCAAGTTACACACCATCCTGACTTAGAAGTATATCGCCGATCTTTCATCGTCGCTGGGTCAAAATCCTGGAACTCCCTACCTAACAGCGGTGTGGGAGTGCCGCAGCGGTTCAAGTAGGCGGCTCACCACCACCTTCTCAAGGACAATTAGGGACGGGCAATAAATGCTGGCCTTGCCAGCGACGCCCACATCCCATAAACGAATAAAAAAAAAACCAGCAATATGATAATAACCAGATAATCTGATTCAGTGATGTGGATTGAGGGATAAATATTGGCCAGGACACCGGTGATAACTCCCATGCTCTTCTTCAAAATAGGGGTGTGGGATCTTTTACGTTCACCTGAGAGAGCAGACGGGGCCTCAGTTTAACGTCTCATCTGAAAGATGGCACCTTCCGACAGTGTAGCACTCCCTCAGCACTGCACTGGAGTGTCAGCCTAGATTTTTGTGCTCAAGTTTCTTGGAGTGGGACTGTGAACCCACAACTTTCTGACTCGGAGGCAAGAATGCTACCCACTGAGCCACGGCTGACACTGACAACATGCCCAATAATGTGTCCACTATGCCTTTTTGAGATGTACATCCACATCAGAGTAATGACTTACAGCTAATGTGTGTCAAACATGTTGGGATGTTCTGAGGACATGAGAAGTGTAAATGCAAGTTCTTCCTTTCTTTCTCTATCCATCATGTAATCCTAGTGCAGGTCAGTGGTAATTGCCATTCTTATCAGTTTGGCTCAGTTGGTGGCATTCTTGCCTCCAAGTGGAAAAGTTGCAGGTTCAAGCCCCATTACAGGACTTGAGTACAATAATCTCGGCTTTCACTCCAATTCAGTATTGAGGTGCTGCTGCATTGTCAGAATCTCCATTATCAGGAATAGACATCGAAATGAGATGCCAAATGTCCACTTGTGCTAGTGGTTCAGGTACAGCAAGCAATTAGGAAAGCAAATGGTATGTTAGCTTTTATAACAAAGGGATTGGAGTATAAGAGCAAAGAAGTTTTACTACAATTACTTGTACTTCTTGCAATTTAGTCTACTGTATTCGCTGCTCACGATGTGGTCTCCTCTACACTGGAGAGACCAAATGCAGATTGGGTGACCGCTTTGTGGAACACCTCCGTTCAGTCCGTAAGGGTGACCCGAGCTTCCGGTCGCCTGTCACTTTAATTCTCCGCTCCACTCCCACTCTGACCTCTCTGTCCTCAGGGTAAAAGGTAAATCATGCCTGACTAATCTACTGGAATTTGTTGAGGATGTAACTGGTAGAATAGATAAGGGAGAACCAGTGGATGTGGTGTTATTTGGACTTTCAGAAGGCTTTCGATAAGGTCCCGCATAAGAGATTAGCGTGCAAAGTTAAAGCACACGGGATTGGGGGTAAGGTACTGTCTTGGATAGAGAACTGGTTGGCAGACAGGAAGCAAAGAGTTGGAATAAACAGGTCTTTTTCCGAGTGGCAGGCAGTGACTAGTGGGATACCGCAGGGATCGGTGCTAGGACCCCAGCTATTCACAATATATATTAATGATCTAGACGAGGGAACTAGATGTAATATCTCCAAGTTTGCAGACGACACAAAGCTGGGTGGGCGTGTGTGCTGTGAGGAGGATGCGGAGAAACTCCAGTATGATTTGGACAGGTTGGGTGATTGGGCAGATGCATGGCAAATGCAGTATAATGTGGATAAATGCGAGGTTATCCACTTTGGTGGCAAAAACAGGAAGGCAGATTATTATCTGAATGGCAATAGATTGGGAAAAGGGGAAGTGCAATGAGACCTGGGTGTCCTTGTGCACCAGTTGCTGAAGGTAAGCATGCAAGTGCAGCAGGCGGTTAAGAAGGCAAATGGTATGTTGGCCTTCATAGCGAGAGGATTCGAGTACAGGAGCAAGGATGTCTTGTTGCAGTTGTACAGGGCCTTGGTGAGACCACACCTTGAGTATTGTGTGCAGTTTTGGTCACCTTATCTGAGGAAGGATGTTCTTGCCATGGAGAGAGTGCAGCGAAGATTCACCAGACTGATACCTGGGATGGTAGGAATGATGTATGAAGAGAGATTGTGTCGATTAGACTTATATTCGCTGGAGCTTAGAAGAATGAGAGGGGATCTCATTGAAACTTATAAAATTCTAACAGGACTAGACAGACTAGATGCAGGAAGGATGTTCCCGATGGCAGGGGAGTCTAGAACCAGGGGTCACAGTCTAAGGATAAGGGGTAAGCCATTTAGGACTGAGATGAGGAGGAATTTCTTCACCCAGAGAGTGGTGAACCTGTGGAATTCTCTACCACAGAAGGCAGTTGAGGCCAATTCATTAAATATACATGGCAGGGCCGGGACCGATGTCCGAGGGGGAGTGTTTGCTAGTGCTGTTGGGGAGGGTTTAAACTAAAGTGGCAGGGGGTTGGGAACCTGAGCAGGGAGACAGAGGAAAGGGAAATAAGGATAAAAGCTAAAGACAGGAAGGAGAAAAACAAAAGTAGAAGGCAAAGAACTCAACGGTTTAAATCAAACATGGTCACAGTAAATAATAATTCATATAGGTCTGAGAGCGTTAAAAAAACAAGCCTGAAGGCTTTGTGTCTTAATGCAAGGAGCATTCGGAACAAGGTGGATGAATTAGCTGCGCAAATAAAGGTAAATGAATACGATTTGATTGGGATTACAGAAACATGGCTCCAGGGTGGCCAAGGCTGGGAACTCAACATCCAGGGTTATTCAATATTTAGGAAAGATAGGCAAAAAAGAAAGGGAGGTGGGGTAGCATTGCTGGTTAAAGAGGGGATTAACAAAATTGAAAGGAAGGATATTAGCTCTGATGATGCGGAATCTGTATGGGTAGAACTGAGAAATAACAAGGGGCAGAAAACGTTAGTGGGAGTGGTATATAGACCTCCAAACAGTAATACGGAGGTTGGGGACGGCATTAAAAGGGAAATTAGAGAAGCATGCAGTAAGGGCACAGCAGTCATCAAGGGTGACTTTAATTTACATATAGATTGGGCTAACCAAATTAGTAAAAATACTGTGGAGGAGGAATTCCTAGAATGTTTACGAGATGGTTTTCTGGAACAATATGTCGAGGAACCAACCAGAGATCAGGCCATCTTAGACTGGGTATTATGCAACGAGAAAGGATTAATTAGCAATCTTGTTGTACGAGGCCCCTTGGGTCAGAGTGATCATAATATGATAGAATTCTTCATTAGGATGGAGAGTGAAGTAGTTGAATCAGAGACTAGGGTCCTGAATTTAAATAAAGGAAACTACGATGGTATGAGGCGCGAATTGGGTAGGATTGATTGGGGAATGTCACTCAAGGGGTTGACGGTGGATAGGCAATGGCAAACATTCAAAGACTGCATGGATGAACTACAGAATTTGTACATCCCAGTGTGGCATAAGAATAAAACAAAAAGGGTGACTCAACCGTGGCTAACAAGGGAAATTAGGGATAGCATAGGATCCAAGGAGAGGGCATATAAATTGGCCAGAAAAAGTGGTAACCCTGAGGATTGGGAGCAGTTTAGGATTCAACAAAGGAGGACAAAGGGATTAATTAAGAAGGGGAAAATAGAATATGAAAGTAAGCTTGCTGGGAACATAAAAACTGACTGTAAGAGCTTTTATAGATATGTGAAGAGAAAAAGATTAGTGAAATCAAGTGTAGGTCCCTTGCAGTCAGAAGCGGGGGAAGTTATAATGGGGAACAAAGAAATGGCAGCCCAATTAAATGCATATTTTGGTTCTGTCTTCACAAAGGAGGACACAAATAACCTCCCAGAGATGTTGGAGAACATACGGTCTGATGAAAGGGAGGAACTGAAAGAAATCAGTATTTGCAGGGAAATGGTGTTAGGGAAATTGACGGTATTGAAGGCCGATAAATCCCCAGGGCCTGATAATCTACATCCTAGGGTACTTAAGGAAGTGGCCCTAGAAATAGTAGATGCATTGCTGATCATCTTCCAACATTCGATGGAATCTGGAACTGTACCCATGGATTGGAGGGTAGCTAATGTTACCCCACTATTCAAAAAGGGTGGTAGAGAGAAAGCGGGGAATTACAGACCGGTAAGCCTGACATCGGTAGTGGGGAAAATGCTAGAGTCCATTATAAAAGATGTAATAGCTGAGCATTTGAAAAACAGTGACAGGATCGGACAAAGTCAACATGGTTTTACAAAAGGTAAATCGTGCTTGACTAATCTACTGGAATTTTTTGAGGATGTAACTGGGAAAATAGATAAGGGAGAACCAGTAGATGTGGTGTATTTGGACTTTCAAAAGGCTTTCGATAAGGTCCCGCATAAGAGATTAGCGGGTAAAGTTAAGGCACATGGGATTGGGGGCAAGGTATTGACTTGGATAGAGAACTGGTTGGCGGACAGAAAGCAGAGAGTAGGAATTAATGGATCTTTTTCCGAGTGGCAAGCAGTGACTAGTGGGGTACCGCAGGGATCGGTCCTTGGGCCCCAGCTATTCACAATATACATTAATGATCTAGATAAGGGAATTAAATGTAATATCTCCAAGTTTGCAGATGACACAAAGCTGGGTGGGAGTGTGTGCAGCGAGGAGGATAGTGAGAAACTCCAGGATGATCTGGACAGGTTGGGTGAGTGGGCAGAAGCGTGGCAGATGCAATATAACGTGGATAAGTGCGAGGTTATCCACTTTGGTGTCAAAAACAGAAAGGCAGACTATTATCTGAATGGCAATAGATTGGGAGAAGGGGAAGTGCAACGAGACCTGGGTGTCCTTGTGCACCAGTCGCTGAAAGTAAGCATGCAGGTGCAGCAGGCGGTGAAGAAGGCAAATGGTATGTTGGCCTTCATAGCGAAAGGGTTTGAGTATAGGAACAGGGATGTCCTGCTGCAGTTGTACAGGGCCTTGGTGAGACCACACCTTGAGTACTGTGTGCAGTTTTGGTCGCCTTATCTGAGGAAGGATGTTCTTGCCATGGAAGGAGTTCAGTGAAGATTCACAAGGCTGATACCTGGGATGGCAGGAATGACATATGAGGAGAGATTGGGTCGATTGGGCTTATACTCACTGGAGTATAGAAGAATGAGAGGGGATCTCATCGAAACATATAAAATTCTGACAGGTCTGGACAAACTAGATGCAGGAAGAATGTTCCCGATGGTCGGAGAGTCCAGAACCAGGGGTCATAATCTACGGATAACGGGTAAACCATTTAGGACAGAAATGAGGAAGAATTTCTTCACCCAGAGAGTGGTGAACCTGTGGAATTCTCTACCACAGAAGGTAGTTAAGGCGAAGTCATTAAATATATTCAAGGATGAGTTAGATATATTTCTTAAAGCTAAAGGTATCAAGGGATATGGGGAGAAGGCAGGTACAGGGTACTGAGTTTAGATGATCAGCCATGATCTCATCGAATGGCGGAGCAGGATCGAGGGGCCGAATGGCCTACTCCTGCTCCTATCTTCTATGTTTCTATGTTTCTATATTCAAGAAGGTGTTAGATATATTTCTTAAGGCTAAAGGGATCAAGGGATATGGGGAGAAAGCAGGGACAGGGTACTGAATTTGGATGATCAGCCATGATCTCATTAAATGGCGGAACCGGTTAGAGGGGCTGAATGGCCTACTCCTGCTCCTATCTTCTATGTTTCTATGTTTCAGCCTCTTACACTGTTCCAATGAAGCTCAACGTAAGCTCGAGGAACAGCACCTTATCTTTCAATTAGGCACTTTACAGCCTTCTGAACTCAACATTGAGTTCAACAATTTCAGACCATAACCTCTGCCCCTATCTTGTTTTTTTCCATTTTTTTTCTCTCTCTCACATGGCAGCTGTTGATGATTCTGCCATTGCCATTTACACTTCATCTAGAGTCATCTTTTGTTTCTTAACTTGTCCCATTATCATCTCCTTTCTCCACAGATGCTGCCTGACCTGTTGAGTATTTCCAGCATTTTCTGTTTTTATTTTTTTACAATTATATAGGGCCTTGGTAAGACCACACCTGGAGTACTGTGTACAGTTTTGGTCTCCTTACCTAAGGAAGGATATACTTGCCTTAGAGGGAGTGCAACGAAGGTTCACCAGACTGATTCCTGGGATGGGGGGATTGTCTTATGAGGAGAGATTGAGTAGACTAGGCCTATATTCCCTAGAGTTTAGAAGAATAAGAGGTGATCTCGTTGAAAAATATAAAATTCTTAAAGGGCTTGACAGGGTGGATGCTGGGAGGATGTTTCCCCTGGCTCAGGAGTCTAGAACCAGGGGTCACAATCTCAGAATAAGGGGTTGACCATTTAGGACTGAGATGAGGAGAAACTTCTTCACTCAGAGGATGGTGAATCTTTGGAATTCGCTACACCAGAGGGCTGTGGATGCTTAGTCATTGCGTATATTCAAGACGGAGATCAATAGATTTTTGGATACTAAGCAAATCAAGGGATATGGGGATAGTGTGGGAAGGTGTAGTTGAGGTAAAAGGTCAGCCATGAGCTTATTGAATGGCGGAGCAGGCTCGAGGGGCCGAATGGCCTACTCCTGCTCCTATTTCTTATGTTCTTATTTGAGGGTTTACAAAGTGAGAGTAATGGAGTCTTTTAACAAAAATTAATCAAAAGTGTAGGGTTTTGCAGCAATGGAATACAGGGGAGTTCAATAAATAAATATTTTACAACTCTTACAACCATCCAACCATGCTGGTCAAAAGCTGAAGGAAGAGATGTGTATTCACTTGAGCACAACATGAAGACGACTACCCTTCTTTGCACATTCTGTGCCAATGCTGTCAGAGTCCTTGGCCCAAAAGATTAATTGCCGAGGTATTTAAAATATTTAATATAATATCTCTTGGTATATTCTGATAGCGGAAACTCACTTTGTTTTTCTATTTTAATCTCGCTTTGAAACAATTGGCTTTTTTTTCCATTTTCTCTGATGACCCCTGTCTTGAGTTTCCCTATGCCACATGTTATCCCTGGCCAAGTTAGAAGACGCTCTGAGGTTTTGTTGAATGCCTCTCTAAAGCTCACCCCTGAACAGTGTAGGACAGTAATGCTGGGATACCTTGTGAAGGAATAAGCCATATTTCAGAAAAATACACCATCCTATGAACAGATTTCTGATATTATTAATACATGACATACTGGGTTTAAAAATCTAAAAGCCTCAATGACACAGGCTGCAAACACAATACAGGCTTTTGAGATAAGATCAGTTGATAACACAAAAGTTGTAAACACCACAAGCTTTTGAAATGGGAATTGGTTGTAAATACTGAGACAAAGCCCCTATTGAAGCAAACCATTGGTGCTTCCAGGATGTCTACAGTTTGGAACCAAAACAATAGCAATGCCCAAGTAATGTGTTAAAATCTAACACGTCGAACAGGTGCACAGAACATTAAAAAAACCATGTGCCTTTGTGAAAGTAGCATCAATGAAACAGGAAACACAATTATATATATATATAAAACCAACTAAGATATCTAGGAAAACAAACACCCTGGATGAAGTGTTTTTGAGTTACAAATTGTAAAAGGTACAAACAGAACACTTTGAAGATATAATATCAATGGATGCATCAAGCAATCACATTGTTTATGTGTGTTGAAAATGGAATAGTTAGGAGACACGACGTCTGGCTTGCAAGCAGCTAAAGGGAGTTAAGAATTCAATAGAAAGACTTCCTAAGAATAGCATCAAATAGATAAATCGATAATAACCATAAAAATGATAAGTTTTTGAAACACCTATACAGCAGACAGGATTCTAAAAGTTGACAGCTGAAATGACAGTAAGAATAGAAAGAAGTCAACAGAAATATGGCTAGAGATAATTAGCTTACATCAGCAGAAAACTTCAAAGAATAAACCACTAAAAAAAGGTATAAAAATAGAGCTTTTCAGATAGAGAGTCAGAAGTCGCTGGGAAGGGGCAGAGCAATTCTCGCCTTCAGAACCACTCTGTAGGCCTACAACTCTGAGTCTCGGGTAATCAAGGCATTTGATTTTGGTGGATATTCTGGATTAAGAAATAAGTAGAAGTGTGGAAATGTAACAAAGTTAAGATTTGAGAATAAGGATCTCTGATAAGAAATGTAAGCTATTTGTATTTTGAACGGTTAAAGTTGCAATTGCCATACCAGCTGTTAACTAAATGTCGGTTCTTTAATAAATCTATATATTTTTAGAATTGTCTCACAGAGTAATTTCTGTATCAATCTCATGAACTCAATTTCTGTACACTCTTCAGTGAGGAGTTGCAGAATTCTGAGGGGTTTTCCAGACCCTCATAATATCCGGAAGGTTACAGTCTAGTTAAACTTGTTAAAAGTGCTATCCGGAGGACGGTAACATCTTCAGGCCGTTCCTTTCCTTTAGGGAGAGATAGTCTGAACCTTTAGACCCAATTAAGTGTCTCTAGGATTCGGCTACCGCTAACTTTAGTTGAAGGTGAACGTCTGGGGAATACGCCAGATCTGGGGTAGCCCGAAAAGGGCTAGGACTTATAATTATCCCTTCAACCTCTCTCTCAGATTTATATGAACATAGGAACAGGAGAAGGCCATTCAGCCCCTCGAGCCTGTTCCACCATTCAATTATCATAGCTGATCTGTATCGTCACTCCATCTACCCGCTTTGGTTCCGTAACCCACCCTTGCCTAACAAAATCTATCAACAGCAGTTTCAAATTTTCAATTGACCCAGCCTCAACAGATTTTTTGGGGGAGAGACTTCCAGATTTCCACTACCCTTTGTGTGAACATGTGCTTCCTGACATCACCTCTGAATGACCGAGCTCTAAATTTAAGGTTATGCCCCCTTGCTCTGGACTCCCCCACTGGAGAAAATAGTTTCATATGTATGTATTCCTGTGTACATTTTGTGATGAGCAACAGACCCTGTGTAGATCATAAAGAATAGCAGACCCTATATTCATTATGATGAATGACAAATCCTTCATATAGTATAATGAATAACAGCCCCTGCATAAATACAGTACATAGAAGAACTATGAGGTGTGTTCTCGTTTCACTATAAAAATGCCCTGACAGATTTAACAGTGCCTCAAACACACATGCAGTTTGCTCCCGGGCTGTCTCACTGCTAAATTCGTCACTGTTTTGCCCCTTTTACAACCTTGTCAGCTGTGGCTCAGTGGGTAGCACTTTCACCTCTTCAGTCAGAAGGCTGTGGGTTCAAGTCCCACTCCAACACGGTGGCATAGTGGTTAGCACTGTTACCTCACAGCGCCAGGGACCCGGGTTCGAATCTGGCCTCGGGTGACTGTCTGTGTGGAATTTGCACATTGTCTGCGTGGGTTTCCTCCGGGTACTCCGGTTTCCTCCCACAGTCCAAAGATGTGCGGGTTAGGTTGATTTGGCTATGATAAATTGACCCTTAGTGTTAGGGGGATTAAATACGTGGGGTGGGATATGTGTCGGTGCAGGCTCGATGGGCCGAAATAGCCTCTATCTGCACTGTGGGGATTCTGTGATTCCAGGGACTTGAGTACAAAAATCTAGGCTGACACTCCAGTGCAACACTGAGGGAGTGCCGCACTGTCAGAGGTGCTGTCTTTTGGATGAGATGTTAAACTGAGGCCCCATCTGCCCTCTCAGGTGGACGTAAAAGATCCCATGGCACTATTTTGAAGAAGAGCAGGGGAGTTATCCCTGGTGTCCTGGCCAACATTTAACCCTCAATCAACATCACTAAAACAGATTATCTGGTCATTATCACATTGCTGTTTGTGGGACCTTGCTGTGCGCAAATTGGCTGCCATTCCTACATTACAACAGTGACTACACTTCAAAAAGTGCTTAATTGGCTATAAAATGCTTTGGGACGCCCGGCGGTCGTGAAAGGCGCTATATAAATGCAAGTCTTTCTTAAAATGGGTGCGAAGATCATGAATTTCTCCCCCTTTGTATATTATAGTGAGTAGCAAGGTGTGTTATAATAATTAGCAGATCCTGGGTATATTATAGTTTGTAACAGACTCTGGATATATTATAGTGAGTAGCAAACTGAATATTTATCGGAGAATAGCAGCTCCTGTTTATATTATAAGGTAATCATGTATCGTGTTTGTATTACAGAGGAACAGTTTTCCCTACATGAAGGAGTGTCTAATAAACCTGTAATATCATCAGAGGTTCCAATAATTTTATAACGCATGGCACCAAATCATCATTTTTCTAAATAAGTTATATTGTCAGCAGCCTGCTAAGAGGAATACAAATCAATGGTACATATATTCTTTTCAAGTGTCCAAACAAATCTAACAGTGGGAAGAATAGATCATACACTTGAGTAGAGTGCAGTTTACCTTACTGTGCTGTAAATTCAAAGGATAAATTTAAGAGCCTGTTTAATGTAGCTATTATTAACATGGATTACCGGCAGTGATGAAGCCAAATGCATTTTTGATTGAAATAGGTTTAAACCGAACTGTGCTCTCTGGGAGGAAAAGTAACCGTGGGTTGGAGACAAGATCATTATTAATGCATTCTGAACCCAGGAAATTAATATAAGGTCTGAAATGAATGTATTGAAATAGGCTTCTTATTGAAACAAGGATCGCTTAGCAACCCTGGTTTCAGCTTGCTTCTAGATTCCTGCTCTTGATCGTTATCTAGCATCTCTTGTACGCAAGCCGAGCGAGGGGACGGGGACCACACACACTGACGCCTGCACCATTTGTACAGGGCATGTAGGTCTGGGTATACATCTGAGGGCAAATTCAGCGAGATTGTGCCCCTGACACGCAGCGCTGAGAGAGGTGAGTGTGGGTCAGTAAGATATAAGATTGCTGCGAACCTGGGATATATTTCTATGTCTAAATGGGCACAGATTTCACCTTCCACACTGCAGGCCAGGCCCTGCTGTACTTCTGTGCCTTGCTAGATGGCTGTGTGGGTCAGAGATAGGTCTATAACTCTCCTGAGAGCATTTGCCTTCGACTGTACCTAAGGCGTGAGACAAATGAATACCGGCTCCTTGGACAGTTTGCCTCTCTGATGCAGCTGCTATACAACATACAACAGTATACGGCATTCATGTGCAGGAGTAGCATTGGCTAAGCACAATGACATGCAAGATCCATATATACTGAACATAAGTGAATTATACCCTGATCAACTAAACAAAAGGTAGGGATCAGGTAAGCGGGTGAGACATGGCCCCTCCCTCCTATAGCTCAGTAGAACGTGAGGACTCCGTGACATGAATCTGTCATTCATGAAGAAAGACTTATGAAATAATACTGAGTGGCCTGCGGGTGGCGCTGTCCAGGGAGAGTATAAATACTCGGACACGGGCCCAGCTTGTGCAGGACATTCTTAACAGGAACTAGTGAAGGACACAACTAGACCTCCATGTTGTAAAACAGTTGATTAAAGCTTTGTTTAACGCTTAGACCAAGTGCCTAGTAGTTTTCTTACGTCACTCCAAGCGTGCTACACAAGCACAGCAGCTGCTAACGGGAGCGATGCAGCAGAGAGTTGCTCCCTGGCACTCAGCACTGCAGTTTCAACAGTCAAATACAATTCAAATTCCCAGACCACCGTTTGCCACATTGTTCTTTTTCCTGGGTTGCCTGCCTCTCCCAAGTAGCAACTCCAACTACTTCATCCCCTCTCCCCTCAGCAAGCAGCCCGTCTGCCTTGTTCATCTATCGAACTCCCTTCTTTGTCCCCTACTGTTCCCCAAGTGCTGCCCAGCACCCCTTGTGGGATCCCAACCACTGGTACACTCCACATTGTCTTTGAGAATATTTACTGCCTTGCAAGCAATGCACTCTCCATCCACAACCGCATCCTGAGTAAGTCTATTGATATTTTGAGCCTGAAAGAAATCTGCCTTATGGACAATGGCTTCTTTCCTCATAATGAAGCCAATCTGCCCAGTTATTTGTTTCACCGCACATCAATCCCCAAACCACCATGGCCATCATTGCCAAGACTCATCTGGGCCTCTCCCTTTACTCCTCTGGCACCTATTCCTTGTTTGAACGCATCACCCATTCCCACCTCTCCTTTAAAGTCCTTGAACTAGAAATTCATTATAGACAAGAAATGGGCAGTGTTTAGACTAAAAATGGTTAAGTAGCGCCTGTTGAAAATTGTCCAGGCTGCAAAATTCATCCTCACTCCTCATTAAAATGATTGCAGTCATGATTCTAGTTGATAAACCCAAGCTCATTGGCGTTACACTGAAAAGATGGAACAATATCGGGGGCAGTCTAAACACAAGTAATGATTGCCACAGGCTTTTTTCACTACTTAAAGGGGAGGTTCATTGATGCCAAAGCATCTCATTCTCAGCATTGTTGGGTTTGCAGCGGCTTCAACAACCATAAGAAGAAGAACAAGGAGAAGCAGCACTGATTTACAAATCCTGATGACAGGTCGCCGCCCCCAGGAGAGAGCCCGGAGGATTTCCGATGAAGCTTTGGAGGCATTGGTTTTAGCGGTGGAGAGAAGGCAGTCCTGTACCCGCCAACTGGCAGGAGGCCCTCGCCACAAGTCTGCCAGACTATGTGGAGGGAGGTGGCACACCACGTCATGGGCAGCACTGTGCTCCCCAGGACTGCTGTGATACCCTGCAAGCCCCTATCCACTCTGGTAAACCCAGCCACGATGGCAGTAGTCTGAGCTTGCGTGGCAGCAAACTGAGCCTGCAAGAGAGCATTCTAAGCTTGCATGACAGAAGTCTGAGCTTCCACCGCAGCACTCAGACATTGGGTGGCTTCTGCTTGTGCTGCAATGGAAGCTGAGACATCAGTCAAAAGACGCTGCATGATCGTTGGGACCACAAGTGCGCTAATGGATCTGACCACCCCTTCCATGCTGGAAAGAACAGGCTCCTAGCTCTGCACAAAGCCCTGTGCAAGGTTGGTGCTGGACTCCTCCTTGACATTGCACTCAGGGTTTCTGGCAGGCCTGCCGATGCATCACGCATTTCGTTGTGCATACCCATCAGCGATTCTTCTGTAGGCCGCCCCATCGAAGTCCTCCCCTGAGTCCTCTGCAGCAGAACCCGTGTGCGACCTCACCCTCCGGGGAGCTGGCACCTCTGCTACCCTTTCCCCCCTGCTCTGGCTGCAGCCCACTCGTGCCCGGTGACTCACCACGTGAAGATCCTGCCTCGAAGCTACCCGCGCAGTCCCAGTATCTGAGCAGGTGGCTGCGAGTGTCAGATCGAGTGACGGTGTTTCTTCTTCTTCATCACTCGCCTCTCCCTCTTCTTGTTCTTGCACCACTGGCTGGGCAGGTTGGATTTCTTGGGGTCTCTGAAATGAGAAAGGCACAAGGATAAGGTTGTGGTGAGGGGGAGGGGGAAAAGCAAGAGGTGCATGCTTACAACATCTGCAGCTTGTAAGTGGGAAAAGATTGTGGGATGAGGGGGAAGTGGGATGTGAGAAGGAGGATAATGTTTGAGGATACCGGCATCTTGCATTCTTTCAGCCCCGCCGCTCGCCCTGGGCTCAGCCATGCCCCTCCCAAGAATAGACAGCACCGTCTCCTCCATGGGGGTGTGGTGATGCAGGCGCGCCTGTGCCCCGCCGGTTAGGTTCTGCTGGCGTCGGTTCAGCACCACTTTTCCTGCAAGAGCAAGGGAAGTGTTTCAGTGAGTGCGGTGCAATGTGTTTGGGTGACGTGCCTGTCATGGTTGAATAGCTGACAGCATGTGCAAGCTGTGAGATGTGGGTGTGAGGCTTGCAGCAATGCTAAGCGTGTGAGGGTGAGCTGGAGCCTGTGAATCTGAGGTATGAGTCGTGATTGATAGAGATTGTTGGTAGGTGACTGATGGGGGTGTGGTGCATTGAGCAGTGTGTGAGGCTAGTGGTGCAGTTTGTGGGATATGGCATTTGAAGATGAATTCACTGAATAAAAAAAAAATTCCCAAAGTGGAAAAGGGACTCCTGTTTACAGCACCGATTTCTCACCCTTGATGGAAAGAAAAATTCATCCCCTAAATGAAACAAAGATGTATTTGTAATAACATTTTGCGTACTTTTATATATGTATTGTCTGAAATGTCCAAAGTTTTCCTGCTTCTCCGTTGGTTATTTTCTGCGTTGGGTATTTTTCTATAAAAGACAACCAATCACATTCTAGAAAAAAAACTACCAAATTACATTCTGCAATCAATCCTGTTCTGCAACAAATAGCAGTCACATTCAGGATTCAAACTGCATACAGCCATGACGGAGATGTATAAGAGAAAGATGAGATAAAGCAGTCTTACAGAGAGCCGCCTACATAGCAACAGTTACTCTACTTCAGAGCAATTCACCGTGTGAAGCGCTTTGAGGCGTTTCAACACAACGAGGCACTATGTGGGTCATTTCCCAGATCCACACTCCCACAGGTGAGCCGTCCCAGCGAGAGCACAGGTTGGAAATTGGGGTGTGCGTGAGTTTCTGAGATGTATTCTCGGCAGGAACCGTTCCTCGCCAGGAGCGCAAAGTTTAAAAAAAAAAATGACCCCTTATATCATTGAAAGTCTTACTAATTATACTGGAGGATAGGAATAGGGAGAAAAAGAACCAGAGGAGAACAACAACAACAAGAAAAAGTGTGTGAAGGCCAGAGGGAAAGAGTGGATGGCAAACAGAGAGCTGGAGACAGAAAGTATTAGAGTGGGGGGAAAACAAAGAGACAGTAACAGGAAGAGAGGAGCAACTTATTCAACAAAAAATTGTCAATGAGTTATGCCATAAGCCTAAAATATAAGCAGTTTGCTTTCATGGTTTAATACTGCATCTGAACCCTTCAATTTGAGTTGCAGATCAGTAATTCACTCCAGTGTTGTTTCCTATTCCTTTTGTTAAAACATAAATGACAGCACCTGCGAATTGCTAGCCTGGTTTCAGCATGTACAAAGCATATGGAGTCAAAATACAAGCCTTCATCTCACATATGGTGAAGAAGCTGCAAAACATAGACTGAACAACACAGTGACCGCACACTATAAACAAAAGTTCATTCTCAGATCAGTTGAGTGATGTATAACTGGCTTATTTCAGTCCAGAAGCAATCATTAGTC
The DNA here is from genome assembly GCA_030390025.1 of Squalus acanthias. Classification (NCBI taxonomy): domain Eukaryota; kingdom Metazoa; phylum Chordata; class Chondrichthyes; order Squaliformes; family Squalidae; genus Squalus; species Squalus acanthias. The sequence goes on along the minus strand of CM059425.1, from coordinate 16,783,086 downwards.
TTGACTAACGAATTCTCCCCATTGAATGGCTTCATTCTGTGAGCTCTGATATGCCAGTGAATAAAGCTTAAATGAGAAGAGAATTAAAAAAAAAAATAAGAAAGTAAAACAGAAAACTTTGCTGGGATATATTTCTATGGCCAGAATTTTCCGGGATGGTGGCGGACGGGAATGGAGGCGGGTTGGGTGGGAAATTTGAAAAAAGTCGGAGCAGGTCAGGAACCCGCCGTCATCCCGCCCCCCATGTGCCTTTCCCATGGATGCGTTTGCCGGTGCGGCAGCGACACGACCGGCAGAGGCGGGCGTCCTAATTCAAATCATTAAGAACTTGTTTACAGGCACTTAAGAGCCTTTCTCCCTCTACATTTTAAATTTCCCTGCATGGCCACTGGATTCACGCAGCTCGGGAACCACGTCTGTCAACCTGAGGCGGGAGTTGAGTGGCCATTGCTCCAGCTGATTACTTGGCAGCATCAAATGTAGTTTAAAAGCTCCCACCTCACAGCTGATCACTTTCCTCAGGCAGAAGCTGTTGCCGACTTTATTCCCAGCACAGATTGAGCTTTCTGCAGGCTGCAAGTCTTTCCAGCAAAGTCTCCATCCAGTGTCACCTCATTGGAAGAACCTCTCTCACCACTGACAGATTGCTTCTGTCATCTCTACTTGATCTGCCATCTATTCCATCAACATGGGTGCCGTTTATACTGTCTCACCTTGGTCCTCAGAATCTGATCACGATGAGCCCCAACACCAGCAGCACCAGGCAAACCAGCAGCACCAACAACAACAACACCACCAATTTTCTCCCCAATGCCCTGATGCTCCACAGGACAGAGGGCATCAGCACAGGGCTGCACTGCACCAGAGGCGATACCCCCAACACAGGGTATACAGGCAGAGGATGAGCTTCCTCAACATGACTGAGCAGCAGTGCCAAAGGAGGCTCAGGCTATCGTGCCAGGTCGTCGCAGACATTTGCACATTGCTGGAGGAAGACCTGCAGCCCAGAGGAGCGGGTGGACATGCCTTACCAGTGGCTGTCAAAGTCACTACTGCCCTCAACTTCTTTGCCTCAGGCTCCTTTCAGGGATCTGCAGCAGACATTTGCGGCATCTCACAGCCGGCCACCCACAGATGCATCACACAGGTCACCGATGCCCTCTTTGACAAGTCAGCCAATTATATCAACTTTGCCACTGATGAAGCCAGTGTTACTGAGCAGGCGCTCGGCTTTGCCACTCTGGATGGCTTCCCACAAGTGCAGGGTGTCATCGACTGCACACATGTGGCCATCAGGGCACCCCATCACCACCCAGAGTGTTTGTGAACCGCAAGGGCTTCCACTCTCTCAATGTGCAGCTTGTCTGCAACCATAGGAAAATCATCATGCATGTGTGTGCGCGATTCCCTGGCAGCTGCCATGACTCTTTCATCCTGCGCCAGTCCATCCTCCCTCAGCTCTTCGCTCCTCCGAACATATCTTCTGGCTGGCTGCTTGGAGACAAGGGCTATCCACTGAAGACGTGGCTTATGACACCCTTGAGGAGGCCAAGTACTGAGGCTGAGGAGAGATATAATGAAAGCCACATCTCCACCAGATGTGTCATAGAGCAGACAATAGGCAGGTTCAAAATGCGCTTCAGATGCCTTGACAGATCTGGGTCTCCAGAATCATTGCGGTCTGCTGCGCCCCGCACAACATTGCGCAGCAGCGAGGATTAGCGCTGCATGAGGAGCAGGGCACTGAGTGCACAGCCTCTTCGGAGGAGGAGGAGGAGCATCAGCTGAAAGATGAGCAGGAGCAGGAGGAACCTGCAGTGCAGATGGCACCAGCATTCAAGCAGATTGCTGGCCGGGAGGCCAGGGATAGCCTCATCATGGCCAGATTTACTTAACTTTATGTAGTTCATCCATACGGCTGCCACATGCTTCGCCAGGTTGGCCACAACCCACAGTCACACCATTAAGCATCCCTACAATGACCAATCCATTTCTTTCACAGTCACCACCATTGCTGGAGGTAAACTAATGTCTGACCCTTCACTCCAACTCACTAAGCCACTTCCAATGGTGCAAACAAATTTGTCCAAGACCGGAAAGATATGAAAAGAAACAAATTTATGGTTCACATTAAATAAACTGAAACTTCACATCAACATTGAATAAAACACCCAAGTGGCTACCCTTGTGAATCTACTTGTGTGGCATCTTTCTCTTACGCGTGCTTCTACGAGGTGCTACCCCTGTGGCTTCAGCAGAGGTAGAGGCAGCCTGCTCACTTCCCTGCTGCGACTGCTTAGACACTCTTGGCGGACGTCCTCTGGGTTTTGGAGCCTGTGAGGGCCTCGCCAAAGTCTGCTCCTCCTGCGACTGTACAGGGGCAGACTCGGTCATCGCTGTCCGAGGAGGCATCTGGGGCTCTGACTGAGGGGGAGGCAATGGGAGAGAAATGTAAGCGCTTTCAGTGGAGCCCCCACTTCCATGTCCCCTCTCACCATCATCCCTCTAATGGGCCACCCACACTTCCCTGCTAGCAAGGAGCTGGAGAGCATCCTGCTGCACAGCAGTGGGGCCATGAGGATCCATGTCTACACTGACATCCCTCCTAGAGAGGACGTCTATGAGCCTCTGCCATCTATCCTCCATAGATATCCATCCATTCTGCAGAGATACCATGTGCTCCTGTGAGTGGTGAATTAGCTGTTCGATGCAGGTGGCCATCCTATCCATGGAAGAGCCTACAGTCGCCATCGCCTGCGACACGGTGGTGCTCATGTTGGAGATGGACTCCTCCATTCTCTGAACAATTGCAGACACCGCGCTCGCAAAACCTGTCAGAGCCTCCTGCACTTCTTCCTGCACCTCCAGGATCGCCCTCTTTCTGGATGGCCCCCGAGGCTCAGCGTCTGCATTCAGCTGAGCAGAGCTGGGAGAGTCCTGCGCCCTCCGGCGAGGAGTCTCCACTGCTGTCCCTGTCTCCACCATCTGCTGTTGCTCGGTTGTGATTTGTGACACACCAGGTGACAACACTACTCTATCTCGCATAGGACCCACCGAGGTATGAGTATCTGCGCTGGTGCTGGCTGCTGGTCTGGTGACGGTGCGCCCTCAGAGGCTGGAGGCTCCTCTGAGGAGTCGCCTTCCTCTTACACCTGGACAGTGGTGGTGGGGGTGGGGGGGGGGGGGGGCTCTTGATGAACCTGTGGGTGAGTAAAGAGATGAGTTAGATATGTCATATTTATATTGGGTACAGAAACCATTATGCACATAATGACCATTCAATGACTGCTGACATCAGCCACCATATGAGTGACTGATGTATGCCATGTAGCTGTATGAGATGTAATTCTGTCACCAGGTTGCTGAGATGTCTCCCTCTCTCCGTCTCCCACTTCCAGGTGCTCGGTGACTCCCACCAGCTCTAAGGCAGCCTCCTCTGCTGTGGTCAGGGTGGCCATTGATGGGGGTCCACCACCAGTTCTCTCCCTCTCCCTCTTATTGTGGGCTCTCTTTTCCTGCAAGGAGGGAAGGAAGAGAAGGTTCAGTGAGAGTGATGGAGTGAGTGTAAGGAGTGGATGCATTACTTCTGTAGAGGGAGACTATGATGGAGTTGGGTGGCAATTCTAAGTGGCCTCCATGTGTGTTGTTAGTTGGCATGATTGCATTATGATGAGGGTGCGTGTGAGGGGTGGCTAGTCATATGGGGATGTGATAATGTAGATAGAGAGAGAGGGATGGGTGGATGGGCAAGGTATGTTGGTGTGAGGATGTGCAGGAGCAGGCTTGGGAAGGCAGAGTGATGGGGATGTGATGAGAGGTGCAGCAGGATGAAGTTGAGTGTGGCTTTGTCCTCACCTTTCCTGATCTAATGAGATTGTTGAAGCGTTTGTAGCACTGCACCCAGGTCCTCCTGACCACATCCCTGCTATTCACCTCCTCTGCTATTTGGAGCCAGGCTCTTTTGGTCTGCTGGGGAGGTCACTTCCTCCTATCAGCAGGGAAGAGGACATCCCTGCGTGCTCTGACTCCTTCCACAAGCATATGGAGGGAGTCATCGGAGAACCTGTTAAAATCTGTTATTGAAAGAAAGAAAGACTTGCATTTATATAGCGCCTTTCACGCCCACCGAACATCTCAAAGCGCTTTTCAGCCAATGAAATACTTTTGAAGTGTAGTCACTGTTGTAATGTAGGAAACGCAGCAGCCAATTTGCGCACAGCAAGCTCCCACAAACAGCAACGTGATAATGACTAGATAAACTGCTTTAGTGATGTTGATTGAGGGATAAATATTGGCCAGGACACCGGGGATAACTCCCCTGCTCTTCTTTGAAATAGTGGCCATGGGATCTTTTACGTCCACCTGAGCGAGCAGACGGGGCCTTGGTTTACTCATCCGAAAGACGGCACCTCCGACAGTGCAGCACTCCCTCAGCACTGCACTGGAGTGACAGCCTAGATTTATGACCTTGAGTCCCTGGAGTGGGATTTGAACCCACAACCTTCTGACTCAGAGGCCAGATTGCTTCCCACTTTTTTTAAAATATATTATTTATTGAACATTAAAAATATTTACAACATCGTGATCATTCCATTGTATCATACAAATCCATTCCGCCGCTCTGCACAGCCATTCCTCCACCACATATTAACATCATCACCTGAAGTTTAATTTGTCTCCCATAACATATACTAATCTATTGTACTTAAAAATTGATCAGTAATCATGGCTCTGAATAAGGGAAGTGTGCCTGATAATCCCCCCATCATTTAACCTCCGGCCCTTCCCTCCTCTCATGCTCCTTCCCAACTTTTCGGGCAGCCGTTCCTTTCTCCTGCAGCCTCCGGCTCTTTTTCACCTCCTGTTTGAACCTTCCCTGCAGTTTCAGCCTTTTCCTTACATTAGGTTTGGACCGAGGAGCTGCCCCTTCTCCCTCCTTCTGCCCCTCACTAACCTTTCCCTTTCAACACGATGCCACCCCACCCCCCACTTCCATATCTCTGTCCCCCTCTGACACCTCACTCTCGAGCTCCTCTGTAACCTCCCGTCCCTGCTCCCTGTCAGATACATAATCTCCCTTAGAGAGTCTTCCTGCTATCACAGTTTCTGCAACAGTGCCACTCCCTGCTCCCCGTTTCTTCTCTCTCTGGGACAATGGCGCATCTGCACCTATCTTGCTCCCTTCTGGCATCTTTGTCTCGCTGCTCCCGTCCTGCTGCCCCTTTAAGGCTCCTGCCTCTTGCACCCTCTCCTTGTCTTGCCCCCTCCTGCTCCCCGAGATGTCCGACTCCCTGTCTTTCTTTGGAATACTTACATTTACCACGCACCCCGCTCCCGCTTCCTCTCCCCTCACGGACACCAGATTCTTTAGGGAGACCCAAGCCGTATTATGGCTCGACTCTGCCTTGACCCGTGCTGCCCGCTGCTGTCTTTGTCCTTTTCCACCGTACTTGGTGTGTTTTCCACCATCTCCATCCTGTTCTCTGCGCCACAATTTTCTGCCTCTTCCTGCGCTCTTTTCTCCTTCCGTTCACCAGCTGTGTCCTCTGCCTGCTCCGCTCCTCCGGCCGTTCCACTCACACCTCCTGCTCCTTCTCCCATCTCCTCGTCACTCAAGGGGCTTCATTCTGCCTCACACTCACAGTGGGTGGGGCCTCTGTGACACATCCCACAGCTCTCCGCCTTGCAGCTCCGAGCGATGTTTCCAGACTCGCCGCAGTTATAACAATACAAGTCTGGACAGCTTCTTACAAGATGGTCGTGTCCAAGACAATAATAACAAACCTTCACCTGGTTATCATGCAGTACCCGGAAGTCCTGCACTCCTTCCATTGTCTCGAATTTCATGCTATATGGCAATGACTTCAGCCCCTCTGGGAACCGTACCTTTACATAACGGGTTCCATCTGCTACCCGCGTTCCTGGATAGTATCTCTTCTTTATTGCTGAGCAAATTTTAATGTCCCACGACTCCAACTTTTTTATTAGCACATCGTCCTCAATATAAATTGGCAGGTTTAAGAACCACTTCAGAATATAGAAGAGATACCGCCAAGAACTTATCTCCAACCTTCAAACTCAATGAAAGTCTTTCCACCTCATCTCGGCCACTGACTGTCATCTCAAACCCAATATTCGGCTTTGGTCGGCTGGCAAAGCAGCTTCGCTCACCGCAGTCCTCATGTACCGCCTGGATAATATCCCAAGCTCGTATCTCCTTATCCTCGCACTGAACCACCACCGTGTTTTCTTTTCCAAACCTCCTGGGGTCCTGGCCCAAATCTTTGGACCTTTTCTTCTCCCTTCCCCCAACATTTTCTCCCCTGATTAAATTCATCCTGGGAACATTGTCCTCTGAGGGGTCTGGCACTCCGGGCCCCTCAGCAGCCATTTCCTGCTGTTTAAGGACCAAAAAGGCCCTAAAACCTGAAAAAAAACCACCACCAACTTTTTAGAAACTCACTCCAACTCCCTGCAGTAATCAAGCACCCAGCAGCACCTGCTCATTCCTAGCCCCTCCCACCTAGAGAGTGCTACCCTCTGAGCCATGGCTGACAGCTGACACTACTTTTTCCTGGTGTTTTATGTCTGGCTGTTTTCTAAAAAAAATCCATGTGATTTAAACTTTTCATTCCACTTAAATTCAGATGGTGGAGCAGGAAACCTGCTTTGAGTTTCTAATACCTACAATTGGAAATCCCCCTCAGGATGTCAGTTTAACAAAGTTGGGGGCGGGGGGGGGGGGAAGGGGGATTTTGAATTAAAGGACTTTAGATAGATGGGGTAAATTGGATTTAAAAATGAGTTTCAACCGGATGCATCTCCAAGCAAGTTCCATTGTTGCTACGTCAAGGGTTCAACAATATACATAATGAACCAGATCCTATGGCTGTCGCTTTAATGGTGCTGCTGCCTTTAAGGCCTGAATTGCACCGGAAATTCCTTTTCCTCATGGGCCTTCCACCAATTGTGTGTTGCTACCTGCGGCTAATGTCTGCTCTTTTCATTATAACGTGCCCACCGGGGGACCGGCCTCATTTTAGCCCACCTGATGGAGTACACTTCCATTGCACTCGGCATCATTTGCTTCCCCCTGCAGCACCTGATATCACGAGAGATGCGTAAATCCTGGGGACATAAAATGGCAATTTTGACAAGGTGCGAAGTGTCAAAATTGGGTATCGGGGCAACAATGCGATTATTGATGAGGCCATTTTGGCACCCAGCTTGCCTATTGTTGCAGTTTATTTAAATACTTTTAAAAGATAAAAACCTGGGAACTGCTTTGCAAAAAAATTTTTTTCTTGTGGCCAGCACTTTTTTATCTTTTCTTGGGATGTGGGCAACACTGGCAAGGCTGCATTAATCGCCCATCTTTAGTTGCTTCGGCCTAATTGTTTTTACAGCGAATTGGCTTGGTGACCACTTCAGAGGACTGGATGATGGTGGATATGCCTGATTAAAGGTCTTTAAAAGAATGAGGCAAGTAAACACTACACAATTGTATTTGCCCTCTTTTTATTCTGCACATAGTCCTGCAGGGCTGGCACATGCAGAGGTATGAGTCCACTATCTTGGCCATGTGACCGTCCATGGGTGAGCCTAGTGAGTGGCCTAACCTTAACATTAGAGCTCGGCCATTCACGGATGATGCCAGGAAGCACCCCATCACACAAAGGGTAGCGGAAATCTGGAGCTCACTCCCACAAAAAGCTGTTGAGGCTGTGGGCCAATTGAAAATGTCAAAACTGAGATTGATAGATTTTTCTTAGCTAAGGGTATTAAGGGATATGGAACCAGCGGAGTTGAGATACAGACCAGTCATGCTCTAACTGAATGGCGGAACAGGCTCGAGGGGCCGAAGGGCCTACTCCTGATCCTCTGTTTCACTGGTGTCCCACCAAAGTTATGTCAGGGGACCAGTGGAGCCCCCAATGGAATTTCGGCCCGAATGTTCGCAGACCATTGGACTGTGGGGAGCAACACAGCCAAGCTCGATGTGACCTGCATGATGTCCAGCAGGGGTCACTGGGGAACGAGGTGGAGTGGGAACCCTGGCTGATTTTTTTTCCCCCCATCCCTAATCCAGGGGGTGATGAGGTATTTGTAGCATCCCCACTGGTACAGCCACTAAGATCAGCTATTCCAGCACAGACCTGAGATTGAACTGAGTTCGGACGTTCCTGGTCTCCAAAGCCCAACACTACATCAGCAGGTCCAGTTACCCATCGGACCATTGGCAGCTCAATGGCCTTTTAAAAAAACAAATAGCTATTGGGCAAAATAACATTTCCTTAATTACAGAATAAAATGGGGAATTTTTTCTGTATGTTCCGAAGGTGAACAGCTGCTTTTTAATTTTAAGTTTTAAATTGCTCTCTGTGCCAAGGTAATGATAGAGAAAGGTAACTAACAGTTTATACCGGGATACTACCTATTACCTGTATCACTATTTATACATTTTCCAGCTGTGTTTGTGTTTAGATCTTTTTTGATAAATTCTACTGTTCTGTTCTATCCAACATCAATTATTCAAAATGTGAGATATTTTATTGATTTGACACAGGGCGAGGAGACAAAGATCCATACCTATGATTCCCTGCGCATCAAGTTTTTTGATCTAAGTCATCCCATCTTGGCAGGAGGAGGGGGCCTGGCTGGCGAAGGGATATGGGTAGGAGGAAAAAGTGCAGAATCTGGAGGCTTCCTGAGAGAGTAAATAAAGTGCATCTAAAAATGGGGCAGGCTAAAAGTGGGAGGTGGGGGGGTGGGGGGGGGGGAGGTTTGGGAACGGGATAGGGTGCAGAAGATCAGCTGGTGTTTGTACAATTTGCTAACTACAGTCCTGTTCAGCTTCCTTTGTGGAAAATAGCTGGCTCCCAGCCTGCATCTCCCTACAAGAGACATAGAGGAGATTGGGAGAGCACCACATTGCGGGTCATGGATTCACAGCCCTTGGGCTCCACGCACTGCAGCTGCTACACTCCATTGCACCATACTGCCGGGTTCCTCCCATAGTATTTTTTTTATTCGTTCCTGGGATGTGGGTGTCGCTGGTGAGGCCAGCATTTATTGCCCATCCCTAGTTGCCCTTGAGAAGGTGGTGGTGAGCCGCCTTCTTGAACCGCTGCAGTCCGCGTGGTGAAGGTACTCCCACAGTGCTGTTAGGGAGGGAGTTCCAGGATTTTGACCCAGCGACGATGAAGGAACAGTGATATATTTCCAAGTCAGGATGGTGTGTGTCTTGGAGGGGAACATGGAGGTGGTGGTGTTCCCATGCGCCTGCTGCCCTTGTCCTTCTAGGTGGTAGAGGTCGCGGGTTTGGGAGATTCTGCCGAAGAAGCCTTGGCAAGTTGCTGCAGGGCATCTTGTAGATGGTACACACGGCAGCCACGGTGCATCAGTGGTGGAGGGAGTGAATGTTTAAGGTGGTGGATGGGTTGCAAATCAAGTGGGCTGCTTTGTCCTGGATGGTGTTGAGTTTCTTAAGTGTTGTTGGAGCTGCACTCATCCAGGCAAGTGGAGAGTATTCCATCACACTCCTTACTTCTGCCTTGTAAATGATGGAAAGGCTTTGGGGAGTCAGGAGGTGAGATACTCGCCGCAGAATACCTAGCCTCTGACCTGCTCTTGTAGCCACAATATTTATGTAGTTGGTCCAGTTAAGTTCCTGGTCAATGGTGACCCCCAGGATGTTGATGGTTGGGGATTTGGCGATGGTAATGCCATTGAATGTCAAGTGGTGGTGGTTAGACTCTCGCTTGTTAGAGACAGTCATTGCCTGGCACTTGTGTGGCGCGAATGTTACTTGCCACTTATCAGCCCAAGCCTGAATTTCTTCCAGGTCTTGCTGGATTTGGGCATGGACTGCTTCAATGGGCCGAAAATTAAACCTAATACGCGAGAGTACGCACTGTGTACTCTCGCGTATTAGATCCCGAATTGCCGGTTTCCTGCATGCACTGCGCATGCGCGGGAAACCGGCACTTCGTGAATTGCAAAGGGGGCGGTTCCTAAGTGAACCACGTGCGTGCTACAGGCTGTGCGCACGCAGTGCACTTAGTTTTTTTTCCAGCTTTGAACGCGCAGGTAAGTGGTGAAGATTTTACACACAAAGAAAGCAGGCGTGGGACCCCCTTTTAACAAGGTAAGTAGTTAATTAAGTGTTATTTTAAATTTTTTTCAACAGGTTTATCTTTTTTAGAGACTTTAAAGAAAGGTAAGTTTATTTTTATAACTTTTAAAAAGATTTTACATTTTTTCAAAAATTTAATTTTTTGTTTAAAGTGGTTAATTTATTTAACTATACTTATTTTATTAATGTGATGGCTTTTTTTTAAATTTAATTGAGGTTTAGCTGTTCTTTTGGAGGTTTGTAGTATTCATAGCTTTGACAGCTCTTGCCGTCAAAACTATGAATGAAAGATGGTGTGCTGCCATTGGCTCTAACTGAATCACGTGATCCCAGAGCTCGCACAAACTAATTGCGCCTCTGGGTCACACAAGCACTGCACGGTTCCAACAGAGAGAGCCTTTGAAACTAAAGTTCGTGTGGGCCCGGAGCAAAAAGGTAGGCGCGGAGTGCGATATCGCGGGGAATCCTTACCCCCGCGGGAACCATCCATAATTTCTGGGCCATTATCTGAGGAGTTGCGAATGGAACTGAACATTGTGCAATCAGCAGTGAACTTCCCCACTTCTGACCTTATGATGAAGGCAAGGTCATTGATGAAGCAGCTAAAGATGGTTGGGCCTAGGACACTTCCCTGAGGAACTCCTGCAGCGATGTCCTAGGGCTGTGATGATTGGCCTCCAACAACCACAACCATCTTCCTTTGTGCTAGGTATTACTCCAGGTGAATTTTCCCCCTGATTCCCATTGACTTCAATTTTACTAGGGCTCCTTGATGCCACACTCGGTCAAATGCTGCGTTAATGTCAAGGGCAGTCACTCTCACCTCACCTCTGGAATTCATCTCTTTTGTCCATGATTAATGGATCCCAAACTGAGCATCGGTGAGCAGGTTATTGGTGAGTAAGTGCCGCTTGATAGCACTGTCGATGACACCTTCCATCACTTTGCTGATGATTGAGATAGACTGATGATAGGCGGTAATTGGCCGGATTGGATTTGTCCTGCTTTTTGTGGACAGGACATACCTGGGCAGTTTTCCACATTAGTGGGTAGATGCCAATGTTGTAGCTGTACTGGAACAGCTTGGCTAGAGGCACGGCTAGTTCTGGAGCACAAGTCTTCAGCACAACAGCCGCGATGTTGTTGGGGCCTTTGCTGTTTCCAGTGCGCTCAGCCATTTCTTGATATCACGTGGAGTGAATCAAATTGGCTGAAGACTGGCTTCTGTGATGATGGGGACCTCAGGAGGAGGCTGATATGGATCAGCCACTTGGCACTTCTGGCTGAAGATGGTGGGAAACGCTTCAGCCTTGTCTCTTTTGCACTCGCGTGCTGGGCTCTGCCATCATTGAGGATGGGGATATTCCTGGAGCCTCCTCCTCCCGTCAGTTGTTTAATGGTCCACCACCATTCACGACTGGATGCGGCAGGATTGCAGAGCTTTGATCTGATCCGTTGATTATGGGATCGCTTAGCTCTGTCTATAGAATGCTGCTTCCCCATTGTTTAGCATGCATGTAGTCCTGTGTTGCAGCTTCCCCAGGTTGTTACCTCATTTTTAGGTATGCCTGGTGCTGCTCCTGGCATGCTCTTGTGCACTCCTCATTGAACCAGGGTTGGTCCCCTGGCTTGATGGTAATGGTAGAGCGAGGGATATGCTGGGCCATGAGATCACTGCTACCAATACTGTCATGGACAGATGCATCTGTGACAGGTCGATTAGTGAGGACGAGGTCAAGTAGGTTTTTCCCTCGCGTTGGTTCTCTCACCACCTGCCACATTCCTAATCTGGCAGCTATTTTCTTCAGGACTCGGCCAGCTCGGTCAGTAGTGGTGCGACCGAGCCACTCTTGGTGATGGACATTGAAGTCCCCCACCCAGAGTACATTCTGTGCCCTTGCTACTCTCAGTGCTTCTTCCAAGTGGTGTTCAACATGGCGGAGTACTGATTCATCAGCTGAGGGAGGGCGGTAGGTGGTAATCAGCAGGAGGTTTCCTTGCCCATGCTTGACCTGAAGCCATGAGTCAATGTTGAGGACTCCCAGGGCTACTCCCTCCCCACTGTATAGCCACCTCTGGTGGGCCTGTCCTGCCGGTGGGACAGGACACACCCAGGGATGGTGATGGAGGAATCTGGGACATTGGCTGAAAGGTATGATTCTGTGAGTATGACTATGTCAGGCTGTTGATTGACTAGTCTGTGAGACAGCTCTCCCAATTTTGATACAAGTTCCCAGATGTTAGCGAGGAGGACTTTGCAGGGTTGACTGGTTTGTTGTATTTGAAGCTGGTGCTGAGGTCGAAGCCGGGTGGTCCATCTGGTTTTATTCTTATTATTGTTTTTCGTAGCGGTTTGTTACAACTGAGTGACTTGCCAGGCCATTTCAGAGGGCAGTTAAGAGTCAACCACATTGCTGTGGGTCTGGAGGCATATATAGGCCAGACCGGGTAAGGACGGCAGATTTCCTTCCCTAAAGGACATTAGTGAACCAGGTGGGTTTTTACGACAATCCGATAGTTTAATGGTTACCATTACTGACACCAGCTTTTTATTCCAGATTTATTTAATTAACTGAATTTAAATTCCCCAGCTGCCGTGGTGGGATTTGAACTCACGTTTCCGGATCATTAGCCCAGGCCTCTGGATTACTCCCTTAGTCTCTTCCCACCTATTCCGCGACTCTTCCGATGCCCTCCGCCATTTTAACAGTTTCCAGTTTCCCGGCCCCAACCGTCTCCTCTTCACTATGGACGTACAATCCCTCTACACCTCCATTCCCCACCAGGATGGCCTGAGGGCGCTCCGCTTCTTCCTTGAACAGAGGCCCAACCAGTCCCCATCCACCACCACCCTCCTCCGCCTGGCTGAACTTGTTCTCACATTGAACAACTTCTCCTTTGACTCTACCCATTTCCTCCAAATTAAAGGTGTTGCTATGGGTACCCGCATGGGTCCTAGCTATGCCTGCCTTTTCGTGGGATATGTGGAACACTCTTTGTTCCAGTCCTACTTGGGTCCCCTCCCTCACCTCTTTTTCCGGTACATTGATGACTGTATCGGTGCCGTCTCCTGCTCTCGCCCTGAACTAGAATATTTCATTCACTATGCTTCCAATTTCCACCCTTCCCTCACCTTCACATGGTCCATCTCCGACTCTTCCCTTCCCTTCCTCGACTTCTCCATCTCCATCTCCATCTCTGGGGATAGGTTATTGACTAACATTCACTACAAGCCCACTGACTCCCACAGCTACCTGGACTACACTTCCTCCCACCCCGCCTCCTGTAAGGACTCTATTCCATTCTCCCAGTTTCTCCGTCTCCGCCGCATCTGCTCTGATGATGCCACCTTCCATACCAGTGCTTCTGACATGTCTTCCTTTTTCCTCAACCGAGGATTCCCCTCTACCGTGGTTGACACGGCCCTCGACCGTGTCCGTTCTATCTCCCGCACTTCTGCCCTCACCCCTGCCCCTCCCTCCCGGAACCATGATAGGGTTCCCCTTGTCCTCACCTTTCACCCCACCAGCCTCCACATTCAACGGATCATCCTCCGCCATTTCCGCCACCTCCAGCGTGATCCCACCACCAAACACATCTTCCCCTCACCTCCCCTTTCAGCATTCCATAGGGACCGCTCCCTCCGCGACACCCTAGTCTACTCCTCTACCACCCCCAGCACCCCTTCCCCTTCGCCCGGCACCTTCCCGTGCACGCGCAGGAGATGCAACACACGCCCTTATACCTCCCCTCTTCCCACTGTCCAGGGCCCCAAACACCCCTTCCAGGTGAAACAGCGATTTACTTGTACTTCCTGCAATTTAGTATACTGTATTCGCTGCTCACGATGTGGACTCCTCTACATTGGGGAGACCAAACGCAGATTGGGTGACCGCTTTGCGGAACACCTCCGTTCAGTCCGTAAGGGGGATCCCGAGTTCCCGGTGGCCTGTCACTTTAATTCACCGCTTCACTCCCACTCTGACCTCACCGTCCTCGGCCTATTACACTGTTCCACGGAAGCGCAGCGTAAGCTCGAGGAACAGCACCTCATCTTTCGTTTAGGCACGCTACAGCCCTCTGGACTCAATATCGAGTTCAACAATTTTAGATCATAACCTCAGCTCCAATCACATTTATATTTTATTTTTATTTGTCCCCCCCCCACCTTTTTTTTTCCTCCTAGAAGCTGGCAGCTGTCCTTCATTCTGCCAGTGGATTTCACACTTCATTCAGCCTTAATCTGTCACATTAACACCACCTCTAGCCTTGCATATCTCTTAATGTCTCTTAATGTCTCTTCATCTCCCCCTTTGTTCCTTTATCCCCTCCCCCTTTTCCCAGCTTTACCCTGGCCTTAAATCTATTTGATTTCCGGCTCTTCCCAGTTCTGATGAAAGGTCATCGACCTGAAACGTTAACTCTCTTTCTCTCTCCACGGATGCTGCCTGGCCTGCTGAGTTTTTCCAGCGTTTTCTGTTGTTACTCTGGATTACTCGCTCAGTAACATAACCACTCTGCTACCGTTCCCGTTTCAGATCTGTTAAGTACATCATTTTAGTATTATTTTAAATTTCAAAGTCTGTGCTGTTTCCTTGTACATATTTTAAACATGCATGCCTTCAGATAACCTAAAACAGTATAAATCCTGAGTGGCTGCATATTTAGCTGCCTGTTGCCCACTGTGGCCTTAACATGGATGTCACATTAGTGGAGAATGAGTCATCCATCAGCCAGCTCCAAAGACAGATATAGCTGAGCTACAAGTTCCTTATCTATTTGGCTCAACTCCATCCATGAAAATGCAGACAGAATGATGGCTGGAAAAACTACTGATGCTAATCAGAACAAGACTGCACTATCTCTTGATATGTTCTTCACATTCAGCCCTGTCTCTTGAACTGTCTCTTCGCTAAGACTGCAGCTGCTACATGCCTCCCTGTCTGGTGTTATATTCCTTGAGGCAGCCAACGCCATCCTCAATCTTACCCCCCTCCCAATCATCCATCACACTTCCTGAGTCACTGACAGGTACTGCACCTTTAACAAGGAGCTTACCCTCCACGCCGAACAGGTGACATGAACCAAAATCCAAAATGTAACATTATCGGCAACTCCATTGGAACTGCTGTTGATTGTTTCGACTTTTCTTCACCCAACCAGCTCAAGCTCACGTCACCATGTTCACACCAATATACTTTAAATGCGGAGCAAAAACCTGGCTGGGACACAATGGGGTAGTAGGACAAGAGTTCTGTCCCTTTAATACTACACACAATGAGAATCCCAAATTTGTCCCCCGCATGGGGAGGCAAGGGTGATTGTAACTTTCAGCGCTGGTGCAAAACGAGCAATATTGACTTGCTCGCCCGTTGTACACCCCGCACGATTTTCCTTTCCATTGAAGTCAACTGAAGGTAAAATTGGGTGAGCTGTATAATGGATACCTAATTCTATATCACTCATTTTACACTGTCGTCCAAAGTTAAAATTACCCAAATGGAGTGAAGGAGATACATTTCTCTGCGGGGGGGTGGGGGGGGGGCGGGGGACGGGGGTAAATCATCAGAGGGAATGAAGAGCAGGGGAGTTATCCCCGGTGTCCTGGCCAATATTTATCCCTCAACCAACATAACAAAAACAGATTACATAGAAACATAGAAACATAGAAGATAGGAGCAGGAGTAGGCCATTCGGCCCCTCGAGCCTGCTCCGCCATTCGATGAGATCATGGCTGATCATCTAAACTCAGTACCCTGTACCTGCCTTCTCCCCATATCCCTTGATACCTTTAGCTTTAAGAAATATATCCAACTCATCCTTGAATATATTTAATAAACTTCGCCTCAACTACCTTCTGTGGTAGAGAATTCCACAGGTTCACCACTCTCTGGGTGAAGAAATTCTTCCTCATTTCTGTCCTAAATGGTTTACCCATTATCCGTAGATTATGACCCCTGGTTCTGGACTCTCCGACCATCGGGAACATTCTTCCTGCATCTAGTTTGTCCAGACCTGTCAGAATTTTATATGTTTCGATGAGATCCCCTCTCATTCTTCGATACTCCAGTGAGTATAAGCCCAATCGACCCAATCTCTCCTCATATGTCATTCCTGCCATCCCAGGTATCAGCCTTGTGAATCTTCGCTGAACTCCTTCCATGGCAAGAACATCCTTCCTCAGATAAGGTGACCAAAACTGCACACTGTACTCAAGGTGTGGTCTCACCAAGGCCCTGTACAACTGCAGCAGGACATCCCTGTTCCTATACTCAAACCCTTTCGCTATGAAGGCCAACATACCATTTGCCTTCTTCACCGCCTGCTGCACCTGCATGCTTACTTTCAGCGACTGGTGCACAAGGACACCCAGGTCTCGTTGCACTTCCCCTTCTCCCAATCTATTGCCATTCAGATAATAGTCTGCCTTTCTGTTTTTGACACCAAAGTGGATAACCTCGCACTTATCCACGTTATATTGCATCTGCCACGCTTCTGCCCACTCACCCAACCTGTCCAGATCATCCTGGAGTTTCTCGGTATCCTCCTCGCAGCACACACTCCCACCCAGCTTTGTGTCATCTGCAAACTTGTAGATATTACATTTAATTCCCTTATCTAGATCATTAATGTATATTGTGAATAGCTGGGGTCCAAGGACCGATCCCTGCGGTACCCCACTAGTCACTGCTTGCCACTCGGAAAAAGACCCATTAATTCCTACTCTCTGCTTTCTGTCCGCCAACCAGTTCTCTATCCAAGTCAATACCTTGCCCCCAATCCCATGTGCCTTAACTTTACCCGCTAATCTCTTATGCGGGACCTTATCGAAAGACTTTTGAAAGTCCAAATACACCACATCTACTGGTTCTCCCTTATCTATTTTCCCAGTTACATCCTCAAAATATTCCAGTAGATTAGTCAAGCACGATTTACCTTTTGTAAATCCATGTTGACTTTGTCCGATCCTGTCACTGTTTTTCAAATGCTCAGCTATTACATCCTTTATAATGGACTCTAGCATTTTCCCCACTACCGATGTCAGGCTTGTCTGTAATTCCCCGCTTTCTCTCTACCACCCTTTTTGAATAGTGGGGTAACATTAGCTACTCTCCAATCCATGGGTACAGTTCCAGATTCCATCGAATGTTGGAAGATGATCAGCAATGCATCTACTATTTCTAGGGCCACTTCCTTAAGTACCCTAGGGTGTAGATTATCAGGCCCTGGGGATTTATCGGCCTTCAATACCATCAATTTCCCTAACACCATTTCCCTGCAAATACTGATTTCTTTCAGTTCCTCCCTTTCATCAGACCGTACGTTCTCCAACATCTCTGGGTGCTTATTTGTGTCCTCCTTTGTGAAGACAGAACCAAAATATGCATTTAATTGGGCTGCCATTTCTTTGTTCCCCATTATAACTTCCCCTGCTTCTGACTGCAAGGGACCTACACTTGATTTCACTAATCTTTTTCTCTTCACATATCTATAAAAGCTCTTACAGTCAGTTTTTATGTTCCCAGCAAGCTTACTTTCATATTCTATTTTCCCCTTCTTAATTAATCCCTTTGTCCTCCTTTGTTGAATCCTAAACTGCTCCCAATCCTCAGGGCTACCGCTTTTTCTGGCCAATTTATATGCCCTCTCCTTGGATCTTATGCTATCCCTAATTTCCCTTGTTAGCCACGGTTGAGTCACCCTTTTTGTTTTATTCTTATGCCACACTGGGATGTACAAATTCTGTAGTTCATCCATGCAGTCTTTGAATGTTTGCCATTGCCTATCCACCGTCAACCCCTTGAGTGACATTCTCCAATCAATCCTACCCAATTCACGCCTCATACCATCGTAGTTTCCTTTATTTAAATTCAGGACCCTAGTCTCTGATTCAACTACTTCACTCTCCATCCTAATGAAGAATTCTATCATATTATGATCACTCTGACCCAAGGGGCCTCGTACAACAAGATTGCTAATTAATCCTTTCTCGTTACATTATACCCAGTCTAAGATGGCCTTATCTCTGGTTGGTTCCTCGACATATTGTTCCAGAAAACCATCTCGTAAACATTCTAGGAATTCCTCCTCTACAGTATTTTTACTAATTTGGTTAGCCCAATCTATATGTAAATTAAAGTCACCCATGATGACTGCTGTGCCCTTACTGCATGCTTCTCTAATTTCCCTTTTAATGCCGTCCCCAACCTCCGTATTACTGTTTGGAGGTCTATATACCACTCCCACTAATGTTTTCTGCCCCTTGTTATTTCTCAGTTCTACCCATACAGATTCCGCATCATCAGAGCTAATATCCTTCCTTTCAATTGTGTTAATCCCCTCTTTAACCAGCAATGCTACCCCACCTCCCTTTCTTTTTTGCCTATCTTTCCTAAATATTGAATAACCCTGGATGTTGAGTTCCCAGCCTTGGCCACCCTGGAGCCATGTTTCTGTAATCCCAATCAAATCGTATTCATTTACCACTATTTGCGCAGCTAATTCATCCACCTTGTTCCGAATGCTCCTTGCATTAAGACACAAAGCCTTCAGGCTTGTTTTTTTAACGCTTTCAGACCTATATGAATTATTATTTACTGTGACCATGTTTGATTTAAACCGTTGAGTTCTTTGCCTTCTACTTTTGTTTTTCTCCTTCCTGTCTTTAGCTTTTATCCTTATTTCCCTTTCCTCTGTCTCCCTGCTCAGGTTCCCAACCCCCTGCCACTTTAGTTTAAACCCTCCCGCAGAGCACTAGCAAACACTCCCCCTAGGACATCGGTCCCAGCCCTGCCCAGGTGCAGACCGTCCCGTTTGTACTGGTCCCACCTCCCCCAGAACCGGTTCCAATGTCCAAGGAATTTGAATCCCTCCCCCTTGCACCATTCCTCTAGCCACGTATTCATTTGAAATATCCTCCTATTTCTACTCTGACTAGCATGTGGCACTGGTAGCAATCATGAGATTACTACCTTTGAGGTCCTCTTTTTTAATTGACCTCCTAACTCCCTATATTCTGCTTTTAGTACCTCATCCCATTTTTTACCTATATCGTTGATGACTATGTGCACCACGACAACTGGCTGTTCGCCCTCCCCCTCCAAAGTGTTCTGTAGCCGCTCTGAGACGTCCTTGACCCTTGCAGCAGGGAGGCAACTCACCATCCTGGAGTCTCGATTGCGGCCGCAGAAACGCCTATCTATTCCCCTTACAATTGAATCCCCTATCACTATAGTTCTTCCACACTTTTTCCTCCCAGCCTGTGCAGCAGAGCCACCCATGGTGCCAGGAAGTTGGCTGCTGCCGCCTTCCCCTGATAAGTCATCCCCCCCAACAGCATCCAAAGTGGTATATCTGTTTGAGAGGGGGATGGCCACAGGGGACCCCTGCACTACCTGCCTGCACCTCTTACTCTGCCTGGTGGTCACCCATTCACTTCCTGCCTGTACACCCTTTACTTGCGGTGTGACCAACTCGCTAAACGCGTTATTCACGATGTTCTCAGCATCGCGAATGCTCCAATATGCATCCATCCGCAGCTCCAGCGCCGCAATGCGGTCCGTCAGTAGCTGCAGCTGGATACATTTCCCACACACATGGTCATCAGGGACACAGGAAGTGTCCCTGATTTCCCACATATTGCAGGAGGAGCATATCACGGCGCCGAGCTCTGCTGCCATCACTTACCCTTTAATTAATTAATTAAAATTAAACTAATTGAATCCCACCAATTTCACTTCAATTAAATGATATACTCAAGGGCCCTTGCTTAACAGCAGTCCCCGCTACACCACAGAGACTCTAGAAACTATAAACCACAGAATTTAAGTATGGAAAAAAGGAGAAAAAGAGAAATACTCACCAACCAATCACTTACCTGCTTTCTGGTGACATCACACTTTGATTATTTTTTACTTCTCTCTCCCGCTCTCGGGGCTCAGATTGGTCGCCTACCTGGTCGCCGCCACCTCTTTTATCTGCTCCGCCCTGCCGCAGCCGCTCCAGCCAGGTCCGCCGCCTCTGTGGGCCTACCTGGTCGCCGCCGCCTCTTTTATGGCCGCCACCTCGCCGCTGTCGCTCCATCCAGGTCCGCTGCCTTTGTGGGCCTACCTGGTCGCCGAGTCTTTTATGGCCGCCACCTCGCCGCTGTCGCTCCACCCAGGTCCGCTGCCTCTGTGGGCCTACCTGGTCACCGCCGCCTCTTTTATGGCCGCCGCCTCGCCGCTGTCGCTGTCACTCCACCCAGGTCCGCTGCCTCATTATCCGGTCATTATCACATTGCTGTTTATGGGAGCTTGCTGTGCGCAAATTGGCTGCCGCGTTTCCCACAATACAACAGTGACTACACTTCAAAAAGTACTTCATTGGCTGTAAAGCGCTTTGAGACGCCCGGTGGTTGTGAAAGGCGATATAGAAATGCAAGTCTTTCTTTCTTTCTGGCCTATCCCTGGCCCACTCATGGTCACCCCCAGCAGGCAGTTTTACTGTAGCCTTGGTGGAGGCGAGAACATGTTTCCTGCCCGAGCACAAGCTTCTTCACCCAGTCATTCCAGAAAAAAGGTGTGCGGGGACAGGGAACGGACGTAAACCCTGTCGTGTGCTGTTCTCGACACTGCCCGGTGATTGGTTATGGTGCAGCATTTGCAGTGACCTGAGATTAGATCAGCAATCCACCGTCTCAGCGGTGTGTGGGACAAAAAGCAAGACTCCAATGGGGATTCAAAGAACACAAAGAAATGACTGCTGTGCCCACCTCTCGATGTTGAGGCCAATGGTGTTACAATGCACTGAACCTATACTGTGGTGTCATCAGAGATCATTTGTTTCTGAGCAAAGTGGTCACGAGAGCAGAATGGATGGTGTTAGTCAGCTCGAATACTAACCTCTTTGGTCTGTGACACGGGTCCAATTTCCATTCCAGAATGATAGGTTAAAAGTCTCCTTTCTCTATCAGCCGCAGAGGGAGTTTTTCCTCCAATTCAGAACTGAAGCTTTTGTGTTGTATAGCTGGAGCAAATCTAGCAAGCAGCACAGTGACCTGGCAGCAATGTAAGACAGAATGTAAAATACTGCGGATGCTGGAAAACTTCAATACAAACAGAAAATGCTGGAAACACTCAGCACGTCCGGCAACATCTGCAGAGAGAGAGAGAGAGAGAAATGTAGGGTTAGCGTTTCAAGTCGATGACCTTTCGTCACAAACTGGCACAAGCCTGCATGACGTGCTCTACGTCGTCGCACGCCAGCTGTATGTTGAATGAGTGGAAGCCCGTCCTGCTCGTGTATACCTTGGGGTCCTATGTTGGACCACGCAAGGCTCTGTGTCTGCAGCCGACCATGCCCTATGCCTGAGGGAAGCCTCAGATGCCAGTCTACCTGCTTTCTTGCCTCCATAGGGAAAGATATGAAGTTGTTGGCTCTGTCAAAGAGTACATTCTTCACCTGCTTGATGCAGGCATGCACTGTAGATTGACTCATTTTGCTAATTTTTTTTAAATTCGTTTATGGGATGTGGGCGTCGCTGGCAAGGCCAGCATTTATTGCCCATCCCTAATTGCCCTTGAGATGGTGGTGGTGAGCCGCCTTCTTGAACCGCTGCAGTCCGTGTGGTGAAGGTACTCCCGCAGTGCTGTTAGGGAGGGAGTTCCAGGATTTTGACCCAGCGATGATGAAGGATCGGCGATATACTTCTAAGTCAGGATGGTGTGTGACTTGGGGGGGAACTTGGTGGTGGTGGTGTTCCCATGCGCCTGCTACCCTTGTCCTTCTAGATGGAAGAAGTCGCGGGTTTGGGAGGTGCTGCTGAAGAAGCCTTGGTGAGTTGCTGCAGTGCATCTTGTAGATGGACACTGCCCTGAGGAACTCCTGCAGCGATGTCCTGGGGCTGTGATGATTGACCTTCAACCACCACAACCATCTTCCTTTGTGCTAGGCATGACTCCAGCCAGTGGAGACTTTTTCCCCCGATTCCCATTGACTTCAGTTTTACTAGGGCTCCTTGATGCCACACTCGGTCAAATGCCGCCTTGATGTCAAGGGCAGTCACTCTCACCTCACCTCTGGAATTCAGCTCCTCTGTCCATGTTTGGACCAAGGCTGTAATGAGGTCGGGAGCCGAGTGGTCCTGGCGGAACCCAAACTGGGCATCAGTGAGCAGGTTATTGGTGAGTAAGTGCCGCTTTATAGCACTGTCGATGACACCTTCCATCACTTTGCTGATGATTGAGATAGACTGATGGGGCGGTAATTGGCCGGATTGGATTTATCCTGTTTTTTGTGGACAGGAAATACCTGGGCAGTTTTCCACATTGTCGGATAGATGCCAGTGTTGTAGCTGTACTGGAACAGCTTGGCTATAGTCACAACCTGTTCTGGAGCACGTCTTCAGCACGACAGCCGGGATGTTGTCGGGTCCCATAGCCTTTGCTGTATCCAGTGCGCTCATCTGTTTCTTGATATCACATGGAGTGAATCAAATTGGCTGAAGACTGGCTTCTGTGATGGTGGGGACCTCAAGAGGAGGCCGATATGGATCATCCACTCGGCACTTCTGGCTGAAGATGGTTGCAAACGCTTCAGCCTTGTCTTTTGCACTCGCGTGCTGGGCTCCGCCATCACTGAGGATGGGGATATTCATGGAGCCTCCTCCTTTCGTTAGT
The DNA here is from genome assembly GCA_030390025.1 of Squalus acanthias. NCBI lineage: Eukaryota > Metazoa > Chordata > Chondrichthyes > Squaliformes > Squalidae > Squalus > Squalus acanthias. The sequence goes on along the minus strand of CM059425.1, from coordinate 16,760,292 downwards.
TGTTTAATGGTCCACCACCATTCACGACTGGATGTGGCAGGACTGCAGAGCTTTGATCTGATCCGTTGGTTGTGGGATTGCTTAGCTCTGTCTATAGCATGCTGCTTCCGCTGTTTAGCATGCATGTAGTCCTGTGTTGCAGCTTCCCCAGGTTGTCACCTCATTTTTAGGTATACCTGGTGCTGCTCCTGACATGCTCTTCTACACTCCTTATTGAACCAGTGCTGGTCCCCTGGCTTGATGGTAATGGTAGAGTGAGGGATATGCCAGGCCATGAGGTTACAGATTGTGGTGGAATACAATTCTGCTGCTGCTGATGGCCCACAGCGCCTCATGGATGCCCAGTTTTGAGCTGCTAGATCTGTTCTGAATCTATCCCATTTAGCACAGTGGTAGTGCCACACAACATGATGGAGGGTCTCCACAATAACTGTGTGGTGCTCACTGCTACCAATACTGTCATGGACAGATGCATCTGCACCTGCTGCAGCCTGGAGTGACCCTGAGGCACAAAGATTCAGAACCACAGTCACTTTCAGAGCCGCAGGCAAGGACGAGCGTGACCTGGTGCTGCAGCAAATGACAGAGCTCTGCGACAGCTTCCCTGGTCCTCCTCACACACTGCTCCGTGCTGAACTGCGGGTATGAAGTACTTGGCCTGTATACACCCAGTGGGGCAAGGCCTTCCGCGATCTCAACACAGCTGCACGTCTCTGTACTCTCCCCCCTCCCCCACTCCGATCTCCTCCCCATCCCACGCGATCGCCGACCCCTCCGCGACCACCATCTCGCCCCTCCCCCGACCACGCTCTGCACCACGCCCCCCCACGATCCTCCCACACCCCCCACCACCAGACATACCTGCCCCTCCGCTGCGTGCTTCTGCTGTGATTATGTTATTACTGGTAATGACGCTCCCACCCCCCGAAAAGCCCAGAAACACCTGCATTTTTCCTGCATGATACCAGGAACCTGCTGACATGACCAACCTTCCGAGAAACTATTTATATTATAAACCTGCAGAAACATTGTAAAAAGACGTCCTGCGGCAAAATCCTGCAGACTTTTGGGAAAGCTGTGCTTCCGGGCGTCCCGTCCAGAACTCCTCCTCCCCGCTCCAAACGCGCAGCTCCGTCAATATTGGGGCCTGTGTGTCAGATAATTTCCATTGTATCTGACTCGATAACAGGTCGATCTCAACAACTTTCGGTGGGGGTGGGTGGCAGTCTGAGATCGTGAGGGGGTCGGCAGGGAGAGTTGGTAATGGCGGGGTAGGGGGGAGCGGTCGGGGAGAGATTGGGAGTCGGAGATCATGGAGGTGGGTGGGGGTCGGACAGATCTCGGGGGTGTTTACAGGGTAACTTATTGGACCTGCTCCTCCAGGCCCACAGGCAGTGCTGTAAAGGCTGGAGTAGAATTCCTCTTTGGTCTCGTCTGTGGCTTCCAGTGTTGGGGCGTATGCACTGATGACTGTAGCACACTGGTTCCGGGCTAGGGTGAGCCGTAGAGTCATGAGGCGTTCATTTATTCCACAAGGGGAGTCTCTGAGACGTTCAACTAGCTCATTTTTTATGGTGAAGCCTACCCCATGGAGGCGGCATTCTTCTTCAGGTTTGCCTTTCTAGAAGAAGGTGTAACCACCGCCTTGCTCCTTGAGCTGGCCTTCCCCTGCCCACTGGGTCTCGCGTAGGGCAGCGATGTCTATGTCGAAACGTCTGAGCTCCCGGGCAACGATAGCAGTACTATCTGTTGGGGTTGTCCATGAGGGTCCTGACGTTCCAGGTCCCGAACTTCATTTTAAAGGGTGGAAGATGCCTGTGCGTGAATTCTTTTAACGTGGGGTGTCCGTTGCACACCAGCTACCACACGGGCTTGACAGAGCAAGGTCTTGGTCCAATGGCAAGGGGAATCCAAGATGATTGGAGACCAGGCTCTGCTACATCAGCTTAGCACACACACACAAACATACTCCTACTGTCCTCCTCCCTCCTTCCCGCAGGTCCTGATCTGGAAACAGCTTAAGAACTCGAGAGCAGGAAAGCAGCTCTACAGATGCCTGAAGGCTGAGGTCCAACAAAAAACTCGCGACCTAAAGAACAGATGGTGAGTGGAGAAAGCGCAGGAGATCCAGCAGCTAGCCGACAACCACGACGTGTGTGGATTCTTTAGCGCAGTCAAGACCACCTACGGCCCAAGCACACAAGGTCCTACCCCATTGCAGGCTGAGAAATGAGAGGTACTCATCAAGGACAGAGAGCCAGTCAGTGCCCACTGGAAGGAGCACTTCGAAGATCTCCTTAACCGAGAATCTGTCTTCGACACGAGTGCCCTCAACTCCATCCCGCAGCATGCTACCCGCCACCACCTCAGTGGAACCCCAGCCCAGCATGAGGTTGAAAAGGCCAACCGACAACTGAAGAACAACAAGGCCTCAGGAGCCGATGGAATCCCCGCCGAGGCACTAAAACATGGCGGAGAAGCACTATTGGCGTGAATACATGAACTAATTTCTCTTATTTGGAAGGAGGAGAGCCTGCCAGGGGATCTCAGAGATGCCGTAATTGTGACCATCTTCAAGAAAGGTGACAAGTCCGATTGCGGTAATTACAGAGGAGTTTCCCTGCTGTCTGCCACAGGGAAAGTCATCGCAGAATCCTCCTCAATCGCCTTCTCCCAGTGGCCGAAGAGCTCCTCCCATAGTCGCAATGCGGATTCCGCCCACTAAGGGGCACAATGGACATGATCTTTACCGTATGTCAACTACAAGAGAAATGCAGGGAACAGCACCAACCGCTGTACATGGTCTTCTTTGATCTCACAAAGGCCTTCGACACTGTCAACCGTGAGAGATTATGGAGTGTCCTCCTCAAATTCGGCTGCCCTCAAAAGTTTGTCACCATCCTCCACCTGCTTCATGGCAACATGGAAGCCGTGATCCTGACCAATGGTTCCACCACAGACCCAATTCACGTACGGACCGGGGTCAAGCAAGGCTGTGTCATCGCACCAACACTCTTCTCGATCTTCCTGGCTGCAATGCTCCATCTCACCCTCAGTAAGCTCCCCGCTGGAGTGGAGGTAATCTACAGAACAAATGGGAAACTGTTCAACCTCCGTCACCTCCAGTCCAGATCCAAGGTCATCCCATCCTCTGTCATCGAATTACAGTATGCAGACGATGCTTGCGTCTGCGCACACTCTGAGGCTGAACTCCAAACCATCGTCAACACCATCACTGAAGTGTATGAGAGCATGGGCCTTACATTAAACATCCGTAAGACAAAGGTCCTCTACCAACCTGCCCCCGCCACACAGTACTGCTCCCCGATTATCAAAATCCATGACGAGGCCTTGGACAACGTGGATCACTTTCCATACCTCGGGAGCCTACTGTCAACAGTGGCAGATGTCGATGACGAAGTCCAACACCGCCTTCAGTGTGCCAGTGAAGCCTTCGGTCACCTGAGGAAGAGAGTGTTTGAAGACCAGGACCTCAAACCCAGCACCAAGCTCATGGTCTACAGAGCAGTAGTGATACCCGCCCTTCTGTATGCTTCAGAGACATGGACCATGTACAGCAGGCACCTCAAAGCACTGGAGAGGTACCACTAACGCTGCCTCCGCAAGATCCTTTAAATCCATTGGCAGGATAGGCGCACCAACGTCAGTGTTCTCGCTCAGGCCAACATCCCCAGCATCGAAGCTTTGACCACGCTTAATCAGCTCCGATGGACGGGCCACATTGTCCGCATACCCGATACGAGACTCCCAAAACAAGCGCTCTACTCGGAGCTCCGACACGGCAAGAGAGCCCCAGGTGGGCAGAGTAAACGCTTCAAGGACACCCTCAAAGCCTCCTTGAAAAAGTGCAACATCCCCACCGACACCTGGGAATCCCTGGCCCAAGACCGCACAAAGTAGAGGAGAAGCTTCCGGGAAGGCGGCGAACACCTCGAGTCTCTTCGCCAGGAGCAAGCGGAAGCCAAGCTCAAACAGCGGAAGGAGCGCACGTCAACCCAAGCACCCCACCCACCCGCCCCTTCAACCACCGTCTGCCCCACCTGTGACAGAGACTGTAGGTCCCGCATTGGACTCATCAGTCACCTGAGAACTCATTTTTAGTGTGGAAGCAAGTCATCCTCGGTTCCGAGGGACTGCCTAAGAAGAAGAAGATGAGGCAGTGCATTCCAAATCCTAATCACTCGCTGCGTAAAAATGTTTTCCCTCATGCCGCCTCTGGTTCTTTTACCAATCACCTTAAATCTGTGCCCTCTGGTTATTGACCCTTCAACCGTTGGAAACAGTTTCTCTTTATTTACTCTATCTAAACCCTTCATGATTTTAAACACCTTAATCAAATCTCTTCTTGGCCTTCTCTGCTCTAAGGAGAACAACCGCAGCTTCTGCAGTCTATCCACGTAACTGTAATCCCTCATCCCGGGAACCATTCTAGTCAATCTCTTCCATAACCTCTCCAAAGCCTTCACGTCCTTCCTAAAGTGTGAATTCCCATGCTACTGCCCTGTTACTGACAGCGCATTCTCAGCACACCGATATGGAGCTTCTTCTATTTGCGCCCCTGTACATTCCAATTATGTTATGTGGTTGTGATTTTAAGTTTAATTGTCTAAAATAATTGGGGTGAAATTGCATTGTGCGATATTTCAATGCATTGAAATGACATTCCTTTGTCTTTCAATTTAATGGAAGCGTGAGCCTGTTTAGCGTTAATAGACTCCGGAAGTTTATAGGAATGCGATAAGTGCTGATATGCTGATGTCACTCAGCACAATCTTATCCCAATAGGTTTTTTAAAATGATACTTAATGCTGACTTGTATTCTATAGATGGTTTACTGTGTTCAGTACAGGGTTTGAGACCCAGTGTTCCATATCATGCTTGATCATCAATGCTTGTCGTTGCCCATGTAGCGTTCATTACTGGATATTCACCAAATCATAATCAACACAGCAAAAAGGACTTTTGCTGGGACTCTATTCTACATGCCCACTATACTGGTAGGGAGAATGAGCAGAGGCAAGATGAACTAAGTTACACAATTTTAAAGGGGGTGCAGGAACAGAGAGACCTGGGGATTTATGTGCTCAAATCTTTGAAGGTGGCAGGATAAGTTGAGAAGGCTGTTAAAAAAGCATATGGGATCCTTGGCTTTATTACCAGAGGAATAGAGCACAAAAGCAAGGAAGTTATGCTAAACCTTTATAAAACACTGGTTAGGCCTCAGCTGGAGTATTGTGTTCAATTCTGGGCACCACACTTTAGGAAGGATGACCACGCCTTAGCTAGAGTGCAGAAGATATTTACTCGAATGGTACCAGTTATGTGCAGAGACTGGAGAAGCTGGGGTTGTTCTCCTTAGAGCAGGGACGGTTAAGAGGAGATTTAATAGAGGTGTTCAAAATCAGGAAGGGTTTTGATAGAGTGAATAGGGAGAAACTGTTCCCATTGGCGGAAGGGTCGGTAACCAGAGGACACAGATTCAAGGTGATTAGCAAAAGAACCAAAGGCGACATGAAGAATTTGGTTTTTTTACACAGCGAGTTGTTATGATCTGGAATGCACTGCCTGAAAGGATGGCGTAAGAAGATTCAATGGTAACATTCAAAGGAGAATTGGATAGCTCTACCAAAGAGCCGGCACAGGCACGATGGGCCGAATGGCCTCCTTCTGTGCTGTATCATTCTATGCAGAAAAAAAGTGATTTAAGTTTCAGTCTTGTTGGAGGCTTTTGAATTTTATACTCATGTCTTCTAGTTTTGCGACCAGTTTTAGCTGAAATAAAATACTTCTATCTGCACTATTCATGCTCTTTAGCATTTTAAACCCTTGGATCATATCTTTCTCCAGCTGCTTTCACATTGTTTCAATGCCACTGGCTTCTGATGTGTCTCACACAGCCGATGACATTAGAGCAATAGCAAAGTGAGTTTGCTGGATTCCTGGCTACCGTTGTTAGTCAATCTGGCAGGTTTACTTTGATGCTGCCACCGGCTCTGTGAGGTTTGTACATTGGGAGCCTGTGGCACTAACATGACAATAAAGCAATATATAAAAGCAGCTTTAATCTGTTTTTTCTCCAGTGAGACACAATTCGGGTCTGTCAGCCTCTCTTCAGAAATAATGAGGGATAATGGGCACAGAGGAGAGGAGTTATCAAAAGTAATGTGGCATTAATTTACTCAGAGATCACTTTTTTTTTTACAATCACTGCTCAGGCTGCAACCCTGCATTGTTTGCTGTAGCTGCTACTGAATTTTTTAAGGTCCTCACAGAGCTGTCAGACTTCTGAAATATGCTGCTATGCTGCCCGTATCCTAACTCACACCAAGTCCCACTCACCCATCACCCCTGTGCTTGGCTCCCGGTCTGGCAACGCCTCGATTTAAAAATTCTCATCCTTGTTTTCAAATCCCTCCATGGCGTCACCCCTCCCTATCTCTGTAACCTCCTCCAGCCCTACAACCCACCAGGATCTCTACGCTCCTCCAATTTCTGGCCTCTTGCGCATCCCTGATTTCCATCGTTCCATCATTGGCGGCCGAGCCTTCAGGCGTCTAGGCCCTAAGCTCTGGAATTCCCTGCCTAAACCTCTCCGCCTCTCTACCTCTCTCTCCTCCTTTAAGACGCTCCTTAAAACCTACCCCCTTGACCAGGCTTTAAGTCACCTATCCTGATATCTCCTTATGTGGCTTGGTGTCAAATCTTGTCTGCGAATGCCCCTGTGAAGCACCTTGGCATGTTTTATTAGGTTAAAGGCGCTATATAAATGCAAGTTGTTGTTGTTGTTGAACCCAGCTGCCAGAGACAGCGAGCTAACCCTTTGAAGCACATCCTTCGGTATTCTGCTGCTTTATTAGATAGATTCCAGTTTGTAGCAGTGATTCAGCCATCCTCTGCTCCCAGCATGGAGCAGCACTCACAGAGAGTGCATCTCAGGAAATCAGGGGTGTGCAATGCATGGTTCTCTGTCCACCATGGATGGAAAATCATGAGTTGTGTGCCTGTGATTTACTATGATCTACTCTTTGTACATTTCAGCTCATCCAAAACTGCTGTCGGTACTCTATTCCGCATTAAGTCCTGCTCACCCATCATCCTCGTCCTCGCTGACCTACATTGGCTCCCGCTCCCCCAATGCCTCAAATTTGAATTTTTTATCCTGGTGTTTAAATCCCTTCATGGTCTGCCCCCTCCCTATCTGTATAACATCCTCCCAGCCCTACAAACCTTCCCCCAAACCCTCTGTTCCCCTCACTCTGGCCTCTTGTGCAACCCTCCCATCCCTTAACCTCACCAGTGGCAGTCATGCCATCTGCCACCTTGGCTCCGTGCTCTGATTCCCTTCCTGTAGCCCTGAGACTCTCCACCTCCCTCTCCTCCTTTAAGACCCTCCCTCAAACCCAACTCTTTGACCAAGCTTTTGGTTACCCCTCCTGATATCTCCTTCTTTGGCTTGGCATCCATTTTTTGACAAAGCCTCTGTGAAGTACTTTGGAACGTCTTCCTAAAGGTGCTACATAAATGCTTGCCGTTGTTGTTAGTCTCGGAGTGGAATTAGTGGAAGTCTGTTTCACTCTTGGTCAGTGCCAGTGGACGGTATAGGGAGATCCAAAGAAGCTCTGGAGGGGAATATCTTGAGAGAAGAGGAAGAAGAAAAGCATTTTCGGTGTCGCTCTCCCTTGATTTGCTTTTATCTCTATCCTTGTCTTGTGCTGTCGCATTGAAGAAGTGTGCATATTGTGAAACACTTTGTTTGATATTTGTATACAAAACTGAGCATGACAACATGTGCAGTGATGCGCTGGCATCACACCACTGATCCCAGACAGAATTTAACCAGAACTCATTAACCAGTCTGCTAAAAATTTTACAAGAGGGAAAATGAAACCCTATATGGATAGCCACAGAACCGTGGAAGTTGACAACAGCGACGGAGGCCATTCGGCCCATCGTGTCTGTGCTGACTCTTTATCAGAGCAATCCAAAACAAATCCCATTGCCCGACAGTCTTCCTATAGCCCTGTATCTTCCTCTGCTTCAAATGTTTATCTAATTTTCTCTTAAAAGATGCCTCAGCCTGAGTTAAAGCATTCATGCTCCAACAACCCTCTGTGCAAAGACAATTTTTTTCTTACCTCCCTCTTCACTCTTATAATGAAAATTTTAAATTGAAGACCCATCGGCACTGACTCGCCAACCGAAGATAAATAGTCTTTCCCTATTCACTATCATAACCATCAGAATTTTAAAAACCTCTATTAAATTAGCTCTTAGCCTTCTTTGCTCCAGTGAAAATAGCTCCCAGTATCTCGAACCTCAACTCATAACTATAGATTCCCATCCCTGGCATCATCCTAGCGATTCTACACTGCACGCTCTCCGTGGCTTTAATGACCTTTCTATATTGGATCACCTAAGCCCACCCACTGTCATCAGATTCCCTCCTTCATCCCCGAGTGGCTCTACCCTTTCTTTAACTATTCTTTTATTCATTATGACCTGGCTACAAGGCTAATTGTTTCACTGAGGCTTTTGTGCCAGATGGCTAGATCAAAGCTAAGCAGCAGCATAGTGACCTGAATGCCCAGTTTTCCATTTCAGTTCACTTGAGTAATTTCTCATTGCTGCTCATGTAGTGTTGGCCCTGTGCAGTGAGCAAACCTAATGGGGAGGTGGAAAATCTGGGCAGCAGGTCCAAGTAAACTCAAAGCTAAGTGGCTACAAATGGGGCAAATATTTGCTTCAACCTTTATCAGGCTTCAAATTGAATTTTAGATGTTTGCCATCTTTGGCGAAGGGAAGTGCAATGAAAGGAAAACCAATGTGAAAGCACAAGAGAGATTCTGTGGACAAATGTCTGAGTGGTACAGCGCTTGACCCCTGTGTGATGGGTTGCTAAATGGACATGCAGCTCCACAAGATGGTTGTACTTTTTTTGAGCAACCCATAAACTGTAACTTAACAAAACACATTCATTGAAACGTAACAAATTAAATTAAAATTTGATTGTCCGGGGTGATGATGCACTCCAGTCGCTGCGGTGCCCAGCGATCGCGGAAGGCCTCGAGCGTGCCGGCGGACACCGCGTGCTCCATCTCCAGGGCCACCCGGGCACGAACGTGGCCGCGGAAGAGAGGCAGGCAGTCGGGCCGAACGGCCCCCTCGACCGCCCGCTGCCTGGACCAGTTAATGGCCACTTTGGCCAGGCCCAGGAGCAGTCCTATGAGGAGGTCCCCCGACCTGCCCGCTCCCCTCTGCACTGGGTGACCAAAGATCAGGAGCGTGGGACTGAAGTGCAGCCAAAAATCGAGGAGCAGCCCCTTCAAATAATGGAAGAGGGGCTGCAACCTCTCACATTCAATGTAAACGTGGAACACGGACTCCTCCAGGCCGCAGAAAAGGCAGGCAGCCTGGGAATCCGTGAACCTACTTAAAACTTTATTGCACGGGACTGCTCCGTGCAACACCCTCCAGGCCAAGACCCACAAGATGGGTATAAGGAGGTCTGCCCATTTTGGCACTTCACAGCACCCTCCCCAGAGGGCGGCAATGCACCATTCCTATCTGTAGGTAGTAACCAGTCTCCAGGACTTGGCAACAGATTAGATTAACAATATGGCACAAGAAGGAATCTGGCAAGGAAAGTCTAGCTTGTACACAAAGGAAAATACTGCGGTTGCTGGAAATCTGAAATAAAAACAGAAAATGCTGGAAATACTCAGCAGCATCTGTGGAGAGAGATACAGAGTTAAAGGGCTGAATTTTAACCTGGAAGAGTGCATGGGTTTGGGTGCAGGGGGGGTTAAAACTGGGAAACATGTCAGCGTGTGGGGGAAGCCGGCTCTAACCTGTCGACTTCCGCGTTTAACTGGAGCGCGTTGGGCTGCTTGCGTGCAACCCCCTCGGGAGAGGCGGATTGCCAATTACCACATGTTAATTGTTCAATTAGAGCGATATTAACACACACTTTTGACTTTAACGTCGGGTCCATGGGTTTCCCGGGCTTCCTGAAACTCGGCAGTGAAACCAAGGCGAGTACGTATGGGTAAATGAGGGGGCCAAATCAATCTCAGGGCAATACTGCAATAGATACTCAGTACTCAGCTGCTTTCTTACCTGCTTGTGGGTCACAGTACTTTTGCTGAAAGGTACTTTCTACACTTTGGAGGTTACTTTCTAGACTTTGGAGGTTTCCTCCATCACATCAGGATGGGTGCTGCTTATGCTGCCTTAGGTTGGACCTCAGATGAGGACCAAGATGACCAGCAACAGCACCCACAGCAGCCTGCTACTCAGACCTGTAGCTGCACAGGAGAGAGGGCAGCAGCAGAGAGGGGAGACACAGAGAGGGGAGACACAGAGAGGGGAGACGCAGAGAGGGGAGACGCAGAGAGGGGAGACACAGAGAGGGGAGATGCAGAGGCCACCAGCAGAGAGGTGCTTCTCGCAGGGGGCAATACCCAGGAAACAGGGTCTATAGGCAGAGGCTGCGTGTTTCCTTGGACATGTCTGAACACCAGTGTCTCAGGAAGCTCAGGATGTCATGTCAGGTGGTGGAAGATATCTGCAGCCTCCTGTAAGAAAACCTGCTGCCTGTTGGACCTGGTGGCCACCCGTTTCCAGTGGCTTTCAAAGTTCCCACCGCCCTCAACCGCAGACATATCCAAGATCTCCCAGCTGGCTGCCCACAAATGCATAATACAGGTGACTGATGGCTTGTTTTCCAGGGCTGGTAATTATACCAACTTTGCCAGCGATGACGCCAGTCAGAATGAGTGGGCAGTCAGCTTTGCAGTTGTAACTGGCTTCCCACAGGTGCAGGGCGCTATCGACTGCACACGCGTAGCAATCCGGACACCCCCCAGAACAACCAGGAGTATTCGTCAACCGCAAGGACTTCCACTCCATCAATGTGCAGCTGGTGTGCAAACACAAAAAGATCTTTATGCAGGTGTGCGCAAGATTCCCGGGCAGCTGCCATGATGCTTTTCCCTTCAGCACGCACCAGCCAGGGTCTCCAGAATGGTCGTGGTGTGCTGTGCTCTGCACAACATTGCGCAACAACGAGGCTTGGCCCTGCAGGAGGAACAAGACGAAGAGCTCAGATCATCCTCAGACGATTCGGAGGAAGAAGAGGAGGAGGGTGAGGAGGGCAATGCACCCCCAGCTGCTCACACTGCTGCCCGGGATGCCCTTATTAATGCAAGGTTCACTTAGGTTGCACCAGTGGACCCCTGTCACAAGGAAATGCAAATGCCACTTTTACTGCTCTCCCCCACCCCACCAATGCCACTGACAGTCCTGAAACCAACCAACCACCCTTTCAACGATCCCCCATTGCTCCCCATCAATTCATGTTCTCACATTCATCATCAAACAACTTAGAAAGCCACTTATCACCCAGCCCCACCAAAGACTGGTCCACCTGCCCGCGTGTAAGGGCAGACTCGGCTATCGGGAGACGAGTTAGCATGTGGGCTACTGACTGAGAGGTGGAAGTGCTTTGAGTGGTATCCCCGATTCCATGACCCCTTTGCCATCATCCCTCTCATCATCCAGCCGCACTTCACTGCTGCCACTGTGCTGGAGAATACCTTGGTGCGGATCAGTGCGGCCCTGTAAGGCCAAGGCTAAGGTATCTGTCAACCTATTTAAGGTGGTAGACATGTTGGCATCCAGAGTCTACACGGTAGTGTTGAAGGCATATATGGACTAATTTGCTTGGAGCGTATGACAGTCCATGGCGTTGGCCGCTCTATCCATGGAAGAAGACATTTTCTCAGTGGCCTGCGACATCACCCCACCTCATGCTTGAGGTGGACTCCTCCAATCTCTCTGCAATCGTGGTGAGTCCATTGTGAATGCCTGTCAGTGCATTGCACATTGTCTGCTGCTGCTCAATGATTCTCCTCTTCATCGACGGATAAGGAGACCAAAACTGTGCACAGTACTCCAGGTGTGTCTCACCAAGGCCCCGTACAATTGTAGTAAGACTTCCTTACTCTTCTACTCCAACCCCCTTGCAATAAAGGCCAAAATGTCATTTGCCTTCCTAATTGCTTGTTGTACCTGAATGCCAACTTTCTGTGTTTCCTGTATGAGCATACCTAAATCTCTCTGAACACCAACATTTAATAGTTTCTCACCATTTAAAAAATAAGCTGTTTTTCTATTCTTCCTACCAACGTGAATAACCTCACATTTCCTCACATTATATTCCATCTGCCACCTTGTTGCCCACTCACTTAACCTGTCTATATCCCTTTGCAGGCTCTTTGTGTCCTCCTCACAGCTTACTTTCCCACCTAGCTGTCTATCATCAGCAAACTTGGTTACATTACACTCGGTCCCTTCATCTAAGTCATTAACATAGATTGTAAATAGCTGAGGCCCAAGCACTGATCCTTGCAACACCCCACTAGTTACAGCCTGCCAACCTGTAAATGACCCGTTTATCTTTACTCTCTGTTTTCTGTCTGTTACCCAATCCACTATCCATGCTAATATATTACCCCCAACCCCATGAGCCCTTATCTTGCGTAGCAACCTTTTATGTGGCACCTTATCGAATGCCTTTTGGAAATCCAAATATACTACATCCACTGGTTCCCCTTTATCTACCCTGCTAGTTACATTTTCAAAAATCTCTAATAAATTTGTTAAACACGATTTCCCTTTCATAAAACCATGTTGACTCTGCCTAATCACATTATGATTTTCTAAGTACCCTGTTACCACTTTCTTAATAATGGATTCCAGCATTTTCCCAACGACTGATGTCAGGCTAACTGGCCTGTAGTTCCCTGTTTTCTCTCTCGCTCCTTTCTTGAATAGCAGGGTTACATTTGCAACCTTCCAATCCACTGGGACCATTCTAGAATCTAGGGAATTTTAGAAGATCACAACCAATGCATCCATTATCTCTGCAGCCACTTCTTTTACGACCCTAGGATGTAGGCCATCAGGTCCAGAGGATTTGTCAGCTTTTAGTCCCATTAGTTTCTCAAGAACTTTTTCTCGACTGATATTAACTATTTTAAGTTCCTCACTCTTATTAGCTCCTTGGTTCCCCACTATTCTTGGTATGCCTTTTGTGTCTTCTACTGTGATGACAGATACAAAATATTTGTTTAAAGTCTCTGCCATTTCCTTATTCCCCATTGTAATTTCACCTGTCTCAGCCTCCAAATGACCAACGCTTACTTTTACTACTCTCTTCCTTTTTACATACTTGTAGAAGCTCTCACAATCTGTTTTTATATTTCTTGCTAGTTTACTCTCATTTTCTATTTTCTCCATTTTTATCAATGTTTTGGTCATCCTTTGCTGGTTTCTAAAGCTCTCCCAATCCTTAGGTTTGCTACTATTCTTTGCAATATTATAAGCCTCTTCTTTTAATCTAATACTACCCTTAACTTCTTTAGTTAGCCCCGGATGGATCACTTTTCCCGTGGAGTTTTTATTTCTCAATGGAATGTTTATTCATTGAGAATTTTGTAATATTTCTTTAAATGTTTGCCACTGCTTATCTTCCGTCATACCTTTTAATCTAATTTCCCAATCTACCTTAGCTAACTCGCCCCTCATACCTATATAATTGTCTTTATTTAAGTTTAAGATTCTCGTTTGCGACTGAAGTATTTCACTCAAACTCAATCTGAAATTTTATCATATTATGATCACTGTTCCCTAGAGGATCCTTTACTATGAGATTACTAATTAACCCTGTCTCATTACACAATACAAGATACAAAATAGCCTGTTCCCTGTTTGGTTCCATGACGTATTGTTCTAGGAAACTGTCTCGAATGCATTCCATGAACTCTTCCTCCAGACTATCATTGCCAATTTGATTTGCCCAGTCTGTATGAAGATTAAAGCCCCCCATGATTATTGTATTACCTTTATTACAAGCTCCTATTATTTGTTGATTAATACTCTGTCCAATGGTATAGCTACCGTTTGGGGGGCCTATAAACTACTCCCGCCAGTGTTTTCTGCCCCTTGTTATTTCTGATCTCCAGCCATACTGATTCTACTTCCTGATTTCCAAGCCAAGATCCTGTCTCATTATTGTCCTTATGTCATCCTTTATTGTCAGGGCTACCCCCCTCCTTTTCCATTCTGCCTGTCTTTTCTAAACGTCAAGTACCCTGGAATATTTAGCTTCCAACCTTGGTCACCTTACAACCACGTCTCTGTAATGGCTATTAGATCAAAACCATTTATCTCTATTTGTGCCACTAATTTGTCTATCTTGTTACGAATACTTCGTGCATTCACATAAAGAGCATTTAAATTTAAGTTTTGACCATTATTCCCTGCTTTCACCGTATTCACTGATGCACTTTTACCATTAAACTATCTGTCCCTTCCTGTCATACTCTGCTTATCTTTACCCAAATCGCTACGCTGCTCCATTGCCTTGACTCTTCTCTTTAGATTTCTAAATTTCTCCACACCTGACCCCCTCCCCCCAACTTTTTAGTTTAAAGCCCTGTCTACAGCCGTAGTTATTCGATTCACCAGGACGCTGGTCCCAGCCCAGTTTAAGTGGAGACCATCCCAACAGAACAGTTCCCTCTTTCCCGAGTACTGGTGCCAGTGCCCCATGAATCCAAACCCCTTCCTCCCACACCACTCTTTGAGCCACGCATTTAACCTTGTAATCTGTTTGTCCCTATACCAATTTGCGCATGGCTCAGGTAACAATCCAGAGATTATTACCTTTGAGGTTCTGCATTTTAATTTGGACCCTAGCTCCTCAAACTCTCTCGGAAAAACCGCATTCCTAGTTCTACCTATGTCGTTGGTTCCTACGTGGACCTCGACAACTGGATCCTCCCCCTCCCACTCCAAATTCTTCTCCAGCCATGAGGCAACAAAGCCTTTGGAACTTCCGGTTGCGGCTGCAGAGAACAGTATCTATCCCCCTGACTATACTGTCCCCTACCACTACAACATTCCTTTTCACTCCCCCCACTTGAATGGCCTCCTGTACCATGGTGCCGTGGTCAGTTTGTTCATCCACCCTGCAGACTTTGCCCTCATCCACACAGGCAGCAAGAACCTCATACCTGTTGGATAAGGGCAAAGGCTGAGGCTCCTCCAGTACTGCTCCTGGGATCCCCTTACCTGCCTGAGTTGCAGTCACACCTTCCTGTCACTGACCACTAACCAGACCTGTACCACTACCTAACCTAAGGTGTGACTGCTTCCTGGATCAAAGTGTCCAGATAACTCTCCCCTTCCTGATGCCCCGCAACGTCTCCACTTCAGACTCCAGCTCAACAACTCTGAGCTGAAGTTCATCGAGATATAAACACTTACTGCAGACGTGGTTGTCCGGGATCACAATGCTCTCCACAAAATCCCACATGCTACAGTTGCGGCACACCACCTGCACTGCCATCCCTTTATAACCTTGTTTTATTTATTTAGTTAATTAAAATTTATGCATTTAATTAACTTAGTTTGCAGCTTAGTTTTTAGCTAATTACTAGATTTAGTTTAAGTGCTCGGTAGATTAAGTTAAATATATATAATCTAGACATAACCTTCCCATTATCATAACATACTACATATAATCCACATTTATAAGCATTTCCCATTACCATTATATACTAAGTATAATATACATTTATAAACATTTTCCAGTACCATTACATAATATGCATAATCCATATATATATAAACATACTGGTTGGCAAACGGTAACTAGTGGGGTGCCACAAGGATCGATGCTGGGGCCCCAACTATTTACAATCTACATTAATGACTTGGATGAAGGGATCGAGTGTAATGTAGCCAAGTTTGCGGATGATACAAAGATGGGTGGGAAAGCAAGTTGTGCTGAAGACTCAAAGAATCTGCAAAGGGATATAGACAGGCTCGGTGAGTGGGCAAACAATTGGCAGATGTAGTATAATATGGAAATGTGCGAGGTTATCCACTTTGGCAGGAAAAATAAAAAAGCAAACTATTATTTGAATGGAGAGAGATTACAAAATGCTACAGTTCAGAGGGACCTGGGGGTCCTTGTGCATGAAACACAAAAAGTTAGCATGCAGGTACAGCAAGTAATCAAAAAGGCAAATGGAATGTTGGCCTTTATTTCAAGGGGGTTGGAGTATAAAAGCAGGGAAGTCCTGCTACAACTGTACAGGGTATTGGTGAGACCACACCTTGAGTACTGCGTACAGTTTTGGTCTCCTTATTTAAGGAAGGATATACTTGCATTGGAGGCAGTTCAGGGACGATTCACTAGGTTAATTCCAGAGATGAGGGGTTTGACATGAGGAAAGGTTGAGCAGGATGGGCCTATACTCATTGGAATTTAGAAGAATGAGAGGTGATCTTATCGAAACATATAAGATACTGAGGGGGCACGACAGGGTAGATGCAGAGAGGATGTTTCCCCTCATGGGGAAATCTAGAACTCGGGGGCACAGTCTCAGAATAAAGGGTCGCCCTTTTAGAACTGAGATGAGGAGGAATTTCTTCTCTCAGAGGGTCGTAAATTTGTGGAATTCTCTGCCCCAGAGAGCTGTGGAGGCTGGGTCATTAAATACATTTAAAGTGGAGATAGACAAATTTTTGCAAGATAAGGGAGTGAAGGGTTATGGGGAGCGGGCTGGGAAGTGGCTTTGAGCCCAAGATCAGCCATGATCTTATTGAATGGCGGAGCAGACTCGAGGGGCCAAGTGGCCTCTTCCTGCTCCTATTTCTTATGTTCTTATGTTCTTATTCCCCATTACATTGCATACCATGTATAATCCACATTTATAAATATTCCCCCTTATCATTATATACTATGTATAATTCACACTGTACACATTCCCCATTGCCATTATATGTACACATTTAAAGACATTCACAATTACCATTACTCATTACGCTTAATTCTCAATTATGTATATTCCATATTCTTACGGCAATTTTTACCTTCATAAACTTAATTATTAATACTAACTGCTAAGAAATCCCAATTGAAATTAAATGAATAATTATGAATGGCTTGTGGTGCATACATTGATTTATTCCAACCTATTGCTCAAACCTGACATTTAATTAGTAATTTTGGGTACATCTGACCCATGACCGTATCAGTCCTTCCCGCATTCACAATGTAAGACTTTTTTTTTACAGCATTCCTCAGCAAATTCCCCAATCCACTTTTAATTTTGATCAAACCTTCCTTGACATTTATTTCATCAGTTTACATTACTGGATTCAGATATTACAATATTGAAGAGTTGTGGATAGTTGAAGGGGCAGTCAATCTATCTGTGTATTATATTTTGTGACTTTTTTGGCTCTTTGGCCTAGAAGGGACTTTTGGTTTAAGTAATATATGCTTTTGATATTAAAGTCAGGTTCCGGATTCTAAGCGTTAATTCTTAAAGGTCCAGCATAGTCTTAAGAAGTTTGACGAAGTTGGCCATTAAAACTGTTGGCCATATCAGTTTGAGCCAGTGGGCCATTGTTAGCACACTTCAACACTACCAAGTGATATTCGTACAGGTAATACAGTCCTCCCTGTTAATGTCGACATTTCGGGAAGCACTCCAATTTTGACAGCATGAGTGGTTCTCTTTGAACTGACTGACGTGAAACTCACAACCCTTCCCTCCCCGATTACCAGCACTCTCCTCCAATCACTGCAGCACACTCCACCTCCTTCTGCTCCTACCGCAGAGGGTGCAGAGAAGATTTACAAGGATGATACCAGAAATGTGAGGGTATACATGTCAGGAAAGGATGAACAGGCTGGGTCTCTTTTCTCTTGAAAAAAGAAAGCTGCGGGGGTGACCTAATAGAGGCCTTTAAAATTATGAAAGGTTTTGATAGAGTGGATACAGAGAGAGTATTTCCACTTGTGGGGAAGAGCACAACTAGAGGCCATCAATATAAGATAGTCACCAAGAAATCCAATAGGGAATTCAGAAGAAACTTCTTTACCCAAGGAGTGGTGAGAATGTGAAACTCGCTCCCACAGGGAGTGGTTGAGGTGAATAGTATCGATGCATTTAAGGGGAGGCTGGACAAGCATATGAGGGAGAAGGGAATAGAGGGTTATGCTGATAGAGTTAGATAAGGTAAGATGGGAGGAGGCTCGAGTGGAGCATAAACGCCGGCATGGACTGGTTGGGCCGAATGGCCTGTTTCTGTGCCGTATATCCTATGTAATGTAATCCTATGTAATGTAATCCTATGTAACTCTGAGCAGTGATTACTGACTGATTCAATACGATGGAATGGATATGGTTATTTATTCTTTACAAAGAGCAATGCTCGGTACATTGAGACTGCTGCTGCAGTTCTTAAATAGCTTGATTTTTCTACCTTTCACTTGTATAATGGCATCAGACAAGGCTGCCTATTCTCCAATATTTTACAGGGGACGAACCAATGCTGCTCACTCAGTATTAAATAAATGAATCAGAGAGCTGCACACTCTCTCCTCTCCATTATTGCATTAGCAGGAGTCAGGGTTGATCATTTTCTCTGTTAGTACATTATCATGATATTAGGCCATCTACTCTTTCCGCTGCTATTTGTATTGCCCCCAAAACCATTAGCAGAAGCAATTTGTGCTTATAGGATCATCAAAGGAACACTGATTGAAACCGTGTTAGGTACAGCCGATATTTTGCTGCTTATATCCAATCTTCAAACATTTATACTCTTGGATCAAGCGCAATCACTCCATCCATGTGTGCCCTTATTTCCCCGGTATATTCAAAATTAGGGGGTAAAAATTCTAATGCACCACTCCTTGGGAGCACTTATCACAAAACTGCACACATGTCACAAAAGTTTGCCGCCTACCAACTGTGAAGCATGGAAAATGGCTGGGCTTGAGCTATTTTGCGATAAGCACACCGAGTGGGGGCACCCAGGAGTGGGGCATCCAAGTTTTAACCCTTAGGATGGAAAACTTTCCTTCTGGTGACCTGAAGAGTTGGAGTAGAACCGTAAAAAGTTTACAACACGGAAGCAGGCCATCCGCTCATTGAATTAGTGTCGGTTCTTTACCAGAGTGATCCATACGTAATCCCATTGCTACGCTCTCTCTCCACATAAGCTGGAAATTTCAGAGGTTTTAACAAAGGCAACCTTGTCACCAGTATAGGGAACAGTCTGGATAGTTGCAATTCACTTGCATTTAACACTCGAAGCGATATAGATTCCATTAAGATGACAACTGCACCTCAGATGAATAATACAGATACTGACGAACCTCATCAGTCCTGCTGACTCCTGTGCCATTGACTTTAGTAATTTCTCAGTGAGTAGTTTTCCTCCCTTAATTAACACTCATATTTCTGTAACTTTAATACAATAGCAGTTTCCATTTATTTCAGTGACTGCAAGAACTCCCTACAGACTAACGCTTACTCAAAAATTCAAGGCAAATCTGCAGCCGATGAAAAGATGAAGGGGAATTTTACAAATGAAAGAGTTATTTACAGAAGGAGCTTTTGGCCACTTTGAACAATTTAGGAATACATTTATTCTCTTCAAGTTATCTAAATATATTTGGATTCATTGCACGTTCCGCTTCATTGCACGTTGGCAGTTGCTGTCAGTTACAAAATTAATTTCATACGAAGATTAAAAAAAAAAATGCAATTCACGAGACAGAACGGAAAAATTCCATTGGGGCCACTTCACTTCAAAACTTTTGAAAATACTATTAATCTTCATTCATTAGAGAGTCTTCGATTAGCCTAGCAGACCTAATTAGACATTTCGACAATTTGCAGTAAATGGAAAAGGAACTGCAGGAGCATCAGTGAGTCAGATTGAGAAGTGAGGCCAAGGTGTCGTCAGTTTAAATTCTGGGAACAGGAGTAGGCTATTTAACCCATCGAGCTTGGTCCTCCATTTTACTAGCCATGGCAGCTCTATCGTTTTAATGTCCAGTTCGCACATTTTTCCACCTCTTCAATAGCAAAAGCTCTGCGGATGCTGGAAATCTGAAACAACAACAGAAAATGCTGGAAACACTCAGCAGGTCAGGCAGCATCGTGGAGAGAGAAACAGAGCGAACATTTCAGGTCGATGAGTTCTGACGAAGGGTCATTGTTCTCTCTTCACGGGAGTACCGCCCCGGCCGCTAAATTGGGCTAACCGCCCCGACGCTATCTCGGGCGCTCCACTTCCTCTCGGGGCGGTGCGTGGGGCGCAAAGAGCGGTAGCGCCGGAGCGCTATGTGGCCGCTCCGCGTAGCGCTGACCCATTTCAATGCCCCTCCCTTTCCGTTAAAGGGGAGGGACGCTGCGCACTCTGCAGGCCATTTGACGGCCTCCACTAGCCCACCAGGGCGGCGTGGTGCCGTGGCCGCAGCCCGGCACTGAGGCGTGGTTCCGAACGGTGTGATGGTGGCCACGGACCACGCCAAGGGCCGCCAAGAGGGGCTGACCTGGAGATCGGCTAAAATAATGTCGGCGCGGGGTGCAGCCGGGCCACCCCTTTAATTAGTGCCCTGCCAGCGGTGTGTAGCCCGGCTCGCGTCGCGACCCGCGAGGGTATCGCAGGGCGCTAAGGGGCTGTGGCGGGGCACTAAGGGGCCGCATCGCTCGCCGATGACGTCATCGCCAGCGGCGCGGTGGCCCGGGGCGCTCCCGGTGGAGGTGCGGCACTATCGGCTAGCGCCTCAGTAGCGCCCCGCTGAATTTCTCGGCAAGCGCCATTAGCACCCCCGCCCAGGCGATAAGCCCTTTGCGCCCCATTAGCGCCCCCCGGAGGCACTAACGGCGGATGCAATGGAGGCAAATTTCGCCCCCAAAGAGTCTGCAAAGGGATATAGATAGGTTAAGTGAATGGGCAAAAATTTGGCAGATGGAGTATAATGTGGGAAAATGTGAGGTTATCCACTTTGGTAGGAAGAATAAAAAAGCAAAATATTATTTAAATGGAGAGAGACTACAGAATGCTGCGGTACAGAGGGATCTGGGTGTCCTCATACATGAAACACAGAAAGTTAGCATACAGGTACAGCAAGTAATTAGGAAGGCAAATGGAGTGTTGGCCTTTATTGCAAGGGGGATGGAGTATAAAAGTAGGGAAGTCTTGCTACAACTGTACAGGGCGCTGGTGAGACCACACCTGGAGTACTGCGTACAGTTTTGGTCTCCTTATTTAAGGAAGGATATACTTGCATTGGAGGCAGTTCAGAGAAGGTTCACGAGGTTGATTCTGGAGATGAAGGGGTTGTCTTATGAGGAAAGGTTGAGCAGGTTGGGCCTATACTCATTGGAGTTTAGAAGAATGAGAGGTGATCTTATTGAAACATATAAGATTCTGAGGGGGCTTGACAGGGTAGATGCAGGGAGGATGTTTATCCTCATGGGGGAATCTAGAACTAGGGGGCATAGTTTCAGAATAAGGGGTCGCCCATTCAAGACGGAGATGAGGAGGAATTTCTTCTCTCAGAGGGTCGTGAATCTTTGGAATTCTCTACCCCAGAGAGCTGTGGAGGCGGAGTCATTGAATATATTCAAAGCTGAGATAGACAGATTTTTGAACTACAGGGGAGTCAAGGGTTATGGGGAACAGGCAGAAAAGTGGAGTTGAGGCCAAGATCAGATCAGCCAGGATCTCATTGAATGGCGGATCAGGCTCGAGGGGCTGAATGGCCTACTCCTGCTCCTGTTTCTTATGTTCTTATGTCAGGGTCACACTAGCCGGTATCCGACAGCGCTGACCTCACTGGAGTTCGCGAGTTAGTGAGAGGGAACCTTATTTGCATCTCGGGTACTTGTCTGTCCCACACTCCCAGAAACTCCAATGTCCACAGGGTCCCCTCCACAGAGAACCCATTCAAAGCCCCCTTGAGCCTCGTGTCTAAGTGGGTCCCAGAAGCTAGGTCCCATATGGGCCTGGGAAATGGCAAATCCCAGTTCAGGGAGCCCCCAGTCCCACCCCTTACCAGGCCAAGTGGGAAATTCCAGACCAGACATATCCTGGGCCTGCCTTCTTTCCGAGGCAGTGGGTCTGATATTTTGTGTTCCTAGAGAATTTTTTCTGTAGAGTTCAAATGACTGCCTCTGTTTGACAAAGAAAATTGCATTAGATAGTAATGATGTGTGAAGTGCGAAGGACATCTGTAGAGGACAGTAAGTGCACACAAAGCAAAGCTTTTTGTAATATTATTCGCAGATCCTCCATGGCATTGCTCACAGCGAGTCAGAGAATCGGCTGTTTTTTCTGATAGTGGGGTGTGATGAATCAAGTGTGTTGGGTACGGTGCTAGAGGAAGTAAGTGTGACAGGTGCGATCACAGCTACATGCCATCGGCAGAGCTTTAAATCGCTAAGACTGCCAGTATTGATTTAGAGGGAAGAGGAGCAGAAGAAATCAAAAACGAAATCAATTATACATTGGGGTGATCAGCCAGTAGGTACAGTGGTGGCAGCTGTTTAATTATTTATTATTAGTTCAGCTGGCAATTCAAATCTGGGCGAGCATCAATTATGAAGATGAATATGAATTTAAATTCAGATAGAGCAGCAACAGTGGCAGCTATTGCTTTATTTTTAGGTTGGGTGGTGGGGTGGGGGGAGGGGGCTGGACAGGGATCCTCATTTTAAAACGCTGGCATTTATTTATTTATTTATTTATCCTTAGCTTAGCGACATGGGGTCAATCGTGGTTTTGAAAGGCTGTCAATATTTTTTAAAAACTTGGAAGGGTGTAAGGGGTAAAAATTGGGTATCCCCCATTTTGGGGCACCAATATCGGCCGGGCTCAAAGTTTAGCGCCCGGCGCTAATTATCGCCTCCGACTGTAAAATTCGCCTCTATCGCCCCTGGAGGTGATTTGAGCGCTAAATCAGGCGCTACACACCTCTCTCAAGGCGCTAACGTCGGGGAGCGAGGCGCTACCTCAGAACGCTACCGAAGCTCAGGCGATGTCAGTTACCATGGAAGCCAGACAGACTGGCGCCATCCAGTTCTTAAAGGGGAGGGGCCATCTTGCTGGCCAGCCACTCCCTGCTCATTGAAGCCTTGAATCTCGGCCTGGAGAGACCTCTAAAGCAATTGTGTTGGAAGCACTAATGGATAGGCCCACGGAAAGAGCTCAGCGCTTAGGAACCTCAAAAGTGGTGCTGAGGACCAAAACTCCTTAGGACAGCGTTAAATCTTTCCAGACGTCTCTCTCCCTCTCAACCTGCGTGTACCATAAAATTTTGCCGACAAGAAAAGGCAGGAAGCACCCACCTTTAAATAGCGCTCGCCAGCCCCTTAAGACTTAAAAACGTTCCTCTCTACCTGTCGTTCCTAGCGGCAGGCGCTGAGGCAGGGGGCGCAACTCAATATCCAGTCCGGGGCGCTACCGGGGCGTTGCACGCTCGACTGACGTCACGATCTGCGGGCGCAGGAGATCGTGGCGGTAGTGTTTAGCGCCGGTGCAAAACAACAGTTCAATTTCGCGAGCGGCGCTAAAATCGCTGCGCTCGGGCGCTAAGTTCCCAGCACCCCGTTAGCGCCCCCCAGAGGCACTAACGGGAGCCACTAACCGACCGAAATTTTCACCCCAAAATCTTTCTGAAAGGCCAGCAGCATAAATCTGGGCAAGCACCGGGTACAAAGGAGATGGGAAATGGGAGCAAGCGGCCAGCGGCCACACTGGCAGCGCGACTATTTATCGGTCTATTTTTAGGTTGCCAGCAGTGGGGACAATCCTCATTTTTCAAAGGCTTGCAGTGTTAATTGGGAAAGGCCTCAACACGAAAGGCAAGCGTGAATTATTATTAACTCAGGGCAGGCAGACGCAAACCAGAACGCAGGTGCAGCAATTTATTGCCAGGTCTGCGGCAATGGGGAAAATGTTCATTTTCAACCTAGCACAGCTTTCTTTTTAAAAGATAAATTATACACACAAGCATGAGTGTTAAAATACCTTCCACTTGTTGGGCTGAGGGAAACAGGCTCAGGGCTACCGGTGAATGCAACTGGGAGATGGGATGTTACAGCGGCAGCAGGGCCATCACTGGTGAGGGAATTGAACGGCAGGTGTTACAGTGTTATCTATTCAAAGTAATAGAACCAAGTGTGATGTCCAGGTGTTACCTGAAGTGTTAACGCTTTGAGCAAACACTTCCTGAATGTCACAAAAGTATGAGTAAATCATGAGAAGTCGCACAACACCAGGTTATAGTCCAACAGATTTATTTAATTTTACAAGCTTTCGAAGCAGTTCGCTCCTTCGTCAGGTAAGTTAGCAATGAGAGAATCTCCCAGAATTCACAATTTAAACCCAGACAAAATCTATTCACATTATTCCGCACTCATGAGGATGGCCTCAATCGCAATATCGGGTTCATGTCACGATACAGAACGTGACTTGACATCATGGCCGGTCTTCCCAGGTGTTTTTTTTTTAAAAAGACTAACACAAGAACACAAATTGACAGGATATGCAGCCAGCAGGTGGTTTGACACGTTGGACCCCCTGGGACACATCTCATTGTCTTGGCTGTGCTCTTTGTTGTAGGGAATAATGTGAATAGATTTTGTCTGGGTTTAAATTGTGAATTCTGGGAGATTCTCTCATTGCTAACTTACCTGACGAAGGAGCGAACTGCTTCGAAAGCTAAAATTAAATAAATCTGTTGGACTATAACCTGGTGTTGTGCGACTTCTCATTTTTGTCCACCCCAGTCCAACGCCGGCATCTCCACATCATGAGTAAATCATGGCAACAGAAAATAGTCATGACAATCGGACGTCACAAGAATCACAGAATCATAGAAATTTATGGCACAGAAGGAGGCCATTCAGCCCATCTTGTTTGTGCCGGCCGACAATAAGCTACCCAGCTTTCCAGCCCTTGGTCTGTAGCCTTTCAGTTTACGGCACTTCAAATGCATATCCAAGTACTTTTTAAATGTGATGAGGGTTTCTGCCTCTACCACCCTTTCAGACAGTGAGTTCTAGGCCCCCACCACCCTCTGGGTGAAAACATTTCTCCTCAAATCCCCTCTAAACCTCCTACCAATTACTTTAAATCTGTGCCCCCTGGTTATTGAACCCTCTGCTAAAGGAAAATAGGTCCTTCCTATCCACTCTATCTAGGCCCCTCATAATTTTATACACCTCACTTAGGTCTCCCCTCAGCCTCCTCTGTTCCGAAGAAAACAACCCCAGCCTATGCAATCTTTCCTCATAGCTAAAATTTCCCAGCCCAGGCAACATCCTCGTAAATCTCCTCTGCACCCCCTCTAGTGCAATCACATTCTTCCTGTAATGTGGTGACCAGAACTGCACGCAGTATTCTAGCTGCGGCCTAACAAGAATTTTAATATACTAGAGATATTATTATAAATATTTAGTAGGGCATGCACTTCCTGTGCATAAACTTTACTCCCTGTTGTCATGATTGTAGGGCATGCTCTTCTGTCAACCTTTACCATTGTAAATTACCGTGCGAGTATTTCTCAGTCAATTTTGTAATGAAGTTGCAGGCTCTGGCCACTCGATGGCACCGTGGACTAAATAGCTACGGCTAGAAATTCGGCTGGATAGTGCCCGATCTTTTGGCGCTACGGGGTGCAGTTTTGTGTCGAAAATGGCCTCCGGCCGCGCGCGCACACTTCAGCGCTCAGACGTTGGGCGGCTTCTGCTTGTGCTGCAATGGAAGCTGAGACATCGGCCATCAGACGCTGCATCATGGTTGGGTCCACAAGTGCGCTGATGGAGTTGCCCATCAGTTCCATGCTGGAACTCATTGGCTCCAAGCTCTGCATAAAACCCTGTGCAAGGTTGGTGCTGAACTCCTCTGTGCTCCTTGATATTGCACTCAGGCTTTCTGGCAGGCCTGTCAATGCGCCACGCATTTCATTGTGCGTACCCATCAGCGTTCTTTTAGAGGCCGCCCCATCGAAGTCCTCCCCTGAGTCCTCTGCAGCAGGTCTTCACTATAGAGGATACAAGTAACATCCCAGAAATAGCTGTAAATCAGGAAATGGAAGGGAGGGAGGAACTCAAGAAAATTATAATCACCAGGGAAGTGGTACTGAGCAAATTGTTGGAGCTGCGGGCTGACAAGTCCCCGGGTCCTGATGGACTTCATCCTAGGGTCTTAAAAGAAGTGGCTAGTGAGATAGTTGATGCGTTGGTTTTAATTTTCCACAATTCCTCAGATTCAGGGAAGGTTCCATTCGATTGGAAAATAGCGAATGTAACTCCTTTATTCAAAAAGGGAGGGAGACAGAAAGCAGGAAACTACAGGCCAGTTAGCTTAACATCTGTCATAGGGAAGATGTTAGAAGCTATTATTAAAGACGTTATAGCAGGGCATTTAGAAAAGTTCAAAGTAATCAGGCAGAGTCAACATGGTTTTGTGCAAGGGAAATCATGTTTAACCAATTTATTGGAGTTCTTTGAGGAAGTAGGAAGTAACATGTGCTGTGGATAAAGGGGAACCGGTGGATGTACTCTGCTTAGATTTCCAGAAGGCATTTGATAAGGTGCCACATCAAAGGTTATTGCGGAAAATAAAAGCTCATGGCGTAGCGGGTAACATATTGGCATGGATAGAAGATTGGCTAGCTAACAGGAAACAGAGAGTAGGCATAAATGGGTCATTTTTTGATTGGCAAGATGTAATGAGTGGTGTGCCACAGGGATCAGTGCTGGGGCCTCAACTTTTTACAATTTATATAAATGACTTGGATGAAGGGACTGAAGGTATGGTTGCTAAATTTGCTGATGACACAAAGATAGGTAGGAAAGTAAATTGTGAAGAGGACATAAGGAGGCTACAAAGGGATATAGATAAGTTAAGTGAGTGGGCAAAGATCTGGCAAATGGAGTATAATGTGGGAAAATGTGAAGTTGTCCATTTTGGCAGGAAGAATAAAAAAGAAGCATATTATCTAAATGGTGAGAGATTGCAGAGCTTTGAAATGCAGAGGGATCTGGGTGTCCTAGTGCATGAATCGCAAAAGGTTACTATGCAGGTACAGCAAGTAATTAGGAAAGCTAATAGAATGTTATCGTTTATTGTGAGGGGAATTGAATACAAAAGTAGGGAGGTTATGCTTCAGTTATACAGGGCATTGGTGAGACCACATCTGGAGTACTGTGTACAGTATTGATCTCCTTATGTAAGGAAGGATGTAAATGCATTGGAAGCATTTCAGAGAAGGTTTACTAGACTGATACCTGGAATGGGCGGGTTGTCTTATGAGGAAAGGTTGGACAGGCTAGGCTTGTATCCGCTGGAGTTTAGAAGAATAAGAGGTGACTTGATTGAAACATATAAGACCCTGAGGGGTCTGGACAGGGTGGATGTGGAGAGGATGTTTCCTCTTGTGGGAGAATCTAGAACTAGGGGTCACTGTTTAAAAATAAGGGGTCGCCCATTTAAGACAGAGATGAGGAGAAATTTTTTCTCACAGAGGGTCGTGAGTCTTTGGAACTCTCTTCCTCAGAGGGCGGTGGAAGCAGAGTCTTTCAATATTTTTAAGGCAGAGGTAGATAGATTCTTGGTAAGCAAGGGGGTGAAAAGTTATCGGGGGGTAGGCGGGAATGTGGAGTAATCGGATCAGCCATGATCTTATTGAATGGCGGAGCAGGCTCAAGGGGCCGAGTGGCCTACTCCTGCTCCTAATTCGTATGTTCGTATGTTTGTATGTAACCCGTGCGCGACCTCGCCCTCCGGAGAGTTGGCACCTGCGCTACCCTTTCCACCTGCCCAGACCGCAGGCCACTCGTGCCCGGTGACTCACCGCGTGCAGATCCCGTGCCTAACCTGTCCTCTGAAGCGGTGGTTCTCAAACCCCCGGGGGTGGGTAGAGACTTTCCAGGGGCACCGCGACCAGAGGTCATTTCAAGCCTGCTCCTCTTTATAAAACCGACACTGATTCAGTTCTTGCAAATGATTCTCGACGGCTGGGCCCGCCTCCTCACAGAGGCCCACGGCTCTCGCTCACTTTTTGCAACGAGCGCTCCCTGCCGGTCGAGCCGATTCCTCTCCCTGGTGCCGCGAGACCCTGTGCTATCCTCCCGACACGTGATCAGAGCGCCTGCGGGGGCCCTTCAAACACGTGCAGTCCCACGGTGCAGCCGTTACAGAAGGTGCCAGTGGGACAGTGTGGCGGTGAGTCGTGCTTCCAGCAGCACCCCAGCATGTTCATGGGCGCTCGTGCCCTCACTCACCTTGGCCAGCCTGCTGACGGCTTTAAAAATTGTCCACCGCCAACTGGCCATCTGCTGCTGCGGAGGGAGTGCCTGGAATTGGTGTGAGAAGCAGGCACACCCATCTCATTGAGATCTGTAAGTAAAGACCGGTTTCTTAAAAGCATTATTAAAACACTCTTTACATGCAGCACTTTCATATTATGAGTATTATATAGCATTATAATTTCGATGGGGGGGTCTGTGATTACTAATCCATTTCAAAAGGGCTACTTCAACCAATTAAGTTTGAGAACCACTACTCTACAGTACACGGAGTGCCAGTATCTGGACTGGTGGCTGCAAGTGTGAAATCGACTGATGGTGCTGTGTCTTCATCATCAGTGTCTTGGTGCTCTTCTATTTCATGCTCCTCCGCCAGCGCCTGGCCAGATGTCAGTTCTTGGCTTACTGAAAGAAGGAAGTCACAAGGGTAGGGTTGTGGTGAGGGGAGGGGGAGTGGGACAGCAAGCGGTGCATGCTTACACCATGCGCAGCTTGTAAATCAGAAGAGATTGTGGGATGAGGGGGAAGTGGGATGTGAGAAGGAGGATTAGGTATGAGGATACCGTTATCTTGTATTCTTTCAGCCCCACCGCTGGGCATGGGCTCAGCAATGTCCCTCACAACAATGGCCAGCACCGTCTCCTCCATCGGGGTCAGGTTATGAAGGCGCACCTGTCCCCTGCCAGTTAGCTGTTGCTGTCTGTGGTTGTGAGCCACCTTGTCCTGAGTGTGGTGCAATATGTTGGAGTGATGTGACTGTCATGGTTGAATAGCTGACAGTGTGAGCAAGCTGTGAGATCTGGGTGTGAGGTTTGCAGCAATGGTAAGTGTGTGAGGGTGAGGTGAAACTATGAGTGTGAGTCGCGTTTGGTAAAGATTGTTGGTAGGTGAGTGATGGGGGTATGGTGCATTGAGCTGTGTGTGAGGCTAATGGTGCAGATGGTGGGATATGGCATTTGAAGATGAACTCACTGACCTTGACCACTCGTGTGAGGTCATTAAACTTCTTCCTGCACTGCGTCCAGGTCCTCAGGGCTATACTGCTGCCTTTCACCACAACAGCTATCTGATCCCAATGCCTTTTGCGCATTTGCCTGGAGGGGCTCTTGGCCCCCTGTGGAAACAGGACCTCTCTCCTCGTGTTCACCTCCTGCACCAAGACCTCCAGTGCTGCATTGGAGAACCTTGGAGCACGCTCTCTCCCCTATTGTGACGTCAGTAGATTGTTCTTGCTGCTCTGACAGTTCAATCACCTGCTGCAGGCAGAATGCACCTCCCCTTTAAGCGGTGCAGACTGCCTTTAAGAAGTGCAGGCTAGCTTTAATTGGTGCTAACCTCGCATGAACTTGGGCCCCCTGCTGAGCGATCAGCCACAAGCATGTTAATCAGCTGGCAGCACGAAATTAGCATGCTACCTGCATTCATTTGAACCAATTTCTAGCCGCTGAAGTCTCTGCCAACTTGTGTATAATAAGCAGATGCATAAACTGGCCAAGGGCAATTTACTAGTACATATCTATATTATATATGACTGTGTGTTTTACAGAGGCTGTAGGGGTGAAAAACCATGGCCCTTCCAGTGCACACCCACCATAACTCCAGCAGGGATCCTGTAAAACAGCCACAAATTAGTTCGAGAAAATGGGATTAGAATAGACAGGGCTTGATGGCCGGCGTGGAAACGATGGGCCGAAGGGCCTCTTTCTGTGCTGTATAACTCTATGGGGTAAAAATTCACTTGGTTGCGCCTCCCGTTAGCACCTTAAGAGGGCGCTAATGGGGCGTTAAGCTGCTAACGCCCGGGCGCAGCGATGTTTGCGCCGCTTGAGAACTTAACTTGAGATTGTGCGGCGGCGCTAAAACTTACCGCTGCGACCACCTGCGCGCGCAGATTGTGACGTCATTCCATGGTGCAACGCCCTTGGGGCGCCCCGGAGCGGAAATTGAGTGGCGCCCCCTGCCTTACCGCCTGGCGCTTCCAACGACCGGAAGACTGGAACGCTATCAATCGGTGTGGGGCTGGGGGGGGCGCTATTTAAAGGGGGCCTCTTCCTGTCTTTTTCTGTGGTCGACATTTATGCACCACTCGTTCTGAGAGAGAGAGAGAGATTCGGAGAGAGAGAGAGAGAGACTTCTACATTGACTCAACGCTTTGTGAGGTAGTTTTGCCTATTCATCCTAACTTTGTTGCTACTTTAGTTGCTGTACCTCATTACTTTTCTGGCAAAGAGAATATGGGGGCTGCAATGATTGGGGGCGTCGTCCTGCTCCAGCTGAATTGGAGGATACCAAGACGCAGACAGAGAGTGGCAATGATGGCCAGACGGAGGAGGGCCATCAGGCGCATGTACAGGAGAGCTTACCCTCCCAGGGTATATCGTGAACAGCTCTCCTACATCCATATGTCCGAGGAGCTGTGTTTGCGAAGGCTGCGATTCAGCAAGGAGGTGGTCACTGAGCTCTGCCACCTGCTGCAGCCAGATCTGCAGCCTCAGCTGAGGTCCAGGACGTCTCTGTCGGTGGCAGTGAAGGTCACAGTGGCTTTGAACTTCTACGCCACTGGCTCATTCCAAGCTGCTGTTGGGGACCTCGCCAATATCTTCCAGTTTGCGGTGCATCGCTGCATCCGGCAGGTCACCAATGCCCTCTTCAGAAGGAGACGATACCTCATCTCTTTCCCTATGACCCCAGACAAGCAGCGTGACCGCGCTCTGGGCTTTGCGAGGGTAGCGGGCTTCCCCATGGTGCAGGGCGCCATTGACTGCACGCATGTGGCTTTGCGTGCTCCGCGAGAGAATGCAGAGGAATTCAGGAACAGAAAGGGGTTCCATTCCTTGAATGTGCAGTTGGTCTGTGACCACAGACAGGTGATACTCGCTGTCAATGCCCACTATCCGGGCAGCTGCCACGATGCTTTCATCCTGCGCCAGACTACTGTGGCAGAAGTTTTTGAGGCACCGCATCAGCCAGTTGGTTGGCTTCTCGGGGACAAGGGGTACGCATTGAGCACCTGGCTGATGACACCGCTCCGTACGCCAAACACCCCTGCTGAGCTGCGGTACAATGAAAGCCATCAAGCAACCAGGAACATTATTGAGCGCACAATCGGCGTGCTGAAACAACGGTTCCGCTGTCTGGACCATTCCGGAGGAGCCCTGCAGTACTCGCCTGAGCAAGTTTCGAACTTCGTAGTCGTGTGCTGCATGTTGCACAACATGGCAATCCTCAGGACCCAGCCAATGCCACCAGGCCTTGTAGCACCACCAGAGGAGGAGGAGGAAGAGGAGGAAGAGGACGAGGACGATGATCATCAGCAGCACCAAGGCAGGAGGGTGGCCCACAATGGTCAAACTGCAAGGGCCGTCCGTCAACGACTAATAGCAAGCCGCTTCTAGGGCCCCTGCCATTGCTACAAACACTAATCAACCCAGCACGCAACCCCTAAGCCGGCCAAGGCACCAATAATTCCAACCACCAGCCATGTATATTTTGAATACAGAAACTTATTTATTTTACAAACTCTGTGTGTGTCAATTCCTCATGACAAACTCATAGAAATAAACACAAAAAAACAGTCAATAACATAACTGGTTCTCACAACCTGGAGATAATGTCCAAAACACTAAACAAAAGTTGGACCATGAACCTCGGCCTTTAATAAAAAAATGACCAGCATTTTGTCACACCTCCTACTTTTTGCCCTTCGAGGGTGATCTCCTTCCCTTGCGCACTTCCCCCCTTCTAACACTACTGCTCCTCCGTAATGGGACCTCAGTGGCTGCAGCAAGGCTGGTGGAAGGCTGCTGCTCGTCAGACCCTGACACTGCAGATGCCCCTGAAGGACGGCCTCGACCACTTCTGGGCCTGGAGGGCCCGGCTGCAGACTGCACCAACTCTGCATGGGCGGCAGCAGTCTGTCCTACAGGCGGTGGCAAGTGCAGTGGAGAAGTGACAGTGTTGGCAGCAGGAATGCTGTCATCGTGAGAGAGGCCAGCAACTCCCTGCTCGCCCGACACACTGGCACTCCCACGGGGCAGCACTTCAGCATCCGGAGCAATCTGCCGGAGAACAGGTTGCTGGCCTGCTGCGGCGCGGTGACAGCCCCGGGGACATGTGCACGAACCATCGAGGTTGGCAGCAGTCTGTGCTCGCGTGGCCTCCATCTGAGTCTGTATGAGAGCAGTCAGAGGTGGGATCACGGCAGCCAGTGACTGAATTGCAGCACTAAGCGTTAGTGTGGCATCCGCCTGTGCTACAGCGAAGTGCTCCACACTCCTTGCCAGTGACTCAATGCATTCGGGCACCCTTCCCACTGCACCCATGAGCTCAGTGTGCATGCCCACCGCCTGGGTGTTCATTTCTGCAATCAGCCGCTCCTCCTCTGCGTCCATTGCAGTAGGAGTGTCTGGCATACTCTCCCTCTGGGGAGAAGGCCCCCGTTCTTCCCTACCCCCCCCATGGCGTTGCTGCAGCCCGCTGGGTCCTGGAGCTTCACCATCATCAGCCCCTTCCCCCCTGCTCCCCTCCGGGGAAGGCGTGTTCCCAGTGTGGGCATGGGCTTCCTCGGGAGAGGGTGGCACTGATGCTCCGGCTTCCTCTTCCTCCTCAGCTGCAGCATCACTCCCAGTGGCAGCTTCAGGGCCCGTCTCCTCAGCTGGTGAATCACCATCTGAAAGCAGGGAGGTACAAGAGTGGCTTTAGCGTGAGGACAGGGTGGCAGTAAGGGAGGAATAAGTGCAGCGAGTTAGCAAGTTGGATTGAAAGTGTCAAAGGCTGGTGTTGTGAGGGACAAGTGGAAGGACAGAGGACAAAAAGGTGATGACCTTACCATTGCTGTCCACAACGGGGTCGGCGTCTCCAGTGGCGACGGGACCGATCACCCGGCTTGCCACAATCCTGTGGACGCGCTCCTCCAGATCGCTGAGGGGTTGCAGCTGAAGCCGCCCTCCACCTGTCCGTTGCTGCTGTCTCCTATTATGAGCCAGCTTAGCCTGCAAGAAAAAGGACAGCATCTGAGTAAATATACAGCCATGGTCTTGCCTGATGTGCCTCCCATAGGTGAATAGCCCTTACAATATACAGCCATGGTCTTGCCTGATGTGCCTCCCATAGGTGAATAGCCCTTACTGTATGCAAAGTGTGGAATGTGTGTGTGTGTTTGATGAAAGGGCCATCGGTGTTGGATGAGTGTTGTGCATTGGGGTTTTAAGACCCTCTGGCCATAGAGTGAGGTTGAGATGGAGGGATGGAGAGGTATTGAGAAAAAGCCACTCACCCTGACGACCCGAGTGAGGTAGTTGAACTTTTTGCGGCATTGAGTATGGGTCCTGGGCACAATGCTCCTGGAGGAGACGCTCTGAGCCACCTCCCTCCACACTCTTCTGAACTCGCGTGGCAAAGGCCTCCTGCCACTCTCAGGGAACAGCATACATTGTCTGCGCTCCACTGCGCCAACCAGAGCATCCAAGGCCCGCTCGGTGAAGCGATGAGCGCGTTCTCTCACCCTCTCCATGCTTGGCAGCAAAATGGATTCACAGGTCTCTCCAGGCTGAGATTCAAGGCTGCAATGAGCAGGGTGTGGCTGGGGAGCAAGTGGCCCACCCCGCTTTAAGAAGTGTCCGGCGCCAGTGTGTCTGTGTTCCCTCGCTAACTGGCAGCAGCTGCGCTGCGCTCGCGCGCTGAGTTAGCGCCTCACTCCTTGGCCTTTGCGCCTTAAGACAGGTGTGCAGCGCCTGCTTTAGCGCTCCACTCACCTCCCGGGGTGGTAAAAGTGAAGTTTCCTGTCAGTGCCGATAATTAGCGCCAGGCGCTAATATTTGCGTCCGGACGATATTTGCGCCCCAAATGGGGCGCGACCTAATTTCTACCCCTCTGACTCTTTGAGATCCGGATATACCAGGCCCTGATCTTGCCCCAGGGTTCCCCTCTGGCCTTGTAAGAGTGGAAGCTCTGCCTGGCCTGAACAAGGCAATTGATGCAGATGGGGTGGAGTCAGGTTGAGAATACAAGTGAGAATCAGGCTGAATATAGAAAGTTCAGGGGGGAAGTGAAAAAGAAAATAAGAGGGGCAAAGAGAAAGTATGAGAATAGATTGGTGGCTAACATTAAAGGGAATTCAAAAGTCTTCTATGGGCATATAAATAATAAACAGGTAGTAAGAGGAGGGGTGGGGCCGATTAAGGACCAAAAAGGAGACCTGTGCATTGAGGCAGAGGGCATGGCTGAGGTATTAAATGAATACTTTGCATCTGTCTTTACCAAGGAAGAAGATGCTGCCAAAGTCATAGTGAAAGAGGAGGTAGTGGAGATACTGGGTCAGATAAAAATTGATAAGGAGGAAGTACTAGAAAGGCTGTCTGTACTTAAAGTTGATAAGTCAGCAGGACCGGATGAGATGCATCCTAGGATGCTGAGGGATGTTAAGGAGGAAATCGCAGAGGTACTGGCCATAATCTTCCAGTCCTCCTTAGATATGGGGGTGGTGCCAGAGGACTGGAGAATTGCAAATGTTACAACCTTGTTCAAAAAAGGGTGTAAAGATAAACCCAGCAACTATAGGTCAGTCAGTTTAACCTCGGTAGTGGGGAAGCTTTTAGAAATGATAATCAGGGACAAAGTTAACAGTCACTTAAGGAAAGCCAGCACGGATTTGTTAAAGGCAAATTATGTTTAACTAACTTGATCGAGTTTTTTGATGAGGTAACAGAGAGGGTTGATGAGGGCACTACGGTTGATGTGGTGTATATGGATTTCCAAAAGGCGTAAAGTACCACATAATATGCTTGCCAGCAAAGTTGAAGCCCGAAGGGACAGTGGCAGCATAGATATGAAATTGGCTATGTGACAGGAAACAGAGAGTAGTGGTGAATGGTTGTTTTTCAGACTGGAGGAAGGTATATAGTGGTGATCCCCAGGGGTTGGTACTAGGACCACTGTTTTTCTTGATATATATTAATGACTTGGACTTGGGAATACAAGGCACAATTTCAAAATTTGCAGATAACACAAAACTTGGAAGTATAGTGAAAAGTGAGGAGGAGAGTGATAGACTTCTAGAGGACATAGACAGGCTGGTGAAATGGGCGGACACGTGGCAGATGAAATTTAACGCAAAAAAGTGTGAAGTGATATATTTTGGTAGAAAGAACGAGGAGAGGACATATAGACTAAAGGGAACAATCCTAAAGCAGGAGCATGAACAGAGAGACCTGGGGGTATATGCGCACAAATCGTTGAAGGCGGCAGGGCAGGTTGAGAAAGTGGTTAAAAAAGCATACAGGATACTGGGCTTCATAAATAGAGGCATAGAATACAAAAGCAAGGAAGTTATGATGAACCTTTATAAAACACTGATTCGGCATCAACTGGGGTATTCTGTCCAATTCTGGGCACCGCATTTTAGGAAGGATGTGAAGGCCTCAGAGAGGTGCAGAAAAGATTTACAAGAATGATTCCAGGGATGAGGAACTTCAGTTATGTGGATAGACTAGAGAGGCTGGGGTTGTTCTCCTTAGAGCAGAGAAGGTTGAGAGGAGATTTGATAGAGGTGTTGAAAATCCTGAGGGGTCTAGACAGAGTAGATAGAGAGAAACTGTTCCCATTGGCGGAAGGGTCGAGAACCAGAGGACACAGATTTAAGGCGATTGGCAAAAGAACCAGAGACGACATGAGGAAAAACTTTTTTACGCAGTGAGTGGTTATGATCTGGAGTGCGCTGCCTGAAAGAGTGGTGGAGGCAGATTCAATCGTGGCTTTCAAAAGGGAATTGGATAAGTAGCTGAAGGAAAAACATTTGCAGGGCTACGAGGAAAGGGCGGGGGAGTGGGACTGGCTGAAGTGCTCTTGCAGAGAGCTGGCACAGGCTTGACGGGCCGAATGGCCTCCTCCTGTGCTGTAACCATTCTATGATTCTCTAATTTTATGACTCCCAAGAACAGGAGTTCTTGCATCTTTAGCCTCCAGTCTGCCAGTTGGATCGGAGAGGTTCTGATGGAATTCTAGCCCATTAATATTTTGTAAAATGCACTGGATACAGCAGTGCATCCTCTAACTCACCATGAGACATGTCACAGGAGATGTATCCCAGGCTGCTGTGTGAGGCAAGAGAGGAGATTGCAGGGGCTCTGACACAAATTTTCAGATTCTCTGGCCACAGGGGAGGTGCCAGAGGACTGGAGGACAGCTAAAGTAGTACCATTATTCAAGAAGGGTAGTAGGGATAAACCAGTGAATTACAGGCCAGTGAGCCTAACATCAGTGGTACGGAAATTATTGGAAAAAATTCTGAGGGACAGAATTAGTCTCCACTTGGAGAGGCAAGAATGAATCAAGGATAGTCAGCATGGTTTTGTCAGGGGGAGATCATGTCTAACCAATTTGATTGAATTTTTTGAGGGGGTGACGAGGTGCGTGGATGAGGGTAGTGCAGTTGATGTAGTCTACATGGACTTCAGTAAGGCTTTTGACAAAGTCCGACATAGGAGACTGGTCAAGAAGGTAAGAGCCAACTAGCGGAACCAATTAGAGATTAGGCCATCTTAGACTGGGTATTATGTAATGAGAAAGGATTAATTAGCAATCTTGTTGTGCGAGGCCCCTTGGGGAGGAGCGATCATAATATGATAGAATTCTTCATTAAGATGGAGAGTGAAGTAGTTGACTCAGAGACTACGGTCCTGAATTTAAATAAAGGGAACTATGATGGTATGAGGAGCGAGTTGGCTAGGATGGTTTGGGGAGCATTACTTAAAGGGTTGAGGGTGGATAGGCAATGGCAAACATTTAAAGATCGCATGGATGAACTATAGAATTTGTTCATCCCTGTTTGGCATAAAAATAAAACAAAAAAGGTGACTTAACCGTGGCTAACAAGGGAAATTAGGGATAGCATAAGATCCATGGAGAGGACATATAAATTGGCCAGAAAAAGCAGCAAACCTGAGGATTGGGAATAGTTTAGGATTCAGCAAAGGAGGACAAAGGGTTTAATTAAGAGGGGGAAAATAGAATATGAAAGTAAGCTTGCCGGGAACATAAAAATTGACTGTAAAAGCTTCTATAGATATGTGAAGAGAAAAAGATTGGTGAAGTCAAGCGTAGGTCCCTTGCAGTCAGAATCAGGTTAATTTATAGTGGGGAACAAAGAAATGGCTGACCAATTAAATACATACTTTGGTCCTGTCTTCACAAAGGAGGACACAAATAACCTCCCAGAGATGTCGGGGAACATAGGGTCTAATGAGAGGGAGGAATTGAATGAAATCAGTATTTATAGGGAAATGGTGTTAGGGAAATTGATGGGATTGAAGGCCGATAAATCCCCAGGGCCTGATAATCTACATCCTCGGGTACTTAAGGAAGTGGCCCTAGAAATAGTAGATGCACTGTTGGTCATCTTCCAAAATACTATAGACTTTGGAACAGTTCCCATGGATTGGAGGGTATCTAATGTAACCCCACTATTTAAAAAAGGTGGTAGAGTGAAAACGGAAATTATAGACTGGTAAGCCTGACATCGATAGTGGGGAAAATGCTAGAGTCCATTATAAAAGATGTAATAGCAGAGCACTTGGAAAACAGTGACAGGATCGGACAAAGTCAGCATGGATTTACAAAAGGTAAATCATGCTTGACTAATCTACTGGAATTTTTTGAGGATGTAACTGATAGAATAGATAAGGGAGAACCAGTGGATGTGGTGTATTTGGACTTTCAGAAGGCTTTTGATAAGGTCCCGCATAAGAGATTGGCGTTCAAAGTTAAAGCACATGGGATTGGGGGTAAGGTACTGACTTGGATAGAGAACTGGTTGGCAGACAGGAAGCAAAGAGTTGGAATAAACGGGTCTTTTTCCGAGTGGCAGGCAGTGACTAGTGGGGTACCGCAGGGATCGGTCCTAGGACCCCAGCTATTCACAATATATATTAATGATCTAGACGAGGGAACTAGATGTAATATCTCCAAGTTTGCAGACGACACAAAGCTGGGTGGGCGTGTGTGCTGTGAGGAGGATGCAGAGAAACTCCAGTATGATTTGGACAGGTTGGGTGATTGGGCAGATGCATGGCAGATGCAGTATAATGTGGATAAATGCGAGGTTATCCACTTTGGTGTCAAAAACAGGAAGGCAGATTATTATCTGAACGGCAATAGATTGGGAAAAGGGGAAGTGCAACGAGACCTGGGTGTCCTTGTGCACCAGTTGCTGAAGGTAAGTATGCAGGTGCAGACGGCGGTTAAGAAGGCAAATGGTATGTTGGCCTTCATAGCGAGAGGATTCGTGTACAGGAGCAAGGATGTCTTGCTGCAGTTGTACAGGGCCTTGGTGAGACCACTCCTTGAGTATTGTGTGCAGTTTTGGTCACCTTATCTGAGAAAGGATGTTCTTGCCATGGAGGGAGTGCAGCAAAGATTCACCAGACTGATACCTGGGATGGCAGGAATGACGTATGAGGAGAGATTGGGTCGATTAGGCTTATATTCGCTAGAGTTTAGAAGAATGAGAGGGGATCTCATTGAAACTTATAAAATTCTAACAGCACTAGACAGACTAGATGCAGGAAGGATGTTCCCGATGGCGGGGGAGTCCAGAACCAGAGGTCACAGTCTAAGGATAAGGGGTAAGCCATTTAGGACTGAGATGAGGAGGAATTTCTTCACCCAGAGAGTGGTGAACCTGTGGAATTCTGTACCACAGAAGGCAGTTGAGGCCAATTCATTAAATATATTCAAGAAGGAGTTAGATATATTTCTTAAGGCTAAAGGGACCAAGGGATATGGGGAGAAAGCAGGGACAGGGTACTGAATTTGGATGATCAGCCATGATCGCATTGAATGGCGGAGCAGGCTCGAGGGGCCGAATGGCCTACTCCTGCTCCTATCTTCTATGTTTCTATGTTTAGCCCATGGGATCCAGGGCAATTTGGCACATTGGATCCAAAATTGGCTTAGTGGCAGGAGGCAGAGGGTGATGATCGAAGTTTGTTTTTGTGACTGGAAACCTGTGTCCAGTGGTGTACCGCAGAGATCGGTGCTGGGTCCTTTGCTGTTTGTAGTGTACATTAATGATTTAGATATGAATGTAGGAGGTATGATCAGTAAGTTCGCAGATGACACAAAAATTGGTGGAGTGGTAAATAGCGAGGAGGGAAGCCTTAGGCTACAGGACGATATAGACGGGTTGATCAGATGGGCAGAACAGTGGCAAATGGAATTTAACCCTGAAAAGTGTGAGGTGATGCATTTTGGGAGGACTAACGAGGCAAGGGAATACACAATGAATGGTAGGACCCTAGCAAGGACAGAGGATCAGAAAATGGGATTAGAATAGATAGGGCTTGATGGCCGGCGCGGACACGATGGGCCGAAGGGCCTCTTTCTGTGCTGTATAACTCTATGACTCTATGAGATCTGCTAGTTTAAATACAATTTGTCCCACAAATGTGTAGAAACTGGGTAATATGAGTTCACAGTCTAATCTGTCCGATGGGATGAACTCTGACAGAATATACACAGTGTGTTGCAGTTTCCAACCAATACATAGTCGCACAACCACCCCTAACTGCTCATTTATATGAATTAAATTAGCGATCTGTATCAAGAAGCCTGGTGTGGGAAATGGAGGTGTCAGACTGGTGCGTTTCTGAGGATGGGGTTAAGGCAAAATAACTGAGCACTTGACCCGTGCTGCAGCTGGAAGTGTTTATTTCCCAACAATGAAATCCAATTTCAAGTGAGCATCACCTTCTCCAATCGTGTGAACTTCTCCATTCCCCAATCATTCTTCTACCCTCTCTGAGTGAGACTGTGGGGCTGGAAATCTTTAGCCCGAGCAGGGTCGGGAAGCGTCCAACTGAGAAGTGTTGGGAAGCGCCCAGGAGATCTGGCACTGACCCCAACAATGTTTGAGGGGTTAGGGGGGTGGTCATATTATTTAAATATGATGGGTGGGTGCCCCCGCTTGTGTGTCTCTGGCATCTGCTCGCTTGGGGATACCAGTAATCCTAGCAGAATGGTGAGCAATCTGGAAGAGTGCCAGAAACATCCTTTATGTGGTCCATCGTCCCGTTTTGTTGGGGCGGTGGTGGGGGGGCGGGTGGCGTTGAATAAAACTTGCACCTTTTCTAATTCTTAGGTGGTCTAGGGGGAATTTCAGGCCTGGACCCTCAAGGTGGGCCCCAGTTCCACTGATCGTCAGGCCAGCATACCTCTTTTCTGTAAGTGTACTGGTCCACTGATGTTCCACCAAGCCAGGGAGCATAGGCTCTCCTAACTTGGGGGTCTCTTCGCCCAGCCTCTCCTATGCTGCTGGCCTTGCTTGGGGTGGGCAGAGGCTCCTCCCCTGGCAAGGCATTGCAGAAACTGCCAGGGAACGCCGGGATCTGGCATGATTGGCACCGGACTCCCATTGGAGTTACAGCGGGAGAGGAAAAAAGGGCTGCAATTTTCATCCCCTGACAATTAGTGAAGGATTGGGAATAGCTTTATGCTGTGGACCCATGCCCTCGAGTTACTGGATTGGGGATAAACCAAACTCATTTCAGAAAAGAGACAGGGGAGAGAGGAGACTAGCATCAGTATGGGCCGGAGATAGACTCAGAAAAAACAAGATATAGAGTATGTATGGATGGGAAAATCACACAGGCCGCAAATTGGGCACAGACGAACCACCCCCCCCCCCCCGGGTTCTGTGTAAGGAGCATTAGTTCGTAGCGTTTACACATGAGCTAACTCCTTGTACCACCCTAATTCCTCAGCTGCAGCCACATCATTTCACAACAGTGCTGGAAGTAGCACCCATGATTATACACCAGCTAGATGAAGTTGATGAGGATGAGTGTAATATTGCTATTATTAGAGAAACACACAAGATGAAACAAGCCCAGGGAACCCTGGATGTCAAGGGATATACAAGAATGGATTAGGAAAAAAAGGGAGGCTTTTGGCAGATACAAAGGACTAAAAACAGTGGAAGACCTAGAGGAGTACAGAAAGTGCAGGGGGGTACTTAAAAAATAAATTAGGACAGCGAAGAGGCGGCATGAAAAAACACTGGCGGGCAAAATAAAGGAAGATCCCAAGGTGTTTTATAAGTATATTAAGGGCAAGAGGATAACCAGGGAAAGAGTAGGGCCCATTAGGGACCAAAGTGGCAATCTGTGTGTAGAGCCGGAAGATGTGGGTGGGGTTTTAAATGAATATTTTGCATCTGTGTTCACTATGGAGAAGGACGATGTAGGCATAGAAATCAGGCAGGGGGATTGTGGTACACTTGAACAAATTAGTATTGAGAGGGAGGAGGTACTAGCGGTTTTAGCGGGCTTAAAAGTGGATAAATCCCCAGGCCCAGACGAGATGTATCCCAGGCTGCTGTGTGAGGCAAGGGAGGAGATTGCAGGGGCTCTGACACAAATTTTCAGAACCTCTCTGGCCACAGGGCAGGTGCCAGAGGATTGGAGGACAGCTAACGTAGTACCATTATTCAAGAAGGGTAGTAGTGATGAACCAGGGAATTACAGACCAGTGAGCCTAACATCAGTGGTAGGGACATTATTGGAAACAATTCTGAGGGACAGAATTAGTCTCCACCTGGAGAGGCAAGGATTAATCAAGGATAGTCAGCATGGCTTTGTCAGGGGGAGATCATGTCTAACCAATTTGATTGAAATTTTCGAGGGGGTGACTCTGTGTGTGGATGAGGGTAGTGCAGTTGATGTAATGTACATGGACTTCAGTAAGGCTTTTGACAAAGTCCCGCATGGGAGACTGGTCAAGAAGGTAAGAGCCCATGGGATCCAGGGCAATTTGGCACATTGGATCCAAAATTGGCTTAGTGGCAGGAGGCAGAGGGTGATGGTCGAAGGTTGTTTTTGTGACTGGAAGCCTGTGTCCAGTGGTGTACCGCAGGGATCGGTGCTGGGTCCTTTGCTGTTTGTAGTGTACATTAATGTTTTAGATATGAATGTAGGAGGTATGATCAGTAAGTTCGCAGATGACATGAAAATTGGTGGAGTGGTAAGTAGCGAGGAGGGAAGCCTTAGACTACAGGACGATATAGATGGGTTGGTTAGATGTGCAGAACAGTGGCAAATGTAATTTAACCCTGAAAAGTGTGAGGTGATGCATTTTGGGAGAACTAACAAGGCAAGGGAATACACAATGAATGGTAGGATCCTAGGAAGGACAGAGGATCAGAGGGACCTTGATGTGCATGTACATAGATCCCTGAAGGCAGCAGGACAGGTAGATAAGGTGGTTAAAAAGGCATATGGGATACTTGCCTTCATTAGCCGAGGCATAGAATATAAGAGCAGGGACGTTATGATGGAGCTGTACAAAACGCTAGTTAGGCCACAGCTGGAATACTGTG
This sequence comes from Squalus acanthias, assembly GCA_030390025.1. Classification (NCBI taxonomy): domain Eukaryota; kingdom Metazoa; phylum Chordata; class Chondrichthyes; order Squaliformes; family Squalidae; genus Squalus; species Squalus acanthias. Next base: position 16,717,707 of record CM059425.1, on the reverse strand, counting down.
TGCAGTTCTGGTCGCCATACTATAGGAAGGATGTGATTGCATTGGAGAGGGTGAAGAGGAGATTCACCAGGATGTTACCTGAGCTGGAGCGCTTCAGCTATGAGGAGAGACTGGACAGGATGGGGTTGTTTTCCTTAGAGCAGAGAAGGCTGAGGGGGGACCTGATTGAGTTGTACAAAATTATGAGGGGCATAGATAGGGTAGATAGAAAGGAACTTTTCCCCTTAGTAGAGGGGTCAATAACCAGGGGCATAGTTTCAAGATAAGGGGCAGGAGGTTTAGAGGGGATTTGAGGAAAAACTTTTTCACCGAGCCTGAAAGGGTGGTAGAGGCAGGAACCCTGACAACATTCAAGAAGCATTCAGATGAGCACTTGAAACGCCATAGCATACAAGGCTACGGACCAAGTGCTGGAAAATGGGTTTAGATGGCCGGCGCAGACACGATGGGCCGAAGGGCCTCTTTCTGTGCTGTATAACTCTATGATTCTATGACTCTATGAAAGTGCAGCGAATTTACTTCCAGCTGTTGAATTGGTAAATGTTCAGTTTCCTGCTTTAATATAATTAGAATTGAAAAGGGCCTCGAAATGTAAAAATCTCAATAATGGTGCAATAACGTCGAAACAAGTCAGCGTTAGAATATGGCCGAACATCAAAAGTTAAGAAATACGGATATTTCAATACATGTTATACAAAGGTGCTTCCTCAAAGTTCTCTCTTCAGCTTCCCTCTCCAGGCCCTTGTGTGCATTATATTGATGTGAATACAGCCAGCAGGTGCACTCAGCTCCCAACCTTGACTGTTCAATTCATTTAATTTTTATTCGTGTTGCTTTTGCTTTGTTTTGTGGAATGTGCCTTTCAACATAATTCCTTCAGGTTGCCCTTTAATTGGTAATATAGGCGACTTCTTCTAATCCCAAATTCGAGAGGGCTGTCGGCTGTAATCACAGACAAGGGATGACAAGTACAAGGCATTAAAATTATTAAAATGGACAACACATGGCACGCTTACTGCCTAACAAGACAAACCTCTTTGAAAAGTTATTCTCTATTCACTTCAAATATAAAACTCTGGTTATATAATTTAAAAATGACAAGCAGGGCAACAAAAGCATTGGAAATGGAAGCAAAATATGGTAATAATTAGCAAATGTGTACAATCTTTTTTCTTTCCTTTTTTCATTCATTCTATCTCTTCCTTTCCTGCATCTTCTCTCTCTAAATCTCAATGCTAAAAATGATCACCGGTGACAACAGTGGACGAATACTTACTATGTTTATATATCAAGCTGTCCCTTCCTAGCTCTGTAACCTCCTCCAGCCCCACAACCGATCCGAGATCTCTGCGCTCCTCCAACTCTGGCCTCTTGCGCAACCCCGAATTTTATTGCTCCGCCACTGGCGGCCGTGCCTTCTGTTGCCGAGGCCCTAAGCACTGGAATTCCCTCCCTAAACCTCTCCGCCTCGCTACCTCTCTCTCCTCCTTTATGATGCTCCTTAAATCCTACCTCTTTGACCAACCTGTCCTAATATCTCCTTATGTGGCTCGGTGTCAAATTTTGTCTGATTACGCTCCTGTGAAGCGCCTTGGGACGTTTTACTACGTTAAAGGTGCTATATAAATACAAGTTGTTGCTATTAACTAGATTTATCAAGTAGCAGGATGCATCGTGAAGGTTTTTGATTATAAGTTGAAACAGGTTATATAAACATGTATAACCCGTTGGTAAAAGACTGGGTGCAATCCTGGCACCTTACCTTCTATAGGACAATATTGAACTGGAGATGGCTCCAGTAAATGACAAGGACAATTCTGGGAAATAAACCACTTAGGGATGGTCATATTTTCCTTTGTGATGAATAACAGTTGTTTGTCCTTATTGTGTAGAAATTAACAAACCCAAATCATGATGGCATGTGTGTGTGATTTTGCTGCCAAAGTGACCATGCAATTTGACATTGGAAATGAACGAAAACCAGCCAATCATGGAGAGCCTGTAACAATACTACTTTCACACTTCCCAAATAGTGAAATTACTATATTATTTTAAGTGGGTTGCCACCTCCGTTGAAGTAGTGGACTAAGGAATTTCATATCAATGTGTTACATGTCTGCACACTCATTTTCAAAGAGCCTGATTTCAAGGAAAAAGTTGGTGTTACTCAAGTTTCCTGGTGATACTGAGCTGGGGAGGAGGTAGGCATGTTTTAAATAATGTGAACCAAGTTATTGGATGAAATGCAGAAGGATTTGGCTAGATAAGGAAATTGGGTTAATAAGTGGCACTGGTTCAGTGTGGTTGCAACTTTGGTGTCATATTTGATCACAAATTGAGCTTTCTACCTCATATCCATTCCATCACTAAGACCACCCATTTCCACCTTCGTAATATCGCCCGTCTCCACCCTTGCCTCAACTTATCTGCGGCCAAAAACCCCATCCATGCCTTTAACACCTCTAGACTTGACTATTCTAACGCACTCCTGGCCAACCTCCCTAAGTCTACCCTCCATAAACTTGAGGTCATCTGATACACTGCCACCCGTGTCCTAACTCGCACTAAGTCCTGCTCACCCATCTCTCCTGTGCTCGCTGACCTACATTGGCTCCAAGTTAAGCAATACCTCGATTTTAAAGTTCTCATCCTTGTTTTCAAATCCCTCCATGGCCTCGCCCCTCCTTATCTCTGTAATCTCTTCCAGCCCTATAATTCCCCCTAGACCTCTGCGCTTCACCTATTCTAGCCTTTTGAACCTCCCTGATTTTAATCGCTCCACCATTGGCGGTCGTGCCTTCAGCTGCCTAGGCCCTAAGCTCTGGAATTCACTCCCTAAATCTCTCTACCTCTCCAATTCTCTTTCCTCCTTTAAGATGCTCTTTAAAGCCTACCTCTTTGACCAAGCATCTGCTTTAACATCTCCTTTTATGGCTTGGTGTCAAATTTTGCTTTTTTTAGATAACGCTCCTGTGAAGCACCTTGGGATATTTTATAACATTAAAGGCGCTATATAAATATAAGTTGTTGTTGTTGTTGTTGAATGCAAAGTGATGTCTGGGGATGGGGAATAAACATTGGGAATTTAAACAAAACAGTATGGGCTGTATTTCCCTCGGCCCCGATTTTAACTCCAGACTGGTTTTGAGCGGGTAGGTTTCGAGGCGAGTTGGAAACCCATTCGCTGCCGCAGGGATGAGGCCCGGGCTGTTTTAACTCCTGGGCCTCGATAACACGCAGCCGGTCTGCTTCCTGCCTGTTCTGGCCAGGAATTGGAGAAAAATCACATGGCCCAGAGGCTGCTCGCTGACACAAGGTAGTTGGTGGGACTGGGTTCCAGGGGAGTCTCGCAGCGGTCTCGTGTTTGGGAAGGGGGCGAAGTGAGTGGCAGGGGAGGCATAAGCACTCCTGCTCCTCCTGGCCCCCACACAGAAAAGAAAAACACCTACCCTTTTTTAGCCACTTCCAGGTCTGATTCTCTTCTGTCCCACGTTGGCCTGGTGGAAAAGCCACAGTGGTTTCCCTGCTCAGACTCGAGTTAAATTTGCAGTCAGGTCCCAATGATATAAAAGGGACCTGACGTACGTGACATGAATCTTGTCATTCATGTGGAAATGACTTATGAAGTAATACTGGGCGGCCTGCTGGTGGCGCTGTCCAGGGAGAGTATAAATACTCGGGCATGGGCCCAGCTTGCTCAGGACATTCCTTCACAGGAACTAGTGAAGGACACAACTAGACCTCCATGTTGGAAAACAGCTGATTAGAGCTTTGTTTAACGCTTAGACCAAGTGCCTAGTAGTTTTCTTACGTCAGTACGTATGTAAAGAAGGAGCCAGTTATTAATTTACTGTAGATATTCTCACAGGTTCAGTGGCATAGCTTATGCCCATGAGCAGACATCGCACCTCTTATGTCCTAGCGTTAACTCACACTGCCCAATATCTACCTATACGATAAGGTAACCCAGGGCATGTAACAATGTGTGTCCCCTTGTAATGCAAACTGGATATTGTGCCTTTCACACAGGCCTTTGTGTGATTCTTCAATCTCATCGAAGGTGGACTGAGGTCAGATGACAGGTGTGACAGAATAAATCTATCCTGACCAATTACTGTCCTATCAGCCTCTTTCCAATCATCAGCAAAGTCACAGAAGAACTCATTCATAGTAGCATCAAGCGACATCTACGCACCAATAACCTGCTCACCGACACTCAGTTCAGGTTCCGCCATAAACACTCAGCTCCCGTCACAGCCTTGATTCAGACATGGAGACAAGAGCTGAATGCCAGAGGTGAGGTGAGCGTTACTGCCATGGACATCAAGGCAACATTCGAGCAAGTATGGCACCAAGGAGTGCTAGCAAAACTGAGGTCAATGGGGGAGGGGCGGGGTCAAAGGAAATACCCTCAAGTGGAAATAACATTGACCAGAAGCTGAATTGGCCAACCATATCATCACCATGGCTACAAGAACAGGGCAGAGACTTGGCATTCTGCTCACCTCCTGACCCCTCAAAGCCTCTCCACCATCTAGAAGGCTCAAATCCAGAATGTGATGCAATATTCACGACTCACCTAGATGGGTGCAGGCACAACAACACTCAAGAAGTTTGACAGGACAGAGCAATTGGCTTGATCGGTGGCCCTGCCACAGGATTCAACATCGACCCCCGCTATTGCTGGTGTGCATTGGCTACAGTATGTATAATCTACAGGATGCACAGCCTGATCTCACCAAGGTTACTTTGACAGCATCTCCCTTCCCGGCAACCTCTACCACCGAGAAGGCCAAGAGCTGCAATGTCGTGAGAACACCATCATCGCCAAGCTCTTCTCCAAGTCATACAACATCCTAACTTGAACATATATTGCTGTTCCTTCATTGTCGTGGGGTCAATGTCATAGAAATTCCCAACATCATTGTAGGAGCACCATCAACACAAGGACTGCAGCGGTTCATGAAGAAAGCCCACCACCACCTTCTCAGAGCAACTATGGATGGGCAATAAATGTGGCCTTGCCAGCGACACCCACATCCTGAGACCAAAATAAAAGTAAATTTGCGCCCTGATCTCAGCATTGTTCTGACTGACTATGTCCCTCTGTATTGACTGCTTAGTACTTCAAAAGTACTTCATTCGGTGGTCATGAAAGGCGCCATAGAAATGCAAGTCTTTCTTTCTTTTTGCTCATTTGTAATGCAGTGATTGTTAAAAAGTGGAATATGCAAAAGTGTACAGAAACAAACCTCAGAGAATAATTTCAATTTATGAGATTATTTTACTTCTCTTCCTCTGCTTAGGCTCATCCTCACCCCTGTGCTATTCACCTGCTGACCAATAGGACAGCTGAGCAACCTGACACCAGGACCTCCAATCCCATTCTGCAGCCAGTTCTTAGAAAGCGCAAAGCAGCATTCCCCAGAGGAGGCCGAATGACGTATCTGTTTGATTTCGCCTTTTCTGTGAAGGGACTTATCAGAAGCCCGAAGCTTCCATCCTCTCCCAGTCAGCCTGCCGGCTGTGAGGATATTCGAACGTGTGAGCCCAATGCAGTTGCTGGGACCCAATCTGCCAACCTAATGCATAGGATAGGAGCGAGCCATTGGCTCAGTTGTAGCTATTCCTGCCTCTGAGTCAGAAGGTTCAGGGTTCGAACCCCACTCCCGGCAGTCCTGGCAAGTGGTGTCGCAGTCCCGGCTCTGGTTGACATCCAGTGGGATACTCGCGTCTGGTGGGCGTGGGCGTGGGTGCCCCCCCCCCACCCCCCGCCATTGTCTGGGTTGTGGGAACCCATGAAACCCTCCCGCCATATAGGACTAACCACCCTATCGGTTTGGTATAAAGATGGTTACGGCCATGGAAGGAACATTCACATCGCGGCCTGTCAGACTGTTGATCAGCCTGCAAATCCTTCCACTACCTTCACACTGTTCTCCAAGGGAAGAACGAGAAGGTACGAAATGATGATGATGATTCATAGGATTCTTAAAAATAATAAACAGAACACTGCGACAATATAGATTTTCAAAGTTCCAAAAGTGTTACCGACAGCTCTCAAGGGGTTAAAAATGTGTTTATGAAAGCAAATATGGAGGAAGGGAAGAGTCAATCGCTTGAAGATGGAGCGACGTATCTGTTTGCGTGATTAACGAACAGGAGGAATTGCACAGCAGTAGATATGGGATCCAGAGACCAGGGTTGTGTGAATTTAAATAAGATCACATACTGAAAAATGACTCCCTGTATCACAATGTGGCGGCTGCTCCAAAAACCGTTTACAATCTGAAATTTAATTTGAATAAGTAATACCATTTCTGTACAGCTGCATTTTGATAAGCGCACAAATACTCTGCCAAGAGATTTGGCTTTGTTCAGGATTATTCATGGATCACTTATGAACTGTACATAAAAATTTTGTACCTCAGACCATTTCAGCCATTCATTCTGGAACAGAGTCGAAATGAAAAAAACATTCTAAACATTTCACTCGTGTGTTTGGTGACAACAACAAATGAGCTTTCACAGAAAGACACTGATTAGGTAGTAAGAACAGAGGAAAGCACGAAATGAGAAATATCCATTCAGCTGTCGAGACTGGTCTTCCAATGGACCATGTATGATCAGTATTGATTTAACATCCTGAGGAAGGTAAATAAATGAGAAAAATTTCCAGGAAAAGAAAACTCTGAAGTTTCTTCCTGACCCCAAAAACAATGGAGTGAAAATATCACAGGAAAAGGAGCAGGAGGAGGCCATTCAATCCCTCGAGCCTGTTCCGCCATTCAGTTAGATCATGGATGATCTGTATCTTAACTCCATTTATCCGCCTTGGTTCTGTAATCCTTAATACCCGTGTCTAACAAAAATCTATAAATCTCAGTTTTGACATTTTCAACTGACCGAGCCTCAACAGCTTTTCGTGGAAGAGAGTGTTCCAGATTTCCAAAACCCTACCAGGATATTTAATCTAACACAATAAGATGAATTATTCAACCAAGACTGACTGCTTTCTATCAATGACATTTCTAACATCCCAAAAAGAGACGTGGGGGGGGGAGAAATTCATTCCCGCCCTGTTTGGGGGGCGGTGACTTTTGAAAGCTGGAAAACTTAACGCCAGGTGCTAATGATTCCCAGCTTTTAGGAAATTGAGTTTTAGCGCTCCAGGAAGGAAGTGGAGCGTTAAATCAAGCGCTCCCCTTCCTGGAGCGCTAATGGATGTAGGCGGGGCGGTAGTTGTGCAGCGCTCCCACATTCCGAGGCTCCTTCCCTCCCTTAAAGGGAAGGGCCATCGCTGCAGGCTCTGCATTGGGACCAGTTAGCTGGTCCCCAACTGCGGCCACGATCCGGCTCGATCAGCCCCATGCCCTCCAGCAGAGTGCCGGGCCGATCGATCACGGCCCAGGAGAGGTAAAAAAAAATGGAACAAAAACATTTCAGAAATTTAGGTACTTACCTCGGCGACCTCCCCTTTAACTTTCGCCCCCGAAGCGCCCGGCCTCCCGATCAACGCCTCCTGCAGCTGTCGGTGTCACCGCCCAGCAATGCTGCAGGGGGCGGAACCGAAGTTCGGCTCCGGGGCGCGACCGGGGCGATGCGCACGGCAATGACGTCACGATCGCCGGGCGAAGGAGATCGTGGCGCAAAGTCTTACCGCTGCCGCCGCAAACCTCTCACCAAAGTTCGCGGGGGTCGTTCATCTCGCAGCGCCCTGGGCGGTAAGTTGTCAGCGCCCCGTCATCGCCCCCCCCTGGAGAGAGAAAAATTTGCAGGGCTACGGGGAAAGGGCGGGGGGAGTGGGACTAGCTGAAGTGCTCTTGCAGAGAGTCGGCACGGGCTCGACGGGCCGAATGGCCTCCTCCTGTGCTGTAACCATTCCCTGATTCTATGAATCCCAATAACAGGAGTTCTTGCATCTTTCGCTTCCAGTCTGCCAGTTGGATTGGAGAGGTTCCGGTGGAATTCTAGCCCATTAATATTTTGTAAAATGCACTGGATACAACAGTGCATCCTCCAACTCACCATGAGAAATGTCATGGAAGATCTGCTAGTTTAAATACGATTTGTCCCACAAATGTGTAGAAACTGGGTAATATGAGTTCACAGTCTAATCAGTCCGATGGATTAACTCTGACAGAATATACACAGTGTGTTGCAGTTTCCAACCAATACATAGTCGCACAACCACCCCTAACTGCGCATTTATATGAATTAAATTAGCGATCTGTATCAAGAAGCCTGGTGTGGGAAATGGAGGTGTCAGACTGGTGCAGTAGAGGGTGCTTTTCTGAGGATGGGGTTAAGGCAAAATAACTGAGCACTTGACCCGTGCTGCAGCTGGAAGTGTTTATTTCCCAACAATGAAATCCAATTTCAAGTGAGCATCACCTTCTCCAATCGTGTGAACTTCTCCATTCCCCAATCATTCTTCTACCCTCTCTGAGTGAGATTGTGGGGCTGAAAATCTATAGCCCGAGCAGGGTCGGGAAGCGCTCAGGAGATCTGGCACTGACCCCAACAAAGTTTGTGGGGTCAGTGGGTGGTCATATAATCCCCAGGGGTCGGTACTGGGACCACTGCTTTTCTTGATATATATTAATGACTTGGACTTGGGTGTACAGGGCACAACTTCAAAATTTGCAGATGACACAAAATTTAGAAGTGTAGTGAACGGTGAGGAGGATAGTGATGATAGACTTCAAGAAGACAAAGACAGGCTGGTGGAATGGGCGGACACGTGGCAGATGAAATTTAACGCAAAAAAGTGCAAAGTGATACATTTTGGTAGGAAGAACGAGGAGAGGCAATATAAACTAAAGGGTACAATCCTCAAGGGGGTGCATGAACAGAGAACTGGGGGTATATATGCACAAATCGTTGAAGGTGGCAGGGCAGGTTGAAAAAGCAGTTAAAAAAGCATACAGGATCCTGGGCTTCATAAATAGAGGCATGGGGTAAAAATTCAGTTGGTTGCGCCTCCCGTTAGCGCCTTAAGAGGGCGCTAATGGGGCGCAAAGCCGCTAGCGCCCGGGCGCAGCGATGTTTGCGCCGCTCGGGAACTTAACTAGACATTGTGCGGCGGCGCTAAACCTTACCGCTGCGACCACTTGCGCGCGCAGATTGTGACGTCATTCCATGGTGCAACGCCCTTGTGGCGCCCCGGAGCGGAAATTGAGTGGCGCCCCCTGCCTTACCGCCTGGCGCATCCAACGACCGGAAGACTGGAACGCTATCAATCGCTGTGGGGCTGGGGGGGGTGCTATTTAAAGGGGGCCTCTTCCTGTCTTTTTCTGTGGTTGACATTTTTGCACCACTCGTTCTGAGAGAGAGAGAGAGATTCGGAGAGAGAGAAAGAGAGACTTCTGCATTGAGTCAACGCTTTGTGAGGTAGTTTTGCCTACTGATCCTAACTTCGCTGGTACTTTGGTTGCTGTCCTTCATAACTTTGCTTGCAAAGAGACTATGGGGGCTGCACTGAATGGGGGCGTCGTCCTGCTCCAGCTGAATCGGAGGACACAGAGACGCAGAGAGAGAGTGGCAATGATGGCCAGATGGAGGAGGGCCAACAGGCGTATGTACAGGAGAGCTTACCCTCCCAGGGTATATCGTGAACAGCTCTCCTACATTCATATGTCTGAGGAGCTGTGTTTGCGAAGGCTGCGATTCAGCAAGGAGGTGGTCACTGAGCTCTGCCACCTGCTGCAGCCAGATCTGCAGCCTCAACTGAGGTCCAGGACGTCTCTGTCGGTGGCAGTGAAGGTCACAGTGGCTCTCAACTTCTATGCTACTGGCTCATTTCAAGCTGCTGCTGGGGACCTCGCCAATATCTCCCAGTTCGCGGTGCATTGCTGCATCCGGCAGGTCACAAATGCCCTCTTTAAAAGGAGACGAGAGTTCATCTCTTTCCCCATGACCCTAGACAAGCAGCGTGACCACGCTCTGGGCTTTGTGAGGATAGCGGGCTTCCCCATGGTGCAGGGCACCATTGACTGCACGCATGTGGCTTTGCGTGCTCCACATGAGAATGCTGAGGAATTCCGGAACAGAAAGGGGTTCCATTCCTTGAATGTTCAGTTGGTCTGTGACCACAGACAGCTGATACTCGCTGTCAATGCCCACTATCCTGGCAGCTGCCACGGTGCTTTCATCCTGCGCCAGACTACTGTGGCAGAACTTTTCGAGGCACCGCATCAGCCAGTTGGTTGGCTTCTCGGGGACAAGGGGTATCCATTGAGCACCTGGCTGATGACACCGCTCCGTACGCCCAACACCCCTGCTGAGCTGCGGTACAACGAGAGCCATCAAGCTACCAGGAACATCATTGAGCGCACAATCGGCGTGCTGAAGCAACGGTTCCGCTGTCTCGACCATTCTGGAGGAGCCCTGCAGTACTCGCCTGAGCGAGTATCCAACTTCGTAGTTGTGTGCTGCATGTTGCATAACATGGCAATTGTCAGGACCCAGCCAATGCCACCAGGCCTTGGAGCACCACCAGAGGAGGAGGAGGAAGAGGAGGAAGAGGACGAGGAGAATGATAATCAGCAGCACCAAGGCGGGAGGGCGGCCCACAATGGTGAAACTGCAAGGGCCGTCCGTCAACGGCTGATAGCAAGCCGCTTCTAGGGCCCCTGCTGTGGAAATGGCTTCTGCCATTGCTAACAACATCAATGAACCCAGCACGCAACCCCAAAGCCGGCCAAGGCACCAATGATTCCAAACACCAAACATGTATATTTTGAATACAAAAACTTATTTATTTTACAAACTCTGTGTGTGTCATTTCCTCATGACAAACTCATAGAAATAAACACAAAAAAACAGTCAATAACATAACTGGTTCTCACAACCTGGAGATAATGTCCAAAACACTAAACAAAAGTTGGACCACGAACCTCGGCCTTTAATAAAAAAATGACCAGCATTTTGTCACACGTCCTACTTTTTGCCCTTCGAGGGTGATCTCCTTCCCTTGCGCACTTCCCCCCTTCTAACCCTACTGCTCCTCCGTAATGGGACCTCAGTGGCTGCAGCAAGGCTGGTGGAAGGCTGCTGATCATCAGACCCTGACACTGCAGATGCCCCTGAAGGACGGCCTCGACCAGTTCTGGGCCTGGAGGGCCCGGCTGCAGACTGCACCAACTCTGCATGGGCGGCAAAAGTCTGCGGTGGCAAGTGCAGTGGAGAAGTGACAGTGTTGGCAGCAGGAATGCTGTCATCGTGAGAGAGGACAGCAACTCCCTGCTCGACCGACACACTGGCACTCCCAAGGGGCAGCACTTCAGCATCCGGAGCAATCTGCTGGAGCACAGATTGCTGGCCTGCTGCGGCGCGGTGAGAGCCCCGGGGACATGTGAACGAACCATCGAGGTTGGCAGCAGTCAGTGCTCGCGTGGCCTCAATCTGAGTCTGCATGAGAGCAGTCAGAGATGGGATCACGGCAGTCAGTGACTGAATTGCAGCACTAAGCTTTAGTGTGGCATCCGCCTGTGCTACAGCGAAGTGCTCCACACTCCTTGCCAGTGACTCAATGCATTCGGGCACCCTTCCCACTGCACCCATGAGCTCAGTGTGCATGCCCACCGCCTGGGTGTTCATTTCTGCGATCAGCCGCTCCTCCTCTGCGTCCATTGCAGTAGGAGTCGCTGGCATACTCTCCCTCTGGGGAGTAGGCCCCCGTTCTTCCCTACCCCCATGGCGTTGCTGCAGCCCGCTGGGTCCTGGAGCTTCACCCTCATCAGACCCTTCCCCCCTGCTCCCCTCCAGGGAAGGCGTGTTCCCAGTGTGGGCATGGGCTTCCTCGGGAGAGGGTGACACTGATGCTCCGGCTTCCTCTTCCTCCTCGGCTGCAGCTTCACTCCCAGTGGCAGCTTCAGGGCCCGTCTCCTCAGCTGGTGAATCACCATCTGAAAGCAGGGAGGTACAAGAGTGGCTTTAGCGTGAGGACAGGGTGGCAGTAAGGGAGGAATAAGTGCAGCGAGTTAGCAAGTTGGATTGAAAGTGTCAAAGGCTGGTGTTGTGAGGGACAAGTGGAAGGACAGAGGACAAAAAGGTGATGACCTTACCATTGCTGTCCAGAACGGGGTCGGCGTCTCCAGTGGCGACGGGACCGATCACCCGGCTTGCCACAATCCTGTGCACGCGCTCCTCAAGATCGCTGAGGGGTTGCAGCTGAGGCCGCCCTTCACCTGTCCGTTGCTGCTGTCTCCTATTATGCGCCAGCTTGGCCTGCAAGAAAAAGGACAGCATCTGAGTAAATATACAGCCATGGTCTTGCCTGATGTGCCTCCCATAGGTGAATAGCCCTTACTGTATGCAGCCATGGTCTTGCCTGATGTGCCTCCCATAGGTGAATAGCCCTTACTGTATGCAGCCATGGTCTTGCCTGATGTGCCTCCCATAGGTGAATAGCCCTTACAATATACAGCCATGGTCTTGCCTGATGTGCCTCCCATAGGTGAATAGCCCTTACTGTATGCAAAGTGTGGAATGTGTGTGTGTGTTTCATGAAAGGGCCATAGGTGTTGGATGAGTGTTGTGCATTGGGGTTTTAAGACCCTCTGGCCATAGAGTGAGGTTGAGATGGAGGGATGGAGAGGTATTGAGAAAAAGCCACTCAGCCTGACGACCCGAGTGAGGTCGTTGAACTTTTTGCGGCATTGAACATGGGTCCTGGGCACCATGCTCCTGGAGGAGACGCTCTGAGCCACCTCCCTCGACACTCTTCTGTACTCGCGTGGCAAAGGCCTCCTGCCACTCTCAGGGAAGAGTATAGATCTTCTGCGCTCCACCGCGCCAACCAGAGCATCCAAGGCCCGCTCGGTGAAGCGCTGAGCTCGTTCTCTCACCCTCTCCATCCTTGGCAGCAAAATGGATTCACAGGTCTCTCCAGGCTGAGATTCAAGGCTGCAATGAGCAGGGTGTGGCTGGAGAGCAAGTTGGCCCCCCCCCTTTAAGAACTGGCCGGCGCCAGTGTGTCTGTGTTCCCTCGCTAACTGGCAGCACCTGCGCTGCGCTCGCGCGCTGAGTTAGCGCCTCACTGCTCGGCCTTTGCGCCTTAAGACAGGTGTGCAGCGCCTGATTTAGCGCTCCACTCACCTCCCGGGGCGGTAAAAGTGAAGTTTCCAGTCAGTGGCGATAATTAGCGCCAGGCGCTAATTTTTGCGTCCAGACGATATTTGCGCCCCAAATGGGGCGCGACCTAATTTTTCCCCCTATGACTCTATCTTTGACTCTATGACAGTACATGCCAAATTTAAAGGTGCAGTATTAACTCTTGTGTGGACAATACACATTATATTAAAAGTGTAGTATTAATTACTGTATATACAATGCATGCTATATTAAAAGTACAGCATGAATTTCTGTAAGGACACTACACGCCATATTAAAAGATGCATTATTAAATTCTGTATGGATAACACGAACTATATCAAAGATGCAGTATTAATTCCAGTACGCACAGTACATGCCATATTAATGGTGCAGCATTAATCCCTATCTGGACAGTACACATTATAACAAAGGTACATTATTAATTCCTGTATAGACAGTCATCACTATATTAAAGCTGCACTATTAACTTGCAGTATGGAGATTACATGCTATAAGGTGTAGCACTACCTCCCATACTGACAGTACATACTGCATAAACAACAGCAGCTTGCCTTTATATAGCATCTTTAACATAGTAAAACATCCCATGGCCCTTCAGAGGAGCGCTATCAAACCAAATTTCACACATAAGGAGATTTCAGAACAGGTGTCCAAAAGCTTGGTCAAAGAGGTAGGTTTTAAGGAGCTTCTTAAAGGAGGAGAGAGAGGTTTAGGGAGGGAATTCCAGAGCTTAGGGCCCAGGCAGCTGAAGGCAAAGGCCCGCCAATGGTGGAGTGATTCAAATCGGGGATGCGGAAGAGGCCAGAATTGGAGGAGCCCAAAGAACTCGGAGGGGTGCAGGGCTGGAGGAGCTTACAGAGATAGGGAGGGGGCGAGGCCATGGAGGGATTTGAAAACAGGGATGAGAATTTTAAAATTTTAACGGTGCAGTACTAACGACTGTAGACAGTACGTGATCTATCAGGTAAAACTGCAGTATATATGGGAGTAAATATATTGACTGCCACAAGACGAATGTGCTGTACATGGCATCGTGACAAAGTCCACATTGCGATTGCATAGGCCCTTTTCAGACAGTCAATAACACACCTTCAGGAAGCAAGTATTGGGTGTATTTAACATAATTAACAGATTGACAATGGTACATTGCCTAATATGCCAGACGTTTATGCATGAGTAAGCGTCAATGTGCCACGCAGTTCATGTTTTTGAGTCCATTTAGTGCTAGAACAGCTGCTTAATTAGGCACAAATGTGACATGCAGTAAAGGTTGGTGTCTTGCCTCTGAGATAAACGTATTATCACAGTCTAAATCAACTCTCCTTCCCATCTCCTTTTAGTGGCCTGTTCAGTGCCTTCGGACTCTAGTATTAAAATCTTATCAGCCATTTGACTGAATTATAAAGAGCCTTTTTAACATAGGGTCAATTGACGGTCTGTACAGTTATCTTCTGATTAGCTTTAAAATTGATGTTTTGCTTTAAATGTGTTCAGTGTTTGTCATTGAGGGGGCTAAAGTGAAGGGATAATTACTAGTCCTAGCCCCTTTAGGGCTACTCCGGATCAGGCGTATTCCTCAGACGTTCACCTTCAACTAAAGTTTGAGGTAGCCGAATCCTAAAGATGCTTAATTGGGTCTAAAGGTCCGGACTATCTCTCCCTAAAGGAAAGGAAAAACCTGAAAATGTTACCGTCCTCTAAGTAGCACTTTTAATAAGTTTAGCTAGACTGTAACGTTCCGGATATTATGAGGGTCCGGAAAACTCCCCCAGAATTCTGCAACTCCTCACCAAAGAGTGTACAGAAATTGAGTTCGCGAGTTTTTGATACAGAAGTCTTATGTGAGACAATTCTAAAAATATATAGCTTTATTAAAGAACCGACATGCAATTTACAGTTGGTGAGTCAATTGCAACATTAACAGTTCCAAAAAGAGAAAACATACAATCCTATTATCAGAGAACCTTACATTCAAATTTTAACTTCGCTACAGTTTTACAGTTCTTAAAGTTCTATTCAGGGTATCCACCAAAATCAAATACCTTTGATCCCCGAGGTACAAAGAGTTAGAGACTTACAGAGCTGCCTCTGAAGCCAAGAATCGCTTTACCCCTTTAAAGCGAGTCTACTATCCCATTTGAGAGTTCAATAGTTATACCCTTTTCCAGTGGTATTTCCTTTAAGGTTGTCTGCTGATGTAAGCTAATTATCTCTAGTCATTTTTCTGCTGACCCCTGCAATTCTTACAGTCACCTCAGCTGGTAGCATTACAGAATCATGTCTCCTTTCTAGGTGTTCTAAGTTTACCATAAACAACGGTGTGACGGCAGGTGTGTTTTTTACTTGATGTCATTTTTACGAAGGCAGATGTTTCTTACTTTTATGTGCTTCTTTACGAAGTGTAAATTAGAACATCTACTCCAGGGTGAACCATTGTTTCATTCCGAAAGGTTCAGCCTGCTGGAGCCTTTAACCTTCTGTTTCAATAAGGTTATTGATTCAGTGTCAACAACTATCTTATCTCAATAGCCAGAATGCTTTCACAGCTTTTTCATAGTTAGGTTTCTAGATTTGGCAGGATCTGGCCAAAGTGGACTGGGATCAGCTACTTGTAGGAAAATCCACATCAGAGAAGTGGAAGTCATTCAGAAAGGAAATAGAGAGAGTACAGCGCCAACATGTTCCCATAAAGGTCAATGGTGGGACCAACAAGTCCAGGGAACCCTGGATGTCAAGGGATATACAAGAATGGATTAGGAAAAAAAGGGAGGCTTTTGGCAGATACAAAGGACTAAAAACAGTAGAAGCCCTAGAGCAGTATAGAAAGTGCAGGGGGGTACTTAAAAAAGAAATTAGGAGAGCGAAGAGGGAGCATGAAAAAACACTGGCGGGCAAAATAAAGGAAAATCCCATGGTGTTTTATAAGTATATTAAGGGCAAGAGGATAACCAGGGAAAGAGTAGGGCCCATTAGGGACCAAAATGGCAATCTGTGTGTAGAGCCGGAAGATGTAGGTGAGGTTTTAAATGAATATATTGCATCTGTGTTCACTATGGAGAAGGATGATGTAGGCATAGAAATCAGGCAGGGAGATTGTGATATACTTAAACAAATTAGTATTGAGAGGGAGGAGGTACTAGCGGTTTTAGCGGGCTTAAAAGTGGATAAATCCCCAGTCGCAGATGAGATGTATCCCAGGCTGCTGTGTGAGGCAAGGGAGGAAATTGCAGGGGCTCTGACACAAATTTTCAGAACCTCTCTGGCCACAGGGGAGGTGCCAGAGGACTGGAGGACAGCTAACGTAGTACCATTAATTCAAGAAGGGTAGTAGGGATAAACCAGGGAATTACAGACCGGTAGGCCTAACATCAGTGGTAGGGACATTATTGGAAACAATTCTGAGGGATAGAATTAGTCTCCACTTGGAGAGGCAAGGATTAATCAAGGATAGTCAGCATGGCTTTGTCAGGGGGAGATCATGTCTAACCAATTTGTTTGAATTTTTCAAGGGGGTAACTGGATGAGGGTAGTGCAGTTGATGTAATCTACATGGACTTCAATAAGGCTTTTGACAAAGTCCCACATGGGAGACTGGTCAAGAAGGTAAGAGCCCATGGGAATCAGGGCAATTTGGCACATTGGATCCAAAATTGGCTTAGTGGCAGGAGGCAGAGGGTGATGGTCGAAGGTTGTTTTTGTGACTGGAAGCCTGTGTCCAGTGGTGTACCGCAGGGATCGGTGCTGGATCCTTTGCTGTTTGTAGCGTACATTAATGATTTAGATATGAATGTAGGAGGTATGATCAGTAAGTTCGCAGATGACATGAAAATTGGTGGAGTGGTAAATAGCGAGGAGGGAATCCTCAGGCTACAGGATGATATAGACGGGTTGGTTAGATGGGCAGAACAGTGGCAAATGGAAGTTAACCCTGAAAAGTGTGAGGTGATGCATTTTGGGAGGACTAACAAGGCAAGGGAATACACAATGAATGGTAGGACCCTAGGAATGACAAAGGATCAGAGGGACCTTGGTGTGCATGTACATAGATCCCTGAAGGCAGCAGGACAGGTAGATAAGGTGGTTAAAAAGGCATATGGGATACTTGCCTTCATTAGCCGAGGCATAGAATGTAAGAGCAGGGAGGTTATGATAGAGCTGTACAAAACGCTAGTCAGGCCACAGCTGGAATACTGTGTGCAGTTCTGGTCACCACACTATAGGAGGGATGTGATTGCATTGGAGAGGGTGCAGAGGAGATTCACCAAGATGTTACCTGGGCTGGAGCGCTTCAGCTATGAAGAGAGACTGGACAGGCTGGGGTTGATTTCCTTAGAGCAGAGAAGGCTGAGGGGGGACCTGATTGAGGTGTACAAAATTATGAGGGGCATAGATAGGATAGATAGAAAGGAACTTTTCCCCTTAGTAGAGGGGTCAATAACCAGGGGGCATAGTTTCAAGGTAAGGGGCAGGAGGTTTAGAGAGGATTTGAGGAAAACTTTTTCACCCAGAGGGTGGTTGGAATCTGGAACTCACTGCCTGAAAGGGTGGTAGAGGCAGGAACCCTCACAACATTCAAGAAGCCTTTGGATGAGCACTTGAAACGCCATAGCATACAAGTGCTACGGACCAAGTGCTGGAAAATGGGATTAGAATAGACAGGGCTTGATGTCCGGCGCAGACACGATGGGCTGAAGGGCCTCTTTCTGTGCTGTATAACTCTATGACTCTATGGGCTCGATTTTGTCATGGGGCAGGCTGGGGTCGTGTCATCCGCTTTTCGTGTTTTCGCCACCCGACTCCAATTGGATGTGGGAGAATTATGTGATTTTCCCCTAATTGGCAATTGAGTTCCAGCATGTGGGAACCCATGTCCCAATTTTTTTTTTGCATTTTTGATAAATCTTTTTACCCATGACCTAATTAGTTTTTTCAGACTGAAAGTCGCCTCTGATGATGTCATCATTGCTGCTGCATTTAAGGTCTGCAAAGACTGCCAGCCTTTTGGTCTTTGCTGTGAGACGGACCTGGAGGCAAAATGAACAGCAGGAAACCTAAGTCTGCTCCCAGATTTTTTTTCCACCACCACCACCCCTGCTAAAAGTTCCCCCAGAATGATGATGGATCAAATCTCCTTTTCAATGGTGGAGCTGCAGCTGATAGTCAGCAATCCAAGTGTGCTACCGCCAGGTTTCACCGTCGTGTTTCAGAAGAGGCGTGCATCACGTCGGAAAAGTGTTAAAATCAGAAAGGCCTCTCAAAATGGGATTATAGAGGCAATTAAGTGGTTGCTTAAGGGCCTATATCGCCTCTTGGAGGCGGGACGGAGACGGGATCAGAAACCACGCATTTGGGAAAATTGCTTGGAGGTGGGATGGAGGCGGGGTCGGGCCCGCCCGCCATTTTTTGCAATTTTAACACCCCACACGCCTCCATTCCCGCCTCCTCGGGCCTGGCAAAATCGAGCCCTATGACTCTATTTCCAAACCCAGTTTGTCATGTTTTAATAAGGCCAGAATTCTTGCAAAAGATAGTGTATTTTTCTGAATAGGTTATAAGGCTTATTCCTTCACGAAAGAAACCTGCTCACTGAGTACTTGTATTAATGCTCCCGATGTGAATGAAGGCATTCAAGTGATGTTGCACTAGCAGTTGTTCTTGATGTCTGAAACCGTGAAATGGAATAGAGGCCAAGGCCTTTGACAGTGAAAGATGACTGCAGTTAGTGATACGGTTTGAGAAATGTAGCGCAGTGATGGATTCTTTCCACAAAGTTGCAGAATGGCATTCTCTGATAATACGCAAGTTCTGATATAACAGCTTGCTTGTGGCTCTTTCATTCAGATGCCAATAAAACATTCTGCAGCACACCTGACTATAATAATAAGGTGCCACAGCAACACCCCCATCCCACATTGAGACAGAAAATGATCCCAGGGCAGGGGTTCAGTGCAATGTAATGTATAGACTGGCTTCGACCAGCTGTAGCAGAACATTACAACCTTTTAGCACAGTATGCAGACTGTTTGGCTGCAGTTAGCCTTTTCAGTTCTTTAATGACTGTCACAGTGGGATTGTTGGCACAGCCTCAAATGCTTCTGTGCCTTATCGGTCATTCTTCTCAGAGGCTGCCCCGATGAAGGATCCCTGTGAACTGAAATTTCTATTTTAATTAGTGTTTAATTTCTACTACAAAGATAATCTTTTCTTTTTACAGTGTAATATTTTTTGAGCTTGCCTTTGTTAATATATACACCGGCTCATCTTCGATGGAACTGCTCGCAGGTACTCTCGGATCTGGAGCAGATTAGTTACATTTAACTGGATACCATATTTTGACTACAGCAAAGGAAAATGTCAAAATGACCTATCTCGTTCTCAAATCCTTTGCAAACAGACTATCTGTGTAAACAGTTTGCAAATGTTTACCTCAGAACCATTTCCTAAACACGAAACTTCCTGACGTAACATTTTCTAGCATCTTTGACCAGTTGTTATCTGTATCTAATGGATACCTACTTCCCATGTTTTTTACCCGAAAACTAAACATTAACCATTCATGGGTGATGTCATTACTAACACTTATTCCCTTACACAAGCTATATGCATTTCAGAAAATGTTTTCTCCTCAGCCACTTCAATGTCATCCTGTTTATATCGGAAAGCCTGACAATGCATTCCTTTTACGACACTTCTAGGAAAACCTGTTGCTTTAAGATACAAGCCATGATGTGGAGATGCCGGTGTTGGACTGGGGTGGACAAATGTGAGAAGTCGCACAACACCAGGTTATAGTCCAACAGCTTTATTTGAAATCACAAGCTTTCGGAGCGCTGCTCCTTCGTCAGGTGAAGTGAAGAGATGCATATAGTCACAGCATGTATAGTCAGAGAACACTGCCAGATGCGGCCGGACCTGCTGTGATTTCCAGCAAAAAAAGTTTTTTGTTTTCCATACAGACTCCAGCATCTGCCACATTTGACCCCTTGTGACCCCACCTCAATGTCTTTGATGTAATGTTTTCCTGACTGACCTGTTTGGACACCAGCCACACCTTTGATTGCCGTGATTGTCTCTCTGCCGAGGTGTGATAAAGGGCAGTTGGAAAGATTAACTGTAATCATCTGGCAGTGTTCTCTGACTATATATGCTGTGCCTATATGCATCTCTTCACTTCACCTGACGAAGGAGCAGCGCTCCGAAAGCTTGTGATTTAAAAAATAAAGCTGTTGGAGTTTAACCTGGTGTTGTGCGACTTCTCACATTTAAGATACAAAGTAGTGCAACTGTTAAGCTTTTAACTTTCACGACGTCCAGCAGATGTAACAGTGTATAATTTGCTTGGTTTGCTACTGTTGCCGGGAGGTCGATTTAACAACAAGTTCGGTGTCCCTTGAGACGGCATTAGTTGTGATCGAAGATCACGTAGCAGGGAGGGCCGCGAGAAGGCTGCCATCATCTATCCCAGGCCGACTTGAACAATCTACCGCCAACCCGTCTCAAATCCAGAAGGCCATTTTGGACCGTCGCCGAAGCCCTTCAGCGATCTCCCCTCAGCCTTGATGACTGATGGCGAAATGCTTGGAAGAACTGTGACATACGGAATGGATTCCTTACAGAGGACCACATAGTACAACCTGAAGGATCAAACCTTCCTCGCAAACAGTGGACAACCATCAACCACCTCAGAACTGGTCATGGTAGATGCTGCCACCTTCTCTATAGATGGAAGATTAAAGCATCCCCCTCATGCGACTGGAGTTCCGAATCAGATCCTGGAGCACATCATTGAGTATTGCCCTCCGAGGAAATTCGCAGGCAGCCTACAAGATATCCACGCTGTTACACCGGAAGCTTTGGCCTGGATATCTGACTTAGATATTGACATTTGATTTGCTTTGCTACTACCATACAAAAGAAGTGTTTAATTTGATCTATCCCTCCAAATCCAATGTTCAGGTATTCCTGGAAGGGTTGTGGTAAATAGAGACACGACCTGAGATCAACAATACTCAAATTGCTAAGGGCCATTTTTGTAGATTGGCAGCAGCCAGCTCCTGGTCAAGGGGTGGAGCAATGTTCCTTTCTCGTTTTGGTTGTTTTATATCTGTGGTGGCTGAAATGTGACTCTGAAGTGTGTCTGTCGCGCGACGTCCCAAGTGCAGCAGCTCAGGTGGGGCATCTGAAGTGTGCAACTGAAATGTGACTTCTGGCGTGCGATGTCGGAAGTGAAATATCTAAAGTGCGACACAGTCAGGACTGCAACATCTGGAGCGTGGTGATCTAAAGCATGGTGTCTGAAGAGCAGAGTCCAGAGAGGAATGTCTGAAGTGAGGCTTCTGAAATGTGATGGGCAAGCGCTGGATGGAAGACTTTTATTTATATTTTTCCTTTAACTGCTCCCTCGACTCTATTCCCACCAAACTGCTGACCATCCAACTTCCTTTTCTGGCTCCCATGTTAGCTGACATTGTTAACGGTTCTCTCTCCTCAGGTAGAAACATAGAAAAATAGGAGCAGGAGTAGGCTATTTGGCCCTACGAGCATGCTCCGCCATTCAATATGATCATGGCTGATCCTTATCTCAATACCATATTCTCGCTCTCTCCCCATACCCCTTGATGCCTTTTGTGTTTAGAAATCTATCTATCTCCTTCTTAAATATATTCAGCGACACAGCCTTCTGTGGTAGAGAATTCCACAGGCTCACCACCCTCTGAGTGAAGAAATTTCTCCTCATCTCAGTCCTAAATGTCCTACCCCGTATCTGAGACTGTGACCCCTCGTTCTAGACCCCCCAGCCAGGGGAAACATCCAGTCTGTCTAGCCCTGTCAGAATTTTATACGTTTCAATGAGATCCCCTCTCATTCTTCTAAACTCTAGTGAATCTAGTCGACCCAATCTCTCCTCATACGACAGTCCTGCCATCCCAGGAATCAGTCTGGTGAACCTTCGTTGCACTCCCTCTATGGCAAGTATATCCTTTCTTAGATAAGGAGACCAAAACTGCACCCAATACTCCAGGTGTGGTCTCACCAAGGCCCTGTACAACTGTAGTAAGACATCCTTGCTCCTGTACTCAAATCCTCGTGCAATGAAGGGGTGACTAGTGGGGTACCACAGGGATCAGTGCTTGGGCCCCAGCTATTCACAATATATATCAATGATTTGGATGAGGGAACCAAATGTAATATTTCCAAGTTTGCTGACGACACGAAACTAGGTGGGATTGTGAGTTGTGAGGAGGATGCAAAGAGGCTTCAAGGCAATTTAGACAAGTTGAGTGAGTGGGCAAATACATGGCAGATGCAGTATAACGTGGATAAATGTGAAGTTATCCACTTCGGTAGGAAAAACAGAAAGGTAGAGTATTATTTAAATGGTGCTACATTGGGAAATGCTGATGTACAAAGGGACCTGGGTGTCCTTGTACACCAGTCACTGAAAGCAAACATGCAGGTGCAGCAAGCAGTTAGGAAGGTATGTTGGCCTTCATTGCACGAGGATTTGAGTACAGGAGCAAGGATGTCTTACTACAGTTGTACAGGGCCTTGGTGAGACCACACCTGGAGTACTGTGTGCAGTTTTGGTCTCCTTATCTAAGAAAGGATATACTTGCCATAGAGGGAGTGCAGTGAAGGTTCACCAGACTGATTCCTGGGATGGCAGGACTGTCGTATGAGGAGAGATTGGGTCGACTAGGCCTGTATTCACTAGAGTTTAGAAGAATGAGAGGGGAACTCATTGAAATGTATAAAATTCTGACAGGGCTAAACAGACTGGATGCAGGGAGGATGTTTCCCTGGCTGGGTGGTCTAGAACGAGGGGTCACAGTCTCAGGATATGGGGTAGGACATTTAGGACTGAGATTAGGAGAAATTTCTTCACTCAGAGGGTGGTGAACCTGTGATATTCTCTACCACAGAAGGCTGAATATATTTAAGGAGATAGATAGATTTCTAGACACAAAAGACATCAAAGGGTATGGGGAGAGAGCAGGAATATGGTATTGAGATAGAGGATCAGCCATGATCATATTGAATGGCGGAGCAGGCTAGAAGGGCAGAATGGCCTACTCCTGCTCCTATTTTCTATGTTTCTAACATACCATTTGCCTTCCTAACTGCTTGCTGCACCTACATGTTTGCTTTCAGTGACTGGTGTACAAGGACACCCAGGTCCCTTTGTACATCAACATTTCCCAATCTATCACCATTTAAATAATACTCTGCCTTTCTGTTTTTCCTACCGAAGTGGATAACTTCACATTTATCCACATTATACTGCATCTGCCATGTATTTGCCCACTCACTCATCATGTCTAAATCGCCTTGAAGCCTCTTTGCATCCTCCTCACAACTCACAATCCCACCTAGTTTCGTGTCATCAGCAAACTTGGAAATATTACATTTGGTTCCCTCATCCAAATCATTGATGTATATTGTGAACAGCTGGGGCCCAAGCACTGATCCTTGCGTTACTCCACTAGTCACCGCCTGCCACCCCAAAAAAGACCCATTTATTCCTACTCTCTGTTTCCTGTCTGTTAACCAATTTTCAATCCATGCCAGTATATTACCCCCAATCCCATGTGCTTTAATTTTGCACACTAACCTCTTATGTGGGACTTTATCAAAGGCCTTCTGAAAATCCAAATACACCACATCCACTGGTTCTCCCTTATCTATTCTACCAGTTATACCCTCAAAAAACTCCAGTAGGTTTGTCAAACACGATTTCCCTTTCATAAATCCATGTTGACTTTGTCTAATCCCGTTGATATTTTCTAAGTGTCCTGTTATCACATCCTTTATAATAGACTCTAGCATTTTCCCTGCTACTGATGTTAGGCTGTAGTTCCCTGTTTTCTCTCTCTCTCCTTTTTTAAATAGTGGGGTTATATTTGCCACTCTCCAATCTGCAGGAACTGTTCCATAATCTGTAGAATTTTGGAAGATGACAACCAATGCATCCTCTATTTCCATGGCTACCTCTTTTAGTACTCTGGGATATGGATTATCAGGCCCTGGGGATTTATCGGCTTTCAGTCCCATAAATTTTTCCAGCACTATTTTTTTACTAATACTAATTTCCTTTAATTCCTCCTTCTCACTAGACCCTTGGTTCCCTAGCATTTCTGGGAAGTTATTTGTGTCCTCTTCCATGAAGACAGAACCAAAGTATTTGTTTAATTGCTCTGCCATTTCCTTGTTCCCCATTATAAATTCTCCCGTTTCTGACTGTAAGGGACCTACATTTGTCTTCACTAATCTTTTTCTTTTTACATACTTGTAGAAGCTTTTACAGTCCGCTTTTATGTTCCTTGCAAGTTTACTCTCATACTCTATTTTTCCCCTCTTAATCAATCTCTTGGTCCTTTTTTGCTGAATTCTAAACTGCTCCCAATCCTCAGGCTTGCTAATGTTCCCCTCTCCCTCAAATCTGCCGTCATCACCCCTCTCCTCATGAAACCAACCCTTGACCCCCTCCGTCCTTACAAACTACCACCCCATCTCCAACCTCCTTTCCTCTCCAAAGTCCTTGAACGTGTTGTCGCCTCCCAATTCCTTGCCCATCTTTCCCGCAACTCCATGTTTGAATTCCTCCAATCAGGTTTCCGCCCCTGCCACAGTACTGAAACGGCTCTCACCAAATGACATCCTTTGTGACTGTGACAAATGTGAACTATCCCTCCTCATCCTTCTTGACTTGTCTGCAGCCTTTGACATGGTTGATCACTCTATCCTTCTCCAACGCCTCTCCACCGTCGTCCAGCTGGGCGGGACTGCACTCGCCTGGTTCCATTCTTATCTATCTAATCATAGCCAGAGAATCACCTGCAATGGCTTCTCTTCCTGTTCCCACCCTGTTACCTCTGGGGTCCCCCAAGGATCTATGCTTGGCCCTTTCCTATTTCTCATCTGCATGCTGCCCCTTGGCAACAACATCCGAAAACACAGTCAGTTTCCACATGTACGCTGACGACACCCAGCTTTACCTCTATCGACCCCTCCACTGTCTCTAAATTGTCAGACTGTTTGTCCGACATCAATTCTGGATGACAATTAAATATTGGGAAGACCGAAGCCATTGTTTTTGGGCTCTGCCACAAACTCCGTTCCCTAGCCACTGACTCTGTCCCTTTCCCTAACATCTGTCTGAGGCTGAACCACACTGTTCACAACCTTGGTGTCATATTTGACCCTGAAATGAGCTTCTGACCACACATCCACAGCATAATTAAGACCTGCCTATTTCCACCTCCGTAACATCGCCCGTCTCCGCCCTTGCCTCAGCTCATCGCTGCTGAAACCCTCATCCATGCCTTTGTTACCTCTAGACTTGACTATTCCAACGCACTCCTGGCCGGCCTCCCACATTCCACCCTACGCAAATTTGAGGTCATCTAAAACTCGGCTGCCCGTGTCCTAACTCGCTCCAAGTCCCGTTCACCCATCACCCCTGTGCTCGCTGACCTACATTGGCTCCTGGTTAAGCAACGCCTCGATTTCAAAATTCTCATCCTGGTTTTCAAATCCCTCCATGGCCTCGCCCCTTCCTATCTCTGTAATCTCCTCCAGCTCCATAACCCCCAGAGATATCTGCACTCCTTTAATTCTGCCCTCTTGAACATCCTTGATTATAATCACTCCACCATTGGCGGCCGTACCTTCAGCTACCTAGGCCCTAAGCTCTGGAATTCCCTGCCTAAACCTCTCTGCCTCGCTACCTCTCTTTCCTCCTTCAACATGCTCCTTAAAACCTACCTCTTTGACCAAGCTTTTGGTCACCTGCCTTAATTTATCCTTATGTGGCTCGGTGTCAAATTTTTTTTTTCTTATAATACTCCTGTGCAGCGCCTTGGGATGTGTTTTACTACGTTAAAGGCCCTATATAAACAAAAGTTGTTGTTGTTAACTTTGTTTCATTACTTTTGTATCCAGATTCATTTTCAGTGATGGCAGAAATTGGATTATCATTTACAGTAAAATAAACATTACAGAGGCAGAGTCTTGAGTTGGACTTTCTCAAGTGTTTTTGTAAACATGCTGAATCATTACCCTGTTTCTCAACTTAGTTTTACCTGTAGGTTTGTCAATTGTAGCTTATCTTGGACCAGGTAAATGGGTTGGATGGGGAACATATTTTCATTTATGTAATGTTAGTTATTGTGCCTTCACCTATATTGCATAATATAATCCATTCATTACACTGCTTAAAAATGTTAAAACTGCTTTTTGACCGCAACTTGAGTCAATAATAACTGGCAATTCTGTAAATCTCAGCAGAACGCACAGAGCAGATTTGTGAGCAAAGCTGTGGCTTCAACCAGGAGCAGGTCCGGTGCAGGCGGGAGTCCCCAAGACCTCGCGGTACGAGATCCGGGCAATTTTAACCCCTGGGCCTCGTTTTAAAACTGCAGCTCTCTCTCCTGTCCCCCTAACCAACCGGGAACGACGTCAAGGCCGGTGGGCAGGAACGGGAACCGGGGTGGGATCCCAAGGGAATGGCGCTCAGCGCAACGGTAAGTGTTGGTGGGGTGGCAGTTTGCAGAGCCAATGCTGGTTTGGGGAGGGAGAGGCAAGGTTGTGGCAAGGGAGGCCCAAGGATTCCTTGTGGGGCCTGCTCCTCCTGGCTCTCAAGGAATCCTTCCAAAAATTCATATATTTAACTTACCTCGGGGGCCTTCTGCCCACACCACTGCCTCATGCCAAGTTTCACTGGCAGCTTTTGTGCTGTGCGGGCCGCCTGCGATTTTAAGTTAAAATCTCAGCACGGCACTGACGTCGTGGGGCTGCACCTTCACCTTTCACATTTTAATTAGACCCCCACCTGCCTGTGGCAGGAGGCCTCCACGCTGCCGGAATCCTGGCATTTAAAATAGCCGGGTGGGGGGGGCGCAAAGAAAGCGGGAACGCATTATAACTACTATTCTTATGAAGGAAAACATGGCAGCCATTCTCCACACAGCAAAATCCCACAAACATCAGGGAGACGAAGGAGCAGTTAATTTGTACTTTGGTAATGCTGGTTGATGGATAACTGTTAGTCAGGACACCACAAGAACTCCCTACTCTTCTCCAAAAAGAATAATGTGATTTTTAGCATTCATCTGAGCCACTGGAACTGGCACATACTGTCCACCTTCGACACTTTGGGCCGGAATTTTCCCAGTGACCAACTCACTCCCAGGGGGCGTTACCTCAATTTAAATATTGTAATGAGGCTGGAAGCCTCTATTTGCCCCTCCAATTTTGAATTTAACTGCCTGTGGACGGGTTTCACACAATTCGTGAAACCCGGCAGTTAAACAGAGGCGGGGACTGCTGGATCCAGGAGGTGAGTGGCTTTACACCTATCTCCTGGATCCAGGTTCCCTGCCTAACCCACCCCACCACGATTGGAGAACCCCCCACGAGGCCTCCGATCGCCTTCCCAGGCCTCCCCCCCACCCCCCAATGATGATGAGGCCGTCCACGATCCTCTGGTGGCCGGCCCAGATACATCGGCCCCCCAAATCCCTGGCCGACCGCCCCCCCCATCCCCGATTCGCCCCACGCAATCCCCGATCCCCCCCGCAATCCTCGACCCCCCCCACGGGATCCTCGACCCCCCCAGCGATCCTTGACCCCCCCCGCGATCCTCGACACCCCCCACGATCCTCGACACCCCCCCGCGATCCTCGACACCCCCCGCGATCCTCGACCCCCCCCCGCGATCCTCGACCCCCCCCCGCGATCCTCGACCCCCCCGCGATCCTCGACCCCCCCCACGATCCTCACACCCCCCCCGCGATCCTCGACACCCCCCGCGATCCTCGACACCCCCCCCGCGATCCTCGACACCGGCCCCCGCGATCCTCTTGACCCCCCCGCGATCCTCGACTCGACCCCCCCGCGATCCTCGATCCCCCCCGCGATCCTCGACCCCCCCCGCGATCCTCGACCCCCCCGCGATCCTCAACTCGACCCCCCCGCGATCCTCGACCCCCCCCGCGATCCTCGAACCCCCCCCGCGATCCTCGACGCGACCCCCCCCCGCGATCCTCGACCCCGCCCCGCGATCCTCGACTCGACCCCCCCCGCGATCCTCGACACGACCCCTCCCCCGATCCTCGACTCGACCCCGCCCCGCGATCCGCTCGACCCCCCCCGCCGATCCTCGACCCCCGCCGCGATCCTCGACCCCCCCCGCGATCCGCGACCCGCCCCCCGCGATCCTCGACCCCCCCCGCGATCCTCGACACCCCCCGCGATCCTCGACACCCCCCGCGATCCTCGACACCCCCCGCGATCCTCGACCCCCCCCGCGATCCTCGACCCCCCCACGATCCTCGACCCCCCCCGCGATCCTCGACCCCCCCCGCGATCCTCGACACCCCCCGCGATCCTCGACACCCCCCGCGATCCTCGACACCCCCCGCGATCCTCGACCCCCCCGCGATCCTCGACCCCCCCCGCGATCCTCGACCCCCCCGCGATCCTCGACCCCCCCCGCGATCCTCGACCCCCCCCGCGATCCTCGACACCCCCCGCGATCCTCGACACCCCCCCGCGATCCTCGACACCCCCCGCGATCCTCGACCCCCCCCGCGATCCTCGACCCCCCCCGCGATCCTCGACACCCCCCGCGATCCTCGACTCCCCCCGCGATCCTCGACCCCCCTCACGATCCTCGACCCCCCCCGCGATCCTCGACTCGACCCCCCGCGATCCTCGACTCGACCCCCCCCCGCGATCCTCGACTCGACCCCCCCCGCGATCCTCGACCCCCCCCGCGATCCTCGACTCGACCCCCCCCGCGATCTTCTACCCCCCCCCGCGATCCCCGACCACCCCATCTCCTGCTGATCCCCTACTGATCCTGCAACATCCCCCCGATTCCCTCTCCCCCCTCCCAATTGCCAACCTCCACCGATCCTCTCTCCCCCCATCAATTACCAACCTCCACCGATCCTCTCTCCCCCCACCAATTACCAACCTCCACCGATCCTCTCTCCCCCCACCAATTGCCAACCTCCACCGATCCTCTCTCCCCCCACCAATTGCCAACCTCCACCGATCCTCTCTCCCCCCACCAATTGCCAACCTCCACCGATCCTCTCTCCCCCCACCAATTACCAACCTCCACCGATCCTCTCTCCCCCCACCAATTACCAACCTCCACCGATCCTCTCTCCCCCCACCAATTGCCAAACTCCACCGTTCCTCTCTCCCCCCACCAATTGCCAACCCCACCGATCCTCTCTCCCCCTTCCCGATCGCCAAACCCCCCCTCCCGATTGCTGATCCCACTCCCGCCAATACCGACCCCCCTCAAGCGATCCCTCCGCTGGACCGACCGCTCGCAACCGAGGCCTATCGCCCGCAGCCAGATAGCCTCTCAAGCTGGCTGGCTGCGGGTGGGAAACCGAGACCTCACATTAAATTAGTGCCTGCCGGTAAAATTGTCAGGGCCTGTGGGAAATCCAGCCTTCCGGGTTTCCTGACTGCCTTGGAACCTCCCGGCCCCCACCCCACCTCCCTGAACAAAATTCTAGCCAAACAATCCACAGTCTGGGGTGCTGTCCATATATTTGTGTTCTTGTATGCCAACATGCCCCTCTCCCAAGTGGTGCTCCCAAGCTTCCCTCCAGTGTTGCAGCTCTATCTCTGACTTGCGCTCCCTTTGAGCATGACCCCTCAGTGAGAGCAGAGAATCTGTGAATTTAACCTCACATTTCAACGGCATGGAATACTCTCCTGACGCCAGACACTACAAACGGGGATCACAGGTGTTACGATTATATTCTAAATCAACAAGAAAAAAACAAACCTGGCATGGGGACGTTGTAAATATCGGTATACAACCAAAAGCATTCGCCTTCAGGAATAGTTTCCATTGTAGATGCAAACTGCTTCCTGATGTTTCTTTTAGTTTTCTCACTTCAGGATTTCGACTGTTTCTGATTTTATGCAAATTGTTTGGTTCACCTCAATTGTTGTCTATGTTGAGGGAAATAAAGCTGAGATTGTGGAATTCAACCAACACTGACTGTACCAGCAAGAGTCACACGTACGGACTCTGAAATCTACATATGGATAGCAAGCACTCCTTTTGCTAAATAATGGAAAGTATTATTTCCATTGAACTGATATTGCAGAATTCTCCTATTCCTAAAATCATGCTACGTGCTGTTTGGTTATGCCCATAAATTTCAATATGTCTACTAACCATCAGGGATTCAACAAACATCACGGTTACATCATATAATGCTTAAACATCTCTTGCTCATGGCTAGGGGAGCAGTATTTTTTTTTAAATGTTTGGAGCAGCATGCAGTCCTGTTTGTACTCTACCAGTAAAATAGTTCATTTCTGGGAACTATTCCAGCTTCTTTTATTAGCTAACATGCAAGTGTGACAAGATTTTTTTTTTTTGCTTTCAGTAACAATTCTCGGCTCTAAAGATTTAGGGGTAAAAATTCAGTTGGTTGCGCCTCCCGTTAGCGCCTTAAGAGGGCGCTAATGGGGCGCAAAGCCGCTAACGCCCGGGTGCAGCGATGTTTGCGCCGCTCGGGAACCTAACTAGACATTGTGCGGCGGCGCTAAACTTTACTGCTGCGACCACCTGCGCGCGCAGATTGTGACGTCATTCCATGGTGCAACGCCCTTGTGGCGCCCCGGAGCGGAAATTGAGTGGCGCCCCCTGCCTTACCGCCTGACGCTAGCAACGACCAGAAGACTGGAACGCTATCAATCGCTGTGGGGCTGGGGGGGGGCGCTATTTAAAGGGGGCCTCTTCCTGTCTTTTATTGTTGGTGGCATTTTTGAACTACGCATTCTGAGAGAGAGAGGGAGAGACTTCTGGAGAGATTCAACGTTGTGTGAAGGAGTTTTGGGTACTGAGCAGCACTTTGCAGGTTCATTTTGATTTGCCATTCCTTGTATCGATTTAGCAGAGACTGTGGGAGCTGCACTCTGGGCTCTTTGCCTGGTACTCTCCATTGTTCTTTCCAGCACATTTGATGTGCAAGTCTCTCCAGGCCGAGATTCAAGGCTGCAATGAACAGGATATGGATGGAAAGCAAGATTAACCATCCCCTTTAAGAACTGGCCCGTGCCATTGTGTGTGTGTTCCATTGCTGACTGACATTACATGAGCTTCGCCAGCGCTCTGAGTTAGCGCCTCACTCCTTGGCCTTTGCGCCTTAAGACAGGTGTGCAGCGCCTGATTTAGCGCTCCACTCACCTCCCGGGGCGGTAAAAGTGAAGTTTCCAGTCAGTGGCGATAATTAGCGCCAGGCGCTAATATTTGCGTCCAGACGATATTTGCGCCCCAAATGGGGCGCGACCTAATTTTTACCCCTTAGTGTTTGGTTATCGAAGGTTTCCGAGCACGGAGTGAACCACTAAATTTGAAATCAAACATTATCTCTGCACATTTTACTTTTTCAAGTCTGCTCTATCATTCAATTGTCGGTGATTTCTGCTCAGCTCAGCTGGCGAGTGATGTTTTCTCTGGTGCAGATTTTGCCTTCTGTGCAGCAGCTGTAACATAGGCGCTGTTCTTGTGTGTGCAGCAACCCCTTAGTCCATCAGGAATTGAGGTACAAAGATTTCCAAGGTGCTCATTTCAGGGTAGTGTAAATGTTCCCTCAAATTTCAATATTCCACTTCCCCATTTGCATGAGAGTAATATATTGATGAGTGATTCCTGTCTGTCATATTAATTCAGCAAATCCCTTGGGGGCGAACTAAAAGCCATGATCTAAGATCACATACAGGGAACGATAGCATGCTGGTTATGTTAATGGACGAGAAATCCAGAGGCCTGGACTAATCATCTGTGGGGGCCTGAATTCAAATCACATCACAGCAGCTGGGGAATTTAAATTAGTTAATTAAATAAATCTGGAATAAAAGAAAAACTAGTATCACTAATGGTGACCATGAAACTACCGGATTGTTGTAAAAACCCGTCTGGTTCACTAATGTCCTTTAGGGAAGGAAATCTGCCGTCCTTACCTGGTCTGGCCTATATGTGTCTCCAGACCCACAGCAATGTGGTTGACTCAAGTGCCCTCTGAAATGGCCCAGCAAGCCACTCAGTTGTATCAAACCGCTGCAGAAAACAATAATGAGAATAAAACCGGACGGACCACTGGGCATCGACCGTGGCACTGGCTTCGGACACGACAATGGCACACCCAGCCCAGTCGACCCTGCAAAGTCCTCCTCACTAACGTCTGGGGACTTGTGCCAAAATTGCGAGAGCTGTCCCACAGACTAGTCAAGCAACAGCCTGACATAATGGGCCGAAAATTGATCCCGGGACGCGAGAGTACGCACTGCATACTCTCGCGTATTCCCACTCCAATTGCCGGTTTTCTGCATGCCCTGCGCATGCGCTGAAAACCGGCAATTGCTCTTCCGAAAAGGGGGCGGGGCCGGAGTGCATCGCGTGCGCGCTACAGGCTGCGCGCACGCTGTGCACTTCATGCTTTGGACACGCAGGTAAGTACTGAAGATTTTGGAAATGTAAAAAGGAGGAGTAAGACCCGCTTTTAAGAAGGTAAGTAGTGAATTAAGTATTTTTTTGAATTTTTTTTTACAGGTATATCTTTTTTATAGACTTTAAAGACAGGTAAGTTTATTTTTATAACTTTTTAAAAGATTTTAAATTTTTTCAAAAATTTAATTTTTTATTTAAAATGGTTAATTTAATTAACTATACTTATTTTATTAATGTGATGGTTTTTTTTTAAATTTAATTGAGGTTTAGCTGTTATTTTGGGGGGGTGTAAGATTCATAAGTCTCTCAGCCATGCTGTGAGACTTATGAATGGAAGATGGTGTGCTGCCATTGGCTCTAACTGAGTCACGTGATCCCACAGCTCGCACGAATTAACTACGCCGCTGGGATACGCAAGCCCAGCACAGCAGCTGTCCAGAACATCAATTTCGTGCGAGCTGGATCAGAAAAAGCATAAGCGAGGTGAGACATCGCGGGAAAGGCTTACCCCCGCGGGAACAGAGCGAGATCAATTTCTGGGCCAATCATACTCACAGAATCATACCTTTCAGCCAATGTCCCAAACTCCTCCATCACCATCCCTGGGTATGTCCTGTCCCATGGGCAGGACAGACCCACTAGGGGTGGCGGTACAGTGGTATACAGTCGGGAGGGAGTGGCCCTGAGAATCCTCAACATAGACTCCCGACACCATGAAGTCTCATGGCTTCAGGTCAAGCATGGGCAAGGAAACCTGCTGCTGATTACCACTGACCGCCCTCCCTCAGCTGATGAATCAGTACCCCGCCATATTGAACATCACTTGGAAGAAGCACTGAGAGTAGCAAGGGCACAGAATGTACTCTGGTTGGGGGACTTCAATGTCCATCACTAAGAGTGGCTCGGTAGCACAACTACTGACCGAGCTGGCCGAGTCCTGAAGGACATAACTGCCAGTCTAGGCCTGCGACAGGTGGTGAGAGAACCAACATGAGGAAAAACCTACTTGACCTCGTCCTCACCAATCAACCTATCGCAGATGCATCTGCCCGTGACAGTATTGGTAGGAGTGACCACCTTGTGGAGATGAAGACCCATTTTCACATGGAGGACACCCTCCACCAGGTTGTGTGGCACTACCACCTTGCTAAATGGGATAGATTCAGAATAGATCTAGCAGCTCAAAACTGGGCATCCATGAGGCGCTATGGGTGATCAGCAGCAGCAGAATTGTATTCCACCACAATCTGTAACCATTGGCCCGGCATATCCCTCAGTTTACCATTACCATCAAGCTGAGGGACCTACCCTGGTTCAATAAGGAGTGTAGAAGAGCATGCCAGGAGAAGCACCAGGTCTACCTAAAAATGAGGTGCCACCCTGGGGAAGCTGCAACACAGGACTACATGCATGCTAAACAATGGAAGCAGCATGCTATAGACAGGGCTAAGCGATCCCACAACCAACGGATCAGATCAAAGCTCTGCAGTCCTGCCACATCCAGTCGTGAATGGTGGTGGACAATTAAACAATTGACGGGAGGCGGAGGCCCCAGGAACATCCCCATCCTCAATGATAGCGGAGCCCAGCACACAAGTGCAAAAGACAAGGCTGAAGCATTTGCAACCATCTTCAGCCAGAAGTGCCGAGTGTATGATCCATCTCGGCCTCCACCTGAGGTCCCCACCATCACAGAAGCCATTCTTCAGCCAATTCTATTCACTCCACGTGATATCAAGAAATGGCTGAGCACACTGGATACAGCAAAGGTTGTGGGCCCGACAACATCCCAGCTGTCCTGCTGAAGACTTGTGCTCCAGAACTATCCACTCCTCTATCAAGCAGCATTTACTCACCAATAACCTGCTCACTGATGCCCAGTTTGGGTTCCGCCAGGGCCACTCCGCTCTAGACCTCATTACAGCTTGGGCCAATATGGACTAAAGAGTTGAATTCCAGAGGTGAGGAGAGAGTGACTGCCCTTGACATCAAGGCAGCATTTGACCGAGTGTGGCATCGAGTAAAATTGATGTCAATGGGAATCAGGGGGAAAACTCTCCACTGGCTGAAGTCATACCTAGAACAAAGGAAGATAGTTGTGGTTGTTGGAGGTCAATCATCTCAGCTCCAGGACATCGCTGCAGGAGTTCCTCAGGGCAGTGTCCTAGGCCCAACCATCTTTAGTTGCTTCATCAATGACCTTCCCTCCATCATAAGGTCAGAAGTGGGGATGTTCGGTGATGACTGCACAGTGTTCAGTTCCATTCGCAACTCCTCAGATAATGAAGCAGTCCATGCCCGCATGCAACAAGACCTGGACGACATTCAGGCTTGGGCTGATAAGTGGCAGGTAACATTCGTGCCACAGAAGTGCCAGGCAATGACTATCTCCAACAAGCGAGAGTCTAACCACCGTCCCTTGACAGTCAACGGCATAACCATTGCTGAATCCCCCACTATCAACATCCTGGGGGGTTACCATTGACCAGAAACTTAACTGGACCAGCCACATAAATACTGTGGCTACAAGAGCAGGTCAGAGGTTGGGTATTCTGCAGCGAGTGTCTCACCTCCTGACTCCCCAACGCTTTTCCACCATCTACAAGGCACAAGTAAGGAGTGTGATGGGATACTCTCCGCTTGCCTGGATGAGTGCAGCTCCAACAACACAAGAAGCTCGGCACCATCCAGGACAAAGCAGCCCACTTGATTGGCACCCCATCTACCACCTTAAACATTCATTCCCTCCACCACCAGCGTACCGTGGCTGCAGTGTGTACCATCTACAAGATGCACTGCAGCAACTCGCCAAGGCTTCTTCAGTAGGACCTCCCAAACCCGCGACCTCTTCCACCTAGAAGGACAAGGGCAGCAGACGCATGAGAACACCACCACCTCCAAGTTCCCCTCCAATTCACACACCATCCTGACTTGGAAGTATATCGCCGATCCTTCATCGTCGCTGGGTCAAAATCCTGGAACTCCCTCCCTAACAGCACTGTGGGAGCACCTTCACCACACGGACTGCAGCGGTTCAAGAAGGCGGCTCACAACCACCTTCTCAAGGACAGCTTGGGATGGGCAATAAATGCTGGCCTTGCCAGCGACTCCCACATCCCAGGAATTTGGAATTCCCTCTAGGTGGGAGACAGAAAACAGCAATTTACTGTCGATGCCCACCACAGAATTGGATAACAATAAGCCAACAAGTTCAAAATGTTCCACTATATCAATTCCAATTTTGTCCCATGCACATTTTAGGAAAGGAACTGACTATAGTTGGGTGGTGTGAGTAATTGCAATCTTATTATTCTATCTACAAGTAGCTCATTCTTTGACATAAACTTCAATATCAGAATCCATTCTTGGTCAACAGCATAGTAGTCTTTACTTTATCCTTAAGGTGTGTGTCTCATAAGTAACGTCAAGAATTATATAAGAACATAAGAAATAGGGGCAGGAGTAGGACATTCGATGGGCTGATCTACCTCATCTCCACCTTCCCGCACTATCCCCATATCCTTTGATTCCCTTAATATCCAAAAATCTATCGATCTCTGTCTTGAATATACTCAACGACCTGAGCATTCAGTCCTCTGGGGTAGAGAATTCCAAAAATTCACAACCGTTTTAGAATAGAAATTTCTCCTCATCTCAGTCCTAAATGCCCGACCCCTTATTCTGAGACTGTGACCCCTGGTTCTAGACTCTCCAGCCAGGGGAAAACATCCTCCCAGCATCTACCCTATCAAGCCCTGTAAGAATGTTATATGTTTCAATTAGATCACCTCTCATTCTTCTAAATTCTAGGGAATATAGGCCTAGTCTACTCAATCTCTCCTCAAAGGACAATTCTCCCCATGACAGGAATCAGCCTAGTGAAGCTTTGTTACACTCCCTCTAAGGCAAGTACATCTTTCCTTAGGTACGGAGACCAAGACTGTACACAATACTCCAGGTGTGGTCTCACAAAAGTCCTATATAATTGCAGTAAGACTTCTTTACTCTTATACTCCAAACCTTTTGTAATAAAGGCCAACATACCATTTGCTTTCCTAATTGCTTGCTGTACCTGCATGTTAATTTTCTGTGATTTGTGCACAAGGACATTCAGGTCCCTTTGACTACCAACATTTCCCAATCTCTCAACATTTAAAATATATTCTGCTTTTCTATTTTTCCTACCAAAGTGGATAACTTCACATTTCTCCTCATTATATTCTATCTGCCATGTTCTTGCCCACTCTCTTAACCTGCCTATATCCCTTTGCAGCCTCTTTGCATCTTCTTCACAACTTACTTTCCCACCTAGCTTTGTATCATCAGCAATCTTGGATACATTACATTCAGTCCCCTCATCTAAGTCATTGATATAGATTGTAAATAGCTGAGGCCCAAGCACTGATCCTTGCGGCACCCCACTGCCAACCTGAAAATGACCCGTTTATTCTTACTCTCTGTTTTCTGTTCATTAACCAATCCTCAATCCATGCTAATCTATTACCCCCAATCCTATGAGCCTTAATTTTGTGTAATAACCTCTTGTGTGGCACCTTATCGAATGCCTTCTGAAAATTATTCACTGAACCTTCAGTAATTATTTACTGAAACAATGCAGACACTATTAACCAAAGAACAACATAGCAAATGTAATCACTCTGGACTGCAAGCACACCCCAAGCATCATATTGAAGTAATATTACTGAATGAACTCATTTGTGACTTGCCGGGCATGCCTTCAGTATCCATGAATGGAAATTCCTAAGTCCACAACAAGAAGAATTAGCAATTCAAAATTCCTCTTCAGAAGTGGCATCAAAGTCACCACTGGTTGTCGCAGCAGTGCCTAAGTCATCCTTTTAGATGAAATCTTCAGATGAAATAGTCAATCTGCATAAACAGTTAGCAAAAAGCCCTGGGAACTTTGATATTGAATATCACTGATAGATTCCAGCAAGTGAGCTCACCATCATTCAGTAGGTTTTCCAACATAACTGTTTGTATAGCCCCAGTGAGCAGGTGATCAGAGCCTCTGAATACTACTTTGACATCCAACGGGGTACCCTCGTCCGATCGGAGTCGAGTGACGACCCTCCCACCGCCCCCCCCACCCCCATCACATCTAAACGGGCCTCCCGGTAGGAGTTTGGGTCAGGCTAACGGCCTGTCCACATAAAAAAGGCATGGAATCAACCCAGAACACAATCTACTGGATGTGACAGCAGTGGGAGAAGTGGGATGCCTCAAGTGGCTCTTGGCACAGAAGAGAAAGAAGAAGTCTATTTGAAAAGTTGTCAAGGTTCAACAATCAGTACATCAACAATCTACCACATAAATATGTACATCGCTTTTCTACAGCCTGCACACATGTACCAGCTTCTTTCTACATGACTAAGTTTTCTTTCTGCATCAGTTAGACTAAAAGTAATCAATCTGAGTAAGTGCAGCACCATTTTTATAATATGAAGCATCTACAAGATCAATGAGGGGGAATGGCTGGGTGGGAGGTTAAAGAGTTACAATTCTGAATCCCGACCGCAACCCGCCTCCAACCCGGCCACTTCTGGTTATAGTGAAGGTGGGACATGTGCCGGGCGGCCAACCCGCTCGCAAGAGGTGGGTTGGTACCTTAAATATTATAATGAGGCTCCGTGCCTCATGGTGATCCACCATTTTAAATTTAACTGTGGGCGGGCGGGTTTCCCAGTCCTCGGGGAACCCGCCAGCTAAAGGGAGGCGAGGACTGCTGGATCCAGGAGGTAAGTGCCTTTCCACTTACCCGCTGGACCCAGCGTTCCTGCCTCGCCAACCCCCCATGATCGAACAACCCCCCCCCCGCCCTGCCCCACCCCACCTCACCCGACCCTTCCAATCTCCCTCCAACCTCCCCCCCGAGGCCTCCAACCTCTCCATCTGGCTGGCTGCGGGCGGGAAACAGTGACTCGAAATGCTAATCAAGCCCTGCCATTAAATTTGTCAGGGCCTGCCGGATCCTGACCGCATTCCAGCCACCCCGCCCCCCCCACCACCTCCCCCCACCACCTCCCCCCACCCCCCCCCCACCACCTCCCCCCCCCCACCACCTCCCCCCACCCCGCCCCCCACCACCTCCCCCCACCCACCCCCCACACCACCTCCCCCCACCCCCCCCCCACCACCTCCCCCCCCCACCACCTCCCCCCACCCGCCCCCCACCACCTCCCCCCACCCCCCCCCCCCCCCCACCACGTTCCCTAACCAGCTCCAAATTAAAATTCTGGCCAATGATTTGAAGCAATCGATCAGAAACAGTTAAAAATAGGACTTAACCTAATTTTCTTAACCTAATGAAAAATGTACTGGAATGTTTCGTAAAGGTTCAACAACTGCAACCAGCCAGCAAATCCTCAAAGTCTATGCCTATTTGAAATAAAAAATGCCAGCCTTTGTTGACTGAAGCATGAAGCGAATGTTAATTTTTGTAATAAAGACTTTTCAACATGGCACAGAGGTATTTCAAATTCAACGTTTGGAATTTGGTGTTGTTCGCTGCTGCTAACCTTTGGAAACTGGTGCTCATTGTCCCTGTTGCCGACGTGAGAATGTCAGGTAGCTGAGCGTTGATTAAACTGTTATATAGAAATACTGTAGTCAAGTCTTACTGTTCTCACTGGGTAATTATAGAACTATCACTGCAGCCCCAAAGGGCTTGGCTGACTCGACTCTGTGAACCACAATGAGAGCAGAGCAAGGCTGGATCTTGTAACCTGTCCTGGTAGGTTTCAATTGATAGTCCACAGCATAGATAGAGGTATAACTACATAGGATTACATAAGATATACGGCACGGAAACAGGCCATTCGGCCCAACCAGTCCATGCCGGCATTTATGCTCAACTCGAGCCTCCTCCCGTCTTTCCACATCTAACTCTATCAGCATAACCTTCTATTCCCTTCTCCCTCATATGCTTGTCCAGCCTCCCCTTAAATGCATCTATACCATTCGCTTCAACCACTCCCTGTGGTAGCGAGTTCCACATTCTCACCACTCTCTGGGTAAAGAAGTTTCTTCTGAATTCCCTATTGGATTTCTTGGTGACTATCTTATACTGATGGCCTCTAGTTATGCACTTCCCCACATGTGGTAACACTCCCTCTGTATCCACTCTGTCAAAACCTTTCATGATTTTAAAGACCTCTATTAGATCACCCCTCAGCCTTCTCTTTTCAAAAGAAAAGAGACCCAGCCTGTTCATCCTTTCCTGATAGGTATAACCTCGAATTTCTGGTATCATCCTTGTAAATCTTTTCTGCACCCTCTCCAGTGCCTCTATATCCTTTTTATAATATGGTGACCAGAACTGTACGCAGTAACTCTTTGGTATCCGGCACCGACGGGACCGGCGTGGTGCCGGTTGATCGAAAGTTCCGGATAACGGAGAGTTATATCTACCGAGGCTATTTTTAACATAAAAAAATCAAGAAATGTGCAGTATACAGTATTTGGTTACTCACCTACAGAATGTTGTGTTGAATGGATGGTGGAAGATGCTTGATTAAGTACAGTACTGCCAGTTGAGGGTAATCCATAACTCTTTAATTACTTAACAGTAAGTGAGACTCCCGGCAGCGCGGGAGAATCAGACTCCTGTTACTGCAGTGTTCGGACTTCCGACAGCGCCAGGAGGCCGAGTAGTGGCACTTTGGAGAACTACCCCCACTGACTAACTCGGCGTTCGCGGGAGACTCGGACTCGGACTCGGCAACATTGCCGGTTATTTGAGAGGAGTTTTCGGAGTACTAGGCGTTCGCGGGAGACTCGGACTCGGACTCGACAACATTGCCGGTTATTTGAGAGGAGTTTTCGGAGTATGAATTTTGCCGGTTAAGAGAGAATTCCGGATATTTAGGTGCCGGTTAAACAAGAGTTTCCTGTACTCCAAGTGTGGTCTAACCAAGGTTCGATACAAGTTTAGCATAACTTCACTACCTTTCAATTCCATCCCTCTAGAAATAAACCCTAGTGCTTGGTTTGCTTTTTTTATGGATTGTTAACCTGTGTCGATACTTTCAGTGATTTGTATATTTGTACCCAGAGATCCCTTTGCTCCTCTACAGATGCAATTAGAGTTGCTGCTTATCTTTTCTCTTCCCTTCACTGAGCTTAGCGTCTGTCTGTTTCTCTCTTGCTCCTTTCAGCTGTAAAGAAGCCAAAATGAAAGAGGTTTCATTTATATAGCGCCTTATTTTGCTTCCCAGCAACATTCACTGCTCTAGGATAATCATGGAGAGCAGAGATAACCCAGAGCTTCTTTTCTCCACTACCGTCTCTTTAAACCCCATTCCCCTGCTCCCTCCACCCTCACCCTCCAACAACAAGTGAGTGCAAGGAGCTCACGGACTTCTTTGTCACTAACATTGAGACCATTCGTTCTGCTGCCTCTGCCGCAACCCCGTTTCCTCGCCCACCAAGAAAAAGCTCACCACAGGTTGCCCTGGGCTCGAGACCTGAACCCGTGTCTTTCTCTAATTTCTCTCCTATGTCCTCTCATGCCCTCTCTGAGCTCATCTTGTCCATGGGATCCACCTCCTGCTCCCTTGTCCCCATTCCCACTAAATTGCTAACCATCCAAATTCCCTTCCTGGCCCCCCATGTTAGCTGGCATTGTAAATGGGGTTCACTCCCCTCAGGTGCAGTTCCCCTCCCTTTCAAAAGCACTATCACCACCAACTCCCCAAAACCTTATCCTTGATCCCCATGTCTTTGCAAACTACCGTCCCATCCCTTTCTTCTCCAAATTTCTTGGATGCGTTGTTGCCTCGCAAATCCATGTCCACCTTTCCCACAACTCCATGTTTGAATCTCTCTAATCAGATTTTCATCCCAGCCACAGCACACAAATAGTCCTAATTAAGGTCACAAATAGTCCTAATTAAGGTCGCAAATAACATCCTCTGAGACTGTGTTGCACTATTCCTTCTTGTCCTCTCAAACTCTCTGCAACCTTTGGCATGGTCGACCACGCTCTCCTCCTCTAAAGCTTCTCCTCCATTGTCTAGCTCAGTGGGACCTGCCCTCTTACATATCTAATCGTAGCTAGAGCATCGGCAATGGCTTCTTCCCCCCCCCACCCCCACCCCCACCACATCCCTCAACATAATCTCTGGAGTCCCCCAAGGATCTATCCATGGCTCCCTCCTCTTCCTTATCTATATGTTGCCCCTTGGCGACATCATCCAAAGACATGGGATCAGGTTTCACACCTACAATGACGACATCTAGCTCTACTTCTCCAACAATTCCTTCGACCCCTCTACTGCCTAAGTGTTGTTAGCCTGCTTTACTGACATCCAGTCCTGAATGAACAGCAATATCCTCCAAAGCCAAAGCCATCATCTTCCATTACCCTTTCTGGCCATTGTCTCAGGTTGAACCATACTGTTCACAAGCTCGGCATCGTTTTTGACCCTGAGCTGAGCTTCCGACCTCATATCTTCTCCATCACAAAATCAACATCATTAAAAAAAAAATTATCTGGTCATTATCGCAGTGCTATTTGTGGCAGCTTGCTGTGCACAAATTGACTGCCGTGTTTCCTACATTACAACAGTGTCTACACTTCAAAAGTACGTCATTGGCTGTAAAGCACTTTGGGACGTCCTGAAGCCGTGAAAGGCGCTATATAAATGCAAGGCTTTATTTCTTTTTAACTACTTCCACCTCCATAACATCGTTCACCTCCACCCCTGCCTCTGTCCATCTTGTGCTGAAACTCCATGCCTTTGTCTCCTCCAGACTCGACTATTCCAATGCTCCCCTCGCCGACCTCCCATCCTCCTCACACTGTAAACATGAGCTCATCCAAAACTCTGTTGCAGATATCCCATCCCGCACCAAGTCCCATTCACCCATGTGCTCGCTGACCTACATTGACTCCTTGTCCACCAATGCCTCAAATTTAAAATTCTCACCCCTTGTGCTTAAATCCCTTCCTGGCCTCCCTAACTCTGGAACCTCCTTCAGCCCTACAACTCTCCAAGCACTCTATCCTCCTCCAACACTGGCCTTTTGTGCAACCCCTTGTCCCTTCGCCCCAGGTTTGGCAGCCATGCTTTCAGCCGTCTAGGCCCTAAAGTCTGGAATTCCCTTCCTAAACTACTCCACCTGCCCACCCTCCTTTATTATCCTCCTTTAAAACCCACATCACTAACCAAGCTTTTAGTCATCCCTCCTAATATCTTCTTTGGCTTGGCATCCCCATTGTTGAAGCACTTTGGACGTTTTTCTACATTAAAGGCAAGTTTATATAAATGTAAGTTGTTGTTGCTGACATCCCAAAGCATTTCACACACAGCTAATTAATCTGGAATGTTGTTATTGTTGCTGTGCAGAAAATGCGACAGTAATTTAGTGCAAAGCCTAGGTCCAGAAACGATAAAATGAATAACCAATTACTGCGGCTTGGCTGAGGGAGAAATGTTGGCCGGGGCACCTGGAGAACTCCCCTGCTTTTCTTCAAATTGTGCCAAGAGATCCTTGTCATCCACCTAACAGAGTTTCAGTTTAATATCTCATCCGAAAGGCAGCACCTCTAATAATGCAGCAGCCCTTGGGGTGGATAATGCATTGACAGGCGCCCGATAAGCTGCAGTGCAATGGTTGCCTGGAAAATCAGATGCAGGTACCCAACCTGGTCAGCGAGTGCAGAGTAGGCCGGGGAGACTGAGCAGAAAATTGTGCGCGAGGCACATTGGGCCTCGAGTTCTACTTAAGTGACTCAGCTGCTCCGTAATGTGGCTGGAGTGCCTGAGCAATACTCCATTTAGAATGGACACTGAAGGGGGGGGGGGGGAAGACACGGCAACTCTGGCAGCCTTGAGAGACATGCTCAGATTACCAGTAAATTATGTAGCATCTAGTGAGGTCAGCCCATTTGTACAAAGGCTCTTGGCACGGTATATCAACTCACCTCAGTATAGCACTTAAGTGCCACACTTAAGTGCCAGCCTAGGTTAAGTGCTCAAGTCCAGGTTAAGTGCTCAAGTCCTGCGGTGTGTCTTGAACCCACAATGTTCTAACTCTGAGACCAGCAAGCTACCAAGCTACCATTCGAGATAGCAAAAGAACGTACTCGTCCAACAAACGTACAGCTATTCCAAAGATGAAAATGAAATTTGATGATTCCAGTTGCTTGTCTGATTTTAGTTCGAGTGTTGCATGTGCGATGTGGCCTCTAGTAATATTCTGCATTGCTTGCAGGGTTCGGGCGACTGCAATATTGGGCAGCCTGGAAGCTGATCCAGACGGCAGGAAGGTAGATCGGGAGGGGGAGAGGGAACAAGGATGGCAGCGACCCACATTCTTCTTGTGGAGTCCGGAGGAGCATTCCTGCTTATCTGGCCCCACAAAAATGTCAACACTTACCGTTTCAAGCCTCTTCTTCTGTACCGCCTGGTTTTACTGAGCAGGGCCTCCACACTGAATGCTCTGCCCAGCATGCAGTTAAAATGGCATCAGGATCCTTTTAACGTCGTAGGAACCCAATTTTGCAGATTAAAGAGGCTCCTGTCTGATTCAGGTGGGGACCTCGCCCGCCCAGTGGAAGGCCCCAGGAAAAATAGCAGCACATTATAGGACAGACAATTACAGGAAATACAGTAATGAGTCAATCCTACATAGAACCAATAACCACTTATAATGAATATTTAGCGTGACAAGGGATTACTGCAGTAAACATAAGCCCAGCCACATTAATATAAAGATATGTCAAGTTTTCCTTCTGCTCAGATTTTATTCATCCATAGATAATTATGTTGTTCTGGTAACAATGCAAACCATATCATATTATTATTTGGAAAGTTGCTGTTGCTGAACTAAGACAAGGTCACACAATAGAATTGAAAAACCATTCCTGAGTAATAGAAACAGTTCGAACTCCTCGAAACACCATCAACATA
The DNA here is from genome assembly GCA_030390025.1 of Squalus acanthias. NCBI lineage: Eukaryota > Metazoa > Chordata > Chondrichthyes > Squaliformes > Squalidae > Squalus > Squalus acanthias. The sequence continues at coordinate 16,673,160 of CM059425.1, read as the reverse complement.
CATTGCTGAGTACATTATAAAACTGCCTAACCTTGGAAGATTATCTTCAGTAAAGGCCATACGTGACTGCCTATCGCAACAGCCTTATTAGGTCCATGAAGGTCAACACACAGAGGAATATTTTTTGTTTTCTTCTGTGTCCGTAAGGTAAAGAAAACCTATTTTTGATGCATCTATTCTCTCGGTTACGCCATACAAAACTTAATTTTCTTGGAAACTGCATTATTGACTGACACAGGCTCGAATCTGAGCTTCTGAATTGGTTTTATTTCTGCTCCTTTTCAAACTTTACACATGAAACCATTTGACATAATCAAACTAAGCTTTATTGACCATCCCATGCTGCTTTATGTCTGAATGCACAGCACTAGACTGAAGTACAAGTGACTGGTACAGAGACAACCAACTTCCCTCCAGAATTTTTTTTATTGAAGAGCAGACATCTATCCTTAACGGGGCATGCCAGAATTTGCCATGCTAATGTTCACTAACATTTTTTCTTGTAGATCACAATTATAGAAAGACAACCAAACACATGTAAGGATTGTTGTTAATTTTTTTTTTTATTCGTTCACAGAATCACAGAATTCCCACAGTGCAGATAGAGGCCATTTCGGCCCATCGAGCCTGCACCGACACATATCCCACCCTATCCCCGTAACCCCACGTATTTAATCCCCCCTAACACTAAGGTCAATTTATCATAGCCAAATCAACCTAACCCGCACATCTTTGGACTGTGGGAGGAAACCGGAGCACCCGGAGGAAACCCACGCAGACACGGGGAGAATGTGCAAATTCCACACAGACAGTCATCCGAGGCCGGATTCAAATCCGGGTCCCTGGCGCTGTGAGGCAACAGTGCTAACCACTATGCCACCGTGTTCATGGGATGTGGGTGTTGCTGGCAAGGCCAGCATTTATTGCCCATCCCTAATTGCTCTTGAGAAGGTGGTGGTGAGCCGCCTTCTTGAACTGCTGCAGTCCGTGTGGTGAAGGTACTCCCACAGTGCTGTTAGGGAGGGAGTTCCAGGATTTTGACCCAGCGACGATGAAGGATCGGCGATATACTTCCAAGTCAGGATGGTGTGTGACTTGGAGCGGAACTTGGAGGTGGTGGTGTTCCCATGCGCCTGCTGTCCTTGTCCTTCTAGGTGGAAGAGGTTGCAGGTTTTGGAGGTGCTGCCGAAGAAGCATTGGTGAGTTGCTGCAGTGCATCTTGTAGATGGTACACACTGCAGTCACGGTGCACCGGTGGTGGAGGGAGTGAATGTTTAAAGTAGTGGATGGGGTGCCAATCAAGCGGGCTGCTTTGTCCTGGATGGTGTCGAGCTTCTTGAGTGTTGTTGGAGCTGCACACATCCAGGCAAGTGGAGAGTATTCCATCACACTCCTAACTTGTGCCTTGTAGATGGTGGAAAGGCTTTGGGGAGTCAGGAGGTGAGACACTCACCGCAGAATACCTAGCCTCTGACCTGCTCTTGTTGCCATAGTATTTATATGTAACAAGTTAGACCCTGGGTGTATTCAAAATGAAATTCTCAGTGGAAGTCTCAAGCAGGATAGATATGGCAGAGTAGTCCCTGAATACCAATAAATCGATGGAGTGCTTTAACATTGGCACACCTGATAACTACATTATGTAGCAGTGTTTCACGGGATACACAACTGTGAAGGCAATACTGTAAGTTCAAGTATAGCCACCATTTACTAGACGTGTTCACAAACAGCAAATTCAGCAAAGTGTGCCAATTTAACACATAATCAACATTAAGCAACCTTTGAAAGGTATGATGAACTACCTGCCAGGTAGCTTATACATCTACAACAGGAGCACTACAAACTCATCACATCACTTTGGAGTTGAGGTTAGATGTTCTCATTGTGTGCTTTCTCAGTGGCACGGTTGGTAGTAGCATCATGTAGCTGAGCCATACCGACCAGGTTTGATTTCTGATCTGCGTTGATTTAGCTGTTGTCAGCTGGGGTAGTAGTAAGAGTACTACGAGTGGCTTCAATGCCCTTAGGTTAGAGAAGAGAAAATCAGCCCGGGTTCCCACTCCTCACCGCTATCCAGTGAGGCCACTTGGAACATACTTGCGTGAGGCTACTTGGTAAGAAAAAGGTCAGGTTCAGCCTGGCTAACAGCCTAACAACACTTACTATCAAAGTTCACACCTGAAACATATTTACTAGGGAGAGGTGCTGAATGTCATGGGGTACTGTACCTGAGGATATCTTCAGGAGCGGAGAAAGTTGACAAGGGCAAACAAGAATTGCCTTTATTTTGATTGTTGTTTATTAATGAAGAGGGCACGTTAATGAATCACCTCAACCTATTTACCCTCGGCACTGACCTTGGGTATCACTATCGGCAAGTTCAATTTGTCATGTAATCATCAATCCTTTATCAAAGGTCAGGTCTACCTCAAATAGTAATCTTCATTAAATACGAGGTGGGTGCATCTTTTCTACTATGTGAACCCTAATCATTTGCTCTACCATTGCACGACCTGTCCCCTCAGTGTTTAGTAAACACAGAAACACTAAAACAATCACGTCCAGCTGGGACATTGACCTTTGGAGAAAAAAAATCCTCGCAGGCAATCAGAAAATCTGTGTGAAAGTCAGACAGTGAAGGCAAAGTGTAATGTCCTGTGGCCTTCCGGAGCCAGGCAGTGACTTAGTGGAGCTTTCAATTCAGCAGGCAGTTTGTTCCCGCCAGTAATTAGGAAGTGGACATGGTAGTGTGCTGGTTATGGTACTAAACTCAGCTTTACTTTTCTTTCTCTTTAGTGCAACTCCATTAATGGTAATATTGGGCTGAGCCCAAATCGATCAGAACAATGAACATCACAACAAACTGAGGTGGGGGTAATCTGTCTAAACTGATATTAGGATTTTACACCAGGGAAAGTTGTGAATTTTATTCACTAAAATGACCATGCAAGTTGCCGGATTGTCGTAAAAACTCAACTGGTTCACCAATGTCCTTCAGGGAAGGGAACATACCATCCCTATGTGGTTTGGCTCACAGATTCAGCTGTGTAAACAATCACTTCAAAAACAAAAATGAGAAGTCGCACAACACCAGGTTATAGTCCAACAGATTTATTTAATTTTACAAGCTTTCGGAGCTGTTCGCTCCTTCGTCAGGTAGAGTAGCTGTGAGAGAATCTCCCAGAATTCACAATATAAGCACAGAAAAAATCTATTCAAATCTTTCCCTAATTTTTTCTGTGCTTATATTGTGAATTCTGGGAGATTCTCTCACAGCTACTCTACCTGAGGAAGGAGCGAACAGCTCCGAAAGCTTGTAAAATTAAATAAATCTGTTGGACTATAACCTGGTGTTGTGCGACTTCTCATTTTTGTCCACCCCAGTCCAACGCCGGCATCTCCACATCATGACTTCAAAAACAAAGCCCTCAGGGCAATTAGGGATGGATAGTAAATGTGGCCTTGCCAGTGTCACGCACAGCCAGAGAACAAAAGAAAGTTCAACCAGGTTTAAACGTTGGGCCAAAAATTCATCCCGCTGCGCGAGAGTACGCACTGCGTACTCTCGCGTATTCTCTCTCCAATTGTCGGTTTTCTGCATGCCCTGCGCATGCGCTGAAAACCGGCACTTGGTCTTTTGAAAAGGGGGCGGTTCCTCGGTGCATTGCGTGCGCGCTACAGGCTGCGCGCACGCTGTGCACTTAGTACTTTGGATGCGCAGGTAAGGATGGAAGATTTTAGAAATGGAAAAAGGAGGAGTAAGACCTACTTTTAACAAGGTAAGTAGTGAATTAAGTATTTTTTTAAATTTTTTTTAACAGGTATATCTTTTTTAGAGACTTTAATGACAGGTAAGTTTATTTTTATAACTTTTTAAAAGATTTTGGGGTAAAAATTCAGTTGGTTGCGCCTCCCGTTAGCGCCTTAAGAGGGCGCTAATGGGGCGCAAAGCCGCTAACGCCCGGGCGCAGCGATGTTTGCGCCGCTCGGGAACTTAACTTGACATTGTGCGGCGGCGCTAAACTTTACCGCTGCGACCACCTGCGCGCGCAGATTGTGACGTCATTCCATGGTGCAACGCCCTTGTGGCGCCCCGGAGCGGAAATTGAGTGGCGCCCCCTGCCTTAACGCCTGGCGCATCCAACGACCAGAAGACTGGAACGCTATCAATCGCTGTGGGGCTGGGGGGGGCGCTATTTAAAGGGGGCCTCTTCCTGTCTTTTATTGTTGGTGGCATTTTTGAACTACGCATTCTGAGAGAGAGAGGGAGAGACTTCTGGAGAGATTCAACGTTGTGTGAAGGAGTTTTGGGTACTGAGCAGCACTTTGCGGGTTCATTTTGATTTGCCATTCCTTGTATCGATTTAGCAGAGACTGTGGGAGCTGCACTCTGAGCTCTTTGCCTGGTACTCTCCATTGTTCTTTCCAGCACATTTGATGTGCAAGTCTCTCCAGGCCGAGATTCAAGGCTGCAATGAACAGGATGTGGATGGAAAGCAAGATTAACCATCCCCTTTAAGAACTGGCCCGTGCCATTGTGTGTGTGTTCCATTGCTGACTGACATTACATGAGCTTCGCCAGCGCTATGAGTTAGCGCCTCACTCCTTGGCCTTTGCGCCTTAAGACAGGTGTGCAGCGCCTGATTTAGCGCTCCACTCACCTCCCGGGGCGGTAAAAGTGAAGTTTCCAGTCAGTCCCGATAATTAGCGCCAGGCGCTAATATTTGCGTCCAGACGATATTTGCGCCCCAAATGGGGCGCGACCTAATTTCTACCCCTTTAAATTTTTTCAAAAATTTAATTTTTTATTTAAAATGGTTAATTTATTTAACTATACTTATTTTATTAATGCGATGGTTTTTTAAAAAAATTTAATTGAGGTTTAGCTGTTATTTTGGGGGGGTGTAAGATTCATAGATTTCACAGCACGTATGTGAAACTTATGAATAGAAGATGGTGTGCTGCCATTGGCTCTAACTGAGTCACGTGATCCCACAGCTCGCACGAATTCACTACGCCAGTGGGATACGCAAGCACTGCCCAGCTGATGTCTGGAACATCAAGTTCGTGCGAGCTGGATCTGAAAAAGCCAACGCGGAGTGAGAGATCGCGGGGAAGCCTTACCCCCGCGGGAACAGAGCGAGATCAATTTCTGGGCCATTATTGTTGGTCCATCTGAACATTCTAAGAAAGCAATGAGTACAGGAAACTCTCTTTTAACCAGCACCCAAATAACCGGAAATCTCTCTTAACCGGCAAAATTCTTGAGTAGGTAACCGGGGTTTTCCTTCATCTCTCCTTTAAAAATAACTTTAAAAAAAACCCCGAGGCGTTTGCCTTGTATCGGAGCATGTAGATTGGGAGGGGAATGTGCAGCCCGGGTAGGCAGCGGACACGACAGATGGTCAGCTGGCGGTCCCCGGGGAGACGGAGCTCCGAATGCAGGCACATGTCAGTGTATACGGGGCTCTCGTACGTTGGGAGATATAACTCTCCATTATCCGGACTTTTTGATTAACCGGCACCACGCCGGTCCCGTCGGTGCCGGTTAATAAAGAGTTTCCTGTAGTTGGATTGATTGGCATTAGATACCCTACTACCACTTGGGTATATCCTGTGAAATAAATGTAAGGAGTGTAAGGAATTCAGTCAATATTAAGATAGCTTTTCTGATCAGGCCTCTGGTGTTAGTTAAGCAGTGCATTATTAGCACCTGCCCGACCATTAGTGTATTGACCCTACTTGATCTTTGAGGGTCAAGTTAATTTACACAATGGGGGTAAGTTCCATTGGGCCGAGTGGTGTTGAGAGCTTATCGGCAGTGGGGGGGGGGGGAGCGGAGCTGCTCACATGCGACGATAGGTAGATTTGAAAGGATGCAGCTATTTAAAGGTCAAATGTTGGTAGCAACTACAAAGGCTACTAACATTATATATATATATATATACACACACACACATTACAACAGTGACTACACTTCAAAAGTACTTCATTGGCTGTGAAGCAATTCGGAATGTCCTGACGACATACAAGGCACTATATAAATGCATGTCCTTGCAAAATTTGTTTGAGTAACAATAATTCATGAAAAAACCCAATGGCTGGCGCAGTAACTGAAGGCAGATCTAGCAGGTCATCAGCAAAGCGATGGAGAGGCACAACATTCCAACCCCCTGTTCAATGAGCGGCAAAGTGAAAGTGTTGCTGAATGAGATGGCCTCAAGGACTATGCTCCGCTTTCCAATCTAAGGCACTCTCCCCATATAATAGTAATGCAGCATATCTGGGAGGAGGCATGGCAAGAGAATTTGAGGGCACAGCGGGAAGTCACTGCAACTGACAGTGCATGTTAGCTAAAGATAGCTGTTACATTTTGGGACCCCCCACTGAAATTCACCCCCATAATTTAGGCCAGCACTTCCGTATTCCCTGCAGAAAGGACCACGGCGCTATCGGAGATGTTGTCTTTCAAGAAGATGTTAAACTGAGGCCCCATCAATCCTCTCAGATCCTACGGCACTGTTTGAAGAAGAGCAGGGGAGTTTTCCTGGTGTCACAGCCAATATTTAACCCTCAACCGCCATCATCGGAACAGATTATCTGGTCATTTATCTCATTGCTATTTGTGGGAGCTTGCTGTGCGCAAATTGTCTTTCGTGTTTGCCAAATTACAACAGTGACTACACTTCAAATGTACTTCATTGGCTTTGAAGCAATTCGGAATGTCCTGACGACATAAAAGGCGCTATATAAATGCATGTTCTTTTTCTTTCTCGTGAGTGCAACTCCATTAATGGTAATATTGGTCTGAGCCCAAGTTGATCAGAACAATGTACATCACAACAAACTGAGGTGGCGGTAATCAGTCAAAACTGATATTAGGAATTTACACCATAGTGATCAGAATTTAAAGATGGCAGTTAGAGGTCAGCGCACCTCGGATGACATATGAACATAAGAAACATAAGAAATAAGAGCATTTGGTCTCTCGAGCCTGCTCCGCCATTCAATAAGATCACGGCTGATCATCGACCTCAACTCCACTTTCCCGTCCGATCCCCATATCCCTTGATTCCCCTAGAGTCCAAAAATCTATCGATCTCAGCCTTGAATATACTCAAAGACTCAGCATTCACAGCCCTCTGGGGCAGAGAATTCCAAAGATTCACAACCCTCTGAGTGAAGAAATTCTTCCTCATCTTACTCTTAAATGGCCTACCCCTTATCCTGAGACTATGACATTAGTACATCTCTGCTGAGAGGAAAAGTATGTGGTCATTGATACTCATTGACGGGCAAGTTGTTAGTTCTTGAGAATTCTCTGCAAAGGAGAATTCCTCACCTTCCAGCGCCTCTGTCTCCTTTTCTCTGCTGTTGTAAAATGTTAGACACCAAATCAACGCATGAGATATCACTGAAGTCGCTAATGTGGCTAAAGGAGCCACTGTGCACAAATGATATTTAAATATGCTGCAAATGTGAGTATTTAATTAGGAATATTGGTGGTTGGCTCTGTGCAGTCAAGTCCATCCCAGATTTAATTAGTATTTTAGTCTTCATGTGCTAAGTCGGTGTGAAAATGCAAACTTGCACCAACTACAGTAAAGATAAGGTAAGTGCTAAAACATGCAGATCACTGTAGGTGATAATAACTGGCTGGGAACATCACTGCATCACCGCATGATTCTGACTCCTACTTGTTTTCAAACAAAATAATATTAAAGTTGGTTGCAATTAAATTTTAGTAGAGGTCGTGCAGATAAGACCTTCTTCCTCCACTTTAACATGAGCTGTGGACACCTTCTACAGCTACAAAAAAATGTGCCAACACCTCCATTTAACTCTTTACCTCGGGGCAATACCCCTCTCCCACTGGCCACGGTACAGATGAGCAAGAAAGCTTTCAATGACCATGGAACCAGTGTGGGTTGAGGCAAGAAGTAGGGAGGAGGTGCCCACTTGAGGACAGAGAAGGCAAGACTGTGGTTCTGGGGATAGGTTATAAAGGAATAGCAGAACAGATAAAGAGCTTACTTGTGAAAGATAAAAGACGGGAGCTGGTCAAAATTTATTCCTTAAATAACAATTTGTATTAAATTGAACAATTATGCATCTGACTAGGATTAATGTAACCTGTCGTTTGTGCCACTAATTTGACAGTAATGAGCGCTGATAATCAACATTAATTACCTGGAATGATGGGTGAAAACCGTCTTTAAAGCTGTAATTTTGATAAATGGCAGGTTCTAAATATGCAATTTGTTTAATAGCTTCAAATTAATGCCTGTAGTTATTTTAATGAAAATAATGCAATTCAGTGCAAAGGCAGAGGTGCTTCTCTTCACTGCATCCCATGTGTCTGAGGTGTCTTTACAAGTGGGCGTGAGGTTGTGGCTCCTCCTTCGAGCTCCTCACTTAGTTGCACTTCTCTCACCTCCTTTAGAATTCTCGTTCTCGGCCATCCCCCAAAACCCCATCCCGAATTTCTCACTAAGATATTCTTACCCCCTTTCCTCCCTCAGCCTCTGCACTGACTGGCACCTCATCCTCAGCGATTTCAATCTCCATCTGAACTAATCCTGCCCTCTCTCTTCTGATTTCACTGCCACCCCCTTAAACTCTTCCTCCATATAACTCTCCTATTCATTATTCATGGCCACGCCCTCGATCTTGCCTTCTCAAATGGCCTTATTGCCATGATCTCGATCACTGACAAGGCCACCTCAGTATCTCTTACTACCCATATCCCCCTTCCAACCCCATTTCCTTCTGTGTCCGCCCCTGGAAAAAAACTCTCTCCAATTCACCTACAACTGCGCTTTCAAAACTCCCAACTGACCAGCTTTTCGCTGAAAGTTAATATGCAGGTACAACAAGCAATTAGGAAAGCAAATGGTATGTTTGCCTTTGTTACAAGAGGATTTGAGTAAAGACGTCTTACTGCAATTATATAGGGCCCTGGTGAGACCACAGCTGGAGTACTGTGTACAGTTTTGGTCTCCTTACCGAAGGAAGGATATACTTGTCATAAAGGGAGTGTAACAAAGGTTCACCAGACTGGTTCCTGGGATGGGGGGATTGTCCTATGAGGAGAGATTGAGTAGACTAGGCCTATATTCTCTAGAGTTTAGAAGAATGAGAGGTGATCTCATTGAAACATACAAAATTCTTACAGGGCTTGACAGAGTAGATGCAGGGAGGATGTTTCCCCTGGCTGGGGAGTCTAGAGCCAGGGGTCACAGTCTCAGAATAAGGGGTTGGCCATTTAGGACTGAGATGAGGAGAAATTTCTTTACTTAGAGGGTGGTGAATCTTTGGAATTCTCTACCCCAGAGGGCTGTGGAGGCTCAGTCGTTGCGTATATTCAAAAATGAGAAGTCGCACAACACCAGGTTATAGTCCAACAGTTTTATTTAAAATTACGAGCTTTTGGAGCTGCTGCCCCTTCGTCAGGTAAAGGTACAGTGAGGGAATCTATTACACAGTATATATACACAGAGAACAATGTGTCTGCAGAGATACAATCTGTTAGGGAGGCATTACATCAAAGACACATCAGAGTACAGCTAAAACAATGAGGTGGGTCACAGGGGGTCCAACGTGTCAAATGCTGCCGTCTGCAGTTAAGCTTTTAACTTTTTTTTTGTTTTTGTTTTTTTGGTTTTTTTTGTGTTTATTTTTAAAAACTGGAAAGACAGACAACGATGTCGAGTCACGTTCTGTAGCGTGACATGAACCCGAGATCCCTGTTGAGGCCGTCCTCATGGGTGCGGAACTTGGCTATCAGTTTCTGCTCGATGATTTTGCGTTGTCGTGTGTCTCGAAGGCCGCCTTGGAGAACGCTAACCCGCAGATCCGAGGCTGAATGTCCTTGACTGCTGAAGTGTTCCCCGACTGGGAGGTAACAATCCTGCCTGGCGATTGTTGCGCAGTGTCCGTTCATACGTTGTCTCAGTGTCTGCATGGTCTCGCCAATGTACCATGCTCCGGGGCATCCTTTCCCGCAACGTATGAGGTAGACAACGTTGGCCTCATTGTCTTAGCTGTACTCTGATGTGTCTTTGATGTAATGCCTCCCTAACAGATTGTATCTCTGCAGACAAATTGTTCTCTGTGTATATATACTGTGTAATAGATTCCCTCACTGTACCTTTACCTGACGAAGGGGCAGCAGCTCCGAAAGCTGGTAATTTTAAATAAAACTGTTGGACTATAACGTGGTGTTGTGCAACTTCTCATTTTTGTCCACCCCAGTCCAACACCGGCATCTCCGCATCATGAGTATATTCAAGACAGAGATCGATAGATTTTTGGATATTAAGAGAATCAAGGGATATGGGGATCGGGCAGGAAAGTGGAGTTGAGGTAGAAGATCAGCCATGATCTTATTGAATGGCGGAGCAGGCTCGAAAGGCCATATGGCCTACTCCTGCTCCTAATTCTTATGTTCTTATGTTCTATTCATTGTGATATTTCTGCAGCTGTCAATTTTCTCCCTGCCACCTCACCTTTCATGCCCTTGTCCCCAGTAAAGCCTTTGCTCTCTGCCGTCCTGATAATTTCTGCTGGTATGGCCCCCATCATCGCTCCAAGTCCAAGGAGCCTATGTGGCGCACAACTGACTTAGACATCCATCACCAGATATGGCTGAATCCCATCAAGCACTATTGAGCTTCACTCCCCAGTGCCCAAATCACCCACGACGCCAGGCTCATCCGGGAGCGCAGTGACAGCCCCCGGCTTCTTTTCTCCACTACCAACCACCTCCTTAAACCTCTCTCCCCTGACGACTTCACCCTCACCTCCAACAAGTGCGAGGAGCTTATGGACTTTGCCACTAAGATCGAGACCATGCATTCAGATGTCCTTGCTGCTTTTCCCCCTATCCCTTACCCTCGAAGCCAAACTTCCCTCGGGGCAGGGTTGACCACATCATCCTTCTCAAATGCCTCTACTCTGTTATCCAGCTCAGTAGGATCGCCCTCATTTTGTTCCACTCTTGCTTATTCAATTGTAGACAGATCATCTCCAGCTATGGCTTCTCTTCTCCCCGCCCCCTCTCCCCGCACTGTTACCTCTGGAGACCCCCAAGGATTGTCCTCATCTACATGCTGCCCCATGGGAACATTATCCAAAGACATGAAATCAGCTTTCACATGTACGATGGCAACATCCAGTTCTCCACCACCTTGCTCGACTCCTCCACTGCCTCTGTGTTGTCAGCCTGCTTCTCCGACATCCAGCCTTGGATGAGCCACAATTTCCTCCAGTTAAACATTGGGAAGATGAAAGTCATCATCTTTGGCCGCCCCACTACATGCTCCGTACCCTTGCCACTGATTCATAAGAGCATAAGAAATAGGAGTAGGAGTAGACCATTCGGCCCCTTGAGCCTGCTCCGCCTTTCAATAAGATCATGGCTGATCTTCTACATCAACTCCACTTTCCCACCCGATCCCCATATCCCTTGATTCCCTTAGTGCCCAAAGATCTATCGATCTCAGTCTTGAATGTACTCATCGACTGAGCATCCCTCTCCTTGGCCACTGTCTCAGGTTGAACGAGACTGTTTTCAACTTGTTTTCAGTACGGTTTCCACCCTGAGCTGAGAGGCCACCCTCATATTCTCTCCATCACAAAGAGCGTCTACTTCCACTGCAAGAACATCAGCCCACCAGTTGCTGAAATCCTTATCTATGTTTCTGTCACCTCCAGACTCTATGGCCGAGAAGTTTGTTATTGCCAAGCCCGTTTTACAGGCCAGTGTGGCGAACACACCACATTCCACACCGGAAGTGCGCCACCCGCCATTTTGGTAAAGACTCCTGTGTTGGCGTCCAGGGCCCGTGCTTGAAACAGGTGTTAGGCCCTTTGCATATGCAATGAGATGGTCTAATGCACGTTTGAGGTTCCCCTTTCCAAAATTTGTTCGCGACTGCCCTCAGCATGTGCCTTCAAGTTGCAGTGTACCATCACAGAAGCCATTCTTCAGCCAATTCGATTCACTCCATGTGATATCCAGAAACGGCTGAGCGCACTGGATACAGCAAAGGCTATGGGCCCCGACAACATCCCGGCTATCATGCTGAAGACTTGTGCTCCAAAACTAGCCGCGCCTCTAGCCAAGCTGTTTCAGTACAGCTACAACACTGGCATCTATCCGACAATGTGGAAAACTGCCCAGGTATGTCCTGTCCACAAAAAGCAGGACAAATCCAACCCGGCCAATTACCGCCCCATCAGTCTACTCTCAATCATCAGCAAAGTGATGGAAGGTGTCATCGACAGTGCTTTCAAGTGGCACTTACTCACCAATAACTTGCTCACTGATGCCCAGTTTGGGTTCCACCAAGACCACTCGGCTCCCGACCTCATTACAGCTTTGGTCCAAACATGGACAAAGGAGCTGAATTCCAGAGTTGAGGTGAGAGTGACTGCCCTTGACATCAAGGCAGCATTTGACCGAGCCTGGCATCAAGGAGCCCTAGTAAAACTGAAGTCAATGGGAATCAGGGGGAAAATGCTCCACTGGCTGGAGTCATACCTAGCACAAAGGAAGATGGTTGTGGTGGTTGAAGGTCAATCATCACAGCCCCAGGACATCGCTGCAGGAATGCCTCAGGGCAGTGTCCTAGGCCCAACCATCTTCAGCTGCTTCATCAATGACCTTCTCTCCAAAATAAGGTCAGAAATGGGGATGTTCGCTGATGACTACACAGTGTTCAGCGCCATTCACAACTCCTCAGATAATGAAGCAGTCCATGTCCGCATGCAACAAGACCTGGACGACATTCAGGCTTGGGCTGATAAGTGGCAGGTAACATTCGCACCACAGAAGTGCCAGGCAATGACTATCTCCAACAAGCGAGAGCCTAATCACCTCACCTTGACAATCAATGGCATTACCATCGCCGAATCACCCACCATCAACATCCTGGGGTTCACCATTAACCAGAAACTTAACTGGACCAGCCACATAAATCTTCTTCTTCTTCTTAGGCAGTCCTTCGCAACCGAGGATGACTTGCTTCCACATTAAAAATGAGTTCTTAGGTGACTGATGAGTCCAATGCGGGACCTACAGTCTCTGTCACAGGTGGGGCAGACGGTGGTTGAAGGGGCGGGTGGGCGGGGTGCTTGGGCTGACGTGCGCTCCTTGTGCTGCTTGCGCTTGGCTTCCGGCTGCTCCCGGCGAAGAGACTCGAGGTGTTCGGCGCCTTCACGGATGCTTCTCCTCCACTTTGTGCGGTCTTGGGCCAGGGATTTCCAGGTGTCAGTGGGAATGTTGAACTTTTTCAAGGAGGCTTTGAGGGTGTCCTTGAAGCGTTTCTTCTGCCCACCTGGGGCTCTCTTGCCGTGTCGGAGCTCAAGTAGAGCGCTTGTTTTGGGAGTCTCGTATTGGGCATGTGGACGTTGTGACCCGTCCATCGGAGCTGATCGAGCGTGGTCAAAGCTTCGATGCTGGGGATGTTGGCCTGTGCGAGAACACTGACGTTGGTGCGCCTATCCTGCCAATGGATTTGTAGGATCTTGCGGAGGCAGCGTTGGTGGTACCTCTCCAGTGCTTTGAGGTGCCTGCTGTACATGGTCCATGTCTCTGAGGCATACAGCAGGGTGGGTATCACTGCTGCTCTGTAGACTATGAGCTTGGTGCCGGGTTTGAGGTCCTGGTCTTCAAACACTCTCTTCCTCAGGCGATCGAAGGCTGCACTGGCACACTGAAGGCGGTGTTGGACTTCGTCATCGACGTCTGCCCTTGTTGACAGTAGGCTCCCGAGGTATGGCAAGTGGTCCACATTGTCCAAGGCCTTGTCATGGATTTTGATAATCGGGGGCAGTACTGTGTGGTGGGGGCAGGTTGGTAGAGGACCTTTGCTCTCGTACGCTTCGGTGAAGGTGTTAACGATGGTTTGGAGTTCGGCCTTCGAGTGAGCGCAGACGCAAGCGTCGTCTGCATACTGTAATTCGACGACAGAGGATAGGGCGACCTTGGATCAGGACTGGAGGCGACGGAGGTTGAACAGTTTCCCGTTTGTTCTGTAAATTAGCTCCACTCCAGCGGGAAGCTTATTGAGGGCGAGATGGAGCATTGCAGCAAGGAAGATCGAGAAGAGCGTTGGTGCGATGACACAGCCTTGCTTGACACTGGTCCGTACGTGAATTGGGTCTGTGGTGGAACCGTTGGTCAGGATCACAGCTTGCATGTCGTCATGAAGCAGGCGGAGGATGGTGACAAACTTTTGAGGGCAGCCGAATTTGAGGAGGACACTCCATAATCCCTCACGGTTGACGGTGTCAAAGGCCTTTGTGAGATCAAAGAAGGCCATGTACAGCGGTTGGTGCTGTTCCCTGCATTTCTCTTGCAATTGACGTGCGGTGAAGATCATGTCCATTGTGCCCCTTAGTGGGCGGAATCCGCATTGCGACTCTGGGAGGAGCTCAATGGCCACTGGGAGAAGGCGATTGAGGAGGATTCTTGTGATGACTTTCCCTGTGGCAGACAGCAGGGAAACTCCTCTGTAATTACTGCAATCGGACTTGTCACCTTTCTTGAAGATGGTCACAATTACGGCATCTCTGAGATCCCCTGGCATGCTCTCCTCCTTCCAGACAAGAAAAATGAGTTCATGAATTCGCGCCAGTAGTGCTTCCCCGCCATGCTTTAGTGCCTCGGCAGGGATTCCATCTGCTCCTGAGGCCTTGTTGTTCTTCAGTTGTCGGATGGCCTTTTCAACCTCATGCCGGGCTGGGGTTGTGATGTAAATACTGTGGCAACAAGAGCAGGTCAGAGGCTAGGTATTCTGCGGCGAGTGTCTCACCTCCTGACTCCCCAAAGCCTTTCCACCATCTACAAGGCACAAGTAAGGAGTGTGATGGAATACTCTCCACTTGCCTGGATGAGTGCAGCTCCAACAACACTCAAGAAGCTCGACACCATCCAGGACAAAGCAGCCCGCTTGATTGGCACCCCCTCCACCACCGGCGTACCATGGCTGCAGTGTGTACCATCTACAAGATGCACTGCAGCAACTCGCCAAGGCTTCTTCGGCAGCACCTCCCAAACCCACGACCTCTTCCACCTAGAAGGACAAGGGCAGCAGGCGCATGGGAACACCACCACCTCCAAGTTCCCCTCCAAGTCACACACCATCCTGACTTAGAAGTATATCGCTGATCCTTCATCGTTGCTGGGTCAAAATTCTGGAACTCCCTCCCTAACAGCACTGTGGGAGTACCTTCACCACACGGACTGCAGCGGTTCAAGAAGGCGGCTCACCACTACCTTCTCAAGGGCAACTAGGGATGGGCAATAAATGCCGGCATTGCCAGCGATGCCCACATCCCATGAACGAATTTTTAAAAAGTCAGTATTCTCGGTCCCTTGACAGCCAAACCAGCGGACCTCAATGGTACCGCTGCAGGCAGCCTCCTCAAAGAGAAGCTTCTACCTTTCTACTTACCTTATTGTGTAGCCAGGAGGAGCAGGAGCGCCCCGACCAATCTGACGACATAAGTATTATAATCCAACGTGAGGCCACAAACAACATCACATAATTACACTCAGGAGGCTCTTAATCCTTTTACGTGGACCAGTTGAATTCCTATCCTGTAACCCTCGCAGGAAGGCACATATGTGGATTACAGACTTAGCAGTGATAATCCCTACAGTTAAATTGACTGCCTTGTTCACTACATATACACATGAAGAAAAGCCTCGTGGGTGTAGTACCAGAGTATCCAAGTGTGTCTAACTGGATCTGAGGGGTGGGGGAGAGGAGGGAGAAGAGGTCAGGGCTATAAATCATTCTACTGTATTTATATTTGAAATAATTAATTAAGCACCCTTTCCTAGAATGGCTAATAACATTTTGCCAGCTGCGGTAAACACATGTCGGACATAGCTTATTACAATGTAAGGATTACACAATTAACAGACCGATCTATCTGGTTGAACTGTCTCAGATAGGAGATGAACTATGAGAGGTTAGAGCTCCCCATTCTCAACCGTGCAATGAGCAAAGGCAGGCTATTCCCCACAAGCTGAAAGGAGGGGGGGAAAAATCAGTAGGTCAATCAGTTTAGGCTGCTTTTGCGCACCTCTGAGAGGATTGACCAAGAGCTGCATTAATAAAGGATTTGGACAAGGCACTGGCTGGCTCACTTGACTGGAGATGGTGGACAGGGGAAGAAGAGGAAATTAAAAAAAACAATTCAGATCAAACAATGGTGAGATAGAAAGAAAAACATTGCAAGCGCTGGAAATGCCCAGCCGGTCTGTCAGCATCAACTGAGAAAGAAAACACAAGTCTACTGGGTTTGAGAAAGCTTTGCATATGAAAAGTATTCTTCACAGCCCCGCATAGTATTTGCAGCTTTTTCTAAAAAAAATAGGTAGCTGGTATCAGGAAAAATTTGCACATTACAGCAGTGAAGTGCAGCAGGTCCCTCGAGGACAGTAGGAGCCATTAAAGTTTGGAGACGGCTACTTGCTTTGAGTTGCTGGGAAGGCAGTTTAATCTAATCTGACTCGCTTTGTTGTGTTAATATGTGCAGATCACATTGCCATCCTCAGACTCAGATAAAACACCGGGGTTCATGCTGCTTGTGCAATGCAAAACCTGAGGCACTGACTGGGACCTGGCTCCTCCATTGATAAAGGTTTGTGTGTTGGCCAATGGACAAGGTCAGTGTTTAACCACTCTCAGCTTTAATTTCCTCCGTGTGCTATTTTAACGCTGTCCTTAACTTATTTAATTAAAATGGTGAATAAGGAAGCTAAAACAGGGAATTCACGTGGACGCATTCACGAGTGCCACTAAATATAGTACACAAAGGAAATTAAATCCCTTGGCTTTAGTTATTTACATTAAATGTTGGATGGAGCGTTCTGTGGTGAATCACACAGACATGGTTTTGTTGGTGTTGAGTGGGAGCTGTTAACCAGAGAATAACCACCCTCATATCTTTATTTATAACTTCTTTTTAACAGCTTGGACAGATTTGCAAGACAACAGTGGCACTTTCTTATTAGCATATAAAGTAATTTTTGGGGAGCAAACTCACTTTATGGATTTCATTCCGTGCGATAAAGGGCTAGTAATGACTGTAAGAAAGGTCCTGGGAAACCCAATTCCAACTGGGTGTAAATTGAACAGTGTTCTTGTAAATGGAGTGAGTCATTTGATGTCGGTTATCCTGATATGAATGAAGATGCGGCACAATGATGCCAGATTCAGACCCTATTCATGCAGCAGCCGGCACCAGGACCTTCTGCTACAACTCTGCCATGTCCAGGCCAGCACCTCTGACAACGTAGCACTCCCTCAGATTGGGACAGAAGAGTCAGCCTAGAATACGTGCTCAAGTCCTGTAGTGGAATCTGTGCCACTGTGGCCATTGTTCTATTGTACCTATGATAAAAAGGGTGGCATAGTGCATCGGACTGCCAATCTGCCGTGTCTTGGGCTGGATGTCGCCAGTGCTTTTTCTGCCAGCTGGTTCAAATGCATTGTGAGAAGTCAATATGCTCTGCCCACTTGGCTACAAGGGATGCATGGTCTGATAAAGAAAGAACTTGCATTTAGCACAGCACATTTCAAATCCTTAGGATCTCCCAAAGTGCTTTAAAGTCAATGAAGTACTTTCAAAGTGTAGTCACTATAGTTTTTTAAGCAAATGTCATAATCAATCTGAGCATAGCAAGATCCCACAAATAGCAATAAGATAAATGGCCAGTTAATCTGTTTTGGTGATGTTGTTTGAGGGATCAATTTTGGCCAGGACACTGGGAGAAGTCCCTGCTCTTCTTCCAGTAGTGCCATAGGATCATCTACATCCATCCACTTGAGCAGGCAGAGGAAGCCTCAGTTTAATATCTCATGTGAAATACAGAACCTCCAACAGTGCAGCACTACCTCAGTAAAGCTACTGTGTGCCCCAGTCCTGCTGTGAGGTGAGATTTCACAAACCTCTGACTTAGAAGTGCCTACCAATGGGCCAAGGTGGCACTACTGACTACTAAGAAAGAAAAACTTGCATTTATATAGCACCTTTCACAACCACCGAACATCTCAAAGCGGTTTACAACCAATGAAGTACCTTTTTGAAGTGTAGTCACTGTTGTAATGTGGGAAACGTGGCAGCCAATTTGCACACAGCAAGCTCCCACAAACAGCAATGTGATAATGACCAGATCATCTGTTTTTGTGATGTTGATTGAGGGATAAATATTGGCCAGGACACCACGGATAACTCCCCTACTCTTTTTCGAAATAGTGCCGTGAGATCTTTGCATCCACCTGAGAGAGCAGACGGGGCCTCGTTTTAACGTCTCATCCGAAAGACGGCACCTCCAACAGTGCGGCACTCCCTCAGCACTGCACTGGAGTGTCAGCCTAGCTTTATGTGCTCAAGTCTCTGGAGCGGGACTTAGAACCCATGACCTTCTGACTCAGAGGCGAGTGTGCTACCCACTGAGCCACAGCTGACACTAAAGGAAAATAAACTAGAATGAGATGGAGTGTAAACCATCTGCTCTACTGACTTTGGGCTACTGTATATCCTTTGTTCCACCATTGGTGGCAGATTCTTCAGCTATCGTGCCCTGCATTCTGGAACTAACTCCTTAAACCCCTTTGCCTTGCCCCTTCTCTCGCTACCTTCCAAAGTCTCCTCAGAGCCTACCTCTTTGACCACACATGTGGGTCTTCACCCCCAACTCTTGGCTCCTGCTCAGCAATCAGTCCTTCTTGTGAAGTGCACTGGAATGGCACATTGGGAGAGTAAGTGAAAGTTGTTGTCAGCAAATTGTCTTGCAAGTCACATACCTCGATGACAGAACCCTTTGAAAGAGTAGTACAGAAGGAGATATCCATGCACTGTTGGTCACCCTTTGTTAATGTGCTTTATACTTTCAAACCGCATGATCAGAGACAGTCTATGAATGTGGAGTGTAGCGCTCAATCTCCTGTCCAAATTCATGACAGATATCAGTTTGACTCTGTTGTAGTACTCTTTCCTTTTAGGTAGATAGCCCCACAACAGGACTTGCGCACATATTCTAGATTCTGGATAGCGCCGTGCCCATTGAATGAGTATAAAACAGGCGCCTGAGGGTCTGTGCCGGCAGTGCGCCGCCTGCCAGTAGGTTAAGACTCCTCCCTAGGCATCCAAGGTGCGTGCCTGAAACTGATGTTAGACCCTTTGCATATGCAAATCAGAGGTCTAACGCTTCTTTCAGGCCCCTCTGTGAAATGGACCTGTCTTTTGGATGAGACATTTAACCAATGCTACTTCTGCCCGTTTAAGTGGACATAAAAGATTCCATGACATTTTTTCGAAGAGCAAGGAATTCCCCTGCTGCTCTAACCAGCAGTAATCCTTCAACAAACACCACCAGAAACAGATTACATGGCCACTTATTGAATTCTTTGTTTACGGGACCTTGCTGCGTACATATTATCTGCCAAGTTTGCTAATGTAACAATAGTGTCAGCTGTGGCTCAGTTGGTAGCAGTCTCGCATCTGAAGTTTTGAAGGTTGTGGGTTCAAGTCCCACTCCAAGAGACTTGAGCACAAAAATCTAGGCTGACACTCCCAGTGCAGTACTGAGGGAGTGCTGCACTGTCGGAGGGCCGATCATATGGGTGAGACCTTAAACCAAGGCCCCTTGTGCAGTCTCAGGTGGATGTAAAAAATCCCACGGCACTACTTTGAAGAAGAGCAGGGGAGTGATCCCCAGTGTCCTGACCAATATTTATCCTTCAATCAACATTACTAAAAAAAAGGTGATCTTGTGGCGGATCGCCACCTAAACGGGCGCAATCCACTTTTCCGTCCGTGGACAATAAATCGGGCAACTTGCCTTTAAGGCACCTTGCCTTTAAGGCAGGAGAAAAGGAGTGGGCGGGGCCTCAGAACCTTCCAGATTCTAGTGTTAGCAGCCATCTTAGCAGGCAGATGTAATAAAAAGCTTTTGTGTTCCACACATGGACTTGGCCTTAATTCGTGTTTCACGGCAGCCACAACATTGGTGACCCCGACGCTCAGAACGTATTCCGAGCACTGCAATGACGGACACGAACGCAGTTTCCGTGAAACTGCCGGAGTTTTGGGAAAACCAGCCCGAAGTCTGGTTCCTTCAAGCCGAGTCGCGTTTCCGGCTGCGAAACATCACCACAGATGGGACAAAGTACGACTATCTCATCACATCACTCGGTAGCTCCACAGTTACGAAGGTCTGGACAGCGCTGCAGAACCCACCAGGGAGGGCAAGTATGCATATCTTAAGGCCGCGCTCCTTAAAAAATTTACGGCCTCGGCATACCAGCGAAACTGCCACCTCCTCGACCTTCCAGGCCTCGGTGATGCCTCACCGTCAGATCTCCTCTCCCACATGCTCTCCCTCACCGACGAGAGCCCACCCGGATCCCTCTTCCGCACGCTGTTCATCCGCCAGCTACCTCTCAGCATCCACCCAGCGATCGTGGCGTCCGGCCTCACGGACCTGGAAGCCCTGGCCGATGAGGCCGACAAGCTGCTGTCTGCTCACTCCAGCCGCGACGTCACTCCGGACCTGGCAGCGACTGCCTGGGCGCACCCCTCACCGGCCACCACGTGGCCACAAGGCCCAGCCACCGGGCTCACGGGGCCTTCGCGCCCCACTAACCTGGGCCACTGTTACTACCATGCACGGTTCGGCGCCAGGGCACAACGGTGCACACCTCCCTGCTCTTTCAAGTCCGCCCCCGTACCAGCCCCCGCAATGGCCGTGGGCCACGCGGGCTCCCTGCTGTACGTCACGGATGACAAAACCGGCCGCCGGTTCCTGTGCGACACTGGAGCTCAGCACAGCATCATCCCGGCCTCCTCCCTCGACATCCAACAGGGCAAACGAGGACCGGCGCTGGCTGCTGCTAACGGCTCGGAGATCCCGACATACGGCACCCGCACAGTCACCCTCGACCTCGCTGGTCGCCGCTACCGATGAGAGTTCATCACGGCCAAGGTGCTCTCCCCTCTCATCGGCGCAGATTTCCTGTGCGCCCACGGCCTACTGGTAGACATCCCTCGACACCGCCTCGTGGACATGAACACCATGTCCCCCATCCTGGGCGCCATGGCCCCCCGTCAACCCGCCGACATGGCGTCACAGTGCCACGCCTGGGCCACGGATGACTACTCGGCACTCTTGGCCGAATTCCCGGCCCTTACCAATCCGACCTTCTCCGCGGAGGCCGCCAAACACGGGGTGGAACACTTCATCCCCACCACAGGCCTCCCAGTGTACGCCCACGCCCGCAGGCTGGACCTGGCCAAACTGGAGATCGCGCGGACCGAGTTTGCCATCATGGAACAGCTCGGCATCATCCGCCGCTCCAACAGTCCCTGGGCCTCCCCACTCCACATCGCCCCCAAACCAGGCGGGGGTTGGCGCCCCTGCGGGGATTAACGCACACCTGGCAGTCGACTACGCTCAACTCGCAGCAGACCAGATCACCGACCCTGATCTGCTCTCCGCACCTACCAACCTACCAGGGCTACGCCTGGCCGACGTCGCCTGTGGCCCGACCGCAGTCACGGTCAAGTGCGACATATCCCTACGTCAACCTCAGCCCGTCGTCCCAGCGTCCTGGCGCCGCCGGGTATTCGAGATTCTCCACAACCTCTCCCACCCCGGCACCCGCGCATCCATCAAATTGGTAGCCAACCGCTTTGTCTGGCGCGGCCTTCGCAAGGATGTGCGTACTTGGGCCAACTCCTGCCTAGCCTGCCAACGGGCCAAGGTGCAGCAACACACGAAAGCACCCCTCGAGGAGTTTACCGTCCCTTCGCGTAGATTCGACCACATCCACGTGGACATCGTCGGGCCCCTGCCGCCGTCGCAAGGTCACACGCACTTGCTGACGATCGTTGACCGCACCACGCGCTGGCCCGAGGCAATTCCACTGACCTCTACCACCACCGCCGACATTGCCAGAGCCTTCGTCAGCACCTGGGTCGCACGGTTCGGCGTCCCCTCCGACATGACGTCGGACAGAGGTCTGCAATTTACCTCTGAACTCTGGACCGCCGTCGCACGCAATCTCGGGGTGACCATTCACAGCACCACAGCGTACCACCCCCAAGCCAACGGACTGTGTGAGCGGTTCCACAGATCCTTGAAGGCATCTCTTCGAGTCAGCCTCCAGGACGGCGCCTGGACCGACCGACTTCCGTGGGTCCTCCTCGGCCTGCGCACCGCGGTTAAAGAAGACCTCCACGCATCGGCAGCAGAGCTCGTGTACGGTCAGCCGCTGCGCGTACCCGGCGAGTTCCTGCCCACCGCCACGACATCCTGGTCAGCCGACCAGCAACGCCACGACTTCACCTCACCGGCGCTGCAGTTCGCCCTGGTGCCCATTGCCCGACACGGCGAATACACCTCACACGTCCCACTAAGCCTGCACCAGGCACGGTTCGTTTTCATCCGGCACGACGCCCACCGCGTACTCCTTCAACCCCCGTACGACGGGCCCTACAAGGTGCTACAGGCTGGGGACAAATTTTTTACCCTGCAAGTGGGCGACAGGACCGAAAAAGTGTCGGTTGACCGACTCAAGCCAGCACACTCGGAGCCCGGTGAGCAGGTCCCTGTAGCTCGTCCACCGCCATGTGGCCGACCTGCCCTCAAGCCGGTTCACCCGGCTGCTCCATGCCCGGCCGTTCCACGTCCACCAGCGTCCTACAAGAGCCGCTCCAGCCGGCCCATCAGACCGCCGCACCTTCTTGTCCACACCTCCTAAGCGAATTCTGGGGGGAGCTGTGTGGCGGATCGCCACCTAAACGGGCGCAATCCACTTTTCCGTCCGTGGACAATAAATCGGGCACCTTGCCTTTAAGGCACCTTGCCTTTAAGGCAGGAGAAAAGGAGTGGGCGGGGCCTCAGAACCTTCCAGATTCTCGTGTTAGCAGCCATCTTAGCAGGCAGATGCAATAAAAAGCTTTTGTGTTCCACACATGGACTCGGCCTTAATTCGTGTTTCGCGGCAGCCACAACAATCTGGTCATTATCACATTGCTGTTTGTGGGACCTTGCTGTGCGCAAATTGGCTGCCGCATTTCCTACATTACAACAGTGACTGCACTTCAAAACATCAATGGCTGTAAAGCACTTTGGGATGTCCTGAAGTCGTGAAAGGCGCTATATCAATGCAAGTCTTTCTTTTTTTCTTTAATAGTGACTGCACTTCAAAAGTATTTCATTGGCTGTGAAGAGTTTTGGAATGTCTTGAGGATGTGAAAGGCATTGTATAAATACAATTGGTTTGGATCATGAGAACACAAGAATTAGGAGCAGGAGTAGGCCATTCGGCCCTTCGAGCCTGCTCCGCCATTCAATAAGATCATGGCTGATCTTCGACCTCAACTCCACTTTCCCGCCCAATCCCCATATCCCTTGATTCCCTTAGTATCCAAAAATCTATCGATCTCTGTCTTGAATATACTCAACGACTGAGCCTCTACAGCCCTCTGAGGCAGAGAATTCCAAAGATTCACAAGTCTTTGAGTGAAGAAATTCCTCCGCATCTCAGTCCTAAATGGCCGACCACTTTTTCCTGAGACTGTGACCCCTAGTTCTAGACTCCCCAGCCAGGGGAAACATCTTCTCAGCAGCTACCCTGTCAAACCCATTAAGATTTTAATATGTTTCAATGAGATATTATGTCGGAGCACAAAAAACATCCACATATAATAACTGCATCACTGCACAGCTGCCTTTAGCCAACAATTCAAAAACATTAAGGTCTAAAAATGCGTTTGCCCCCCGAAAACGGGCTCGGGGATCGTGATGCGGGGTCAACCTTCACCTGTTCAAAGTAATGCAGGCAGCACAGCTAATTAGAATGATTGTGACGTGCAGCCCAGCGCTGAACGTGCTGCTGAGTGGCTGAACGCTTAGCTGGAGCCCCAAGTTCGTGCGAGGCTAGCACCTGTTAAAGCTAGTCTGCACTTCTCAAAGCCAGCCTGCACCTCTGAAAGGGAAGGGGCATTCTGGCTGCAGCAGGCGATTCAGCTGGCTGGGGAACAGAGCGTGAGCAGGAAGAAGTACAATGGCACAACAGGAGAGAGAGCGTGCCCCACGTTCTCAGATGCAGCACTGGAGGTGCAGGAGGTGGACAGGAGGAGAGAGGTCCTGTTTACACAGGGGGCCAAGAGGCCCTCCAGGCAAATGCGGAAAAGGCAATGGGAGCAGATAGTCATCGTGGTCAATGCCAGTAGTGTAGCCCCGAGGACCTGGATGCAGTGTTGCAAGAAGTTCAGTGACCTCACACGAGTGGTCAAGGTCAGTGAATTCATCTTCAAATGCCATAGCCTTACAACTGAACCACTAGCCCAGACACTGCTCAATTCACCACAGCCCCTTCACTCACCTAGAATCATGACTCATACCTCACGTTCATAGCTTCATCTCACCCTCACACACTTAGAATTACAGTATGCAGACGACGCTTGCGTCTGCGCACACTCGGAGGTTGAACTCCAAACCATCGTTAACACCTTCACCGAAGCGTACGAGAGCATGGGCCTTACACTCAACATTCGTAAGACAAAAGTCCTCTACCAACCTGCCCCCGCCACACAGTACTGCCCCCCGATTATCAAAATCCATGACAAGGCCTTGGACAACGTGGACCACTTTCCATACCTCGGGAGCCTACTGTCAACAAGGGCAGACGTCGACGACGAAGTCCAACACCGCCTTCAGTGTGCCAGTGCAGCCTTCGGTTGCCTGAGGAAGAGAGTGTTTGAAGACCAGGACCTCAAACCCGGCACCAAGCTCAAGGTCTACAGAGCAGTAGTAATACTCGCCCTCCTGTATGCTCAGAGACATGGACCATATACAGCAAGCACCTCAAAGCACTGGAGAGGTACCACCAACGCTGCCTCCGCAAGATCCTACAAATCGAGTGGAAGCGTTGTGTAAATCCATTGGCAGGATAGGCGCACCAACATCAGTGTTCTCGCT
Organism: Squalus acanthias; assembly: GCA_030390025.1. Lineage (NCBI taxonomy): Eukaryota > Metazoa > Chordata > Chondrichthyes > Squaliformes > Squalidae > Squalus > Squalus acanthias. The sequence goes on along the minus strand of CM059425.1, from coordinate 16,648,151 downwards.
CAGGCCAACATCCCTAGCATCGAAGCTTTGACCACGCTCGATCAGCTCCGATGGACGGGCCACATCGTCCGCATGCCCGATATGAGACTCCCAAAACAAGCGCTCTACTTGGAGCTCCGACACGGCAAGAGAGCCCCAGGTGGGCAGAGGAAACGCTTCAAAGACACCCTCAAAGCCTCCTTGAAAAAGTGCAACTTCCCCACTGACACCTGGGAATCCCTGGCCCAAGACCGCACAAAGTGGAGGAGAAGCATCCGGGAAGGCGCCAAACACATCGAGTCTCTTCACCGGGAGCAAGCGGAAGCAAGTGCAAGGAGCGCACGTCAACCCAAGCACCCCACCCACCCGCCCCTTCAACCACCGTCTGCCCCACCTGTGACAGAGACTGTAGGTCCTGCATTGGACCCATCAGTCACCTGAGAACTCATTTTTAGTGTGGAAGCAAGTCATCCTCGGTTCCGAGGGATTGCCGCAGAATCCGAAGACACACTTAGGACTGCAGCAAGCCTCACACCCACATCTCACAGCTTGCACACACTGTCAGCTATTCAACCCTCTCTCTTGCAGGACAAGGTGGCTCATAACCGCAGGGAGCAGGGGCTACCCGCAGGGAGGCAGGCGTACCTGGACTGCCGGCATAACCTTACCCTCATGATGGTGAGGTTGTGGAGCATGCAGCAGACCACGACGAATCTTGAGACACACTCTGGCGTGTACTGCAAGGCTCCTCCAGAGCGGTACAGGCAGTGGAAGCGTTGTTTAAGCACGCCAATGATCTGCTCTATCAGATTGTGGCAGCATGGCTTTCATCATGTACATGCTGCCCACGTGTGCTTGGTTTGCGCACCGGAACCATGAGCCAAGTGGTCAGCGGATAGTCCTTGTCGCCCAATAGCCACCCTCTGGTTTGTCGTGATGGCTCAAATGCGGATGGTACAGCGGACTGCCGCAGATTGAAGGCATCATGTCTGCTGCCAGGATACCGAGCATTGACCTGCGTGATGCGCTGAGTATGGTCACACACCAGCTGGACATTGAGGGAGTGGAATAACTTCCAGTTGCGGTACATCTCCGAATTCACATGCAGGGCCCGCAGAGTGTGTGCAGTCCTTGGCACCAATGTTCCCCCTTAGGTGCGCGGGCGCGTGTCCGTGCACCAATCAGGAGGTCCCACGCAGGCCGCTTACTAACTGCTGCCTCGGGACGATACCGCGCATGCGCGGCCGTTGTTTAAGGAGACAGCGTGCGAAAAAAAACTAGAGGGAATATTGCCCTGCACCATGGGGAAGCCTGCTATCCTGGCAAAGCTGCGCGCTCGCTCCGCCTGCTTCTCTCTGGCAAGAAGAGCCTCAGTGACCTCCCTTATGCAACAGTGCACAGCGAACTGGGAGATGTTGGAAATATCGCCTGCTCCAGCCTGGAAGGAGCCCGATGCATAAAAGTTCATGGCCACGCTCACCTTGACAGCCACTGGCAATGCCATCCTTGCCCGGCTCTGAGGTTGGAGCTCTGCCTACAACAGGTGGCATATTTCAGTGAGCACCTCCTTAGTGAAGCGGAGACGTCGCATACACACTTTCTTGCTGAGGTTGAGGTAGGAGAATTGCTCCCTGAAGACCCTGGGTGGACATGGCCTCCTGCTGAGAGCCCTTCTCCTTCCCCACCCCACCATCCACCCCCGCCCCCCCCCCCCCGCCCCCTTCGAGCAGCTTGTCCTCCTCTGTGTCGCCTCTGCTCATTCTCCCTGTCATGCTGTAGGCCAAGGAGGATACAAACTACTGCACCCGTGTCTGGGAGCCACTGGTCTGAGCAGAAGCCTTGAAGTAACCTGCCACACCGCTCCCTGGAGACTTCAGCAACTTCAAATAAGACACCAAACCAGGAAACACCTCTACAAACTCAGCAAGAGCCAGTGAAAATCAGTCAGCAACTAACCTGAAAGCAGGTGATCATCCCTTTAAGTAGCGATGATGGGGGTCCTTCCTGCTGCTAAACACATGTTCAGCCATGCGAGGTTAAGAGAGGGCATTAGCTCCAGCGTTGAGGTTGAAAATGGAAGCGCTGGCGTCTTTACGTCACGATCTGCGTACTCTGCATACTTCCGGCGCACGCTCACAGTGCCGGCGCCAACGACCTACCCAAAATGGCGTCCGGTACAGCCTGCACCAGTAGTGTGCACGCACTCCTCAAACGCCAATTTGGACCTGAATCTGCATCCATAGCGCCAATAAACCGGGCACTATGGAACCGAATTTAGCGGCATAAATAACAAGGTAACAATAGGACGCCGGAGAGTCACCAATAAGCATATAAGCATTTAAGATGATTATGTGACAATTCAATAGAGAGTTCCTCTTTAAGAATACAGTCCTACATATTGGGCCATAATTTGCTGTAGCAGGGCAATGAATGGCGTTTGCCATTAGTTAGACTTTGCCCGTGCCCTTTTAATCACCATGATAGTTTGAGCCACAAGTTGCTAAAAGTGCGAGCAGATAAAAAGTGTTGCAGCGAGGGAAACCTGGCATCTGGGATCTGAGTGAACAGGGTTGCAGCAACTGCGTATCTCCTTAACCAATCAGAATGAAGGATTGTGAAATTAACAGCACAAGGACTGAGAAGGAAGTGTAAATTAGAGTGGTTGAATTCAATATCAAATTAGGTACAGAAAGAGAAATAAAGAGAGCGAAAGAAGGATTGGATTAACAGAGAGAAAAGACAGAAAGGAAAAATTAAAAAAAAGAAAATAAATGTAAAATTTTACATTTTTAAAATCTCCAGCAACAATTAAAACCTGAGGGAATGAGACAGCGCACTTGTAATAGTTAATTAACAATGCCAGAGAGGTTGACTGGCAATAATTAACACCTATCACATTGTGAAAAGAGTACTCAGACTGAAATGGACATGACTTAACTTTCTGTGGTGAGTTTAGTTCGTATCTACCGCACAAATACAGCAACTTCACACCATTCAATGCTTTTCAATGGTGAGCCAGTGAGCGAGATGGCGTTTTCACAAAGCTAACAGCGGAGCGGCTCATCTCAGACAGCAACTATTGGATTTCCGTGTTTAACCGCGCATTCGCACTCAACTGAAGTTGCTGTAGCATTTGTGCAAGCGCCATTAGCCTCGTGGTTATTTTGACAGCAAGTTATGGCCCATTGTTATCAATACTCTAGTAATTATGATTCATGAGTTAGAGGTAAAGCTGTGGAGATTGTGGAACGTGGTTTCCTAACCAACAAACGGCAACAAATTCAGGCGAGGTTAGGTGGTGAAAGTGCCATTGCTGTCCTATAATGAACGGACACTGAAAGACGCCCTCGTAAGAACGGGATATGATGCTCGACTCGTCGATCGACAGTTCCGACGGGCCACAGCGAAAAACCGCATAGACCTCCTCAGAAGACGAACACGGGACACAACCAACAGAGTACCCTACGTCGTCCAGTACTTCCCCGGAGCGGAAAAACTACGCCATGTTCTTCGCAGCCTTCAACATGTCATCGATGACGACGAACACCTTGCTAAGGCCATCCCCACGCCTCCACTACTCGCCTTCAAGCAGCCGCCTAACCTCAAAAGTACCATCGTTCGCAGCAGATTACCCATCTTTCAGGAGAACAGCAACCACGACACCACACAACCCTGCCACGGCAACCTCTGCAAGACATGCCAGATCATGGACACAGATACCATCATCACACGTGAGGACACTACCCACCAGGTACATGGTACATACTCATGTGACTCGGCCAACGTTGTCTACCTGATACGTTGCAGTAAAGGATGCCCCAGAGCATGGTACATCGGCGAGACCATGCAGACACTGAGACAACGTATGAACGGACACCGCGCAACAATCACCAGGCAGGAGGGTTGCCTCCCAGTCGGGGAACACTTCAGCAGTCAGGGGCATTCAGCCTCGGATCTGCGGGTAAGCGTTCTCCAAGGCGGCCTTCGGGATACACGACAGCGCAAAATCATAGAGCAGAAACTGATAGCCAAGTTCCGCACTCATGAGGATGGCCTCAATCGCGATATCGGGTTCATGTCACGATACAGAACGTGACTTGACATCATGGCCGGTCTTTCCAGCTTTTTTTAAAAAAAAAACTAACACAAGAACCAAACTCAACTGCAGAGGATATGCAGCCAGCAGGTGTTTTGACACGTTGGACCCCCTGGGACACATCTCATTGTCTTGGCTGTGCTCTTAGTGTGTCTTTGATGTAGGGAAAGATTTGAATACATTTTTGCTGTGTTTATATTGTGAATTCTGGGAGATTCTCTCACAGCTACTCTACCTGAGGAAGGGGCGACAGCTCCGAAAGCTTGTAATTTTAAATAAATCTGTTGGACTATAACCTGGTGTTGTGCGACTTCTCATTTTTGTCCACCCCAGTCCAACGCCGGCATCTCCACATCATATCCTATAATGAAGGCAGCGGACAGATACTGGGCTGTATTCTCTGAAGGAGCACGGCAATCTTTGAACATTGGAATAACTTTGGCAACTCTCCCAGGTGAAGGAAACGAAGCTGTCTTTAGAGACAGTTATAGGCTGCGCCGGTGAGCTGCAAACTGCTGTAATTTGCCAGCCGTTTGATCCAGGTGAATTGCCTTGCACAGTCAGACCTTCAGTGTTTCTTCATATTATGGGGGCATACATGACAGGGGAAAGTTTTGTTCAAACCAAAAAAGACTTTAGAATCAGGTTTGGAAATGTTTGATTTTACAAAGTGAAATTCTGACTATGGGGCACACATTTACACAATAATTCTGTCATTATTTCATATCCCTACATGCCAAGCTGGATAAAGTAATGAACTGACTGCTGTTTCCTTTGTGTGCTACCTTTAGTGGATCAGTTAATGAGTCTGCATAAATTCCTGTCAGTGCTACCTCGCAACCATCATTAATCTGTTTATTTTAAATGGGCTACCAATTCCATTAAAATAGCGCAGAAAGGAATTAATGTGGACACATTAACTGGTGCAGTAAAAGTAGCACACAGCAGAAATTAAACCTGTTAATGTTTCTTTGAGGGAGATGAGAGAAACAGAAAAACGGTTTATGGAATAGTATTAATGTGGGGAGGGGGGAGACTTGAAACTCCTGTTTGAAGTAGCTCGGTGATGTCCTTGAAGATGAATCCACAGACAAATTATTCATACAAAAGACATTTCCAGCATCGAGCAGGGAACTATTTGTGAGCCTGGAAAATGATCCACCCTCTAGTTAAATTACCGTTACATCTCCTGAGGATGGCAGAGAGCCTGTACTTTTGATGAAACCAGTGTGACCCCGCTGTCATAGTACATGTCGGAGCCCTGCAGCCTCTGGCACAATGCTATGGGCAGTAAGGTGGCAGATGGAGTATAATGTGGGGAAATGTGAGGTTATTCACTTTGGTAGGAAGAATAGAAAAACAGAATATTTTTTACATGGTGAGAAACTTTCAAATGTTGGTGTTCAGAGAGATTTGGGTGTCCTCGTGCAAGAAACACAGGAAGCTAGCATGCAGATACAGCAAGCAATAAGGAAGGCAAATGGCATGTTGGCCTTTATTGCAAGGGGGTTGGAGTATAAGAGTAAGGAAGTCTTGCTACAATTGTACAGGGCTTTGGTGAGACCACACCTGGAGTACTGTGCACAGTTCCGGTCTCCTTATCTAAGGAAGGATATACTTGCCTTGGAGGCGGTGCAACAAAGGTTCACTAGATTGATTCCTGGGATGAGAGGGCTGTCCTATGATGAGAGATAGTGTAGAATGAGCCAGAGGCGGTGGACCTGGGTGGAGCGGCTGCGGCGAGGCAGAGCGGTGAAAAGGCGGCGGCGAACAGGTAGGCCCACAGAGGCAGCAGACCTGGGTGGAGCGGCTGCGGCGAGGCAGAGCGGTGAAAAGGCGGCGGCGAACAGGTAGGCCCACAGAGGCTTTTATAGTACGGGAAGCAGTGGTTGCTGGGTAAGTGATTAATTTTTACCTATATATAAGTTGGGCGGTTCCTAAACCCGAGACACTACACTTGTAGTGTCCCCCACCCTTCCACCTCCTCTAACCTAAAGGGGGTGAGTGAATATCAGGTAAGCTCTTTTTTGTTCTAGTTTAATCCGCAAGTTAGCTAGAGGGGATGGCAGGGGAGGCAGTGAAATGTTCCTCCTGCAGAATGTTTGAGGTGAGGGACGCCGTCGGTGTCCCTGCTGATTACACCTGTGGGAAGTGCACCCATCTCCAGCTCCTCGAAAACCGTGTTATGGAACTGGAGCTGGAGCTGGATGAACTTCGGATCATTCGGGAGGCGGAGGAGGTCATAGATAGAAGCTTCAGGGATTTAATTACTCCAAAGCATGAAGATAGATGGGTGACAGTGAGAGGGGCTAGGAGGAAGCAGTCAGTGCAGGGATCCTCTGTGGTCGTTCCCCTCAGTAACAGGTATACCGCTTTGGATACTGTTGAGGGGGACGACTTATCAGTGGTAAGCCACGGTGACCGGATCTCCGGTGCTGGGTCCATCCCTGTGGCTCAGAAGGGAAGGGGGGAGAGCAGGAGAGCAATAGTTATTGGGGACTCAATAGTCAGAGGGACAGATAGGAGGTTCTGTGGCAGGAAAAGAGACTCACGGATGGTATGTTGCCTCCCGGGTGCCAGGGTCCGTGACGTCTCGGACCGTGTTTTCAGAATCCTCAAGGGGGAGGGGGAACAATCACAAGTCGTGGTACACATCGGTACCAACGACATAGGTAGGAGAAGGGACGGGGATTTAAAACAGGAATTTAGGGAGCTAGGTTGGAAGCTGAGAGCCAGTACAAACCATGTTGTAATTTCTGGTTTGTTGCCGGTGCCACGTGCTAGCGAGTTGAGGAACAGGGAGAGAGTGCAGATAAACACGTGGCTGCAGGGATGGTGTAGGGGGGAGGGTTTCAGTTATGTGGATAATTGGAGCACATTCTGGGGAAGGTGGGACCTGTACAAACAGGACGGTTTGCACCTGAACCAGAGGGGCACCAATATCCTGGGAGGGAAATTTGCTACGGCTCTTCGGGGGGGTTTAAACTAATTTGTCAGGAGGATGGGAAAAAGGGCTGTAGTCCAGGAGCCAGTGGTGAGTGTAGGGAGGTACTGAGGAGGGTATCAAGGTCGCAGGAATGTACCGGCAGACAGGAAGATGGCTTGAAGTGTGTCTACTTCAATGCAAGGAGCATCCGGAATAAGGTAGGAGAACTTGGAGCGTGGATTGGTACTTGGGACTACGATGTGGTGGCCATTACGGAGACATGGTTAGAACAGGGACAGGAATGGTTGTTGGAAGTTCCAGGGTATAAATGTTTCAGTAAGAGTAGGGAAGGTGGTAAAAAAGGTGGAGGAGTAGCATTGTTAATCAAGGATAGTTTAACAGCGGCAGAAAGGCAGTTCGAGGGGGATCTGCCGTCTGAGGTAATATGGGCTGAAGTTAGAAATAGGAAAGGAGCGGTCACGTTGTTAGGAGTTTTCTACAGGCCCCCAAATAGTAATAGAGATGTGGAGGAAGAAATTGCAAAGCAGATTATGAATAGGTGTGGAGGTCACAGAGTAGTTGTCATGGGTGACTTCAACTTTCCAAATATTGATTGGAACCTTTATAGGTCAAACAGTTCGGATGGGATAGTTTTTGCACAGTGTGTGCAGGAGGGTTTCCTGACACAATATGTGGATAGGCTGACAAGAGGTGGGGCCACATTGGATTTGGTACTGGGTAATGAACCGGGTCAAGTGTTTGATTTGTATGTGGGAGAGCACTTTGGAGATAGTGACCACAATTCGGTGACTTTCACTATTGCAATGGAGAGGGATAGGGCCATACGGCAGGGCAGGGTTTATAATTGGGGGAGGGGTAATTATGATGCAATTAGGCAAGAATTAGGGAGCATAAGATGGGAACAGAAACTATCAGGGAAAGGCACAAACGAAAAGTGGAGCTTTTTCATGGAGCAATTACTGCGTGTCCTTGATAGGTATGTCCCTGTCAGGCAGGGAGGAAATGGCCGAGTGAGAGAACCATGGTTCACAAAAGAGGTTGAATGTCTAGTCAAGAGGAAAAAGGAAGCGTATGTAAGGATGAGAAAACAAGGTTCAGTTGGGTCGATTGAGGGGTACAAGGTAGCAAGGAATGAGCTAAAAAAAGAGCTTAGGAGAGCTAGGAGGGGGCATGAGAAGTCCTTGGCGGGTCGGATCAAGAAAAACCCCAAGGCTTTTTACTCTTATGTGAGAAATAAAAGAATGACCAGGGTGAGGGTAGGGCCGGTCAAGGACAGTAGTGGGAACTTGTGCATGGAGTCAGAAGAGATAGGAGAGGTGATGAATGAATACTTTTTGTCAGTGTTCACTGAGGAGAGGGGCCATGTTCTTGAGGATGAGAGTGTGATAAAGGTGGATAGGCTGGAGGAGGTAGATGTTCTGAGGGAAGATGTTTTAGCAATTTTGAAGAACCTGAGGGTCGATAAGTCCCCTGGGCCAGATGGGATATATCCTAGGATTCTTTGGGAGGCAAGGGAGGAGATTGCAGAGCCTTTGGCTTTGATCTTTGGGTCCTCACTGTCCACGGGGATAGTGCCAGAGGACTGGAGAGTGGCGAATGTTGTTCCTCTCTTCAAGAAAGGAAATAGGAATGACCCTGGTAATTATAGGCCGGTTAGTCTTACTTCGGTGGTTGGTAAGATAATGGAAAAGGTCCTGAGGGTTAGGATTTATGACCATTTGGAAAGAGGCAACTTAATCAGGGAAAGTCAACACGGATTCGTGAAGGGTAAGTCTTGCCTAACAAATTTGATTGAATTCTTTGAGGAGGTAACTAAGTGTGTAGATGAAGGTAGAGCAGTTGATGTCGTATACATGGATTTTAGTAAGGCGTTTGATAAGGTTCCCCATGGTCGGCTCATGAAGAAAGTAAGGAGTTGTGGGATAGAGGGAAATTTGGCCGATTGGATAGGTAACTGGCTATCTCATAGAAGGCAGAGGGTGGTGGTGGATGGAAAATTTTCGGACTGGAGACCAGTTACCAGCAGTGTGCCACAGGGGTCGGTGCTGGGTCCTCTGCAGTTTGTGATTTTTATCAATGACTTGAAGGAGGGGACTGAAGGGTGGATCAGTAAATTTGCTGATGACACCAAGATTGGTGGAGTAGTGGATGAGGTGGAGGGCTGTTGTAGGCTGCAAAGAGACATTGATAGGATGCAGAGCTGGGCCGAAAAATGGCAGATGGAATTTAACCCTGATAAGTGCGAGGTGATTCATTTTGGTAGGGCAAATTTGAATAAGGATTACAGGGTCAACGGCAGGGTTCTGAGGAACGTGGAGGAACAGAGGGATCTGGGGGTTCATATCCACAGATCTCTGAAGGTTGCCACTCAAGTGGATAGAGCAGTAAAGAAGGCCTATGGTGTGTTGGCGTTTATTAACAGGGGGTTTGAGTTTAAGAACCGTGAGGTTATGCTGCAACTGTACAGGACCTTGGTGAGACCACATTTGGAATATTGTGTGCAGTTCTGGTCACCTCACTATAGGAAGGACGTGGAAGCATTGGAAAGAGTGCAGAGGAGATTTACCAGGATGCTGCCTGGTTTGGGGGGGAGGTCTTATGAGGAAAGATTGAGGGAGTTAGGGCTTTTCTCTTTAGAGCGGAGGAGGATGAGAGGCGACTTAATAGAGGTTTATAAGATGATGAGGGGGATAGATAGAGTGGATGTTCAGAGACTATTTCCTCGGGTAGAGGCAGCTGTTACAAGGGGGCATAACTATAAGGTGCATGGGGGGAGATATAGAAGGGATGTCCGAGGTAGATTCTTTACTCAGAGAGTGGTTGGGGTGTGGAATGGACTGCCTGCTGTGATAGTGGAGTCGGACACTTTAGGAACTTTCAATTGGTTATTGGATAAGCACATGGAGCACACCAGAGTGATAGGGAGTGGGATAGCTTGATCTTGGTTTCGGACAATGCTCGGCACAACATCGAGGGCCGAAGGGCCTGTACTGTGCTGTACTGTTCTATGTTTCTATGTTTCTATACTCTCTGGTGTTTTGAAGAATGAGAGGTGATCTCATTGAAACATACAAGATTCTGAAGGGGATGCTGAGAGGTTGTTTCCCCTGGCAGGAGTGTCTAGAACTAGGGGGCATAGTCTCAGGATAAGGGGTCGGCCATTTAAGACTGAGATGAGGAGGAATTTCTTCACTTAGAGGGTTGTGAATCTTTGGAATTTTCTGCCCCAGAGGGCTGTGAATGCTGAATCTTTGAGTATATTCAAGGCTGAGAGAGATAGATTTTTGGACTCTAGGGGAATCAAGGGATATGGAGATCGGGCGGGAAAGTGGAGTTGAGGTCGATGATCAGCCATGATCTTATTGAATGGTGGAGCAGGCTCAAAGGGCCGCATGGCCTGCTCCTGCTCCTAATTCTTATGTTCTTATGCTGCAAACTGCCTCTGCGACCTCCCCACACGACTGCATTCCTAGACGGCAAAGTTCCTTGGAGCGGCTTCAGCTCCGCCAGAAGGTCTATTTTTGTTTCTGTCGCCTGGCGTTAACCGGGTGGTGATGGCCTCAAAATGGGGTCAGCAGCCTTACCGCCACATTAACACCGACAAAGACGCTGGCGACATTTCCAGAAACGCCGCCTGTTGCCGGCAGTTGGCCCCGCTTAATATGCAAATCGTGGCTCTAGGACCCCGAAGGCCATTTTAGGTCAGAAGTGGCTATGCATACTGACATGAATCTGTCATTCATGACTTATGAAATAATACTGAGTGGCCTGCGGGTGGCGCTGTCCAGGGAGAGTATAAATACTCGGGCATGGGCCCAGCTTGCGCAGGACATTCTTAACAGGAACTAGTGAAGGACACAACTAGACCTCCATGTTGTAAAACAGTTGATTAAAGCTTTGTTTAACACTTAGACCAAGTGCCCAGTAGTTTTCTTATGTCACATACTCTGGCCAGTTCCACGGGCCGTGGAGCCAAGGTAAGTTTGGAATTATTTTGTGGGGCCCGGAGGAGCAAGAGTGCTTCTGGAACTTGTGACAATCTCGAAAGCATTATTGAGGTTCAACTTACCTATTTACTAAAGAATCTGCTGGCAGTGCAACCACATTGAACATATCAAACGAAAGGTCAGAACAGGCATCAAATCCATCAGGCCCATCCCGTCCAGTCAACAATGCAACCTTTATCCATGCTCTTGTCACCTCCAGACAAGATTTCTTCAATCCTCCTCCTTACAGTCTTCCATAAACTCCAATGAATCCAAAATTCAGCCACTAAGTCCCACTCGCCCATCATTCCTCGGCCTTGCCTACCTATACTGGCCCCCTAGCTCCCAAAACATTGAATTTAAAATCTCGGCATTTGCTTCAAATGTCTACATTTCTTCTCCCAACCGTATCTCTGCAAATTCCTCAGTTTTTATTAATCTCCTCTTGTAACCTTTAGTCAACAACAATACCTTGTATTTATATAGCGACTTTAATATAGTAAAACATCCTAAGGTGCTTCACAGAAGCGTTATCGAACAAAATTTGACACCGAGCCACATAAGGAGATATTAGAACAGATGACCAAAAGCTTGATCAAAGAGGTAGTTTTTAAGGAGCGTCTTAAAGGAGGAAAGAGAAGTAGTGAGGTGGAGAGGTTTAGGGAGGGAATTCCAGAGTTTAGGGGGCTAGGCAGTTGGTGACACAGCTGCCAATGGTGGAGCGATTAAAATCGGGGATGCGCAAGAGGCCAGAATTGGAGGAGCGCAGAAATCTCGGAGGGCTGTAGACAATCGCCCTAATTTTATTTCTGGGTGCGCGGTCCCTTTAAAGGGCGTGCAAAATCTCCCATTCGAATAGCCGGTCCCGGGCTGTGCGAGACCTCCAGACAGCTGTGCGGCCACGCAGCTTAACAGGAACGTTGGTTGGAGGGCTGGAGGAGGTTACAGAGATAGGGAGGGGAGAGGCCATGGACGGATTTGAAAACAAGGATGAGAATTTTAAAGTTGAGACGTTGCCGGACCAGGAGCCAATGTCGGTCAGCAAGCACAGGGGTGATGGGTAAACGGGACTTGGTGCGAGTTAGGATACGGGCAGCCGAGTTTTGGATGATCTCAAGAAGATGGAGGGTGGAAGATGGCAGACCGGCCAGGAGAGCATTGGAATAGTCGAGTCTAGAGGTAACAAAGCCATGGATGTGTGTTTCTGCAGCAGATGAGCTGAGGCAGGAGCTTCGCTATCCAGCTCTGGCCTTTTGTGGCATTGGGGGGGGGGAGTCTTCACTGCCTCGGCCCGACATAGAAACATAGAAAAATAGGAGCAGGACTAGGCCATTCGGCCCTTTGAGCCTGCTCCGCTATTCAATATGATCATGGCTGATCCTCTATCTCAATACCATATTCCCGCTCTCTCCCCATACCCCTTGATGCCCCTTGTGTCTAGAAATCTATCTATCTCCTTCTTAAATATATTCAGTGACTTGGCCTCCACAGCCTTCTGTGGCAGAGAATTCCACAGGTTCACCACCCTCTGAGTGAAGAAATTTCTCCTCATCTCAGTCCTAAATGTCCTCCCCCGTATCCTGAGACTGTGACCCCCTCGTTCTAGACCCAGTCTTTGGAACTCCCTGCCTAACCTCTCCATCGCTGCAATTCTCTCTCTCTCTCTCCTTTAAAGCTTTCCTAAGCAACTAATTTGCACTATATGTAAGAGCAGCTGCTACACATTCCTCTTTATTATACACCCCAGATTCCAGCATGCAGACTTGGGTTGTCATTCCAGACACTCTCTCCACTTAGCAGCACATTAAATTGACGAATGAAAATTGATCTACTTCCTCCACCGTGGAAAATGCAATTTGCCACAAAAAGAAAACAAATCTCCTGCAGTCGCTGTGCCGTCTACCTGTGAATGGAGCATAACTCACATCTAAATTGGAGTTACACGTGCTTCAGTATTAAATAGGACAAAATAACTGGCACCTGAACTAGATTTGAGTCTTTGTGCTGCGTTCTGGTGAGAGGGTGTGTCGTTGCCGGGTACCTTTCTGTGCAAGTACTGTAGCTCTGGCAGAGTGTGGGTTGGAGGCAATCAGAGCAAGTCTGAAAGGTGCTATTTATTGACCTGCTGAGGTGAGTGTGAGAGTCAAGGCACAAGTTACCTTCAAGATTCAGCAAAGAGCTGGAAAAAAATAAAGCAACGTGACAGCTTGTGAGAGAATATTTAACCCATCCTCTCCCAATCTCCAATCCTTAGTAGTTTCTTTCTGTGTTGTTCTGCTGCTCCTGATGTTTCTGTCTATCTCCTGATTTTTCTGCCTCGCCCCTGATTTGTGTCTGTCACATATGGGCTTTATTTCCCTATAGATTTACTGTCAGTGAAAGTCAGTGACAGAGAAATTAATTTAGGTGCCCCTCCTGTACGCACGAGCATTTAGAATTCATTCAGATCAGATGTTAATACAGAGGTAGACCTGAGTCTGTTTCAGAAGATAAAAAGAGAAGTTGAGTGGAGAACAAATGGTTTGAGGTTAAATATTTAACAGTTTTTTCTCTAATTGAAACAGTACCGTATACCCAAATAGCTAGATTTTACATTATTTATTTTAGTTCTCTCCCTATTTTTCCTTCTTGCTCTCTCCTTACTTCACAGCTCTTCGAGCTGAGAGACCAGCAAGAGGCCTGCTCCCATGTTACAATCAATGTTGGGTGAGTGACATTGTTGAGGGCCTAGAAGTGAAGCCGGTGGTCAGAAGAAGAGGGCGGGGATCGGAGACTGGGTCGGCGGGTGTGGGAGTTGGGGGGGGGGGGGTTGGTGGTGGTGGGGGGGTGGTGAGAGGAATGAGGTCAAGGGTTGGGGGGGGGGTTGGAGGTCTGGAACGACGGCGATTGTGCGGGGTCAGGAGACCCCTTATTTGCTTATGCAAAGGGTCTAACACCTGTTTCAGGTGTGGGCCCTAGCGCCTATTTTGTCCTTTCCCAATATGGCGGGTGGCGCACTTCCTGCCCACCATATTGGTAGCTTAGTAGAGTAGTTAGTGCCTGAAAAACCAGTGCTGCGTGGCCGAATGTATCGGCTGATGACTCTCTCCAACCTCTGAGGGAGGGAGCACCTGGATGCCACTTAATGCACACTCCCATAGTGATATATTTGAGATAGGAAGCTTGGTGTATGGAGAATTGTGACAAGTGAAACCTCATCCTTCCAATATGCTGCACTCTCTGTGCCACTTAACCTTGCTAGAACAAGAATTTTTACATTTACAAACGAGCAACTTATATTTATTTGCAGAAGGCCTTTGTACCCAATTTGATGTGGCCCAGACCCCAGGGACATCAGCTCATTGAGGCTATGATTTCTGCTGGCCGTATGTGTTTGCACAGCGATCCAGGAACTCTGAGCCTAAGGTTCCTTATTACTATATAAAACTTTCCAATCAAACAATGAATCCACGTGAATGGGTGCTTACTCCTTGCACCATAGCACTTTATTAGGACTGTTGACACCATCAGGAGCAGTTTGAAAATCGTTTTCTAAAATAAACTAATTATGTTGTACAAAGTATAGCTCCCAGATTAATTTAAACATGTCCTTTATTGGATCCCTTAATACCTTAATATTGTCATGCACAGTCCTAATAAAACCTATGGGGCAATAGAAATAATGAAGTTTCTCTGTTATATCTTTTGATCTGGTTTACTGAGGTACAGATCAATTACTGTTTTAATAAAGAAAACTTCAACAAAAAACAGTTATAATGAAGTTCCCCTCTTGGGATCCTTTTTCTTCTCAGTTTAATTTTCTTGTCTTTATTAAAATAAACTAATAATTTTTCTCGATGCCTTTCTCCAGGTCCTGACCTTCACTTGTTCTGTCCTTACCTATTTTCACTGGTCCTGCCTTTCTTTTTCTCCCTATCTTCATTGTATTGTTCTCCGCCTCCTCCTATTCCCAATATGGCCATCGGCGTACTTCTGGACAGCAACGCGCGCGCGTGCTTCCTGGCCAACATATTGGTAGCTTAGTCGCCCAGATAGCGCCTGAAAAACGGGTGCTGCATGGCCGAATGTATCGGCTGATGACTCTCTACAACCTCGTGTGGAGCATAAACACTGGCATAGACCAATTGGGCCGAATGGCCTGTTTCTGTGCTGTAAATTCTATCTAATTCTGTTCACCAAATCTGTCCTTATCTCCTGCTTCCTCTTCTGTGTCTTTTTCCATCTCCTTGCTTTTGTTGGCCATGCCTTCTCCATCTCGTCATCTTCACCAGCACTGCCTTTTCCACTAGTTCTGGTGTCTCCATTGCTACTGTGCTTCTTTGATATATGCCAACTGATAAAACTCGAAGTGGCCGACGAAAAAAACTTCAAAAAATCTGACGCAGCCCCAGAAAAGCTGACAACAGTTCTAAATAGAGACCGATAACCAGGAGCACTACTTCAAAGAGACCGAATAAGTTACATTCATATTTTTTACATTGGATCAGGATTTTTATTACTTAGGATCATATTCCTGAATTCAGTTTGTTTTTCTGTGAAAAGTAAAACTCAATGGCCTATGTATTACACGCGAAAAGAAGTAGGCCGCGATTTTCCCAGCGGAGTCGGGTTGGCTGGTCGGCGGGTTCCAGTCCCGCTGTTGGTTTCAGCCGCTCCGAAATAACGATTTTCATTTAACTGGGCTTATTAAGCCTGCCGTGCGCGCTACCCGGCCCAATCAGTGGGTTCGGGTCTGCTGCTCACCTCTGCTGACGTCTTCCATTCAGCTGCATTTAAGGGGCCCATGCAGCCTTTGGGTTTTATTCACTTTCTGATGCTCCTGATAACTGATCTTTGGAAGATGACTGCTGCAAGAGCAAAGGCTTCTCCCCGCTTTGATGATGACTCCCTCCATGCTCTTGTGGAGGGAGTAAGAGGGCGCAAGGAGGTTCTGTTCCACTCCAATGGACGGAGGAAGCCTCCTCAGCAAACCAAGGCAGCCTGGCTGAAAATTGCTGAAGAGGTAGCGCCAGGTCTTTGTGTGTACACACCTGGGTTCAGTGCAGGAAAAGGTTCAATAATCTGCTACGCTCAGCAAAAGTGAGTATAACATCACACTTACCTTCAATCTGCTTCCCATCTCTTCTCCTCTCCAGCACTCTGCATTGTCAACCTACTCCTGCACATCCCAACTTACCCTTACATCCCTTGCACCCTTAACCATCCCTCTCTCTCTATGTACAGAATCACTGCACCATCCTACTATGCACCCCTCACACTCGCTCTCACTGTTATGCAATGACAACAACTAACAACGCACAGGGAGGCACCTTGTACCTCACTCCATCTTTGTCTTCCTCTAAGCATCTATGTTATGGATTCTTTACACTCACTCCATCAATCTCACTGAAACTCCACTTGTGTCCCTCATTGCAGGAAAAGAGATCCACAATAAGAGGGAGAGAGGGAGGACAGGAGGAGGCCCACCATCCCTGGCGCATTTAACAAACGCTGAGGAGGCTGCTCTCGACATAGTCGGAGGTGCAGAGGAGCTGGAAGTGGGGGACGGAGAGACGGGCACAGTAGAGTAAACTGGTGACAGAATAGATTTGCAACCTTCTCATTTAGATTTCATGAGTGACTGAGGTGGCATCTGATGTTCATAGTGATTGACTTCTGATCATCTGCACAATAAGATGTGTCTGCTACCTAAATATCACATGTCTAACTCATGCCTTTACTCCCCCACAGGACCATCGGGAGCCCCCCTCCCCAATGTCCAGGAGGAAGAGCCGGACGACTCCTCAGAGGAACCTGCAGCCTCTGAGGGAGCAGCGTCACCAGGACCCAGCGCACCCAGCACCAGCGCAGAGACGCAGACCTCAGTGGGTCCTTCGCGACATAGAGTAGTGTTGTCACCTGGTGTATCACAGCTCACAAGTGAGCATCAGCAGATGGTGGAGACGGGGACAGCAGAGGAGAGTCCTCGTTGGAGGTCGCAGGACGTTCCTAGCTCTGCTCAGCCGCATGTGGACCCTGTGCCTCTGGGGCCAACCAGAAAGAGAGCAGTGCTGGAACTCCAGGAACAAGTGCAGGAGTCTCTGACAGGGTTTGCAACCACGGTAACTGCGAGTGTGCAGAGAATGGAGGAGTCCATCTCAAACCTGAGCAATGCCGTGGTGCACGCAACGGCGAATGTAGGTGCCGCCATGGAAAGGATGGTAACCTCCATGGAGGATATAAATTGCCAGACTCAAATGAACATGGCAACACTTCTAAATAGATGGGCTGCTCTGGAGGATAGATGGGCATCTATTGAAGAGATAAACCAGAGGTACATGGACGTCCCCATTATGAGGACTGTCAGTACAGAGACGGGTCCTCATGGCCCCACTGATGTGCAGCAAGGTGTTCTCCAGTCACTTGCTAGCAGTGAAGTGCGGGTGATCCATGAGAGGGATGTTGGTGGTCGACAACAAGGAAGTGTGGGCTCCTCTCCAAGCGCTCACACTTCCATGCCACTGCAGAGCCCTCGGTCAGAGCCCCAGATTCCTCACCCAACTGAGATGGCCGTCTCAGCCCCTGCACAGCCGCAGGAGAAGCAGACTGTTGCATAGCCTTCCCAGGCTCCCAAACCCAGAGGACGCCCACCAAAGGCGTCAAAGCAGGCGCAGCATAGAAGAGAGCAAGGTGCTCTACATCTGCTGAAGCCACAGGGGAAGCACCACGTAGAAGCACACGTAAGAGAAAGATAACACACAAATAGCCATGAGGGTGGTCACTTGGTTGTTTTGATCTCATACAAATTAACATTTGTCATCGTGATTTTAAATGTAATAAAGAAATGCGATGGCAAAGATTCAAAGAGTTGGCCTATGTGTGCTCAGAAATGGAAGTTGCACAGTGAGGTGTCAGGGCGCCTTTCATCTGTAATGATGGTGGTGAGAGTGATAGGAAACCAGTTTATTGTACAGATGCTGTATGGTGTGTTAACAAGGTCAGCCAGACACTCATTTCCATGTGCCAGCCACATGTGGTTGATGCGTAAACTTACGCGAATCTGGCATGGATTAGTGTATCCCTTGCCTCACGGCCAGCAATGTGTTCGCATGCTGGTGGAACTGGCACAGCCGCCTCCGCAAGGTCTTCCTCATCTGCCGCCTCCTCCTCCTCCTCCTCTTCCTCCTCCTCCTCTTCTGAGGAGGCTGTGCGCTGAGCCACTTGTTCCTCAGGCAGTGGTAAGCCACGCTGCTGTACGATATTGTGCAGGGCACAGCAGACCACGATGATTCTGGACACACTGGCTGGTGCATACTGTAGGGCTCCACCAGCTCTGTCGAGGCATCGGAAGCGCATTTTGAGCAAGCCGATGGTTTGCTCTATGATGCTTCTGGTGGAAATGTGGCTCCCATTGTAGTGCTCCTCAGCTTCGTTTGATGGCCTTCTCATCGGTGCCATTAGCCACGTCTTCAGGGGTTAGCCCTGGTCTGCAAGTAGCCATCCGGAAAGTTGGGTTGGCGAATTGAACAGCTGCGGCACGGTGGACTGCCGCAGGATGAACGAGTCATGGCAACTGCCAGGGAACCTGGCACAAACATGCATAATGTTCTTCCTGTGGTTACACACCAGCTGGACGTTAAGGGAGTGGAAGCCGTTGCGGTTGACAAATACAGTTGGGTTGTAATGGGGTGCCCTAATGGCCACATGTGTGCAGTCTACGACGCCCTGCACCCTTGGGAAGCCTGCCATATTTGCAAAGCCAACCGCACGCGCAGTTACACTTGCTTCATCCATGGAGAAGTGGATGTAATTGTGTGACTTTACAAAGAGGGCATTGGTAACCTACATGATGCAACTGTGTGCGGTCAACTGGGAGATGCCGCTGATGTCTGCTGATGATCCCTGGAAGGACCCTGAAGCAAAGAAGTTGAGTGCGGTGGTGACTTTGACAGCCACTGGTAAGGAGTGTCCAACTGCTCCTCTGGGCTCCAGGTGTTGGTGCAGCATTGCGCAGATGTCAGCGACTACCTCTCGCGAAAGTCTCAGCCTCCTTTGGCACTATTGCTTACTCATGTTGAGGAAGCTCATCCTCAGCCTGTAAACCCTGTGCCCTGTGCAGCATCAGGTGGGTGAGCAGGAGGTTGGCGCTCCTGTTGTTGCTGCTGCTGTTGTGCCTGGTTCTGCTGCTGCCGCGGCTGCTCTTCCTCCGATTCTGAGGACTAGGATGAGAGGGTATAAATGGTTCCCATTCTGCTGGCATATATCTCAGTTGAGGAATAGATGTTATAAGCGCTCAGTCAATGTGGGGAGAGGGTTTTCCAAGGAGGTCACAGTGCATATGGATCTCAGCTTAAACACTTACAAGCTCAATACACCTGCAAAATGTGTTCCAAAACCTCAAAATACAAAATTCTGGCATCTGAAAGTCAGCCATGTTGCTCCTCCGCTTTTATGCTGCAGGAGCAGCTGTCAACTATTCAGCTAGTTGCTGAACCCGTCACAATCAGCTGGCGTGTTTGTCGGACGATGGGCAACACGCTGAAAATGTAGTAAAATGGGAAGAGCCTGTTAAAATGGGATTATCCAGACAGTTAACAAGCTCTTAAGTGGCTCTCCCGCTGCTTGGTGTCGGGTCTGATCGGGACTCGCAGACCCGACACTTTGCAAAGTTGCGTGGAGGCGGGATGGCGGCGGGTTGCGAACCCGCCGTCAATCATTTGGATTTTAACTCCCGACCTGCCTCCAAACCTGCCCTCTGAGAGCCGGCAAAATCGCAGCCTTGGTTACAATGGGAGTGCAGTGGGACAAGGTCTCGCCTTGACTTGAATTGTGGTTATAAGCAGAATTTCAGCTGTTGTATTTTATGGAGAAAAAGACTGGAATACAAAAGTGGAATTTATAGACTAGCACCAGGAAAAATAAAATCTAACTTTCAGAGGCTTTCCAAACTGGACAGAGGCCAAGCTTGGATAGGTGGATGAAGCAAAAGGGGTTGAAAAGATATGGGAACAGGATGGGTAAATGTGATTAGAACTATTTGCTCATGTGGAGAGTAAATGCCAACATGGATTGGTTGGGCTGAATGGCCTGTTTCTGTGTTGTAACTTATAGAATCTTAGAATGATACAGCACAAATGGAGGCTGTGGGAATGAGAGTTCACATTACCTGAGTACCTCAAATGTACTTTCTGGGCAGTCTGTGGGATCAGCAAATAATGGGGGAAAGATTGAGTCGCGCCCCCTTTGAGGCGCTAACTTTGCCGGGGCGCTACTTTTAGCGTCCCGAAAAAATTAGCGACCCGCGTCCGAAATTCATCGGTAGCGCCCCAAGAGGGAAGCGGGTAACTACTGGAAGTGCCCCGCCTCCCTCTTGGGGCGCTGCGAGTGAACATCGCGGCGCTACGTGCCGCGGTACTGCAGGCTTTCCTCCCCTTCTTAAAGGGGAGAAGCTTTGTGCAGCGCGACCCGGGGCCCAGCTTGGCCACCAGGGATCGGAGTGCCGGCAAAAGAGCCCGGCACTCAAGAGAAGTGCCGGGCTCACGGAGCGCAGCTGACACTCCGCGGGGGGAGCTTCAGAGGAGGCCGGGGACGGCAGAGGGGGGCAGGTGCTGGCAGGCGGCCAGCAACAAAAATGGCCGCCCAGCACCTTCCCTTTAATTAGCACCGCCCCGGCCGCAGGTAGGCCCCCCACTGACCCCGTCGGACATAGCGTCCGGCGGTAACTCAAGGGGCGCTACCGAAGATTGCGAGCGGGGCGCTGTGCATGGCGAGGACGTCATCGCCGGCGGCGCAGCACTGCGGGGCGCTAACGGTTACCGCCGCCGCTAACCTCCCGCTGAATTTCGCGGGAGGCGTCGGCAGAGCCGCGCCTGGGCGCTAATTGCTTTGCGCCCTGTTAGTGTCCTCTTAGGGCGCTAACGCGAGGCGTAAAGCAACCAAATTTTTAGGCCGATGAGTTGAAAAGAGCTTTTGGCTGAGCATGAGATTGTCAGCAAATGTATCTCCACAGACCAGAAGGCTGGTAATAAAATGATGGAAAGAGTTTATTCGGGCATTCAGGTCACTTGTGTTTATGGAAGCGCATGTTTGTTTAGTTCATGCTATTATTCTGTTGCATGTATCTTTGATGTACTATTATTTATTGGTGGTATGCATGGAATGTGGTGATCTAAGGTAAAGAATGGCGTAAGATGTGTGAGTGATCCACTGTTCAGCAGCTTCTACTGGAATCGGGAAGTGTGATGTCTCACAGAGCTGATACTGCTTGTGGATAGTGTGATGAAGCTCTCATACTGGTTTTGTGAAGTCTGGGGTTTCAATAAAGATGGATCCTGCATTGTCACAACTGAGCCTGTGTGTAAATCTGGCTTTTAAAGTAACGAGACGAAACGGAACAAGAAAGCAGTCCAACAGAGGCCATTCTGCCCATCGAGCCTGTGCTGGCTCTTTGGGAGAGCTATCCAATTAGTCCCACTCCCCCCTGCTCTTTCCCAGAGCCCTTTCCCCATAGTAAATGTTTTCCCTTCAAGTATTTATCCAATTCCTTCTATGAGTGCGCCTGTGGTGTGAGTGTGATGGTAAAATGGCGGCCGGCATTCTTTGCGCCAAAGCTGATGGTTCAGGCACTTGGGTTTCTCTTTAATTTATTTATCGCCTCTCCATTATTAGCTGCCCCCAATCCCGATTTTAACTCTTGCGTTGGATTCTTCGTCGGAGGCCTCCTCAATTTAAAAGTGCCGCCAGTCAGCCGCGCACACATTTTGGGCTGAAACTGACAGCTGGCCAGGGATGGGGGCTGGGGGCCGGGGAGACAAAAATCAAGGCATGGCCATCCGTCAGCACTAAGAGAAGGACTCTGGCAACAAGCCCAGGAGGAGGGTGCTGGGAGGGTCTCGCAACTGTGGGGAGGAACCTGGGTCAGCAGAGACCCAGACTTTCCTTGTGGGGCCTGCAGTACCACCCCTGCTCCTCCTGGCCCCACTAAGGAAAGATTTAGCTTAGCTTAGAGGGCCTCGCTGGCTTCCCGACAGATTTAACAGGTGTGGCAACAGGCGTACACATCGGCCCGGAATTTGCGGTCAGCAGTGAAGGTGGAACACCACCACCTTCTGCCACTCTGAATAGCTACCCTTTGCCCTTACTGGCTGCTTTCTGTCTTGAAGCCAGCTACCTATCCCTTCTGCTACTTGTCCCCTGACTCCGCATTCTCTGATCTTATTCATTAGTCTATTATGTGGTACCTTATCGAAGGCCTTTTGAAAGCCGGTTACAGGTGATGTCAGCGTATGACGTTTCATCTGTCAAGAGCTTTTGACAGATGAATTGTCATCATTTGAGAGCTCTGTGAAGCTGTCAAACACTGACAATCTATCCTCTAAGTTGAGCCCTTCCACTCAGGCTCAGTTAGAGATCTCTCCTGAGCAGAAAGCAGAAGGCTGCAGCTTTTGACAGTTCAGCAGCCATTCTGCTTTCTGTGCCGGTGAGATGAGGGACTCCTGAGACCTGAAGAGATGAAACCTGCAGGAAGAAGTAAAGGTAAGTAAAACTTATTAAAACACTTTTCACTCACCTCACATACTTACCTCTCCACACTTGCACCCATCACTCACCTGCACACCAGACATCTCGACTCCTCCGACCCCCGCAGACTGACGGCCCGCCTGGCGTGGTTCAGAGCAGTTAATTGGCACTAATCCCCTTCCCGCCTCGGGGAGGCGGCTCCCAGCGTGGGTCGGGTACCCGCCTCCTGGGAAGATGGCACGGAGGCGGGTTGGGGGCGGGATGGGTACCCGCCCCCAGATTCTGCCATTTTCCCGGCTGTCCTGCCTCCTTACCCGCCTCCCCAGGGCTGGCAAAATCGCCCCCTTTCTGTTACCTCTTCAAAAAATTCAATTAGGTTGGTTAAGCAAGACTTTCCCTTTTGAAATCCATGCTGACTATTTATTATTATATTTTTGGTTTCTAGATGTTCTTCCATTTTCTCTTTTAGTAGTGATTACATTATTTTTCCTACCACCAATGTTAAGCTGACTGGTCTATAGTTGAGCAAATTTGCAGGGAAATTACAGGGAGGTGCAAGAACTAAAGTGTAGTAATAATGGGGGACTTCAATTATACCTAGTATAGACTGGGATAATAATAGTGTAAAGGGCAGAAATGAGGAAGAATTTCTGAAGTGTGTTCAGGAGAACTTTCTTCTTCAGTATGTTTCCGGCCCAACAAGGAAGGGGCATTGCTGGATCGGGTTCTGGGGAATGAGGTGGGTCAAGTGGAGCAAGTGTCAGTAGGGGAACATTTAGGGAACAGTGATCATAGTATCATAAGGTTTAGACAAGCTATGGAAAAGGGAGCAATCTAGAATAAAAAATACTTAATTGGAGGAAGGCAAATTTCAATGGGTACAGAACAGATCTGGCCTGGGTAAATTGGAGTCAAAGATTGGCAGGCAAAACTGTAATCAAACAATGGGCTGCCTTTAAAGAGGAGATGGTTCAGGTACAGTTGAGGTACATTCCCACGCGGGGGAAAGGTAGGGCAACTAAAGCCAGAGCTCCCTGGATGACGAAAGAGATAGAGAGTAAAATGAAGCAGAAAAAGAGCGCATATGACAGATGTCAGGTTGAGAATACAAGTGAGAATCAGGCTGAATATAGAAAGTTCAGAGGGGAAGTGAAAAAGAAAATAAGAGTGGCAAAGAGAGAGTATGAGAATAGATTGGCAGCTAACATTAAAGGGAATTCAAAAGTCTTCTATAGACATATAAATAATAAATGGGTAGCAAGATGCGGGGTGGGGCCGATTAGGAACCAAAAAGGAGACCTACGCATGGAGGCAGAGGGCATGGCTGAGGTACTAAATGAATACTTTGCATCTATCTTCACCAAGGAAGAAGATGCTGCCAAAGTCATAGTGAAAGAGGAGGTCGTGGAGATACTGGATGAGATAAAAATTGATAAAGAGGAGGTACTAGAAAGACTGTCTGTACTTAAAGTAGATAAGTCACCAGGACCGGATGGGATGCATCCTAGGATGCTGAGGGACATTAAGGAGGAAATTGCAGAGGTACTGGCCATTATCTTCCAATCCTCCTTAGATACATGGGTGGTGCCAGAGGACTGGAGAATTGCAAATGTTACACCTTTGTTCAAAAAATGCTGTAAGGATAAACCCAGCAACTATAGGCCAGTCAGTTTAACCTCGGTATTAGGGAAGCTTTTGGGAACGATAATCAGGGGCAAAGTTAACAGTCACTTGGACAAGTGTGGATTAATTAAGGAAAGCCAGCACGGATTTGTTAAAGGCAAATCATGCTTAACTAACTTGATCGAGTTTTTTGATGAGGTAACAGAGAGAATTGATGAGGATAATGCAGTTGATGTGGTGCATATGATTTCCAAAATGCGTTTGATGAAGTACCACATAATAGGCTTGCCAGCAAAGTTGAGGCCCATGGAATAAAAGGGACAGTGGCAGCATGGATACGAAATTGGCTAAGTGACAGGAAACAGAGTAGTGGGGAACGGTTGTTATTCGGACTGGAGGAAGGTATACAGTGGTGTTCCCCAGGGGTCGGTACTAGGACCACTGCTTTTCTTGATATATATTAATGACTTGGACTTGGGAGTACCGGGCACAATTTCAAAATTTGCAGATGACACAAAATTTGGAAGTATAGTGAACAGTGAGGAGGATAGTGATAGACTTCAAGAAGACATAGACAGGCTGGTGGAATGGGCGGACACGTGGCAGATGAAATTTAACGCAGAAAAGTGCAAAGTGATACATTTTGGTAGGAAGAACGAGGAGAGGCAATATAAACTAAAGGGTATACTCCTCAAGGGGATGCATGAACAGAGAACTGGGGATATAGGGAAAATGCTAGAATCTATTATTAGGGACATGGTACCAGGGTACTTAGAAAATCATAATATAATTGGGCAGAGTCACATGGATTTATGAAAGAGAAATCATGTTTGACAAATTTGTTAAGAGTTTTTGGAGGTTGTAACTAGCAGGGTAGATAAGGGGGAACCAGTGAATGTAATGTATTTGGATTTCCAGAAAGCATTCGATAAGGTGCCGCACAAAAGGTTATTAAACAAAATTAGGGCTCGTGTGATTGGGGTAATATATTAGCATGGATTGAGGATTAGTTAACAGACAGAAAACAGAGAGTAGGAATAAACGGGTCATTTTCGGGTTGGCAGGCTGTAATGGGGATACCGCAAGGATCAGTGCTTAGACCTCAGCTATTTACAATATATATTAATGACTTAGATGATTGGATTGAGTGTAAGATATCCAAATTTGCTGATGATACAAAGTTAGGTGGGAAAGTAAGCTGTGAGGAGGATGCAAAGAAGCTGCAAAGGGTTATAGAAATTAAGAGAGTGGGCAAGGACATGGCAGATGGAATATAACGTGGAGAAATGTGAAGTTATCCACTTTGGTAGGAAAAATAGAAAAGCAGAGTATTTTTTAAATGGTGAGAGACTGGGAAATGTTGGTGTTCAGAGGGACCTGGGTGTCCTTGTACACGAGTCACAGAATGTTAACATGCAGGCGCAGCAAGCAATTAGGAAAGCAAATGGTATGTTAGCCTTTATTACAAAGGGATTGGAGTATAAGAGTAAAGAAGTCTTACTACAATTATATAGGGCCTTGGTGAGACCACACCTGGAGTATTGTGTACAGTTTTGGTCTCCTTACCTAAGGAAGGATATACTTGCCATAGAGGGAGTGCAACAAAGGTTCACCAGACTGATTCCTGGGATGGGGGAATTGTCCTATGAGGAGAGATTGAGGAGACAGGGCCTATATTCTCTGGAGTTTAGAAGAATGAGAGATGTACTCATTGAAACATATAATTCTTACAGGGCTTGACAGGGTAGATGCTGGAGGATGTTTCCCCTGGCTGGAGAGTCTAGAACTAGGGGTCACAGTCTCAGAATAAGGGGTCGGGCATTTAGGACTGAGATGAGCAGAAATTTCTTCACTCAACGGGTTGTGTATCTTTGGAATTCTCTACCCAGAGAGCTATGGATGCTCAGTCGTTGAGTATATTCAAGACAGAGATCGATAGATTTTTGGATACTAAGGGAATCAAGGGATGTGGCGATAGCGCAGGAAAGTGGTGTTGGGATAGATAGGCCATGATCTTACTGAATGGTGGAGCAGGCTCAAAGGGCCAAATGGCCTACTGCTGCTCCTATTTCTTATGTAATGAGCACACAGCTTACATAGCAGCAGAGCTACTTAATCTGAAATGGTATTCTGTCAGTGTATTAAAAGCCGATGGTAATAGTTCGATTTAAAAATTCTTCATCTGTTATAAAGATAATTTAGGTGTTCACCACAGAAGTTAATTTTAGGGACGTGCTCTTTTTGGAACTTCCACTTGGCTGAATTTCAGTCATTTTACTATCAGCTAATATTTTTTCAGCACAACAGTAGCTGAGGAGGATGACTGGCTGAAAAATAGGCCTATTATTCCAATAACCTCTAAAAAGAAAAGCTTTCAATTTGGAATATCTTTACAAGCTTCTCTCTAATTGCTTTTTAAACATTATCAGTAGGGTGACCTTCCCTCAACCTGCTTAACTTAATTGGTTTCTAATTCAATGTCCATTTGGAGTTATATAGGACCGCCTCCTCGTGAAGTGCAATGGTCCCTGAATTCTCCAATAAATAACCCTTCCAATCTTTTGACCAGCTTTAAGAAATTCAAAAGGGGAGCCGTCAACGCATTGACAAATTCAATATGATTCTACATACTGATTTCTGTGAGGAAAATTTACCCTGCGCCTTTTCTGGGGTTTGCAAATATGAATGCAGTGCTATGCATTTCATCAAGTTTGAAATCTACCTCACACTGAAGTTAAACACACATTTGAATGGATTTACAATCTGTTGACTTCTCCATCATGAATGGTGACCGTGAACTCCAACAGCGCTCCTGGTTTATGATGTCGCTGAAGAGGGACTGTTACGCAAGGACCAAATCTGCTCTCCCAGTTGGGAGCGGCATTTGCCTGGAACACATACAGTCTGAGGATGGAAAACCATGGGCTGTGCACCAGCGACTTCCAAGCGAAGAATCAACCTTAAAATGCTGCTTTGGAGCACTAGTTTAAGGCATGAAGCACAGAAACAAAGGCGGTTTGAGATATACTTAGGAGGAACAGCATAGGGATATTAACTAACACTTTCCCATTAAAAATGGAGGACAAATAACTGTAGTTATCAACTGTTAAATTCATAGTAGTAACGTTGGTGATAAAAATAAAAGTATCTTGTATTCTCACCATTGGTACCCCTTTAAAGGGATAGTGTCATTCATTAAAAATTGTATGTCCCTCTACTGCCCATGTGGAACTGAGCCACACAGGCCAGAAAGGTTTCAAAATCATGAGGGGTCGAGACAGAGTAGATAGAGAGAAACTGTTCCCATTGGTGGAAGGGTCGAGAACCAGAGGACACAGATTTAAGGTGATTGGCAGAAGAACCAAAGGCGACATGAGGAAAAACTTTTTTACGCAGCGAGTGGTTATGATCTGGAGTGCACTGCCTGAAAGGGTGGTGGAGGCAAACTCAATCATGGCTTTCAAAAGGGAATTGGATAAGTACCTGAAGGAAAAAAATTTACAGGGCTGCGGGGAAAGGGCGGGGGAGTGGGACTAGCTGAAGGGCTCTTGCAGAGAGCCGGCACGGGCTCGACGGGCCGAATGGCCTCCTCCTGTGCTGTAACCGTTCTATGATTCTCTGATTCCAGCCTGTGCTGAGTGCGCTGATCTCAGCCAGGGGGCAGTCTGGGGACTTGCAATTTTCTTCAGCACCCTGGGGTTAGGGAGCGCGACCAAATCTGCCATGCGCTCCTGCCTCTGATCACTGTTCAGTGAATCCTCCTGGAAAGTGTGTATCCAAAAACATTAGGCAAGGACAGCATCTGATTCATCCGTGAAGCTTTCCATTGTTACAGCAATATTCATAAGATAAGGAAAGATATAAATTTCTGACCTCCTAAATATTATATTTCTTCGTACTAACTATATAAACAAAATACAGATCCTAAATAGATGGGATAGTCTTCCCATTTGATATTGTGTGTATTGAAAAAATATATACAATTCCCATTAAAATATGTATTTTTAAAAAAGTTTTCTACTATTCATATATATCTGTGAATTGGTTATTATAAAAATGTCTATTTTTTGAATACTATCCAAATGGTATTCTAGCTGGCTCAAAAACAACGAAAATAGCGAAGTGAAAGCAATTGCTTCAACACACTCACACCAGATTCTTGCTTAAAATCTGTCACATCTCTAACTTTTTCCAGTTCTGACAAAGGGTCATCGACCTGAAACGTTAACTCTGTTTCTCTCTCCACAGATGCTGCCTGACCTGCTGAGTCCTTTCAGCATTTTCTGTTTTTGTGCCAGATTCTAGTGTTCAGCTGTGTGTGAGAGAAAGAAATTCAAAAGGGGAGCCGTCAACGCATTGGCAAATTCAATATGATTCTACCTACTGATTTCTGTGAGGAAAATTTAACCTGCGCCTTTTCTGGGGTTTGCAAACATGAATGCAGTGCTATGCATTTCATCAAGTATTAAAAAAAAAGACAGCTTTCTAAGTGTGACAGACCGAGTTTCCCATTTCATAGTCGGAAAACTATCCATTCCTCAGCACTGGCAGTAAATCCCCCCTCCATCATCTGCCAATAAAGAAGCAATTCTGCTTCAGTGTTGGAGATTTGTCTTCTGCAGCTTTGAATTATGAGGGGCACATTTTCTCTCTGAGATGATTTCTCAATTTCTTCAAACTGAATTGTTAATTTGAAACATTTCTTCGGGTTATGCAGCCTGAAGAAGGCGGCTCTGTTCAAGGCAAAAAATATGGTGTCCAGTTCCTTGGAAGATTCAGAACTACACGGTCAGAACCAATTGGCAATTAGCCAACACGGAGCAATTCTTTCTCATCTCATGAAGCAGAAGATGAAGAAGTTCCCTTTTGTCCAACTTTTTCCAATGTGTTACATGCTGCTTGTAAGTAGTGCTTGCAGCAAGGCCTTGTTAGAAAGATGCAGCTAGATCTGAGGAGTCGGCTGGGTTTAGAGGCCTTGTGTTGTGTTCAGCAACACTGCCTAGTCTGTCAAAGTGGGAAAAACATTAAAGCTAATACAAGCTTGAAGATTTATAATGTGTCATATACAGCATGTCTAAAATGGCAGCCCTTGGAAAGATCAAATAGAAAGGGAAAGGGAGGTGAGGCATTTATCACCTTCAAGAGAGAAACACAGATTCAGCAATGGGAAACGACAGCATGAATTACATAAGAAAGTGTCACGTGCTAGTGAGCACAGGAATAGGAGGATAGAACAGATGAATGTGTGGCTGGAGAGATGGTGCAGGAAGGAGGGCTTTAGATTCCTGAGGCATTGGGACCGTTTCTGGGGAAGGTGGGACCTGTACAAGCCGGCCGGGTTACACCTCAACAGAGCCAGGACCAATATTCTCGCGGGGAGGTTTGAAGTGCTGTTGGGGAGGGGTTAAGCTAACTTGGCAGGGGGATGGGCACCAGCATATAGGAGTAGAAAAGAGGAATAAGGTGCATAAAAGAGTGAGTGTGTTGGATAGTACTAGAGAAGATAATACTAGAGGCGGTAGTAGTACTGTTGAGGCTGCCGCGAAACACGAATTAAGACTGAATCCATGTGTGGAAGACAAGAGACTTTTTAATACAACTGCATGGTACAAAATGGCTGAACAGACTGCTCCCAGAATTCTCTGGAAAAATCCTGAGGCCCCGCCCACTCCTGCCTTAAAGGTAAGGTGCCTTAAAGGCAAGGTGCTCGATATTTGTCCACGGACGGAAAAGTGGATAATGCCCGTTTAGGTGGCGATCCGCCACAGTACCATATTAGATAGGAGCAGACTAAGAAAGACTATGAAAAATTCAAAACTGGGTTTAGAGTGGAACTTCTAAACTGGAATAGGGCTAACTTCAATGGGATGCGAAAGGATCTAGCCAGGGTAAAATGGAACCAAAGACTGAGAGGAAAAACTGTAATGGAACAGTGGGTGATCTTTAAGGAGGAGATGTTCCAAGTACAGGCTAGGTACATTCCAACAAGAGGGAAGGGTAAGTGAACCAAAGCAAGGTCTCCTTGGATGACGAGGTAGATACAGAAGATGATGAAACAAAAAAAGAGGGTGTATGATGCATGTCAGGTGAATTCTTCAAGGGAGAACCAGATCAAATACAATAAGTGGAGAGGGGATGTGAAGATGAAAATAAGATTGGCAAAGAGAGAATATGAGAGTAGAATGGCGGTTAACATAAAAGGGAACCCAAAAATCTTCTACCGGCATGTAAACAGTAAGCGGGTAGTAAGAGGCGGGGTGGGGTCTATTAGAGACAAAGAAGGTGAGAGGCGCAGGGCAAGGCGAGAATACTCAATGAGTACTTTGTATCGGTGTTTGCTAAGGAGGTGGATGCTGACAAAATATCGGTAGAAGTGGAAAAGGTAGAAGCAATGGAAGGGGTGAAAATTGATAGACAGGATGTACTAGAAAGGCTGGGTATGCTTAGAGTGGACAAGTCGCCTGGTCCAGATGGCTTGCATCCCAGGTTGCTAAGGGAATTGGGGGAGGAGATAGCAGAAGGGCTTGCCATAATTTTCCAATTTTCCCTAGATGCAGGGGAGGTGCCTGAGGACTGGAAAGTGGCAAATGTGACACCATTGTTCAAGAAAGGCTGTAAGGACAATTCTAATAACTACAGGCCGGTCAGTTTAACATCAGTGGTGGGTAAATTTTTAGAAACAATAATCAAGCAAAAAATTAATGGGCATTTGGAGAGGTTTAAACTAATTAAGTAGAGCAAACACGTGTTTGTAAAAGAAAGATTGTGTTTGACTAATCTAATTGAATTTTTTGATGAAGTAACAGAGAGGATTGATGAAGGGAATGCAATGGATGTTGTCTACATGGATTTTCAGAAGGCGTTTGACAAAGTACCACATAGAAGGCTGGTTAACAAAATTGAGGTTCATTGAATAGGTGGGTCAGTGGCAGCTTGGATAAGGAATTGGCTTAAGGACAGAAAACAGCGAGTTGTGGTAAATGGCTGTTTTTCAGACTGGAGGATGGTAGACCGTGGTGTTCCCCAAGGGTCAGTGCTGGGGCCACTGCTTTTTTTGATATATATAAATGACATGGATATTGGAATACAGAGTAGAATTTCTAAATTTGCCGATGACACCAAACTTGGGGGTGTGGCAAACAGTGATGATGATATCAATCGACTGCAACAGGACATAGAAAGGCTAGCAGAATGGGCAGACAAGTGGCAGATGGAATGTAATACAGAGAAGTGTGAGGTGATGCATTTTGGCAGAAGGAACAGGGAGAGGCAATATACACTTAATGGCACAGTTTTAAAGAGTGTGCAGGGACAGAGGGACCTGGGAGTTAATGTACATAGGTCCCTGAATGTGGCAGGACATATTGAGAGAGTGGTTAACAAACAATGTGGGATCTTGGGCTTCATAAATAGAGGTATTGAGTACAAAAGTAAAGAAGTTATGCTGAACCTTTGTAAAGCGCTGGTTAGGCCACAACTGGAGCATTGCGTCCAGTTCTGGTCACCACACTTTAGGAAGGGTGTGAAGGCCCTTGAGAGGGTGCAGAGGAGATTTACCAGAATGCTTCCGGGGATGGGGGATCTTAGCTACAAGGACAGGTTGGAGAAGCTGGATTTGTTTTCATTAGAGCAAAGGAGGTTGAGAGGTGATTTGATAGAGGTGTACAAGATCATGATGGGTTTGGATAGGCTAGATGAGGAAAGGCTGTTCCCACTAGTTGATGGTACAAGGACTAGGGACACAGATTTAAGGTTTTGGGCAAGAGATACAGGAGGGACGTGAGGAAAAATTGTTTTACACGGCAAGTGGTGATGACCTGGAATTCGCTGCCGACGGAAGTGGTGGAAGCAGAGCCACTCGGGGAAAAATTCAGTTGGTTTGCGCCTCCCATTAGCGCCTTAAGAGGGCGCTAATGGGGCGCAAAGCAACTAGCGCCCGTGCGCGGCGATGTTTGCGCCGCACATGAAATTAACTAGACATTTTGCGGCGGCGCTAAACACTACCGCCACGATCTCCTGTGTCGGCAGATCGTGACGTCAGTCAAGAGTGCAACGCCGCGGTAGCGCCCCAGAGCGGATATTGAGTGGCGCCCCCTGCCTTACCGCCTGCTGCTAGCAACGACAGGTTGAGGGGAGCGTTTTGCAGTCAGGAAGGGACTGGGGGAGCGCTATTTAAAGGCGAACGCTTCCTGCCTTTTTTTGTTGGTGACATTTCTGCACCATGCATTCTGAGAGAGAGAGAGAGAGACTTCTGGAGAGATTCAACGCTGTGTGAAGGAGTTTTGGGTACTTAGCAGCACTTTGCAGATTCATTTTGATTTGCCCTTCCTTGTATCGATTTAGAAGAGACTGTTGTGGCTGCACTCTGAGCTCTTTCCCTGGGCCTCTTCATTGTTCTTTCCAGCAGATTTGATGTACAGGTCTCTCCAGGCCGAGATTCAAGGCTGCAATGAGCAGGATGTGGATGGAGAGCAAGATCAACCCTCCCCTTTTAGAACTGGCCGGCGCCATTGTGTGTGTGTTCCATTGCTGACTGACATCACATGAGCTTCGCCAGTGCTCTGAGTTAGCGCCTCGCTCCTCGGCCTTTGTGCCTTAAGACAGGTGTGAAGCGCCTGATTTAGCGCTCCAATCACCTCCAGGGGCGATAAAAGTCAAGTTTGCAGTCGGAGGCGATAATTAACGCCAGGCGCTAAACTTTGCGCCCGGCCGATAATTGCGCCCCAAACGGGGCGATACTGAATTTCTCCCCCTCAATGTTTTCAAGAGGAGACTGGATAGGCACTTGAGGGAAATAAACTTGCAGGGCTACGGGGATAGAGCGGGTGAATGGGACTGACTGGATGGCTCTACAGAGAGCTGGCATGGACTCGATGGGCTGAATGGCCTCCTTCTGTGCCGTTATGACTCTATGGGGGAGAAATTCAGTATCGCCTCATTTGGGGTGCAATTATCGATGTTTGCGCCGCTCACGGGCGCTAGTTGCTTTGCGCCCCATTAGCGCCCTCTTAAGGCGCTAACGGGAGGCGCAAACCAACTGAATTTTCCCCCCTGTGACTCGATAAGAGAAACCAGGACGAAATGAGCATAAGAAACTGCAAGTTTTTTTTATAAAGTGAAGAGGCCTCACTACCCGTGTGGCATTACACTGTAGACACCACCAGAAAAAAGACAAAAACATAGAACTTGGATCTCATTGGGCCGTATTTTCCGATGCCTACGGGTGGGTACGCGCTGTGTACTCACCCGTAGGGACATCGGAAATGCCGGTTTCAGGCATGCCCTGCGCATGCACTGAAAACCGGCATTTCCGATCTGTCAAGAACGCTCTTGACAGATCCTCCGCCTGCCCTGGAGAAGGGCCTCTGCGGGCGGATAGTTCCGCTTTCTGGAGAACCTCCGCCCGCAGAAAACCCTAAGAAATCTTACGCCTGGTAAAAGCAGGCGTAAGGCCTGCTTTTACCAGCGTAAGATTTGAAAAAAGTTTTTAAAAAAGTCACTCATTTATCATTTAAAAATACTTTAAAAAAGGTAAGTTTATTTTTAGCCCCGTAAAAAACTTTAATTAATTTTTTCAAAAAAATTAAATTTTTGTTTAAATATTTAATTTATTGTAATTTCAACTCATTTTAACAATGTGATTTTTTAAAAATTTATTTAATGTTTTACAGTGTTTTTGGGGTGATCTCCATTCATATATTTGACAGGTCTATCTGTCAAGTGTATGAAGGGAGATTCCCTTCTCCTATTGGCTCCCCATGGCCCACGTGATCCCAGGGACGCTTGCGAACCGCATGCACCTCTGGGATACGTGGGCCCTGCGCATTTCGAGTTGGAGAGGCCCAGGAATGGAAGTATACGCACCTCGGGAGCCCTCAGGTAAGTCCGTAGATGCTTTCCAGATCCGAGGCCTCCGCACGCAGGAAGCCTCCGATCGGAAAATGCGGCCCATTACGTTGTTTTATGGCGAGGTAAGCGGTCTGATGCTCATCTTTTTAAAACGGGCGCGTGTGGGCCAATTTTGGGGACTATTGTCCTGTGTTCAAAAGGACACCTAAAAGACGTCTGACCCGTGATTGAATTGGGCTCTCGCTAGGTGTTCTCGGCAGCTTCCTAAAACAGGCGATAGGCCCTTTACATATATAACGGAGGGCCCTCAGGCCTGTTTTAGCCGCCTCCGGTAAATTGAAGATCGCGGAGCAGGAGCTGGTTCTGCTTTGTTTGGGATTCTTCAGTGACCGCCAAAAAAAAATGTCATTTTTCAAAAATTCTTCTTGTGAAGCTAGGAGGAGCAGGAATTCTACCCCAACCGCCCCTTCCCATTATCGCTCCCACTCTTACCGCACCTCCCCCCCTCCGCCCACAACCCGCCCCTGCCTGGACTTGCCTTTGGGCTGCTGGTGGCGAGGTAAGCAGCCCGATATTCATCTTTTTACAATGGGCGAACTGCCCGTGGAGGCACGGCAGGGGCCAGCAGCTGACCCAAGTGTATTAATGAAACCCGAGGATTAATCTAAGGGTGGGCTTCTGGTTGGACTGCGCGCTTCGTGTGCGGCTCCTATTTCAGGTACGAAAATGGGCCCAAAGTGATTTCCACAGATACCAACAATGGAAAGTGAAGGTGCTGCAAGTAGAGGCCATCAGCGGATGTCACTGGAGCATGTTTCACTCCACCACTTCTCCTTGCAAATTGAGGACTAATAGGATTCCACGGTGGACTGTTTAACAAGTTCCCTTGAGTTATGCAGTCTGAACATTTTTTAATACATTTTTTTCAGGAACTATAAGTGACCATAAATCTGTTTAACGGTGCGTACCTGTTGTTCTAATATGGAGCATAAAGTTATCGCCGACATTAATGTTTAATTAAAGGGTACAACATTTACACGACTGGGATCATATTTTCCTCTGTTCAAAAACAAAATACAGGAGACTTCTTTTACAACAGTGATTCACAACTCAATGACAAAAATCACAGGAACATGCAGATTTCAAACGGTAATGAAAAGATAACAGCCAGTCAGTACACATCCTTCAATTACTCTCAATTTAACCAGCAAGCCAATTAAATGTCACAAACTTCATTGATCCGGCTGTGAAGTGTACAATTTTTGTGGAGAATAGCATAACAAAGGGCGCGATCTTGCCAGCCCTGGGGAGGCGGGTTTGGAGGCGGGACTGCCAGGAAAGTGGCAGAATCTGGGGGTGGGTGCCCATCCCGCCCCCAACCCGTCTCCGTGCCATCTTCCCAGGGTCCTGTCTCCTGGAGGCGGGAAGGGGATTACAACCTACAGGTAGTTAACAGGCAGTTAAGAGGATTATCCCCATTTTGCCACCAGAGGCACGGGCTTCCCAACGTCGGGAAACCCCACCAGGGTCACCGAGGCGAGCAGTGGGTCTGCGGGGGTCGGAGGGGTGCAAAAGTGCGCTGTGGAGGTGAGTGATGGGTGCAAGTGTGGAGAGGTAAGTATGTGAGATGAGTGGAAAGTGATAGAAAATGTTTACTTACCTTTGTTTCTTCCTGCAGGCTTCAACAGTTGGGGATGCGGAGAGTCTCGCATCTCACCAGCAGAGATGACGGAATGGCTGCTGCATTCTCCGATGCAACAACCATCTAATTTCTGCTAAAGAAAGAGGTTTGATGAGTCTTGAATACAAGAACTCATCAAACAACATACAATGTCAGTGTTTGACAGCTTCACAGAGCTGTCAAACGATGACAATTCATCTGTCAAAATTTTTTGACAGATAAAGCATCATACGCTGATGTTCTCTGTAACCAGCTTCCCCTTAATTGGCCTGCTAAGCCCGCTGAGTGGGCTTAACAAGGTCAATCAAGGGAAAATAGCGTGGGTTGGCCAGAAGTCGATGGAGGCGGGACTGAAACCCGACAAGCAGCAGTCCCGCCTCCAAAAGCTCCCCATTGGCAAAATCACTCCCAAAATGTCTAAAAAGCCAGATTTTCAATGCAAACCCAACAGGTACTGGTAACCTCTGCAATGCAATTTTGTGAATAGGTTTTTTTTGTGTGAGAGGCTGGCCCTCGTGTATGCAAAGGAGCCAACTGGTGTGGCAAGAGCAAATTCAGTGACAAGTTGAAGGACATGGCACAAGGTTCAGGAGAACTCGCACAACTTAAAGCCGAGCACAAAGGTACGGCATGAATTCTTCTGTAAAGTAGCATTACAGGACGTACATGAATGCGATGAGTAGCAGTTCAGGATATATGCAGGTAAGCAAGATGTAGCAGGTAAGGTTCTAAAAATAAAAACAGGTTTAGGCAAATCACGCTATACACGCCATGAAGGAAGGAAGAAGCTACAGCATTTCTATGGACCAAATCATTCTATCTCAATTCTGACCACTCTTGTGTGTAAAAGTAAAATTTGCACATTAGCAGAGGGTACTATGTGGTGGAACTTATAACGTGAAATAACATGTTACATATGAGCACAGAATAGTTTTTAGTTATTCGTTTTATGGGATGTGGGCATCGCTGGCAAAGCCAGCGTTTATTGCCCATCCCTATTTGCCCTTGAGAAGGTGGTGGTGAGCCGCCTTCTTGAACCGCTGCAGTCCGTGTGGTGAAAGTACCCCCACAGTGCTGTTAGGGAGGGAGTTCCAGGATTTTGACCCAGCGATGATGAAGGATCGGCGACATACTTCCAAGTCAGGATGGTGTGTGACTTGGAGGGGAACTTGGAGGTGGTGGTGTTCCCATGCGCCTGCTGCCCTTGTCCTTCTAGGTGGAAGAGGTCGCGGGTTTGGGAGGTGCTGCCGAAGAAGCCTTGGCGAGTTGCTGCAGTGTATCTTGTAGATGGTACACACTGCAGCCACGGTGCGCCGGTGGTGGAGGGAGTGAATGTTTAAGGTGGTGGATGGGGTGCCAATCAAGCGGGCTGTTTTGTCCTGGATTTATTGAGGACTGGGTGTGGAGGCCTTAATGCTATAAAGATTGGAAGAGTATATGGAATTGGCAGGTGAGACAGAATTTTCATTATATAACTGCTTTCATAACTTCAGGACGTCCCAAAATGCTTCATAGCCAATGAAGAACTTTTGATGTATAGTTATGGCTGTAATGTCGGGAAATGCAGTAGCCAATTTCTGCATAGCAAGGTTCCACAAACAGCAATGAGATAAATGACCAAATAATCTGTTTTGGTGGGGATGGTTGAGGAATAAATGTTGTCCAGGACACAATGAGAACTCCCTGCACTTCTTAATAGACCTACGGACGCTGAAAAACGCCCTCGTAAGAACGGGATATGACGCTCGACTCATCGATCGACAGTTCCGACGGGCCACAGCGAAAAATCGCATAGACCTCCTCAGAAGGCAAACACGGGACACAACCAACAGGGTACCCTACGTCGTCCAGTACTTCCCCGGAGCGGAGAAACTACGCCATGTTCTTCGCAGCCTTCAACATGTCATCGATGACGACAAACACCTCGCTAAGGCCATCCCCACGCCTCCACTACTTGCCTTCAAACAGCCGCCTAACCTCAGAAGTACCATCGTTCGCAGCAAATTACCCAGCTTTCAGGATAACAGCGACCACGACACCACACAACCCTGCCATGGCAAACTCTGCAAGACATGCCAGATCATCAACACAGATACCACCATCACACGTGAGGACACTACCCACCAGGTACATGGTACATACTCATGTGACTCGGCCAACGTTGTCTACCTCATACGTTGCAGGAAAGAATGCACCACGGCATGGTACATCGGCGAGACCATGCAGACACTGAGACAACGTATGAACGAGCACCGCGCAACAATCGCCAGGCAGGATTGTTACCTCCCAGTCGGGGAACACTTCAGCAGTCAAGGACATTCAGCCTCGGATCTGCGGGTAAGCGTTCTCCAAGGCAACCTTAGAAACACACGACAACGCAAAATCATCGAGCAGAAACTGATAGCCAAGTTCTGCACTCATGAAGACGGTCTCAATCGGGATCTTGGGTTTATGTCACGATACATGACGTGATCCGGACTCGAGTCATCGTTAGCTTGTTCACAGATGTGATTCCCAGTAAAAAAAAGTAAAAATTTTCCCAGTAAAAAAGTAAAAAAATGTTAAAGCTTTTCGTTTTACATACAGACGGCAGCTTTTGACACGTTAGAACCCCTGCGACTACACCTCATTGTCTCAGTTGTATCTTGCTATGTCTTTGATGTGGTACCTTCCTGGCTGACTTAATTAACTTTATCACACCTCGGCAGATAGTCAGGATGATTTAATTTATTGGTCTGCAATTGTAAAGTACACATTCTTTGTTTTCCATCTATATATGCTTTGGAGATTCTGTATCTAATTTACTTCACCTGAGGAAGGAGCAAATCGATAGCTCCGAAAGCTTGTGATTTCAAATAAAACTGTTGGACTATAACCTGGTGTTGTGCGACCTCTCAATCTTCTTAATAGAGGCATAGGGATGTTTACATCCACCTGAGGGGGCAGACAGGGCATTTGTTTAATGTCTCACCCAAAATACGGCACCTCCAACAGTGCAGCACTCCCTCAGTACTGCACTGAAGGGTCAGCCTAGAATTTGTGCTCAATCCTGCAGTGGGACTCAAACCTGTGGGGGGAAAATTTGTGTTGGTTTGTGCCTCTCGTTAGCGCTCCCCGCCCCCCCCGGATGCAAATTACCTAGCGCCCAGGTGCAGCACCGCTAACACCTCCCCGCGCTGCTGCACCACCGGCAATGACGTCATCGCCATGCGCAGCGCTCCGCTTGCACCCCGACCGCAAACTTCCCTTGCGCCCCCTGACCTATCACCGGACGACTGCCAGCACCTGCCCCCTTTCACTTTTTTATGCGGGGTGCCGGCCACGATCGCTCCTCTTGAGTGCGGGCTGTTTTCGCGGCACCCCGCTCCCCGGTGGTCCAGCAGGGCCCCGGTGTGCGCAGTGCTAGGCCCCTCCCTTTTAATCAGGGGACGAGGCCTGCAATCACACGGCGCTACGTGCCGACACGCGTGGCGTGGCAGCACATTGCGCCGTGAAATTCAATAATAGCGCACCGAGCAGGAACGCTTTCCAGTAGTGCCCCACCTCCTGCTTGGGGCGCTACTACTGAACTTACGGCGGAGGGGCGCTAACTTTTTCGGGGCGCTAAAATTAATCATGCACACTACGATTTGTTACATTGATGTATCCCCAAACACTGATTGTGCACAAGGGATTAATAATGCATGTAATGATAATATAGCACCCTAGTAGAATATGTGCTTATGTACTCGTAATGTCCTATCTGTGCT
The DNA here is from genome assembly GCA_030390025.1 of Squalus acanthias. Classification (NCBI taxonomy): domain Eukaryota; kingdom Metazoa; phylum Chordata; class Chondrichthyes; order Squaliformes; family Squalidae; genus Squalus; species Squalus acanthias. The sequence continues at coordinate 16,608,742 of CM059425.1, read as the reverse complement.
CTCCACACAAGAACCCAGTGTTCTACAAAGCATAGCTGAAGAGCACCACCCGCCTCACCACCAAACACCGTCATCCTGCTTGAAGCAGGCACTAGTCCAGGTGCACACACTGCAGAAGAAGATCATGGTGATGTTGAGGAGGAAGCAGGAGTTGAAGCATTGAGCACTAATGATGAAGTGGTTGTAGAGGTGGGGTTCATGAGGGTTCAGCCACTCCGTGGCAGAAATCCAATGTGCCAAGTGGCCCTCTGGAATCGTATGACATTCAATGTTGGCTCCCAGGGCACTGCCGCCAACAACAAGAGGAGCCTGTGAAAGGGGCGATGGTGACATACCTCTCATTTTCCTCTACTGCCCTGTGGGGAAGTGTCCAGCTTTTAGATAGGTTGAGATTGGGAACTTGCTGTGTGGGCAGAACCGTGTGCACAGACCCATGCCCCAGCACTCAATTTCACAGCATAGTGGAACACAAACATCACACTGTCAGATCCAGCAATACATTTCAGGAGTGGCTGAAGGATTCACTGTTTCTGATCAGAGAGTTCATCAGCAAGGTAGCTGAACTTTATGCGACTTGATTAAACTTGTCCCAGATAAATTCGCACCTTTCTCTCATCTCCAAAAATAAGTTGTATTTTTTTTTTAATTCTGCAAATCCCACTGGGAAGCCAGCAGACGGGAATTCAATAACAACTTGCATATGCTGCAATCTTCACATCTCAACAGCTTGCAGGCTACCGTGTAGAGCAGGGAAGTGTTTTATCTCCCTCTAGGTTTTTAATGAGTCTTCAGCCAAAGTGTTTGATATTCAGAGCGAAAGCAAGAAGGACAAAAAAAAACAGCTAAAAGTAAACTATCCTGGGAAAGAGCTATTACTTAAAACAGATCCTATAATTTTGTCAAGATTAACTCGCAAGACTGCTTAAAGCATCAAATGTTCTTTCATAGAGAGAGTAATGCAGAGAAAATGATCGCTTACAATGCTAAATAAACAGAGATAAGCCAGCTCTTTAAATGTTTGTCGAAATTTCTGATGAAAACCTGCTTTGATCAGGAATTCAAGTTTTATACCATTAATACTGCCTCCTCGTCCTTCTTGACTTGTCTGCAGCCTTTGACACGGTTGACCACTCCATCCTTCTCCAACGCCTCTCCACCATTGTCCAGCTGGGTGGGACTGCGCTCGCCTGGTTCCATTCTTATCTATCTAATCGTAACCAGAGAATCACCTGCAATGGCTTCTCTTCCTGTTCCTTGGTGCCATACTCAGTCAGATGCTGCCTTGGTATCAAAGGCAGTGACTCTCGCCTCACCTCTGGAATTCAGCTCTTTTGTCCATGTTTGGACCAAGGCTTAATGTGGTCTGGAGCCGAGTGGTCCTGGTGGAACCCAGATTGAGCATCTGTAAGATATATTATCGGTGAGTAATAGCTGCTTGATAGCACTGTCGACAACACCTTCCATCACTTTGCTAATGATTGAGAGTAGACTGATGGGGCCAGATTGGATTTGTCCTGCTTTTTGTGGACAGAAAATACCTGGGCTATTTTCCACCTTATCGGGTAGTGTTGTAGCTGTACTGGAACAGCTTGGCTAGAAGTGTGGCTAGTTCTGGAGCACAAGTCTTCAGCACTACAGCCGGGATGTTGTCAGGGCCCAAAGGCTTTGCTGTATCCAGTGCGCTTAGCCGTTTCTTGATATCACGTGGAGTGAATTGAATTGGCTAAAGACTTGCATTTGTGATGGTGGGGACCTCAGGGGGAGGCTGAGATGGATCATCCACTCAGCACTTCTGGATGAAGATGGTTGCAAACTCTTCAGCCTTGTCTTGTGCTGGTCTCCACTATCGTTGACGATGGTGATGCTCATGGAGCCTCCTCCTACCATTAGTTGTTTAATGGTCCACCACCATTCACGGCTGGATGTGGCAGGACTGCAGAGCTTTGTACTGATCCGTTGGTTGTGGGATTGCTTAGCTCTGTCTATAGCATGATGCTTCCGTTGTTTAGCATGCATATAGTCCTGTGTTGCAGCTTCACCAGCTTGGCACCACATTTTCAGGAACACCTGGTGCTGCTCCTGGCATACACTTCTACACTCCTCATTGAACCAGGTTTGGTCACCTGGCTTGATGGTAATGGTAGAGTGAGGGATATGCCGGGCCATGAGGTTACAGATTGTGGTAGAATACAATTCTGCTGCTGCTGATGACCCACAGCACCTCATGGATGCCCAGTTTTGAGCTGCTAGGTCTGTTCTGAATCTATGCCATTTAGCACGGCGGTCATGCCACACAACACGATGGAGGGTCTCCTCAGTGTGAAGGTGGGACTTCGTCTCCACAGTGCGGTGGTCACTCCTACCAATACTGTCATGTCACCCATTAAAAAGGCTGTAAATGTATATTTCAACTTTCCAAAAGCTCAATAAATGTGCAGGCAGGAAATGGAGTCTGTACAAGTAATGTAACAGCCATGGCACCTGAACCCTCTGTTTTATGGTTGGCGAAGAGGAGGTTGCAGAGCTAAAGCAAAGTAAAGCCATCGGAGGATTTGAGGAGGTGGATAACATTTTAAAATTTAATACGTTGGAGGTTAGAGAGCCAATGTAGGTTGGTAAGGATGGGGATAGTTGATGAATCATTGTAGGATTGAAGGGATTATTACTAGTCCTAGCCCCTTTAGGGCTACCCCGGATCGGGCGTATTCCTCAGACGTTCACTTTCAACTAAAGTTTGAGGTAGCCGAATCCTAAAGACGCTTAATTGGGTCTAAAGGTCTGGACCATCTCTCCCTAAAGGAAAGGAACAACCTGAAAATGCTACCGTCCTCCAGATAGCACTTTTAATAAGTTGAGCTAGACTGTAATGTTCCGGATATTATGAGGGTCCGGAAAACTCCCCCAGAATTCTGCAACTCCTCACCAAAGAGCGTACAGAGATTCAGTTTGCGAGTTTGATACAGAAGTCTTATGTGAGACAATTCTAAAAATATATAGATTTATTAAAGAACCGACATGTATTTTACAGTTGGTGAGTCAATCGCAACATTAACAGTTCCAAAAAGAGAAAGCTTTACAATCTTATTAGAGATCCTTATTCTCAAATCTTAACTTTGCTACAGTTTTACAGTTCTTAAAGTTTATTCAGGATATGCACCAAAATCAAATACAGTACCTTGATCCCCGAGATACAAAGAGTTGTAGACTTACAGAGCCGCCTCTGAAGCCTGAGAATCGCTTTGCCCCTTTACAGCGAATCTAGTATCCTATTTGACAGTTCAATATTTATACCCTTTTCCAGTGGTATTCCTTTAAGGTTTTCTGCTGATGTAAGCTAATTATCTCTAGTAATTTTTCTGCTGACTTCTGCAATTCTTACAGTCACTTCAGCTGGTAGCAATACAGAATTATGTCTCTACCCTAGGTGTTCGAAGCTTACCATAAAAAACGGTGTAACAGCAGGTGCATTTCATTTGATGTCATTTTTACTAAGGCCTTCTGTTTGTGTCTCTTTACGAAGTGTAAATTAGAACACCTTAACCAGGGTGATCTATGCAATTCTTAGCCACCTCAGCTGGCAACAATACAGAATTATGTCTCCTGTGTAGGTGTTCTAAGTTTAACACAAAAATGGTGTGACGGCAGGTGTTTCTTTTACTTGATGTCATTTTTACTAAGGCCTTCTGTTTGTGCCTCCTTATGGAGTGTAAATTAGAACACCTTATACAGGTTGAACCATTGTCTGCTCCCAAAGATTCAGACCGTCGGGAGCCTTTAACCTTCCGCTTCAATAAGGTTATTGATTCAGTGTCAACAACTATCTTATCTCAATAGCCTGTATGCTGTTACAGCTTTAGATTGTTGAGGCTTCCAGATTTCCAAACCCAGTTTGTCATGTTTTAATAAGGCCAGAATTCTTTCATAGAATGGTGTATTTTTCTGAATAGGTTATATGGCTTATTCCTTCACAGGATAGGTAGCAATAAAAGCCCTGGCACATTCGCATCTTCAACGTGCTTCACATGTAAAAGCGGTGTAACACAACCTTGGTACATGGCCATTGAGTGACATCCAGGAAGTGCTGCCACTTTGACACATTTCTGTCTCGGATGTTCTCCTTCAACTTGCAACATGTCAACCGTATTTTTCTGCTTACGTGGCAAGATGGCACCCAATACAAGGAACTGTCCTGAACTGGAGGTGGGCTCAAAAATTACAAGCCATTGATTCCCTTGTAGGCAATGCTGTCCAAGATGGCCATCTCCAAGAACATAGAATCATTGGTGTAAGTGAACTTAATGCCGCAGGTCTCCCAAGCTATGAGCTAGTATCATCCATTTCTTCTGTACTGTCTCCACTTTTATCCACAGAATCTCACACACAAGCAGCGTACACAGTACCTTGTAATGAGAGATCTGTCGGAAGGTCTCTCTTGGAGCATTGTAACATTTCTTTCCAGCCTGGAATAGCAACCTCCAGCAATACCAATGGGGCTAGGAGACGACAGCACCCTGCATCCCTCTTATCAAAGTTTGCAAGTACCAGAACAGCTAAGTACACGAAGGATGCAGTTAGTGAGCTTGAGGTCCTTGCAAACTATCGCCCCATCTCCGACCTCTTTTTCCTCCAAAGTCCTTGAACGTGTTCTCGCCTACCAAATCCCCATCTTGCCCGGAACTCATGTTTGAATCCCTTGAATCAGGTTTCCGCCCCTGCCACAGTACCGAAACGGCTCTCATCAAATGACATCCTATGTGACTGTGACAAAGGTAAACTATCCCTCCTTGTCCTTCTCGACCTGTCTGCAGCCTTTGATACAGTTGACCACACCATCCCCCCTCCACCGTCGTCCAGCTGGGTGGGACTGCACTTGCCTGGTTTCATTCTTATCTATCTAAGCGTAGCCAGAGAATCACCTGCAATGGCTTCTCTTCCCGCTCCCACACCATTACCCAAGGATCTATCTTTGGCTCCCTCCTATTTTTCATCTACACGCTGTCCCTCGGCGACATCATCTGAAAACACAGCGTCAGTTTCCACATGTATGCTGACGACACCCAGCTCTACCTCACTACCTCTTCGCTCAACCCCTCCACGGTCTCTAAATTGTCAGACTGCTTGTCTGACATACATTTCTGGATGAGCAGAAATTTTCTCCAACTAAATATTGAGAAGACCGAAGCCATTGCTTTCAGTCTCCACCACTCTGCCACAAACTCCATTCCCTAGCCAGCGACGCAATCCCTCGCCCCGGCAACTGTCTGAGATTCAACCACACTGTTCGTAACCTTGGTGTTCTATTTGACCTGAAATGAGCTTCCGACCACATATCCGCAGCTTAACTAAGACCACCTATTTCCACCTCCATAACATCGCCCGTCTCTGCTCCTGCCTCAGCTCATCCGCTGCTGAAACCCTTATCATGCCTTTGTTACCTCTAGACTTGATTATTCCAACGCACTCCTGGCTGGCCTCCCACATTCTACTGTCTGTAAACTTGAGGTGATCCAAGACTCGGCTGCCCGTGTCCTAACTCACACCAAGTCCCGTTCACCCATCACCCCTGTGCTTGCTGACCTACATTGGCTCCCGGTTAAGCAACGCCTCGATTTTAAAATTCTCATCCTTGTTTTCAAATCCCTCCATGGCCTCGCCCCTCCCTATCTCCGTAACCTCCTCCAGCCCCACAACCCCCCCTGAGATATCAGCACTCCTCTAATTCTGCCCTCTTGAGCATCCCTGATTATAGTCACTCAACCATTGGTGGCCGTGCCTTCAGTGGTCTAGGCCCTAAACTCTGGAATTCCCTGCCTAAACCTCTCCACCTTGCTACCTCTCTTTCCTCCTTTTAAGCCACTCCTTATAACCTACCTCTTTGACCAAGCTTTTGGTCATCTGTCCTAATATCTCCTTATGTGGCTTGGTGTCAAATTTTGACTGATAACACTCCTGTGAAGCGCCTTGGGACGTTTTACTACGTTAAAAGTGCTATATAAATGCAAGTTTTTGTTGTGGTGATAGCAATGGGTGAGTCACAGCTGTAAGATATGGAGGAGCAAGCGATGGTGCAGAGGAGTGGGAAGCGGCTGGTTCAAGGACTTCTTGAATGCTAAGGCAGATAGTGGAGAGTATAAGGTGCCTGTCTATAGTAATTGTGAAGTAATGCTGTTTAATAAATGTCAAATACAGGAAACTTTCGTTTATCCGGCACCCAAATATCCGGAATTCTCGCTTAACCGGCAAAAATCATCCTCCGAAAACTCCTCTCAAATAACCGGCAATGTTGCCGAGTCGCAGTCGAGTCTCCGCGAACGCCGAGTGCTCCGAAAACTCCTCTCAAATAACCGGCAATGTTGCCGATCCCGAGTCCGAGTCCAAGTCCGCGAACGCCGATTTAGTCAGTAGGGGTACTTTTCAAAAGTGCCACTACTCGGCCTCCTGGCGCTGTCGGAAGTCCGAAACACTGCAGTAGCAGGAGTTGATTCTCCCGCGCTGCCTGGAGTCTCTTTGTTAAAAATAGCCTCGGTAGATATAACTCTCCGTTATCCGGTACTTTTGATAAACCGGCACCACGCCGGTCCCGTCGATGCCGGATAAACGAAAGTTTCCTGTACAAGATTCAGTAATGGAAGTTTAAGGCCCTCGGTTTAAAAATCTCTAACACTTCCTGTCTACTTGTTATCTACATCTGAGCTCTGGATTGAAGCCACAAGTCTTTAAAAGCTAAGTAAAGACTTTCCTGCATTCCTGCATTTCCGACGTATCACCCCAGGTTTGTCACGGTGCTAAGCGATAACTCCAACTTACCAGAATTGATAGAATGTGTGTGTGATACAACCAGTAGGACTGTGAGGGCCAAAGTTTCCACTTATATAGCTGAGAAGCTATTATAGATTTCAATGACAAATCTCATTGTATATTCGGGAGCTTGTGGTGACATCAAGTATGTGAAAGGCTTTAATAGAGCACAGATTTGATTAATTTCCCATCATTTTAACTGTACTTTATTTGTGAGTTGACAATTTGATAAGCTTTGAAACTGGTCAAAATATATACTGGTTTCTAGACAAATACACTCCCAGAATAAACACTGGCATCAGCGTCAGCTGTGGCTCATTCGGTAGCACTCTCACCTCTGGGTCAGAAGGTTGTGGGTTCATAATCCCACTCCAGATACTTGAGCAGAAAATCTAGGCTGACACTCGGAGGTGTCAGATGAGACATTAAACCAAGGCTCTGTCTGCTCTCTCAGGTGGATGTGAAAGATCCCATGGTGCTATATCAAAGAAGAGCAGGGGAGTTAGTCCCAGTGTCCTGGCCAATATTTATCACTAAAGCTGATTATTCATTCATTATCAAGTTGCTGTTTGTGGGAGCTTGCTGTGTGCAAATTGGCTGCCACATTACAACTACATCTTCCAAAAAAAAGTACTTCATTGGCTGTAAAGCACATTGGGATGTCCAGTGATCGTGAAAAGCACTATATAAATACAAGTCTTTAGTTCAAATACCTCCGTGAAGCAACATAAATATTCTGAAAGCCAAGGGTTTGAGTTTTAAATGTATGTTCATAGGCATTTGAAAAATAAACATGAAACTTCTCGGTATCGCCTGTTGATAACTCAACACACATCCAAAAAAGAAAGTGGAGGTCGATGGAGAAGGAAGAGAGATTAGTTCAAAAAGACGGTGGGACATAAGGAAAGTCAGAGACTATTTATCCCATCAAAGATCATCCCCAGTACACTATGGGCTAAAAATTGAGTTGCGCCCCAAAGAGTTAACTTCGTCGGGGCGCTACTTTTAGCGCCCCTGCAATGGAAATTGAGTGGTAGCGCCCCAAGAAGTAAGCGGGGCGCTACTGGAAGTGCGATGGAATATCGCGGCGCTACGTGCCGCAGTACTGCAGGCCTTCCTCCCCTTCTTAAAGGGGAGGGGCCTTGAGCACCGCGACCCGGGGCACAGCTGGGCCACCAGGGATCGGAGTGCCGGCAAAAGAGCCCGGCACTCAAAAGAAGTGCCGGGCTCATGGAGCACAGCCGGCACTCCGCGGCGGGGGGGCTGCAGAGGAAGCCGGGGACGGCAACGGGGGCAGGTGCTGGCAGGCGGCCAGCAACAAAAATGGCCACCCGGCATCTCGCCTTTAATTAGCGCCGCCCCGGCCGCAGGTAGGCCCCCCCGACCCCGTTGGACATAGCGTCTGGCGGTAAGTCAGGGGGTGCTACTGAAGATCGCGGCCGGAGCGCGAGCGGGGCGCTTCCGGTTACCGCCGCCATTAACCTCCCGCTGAATTTCGCGGGAGGCGTTGGCAGCGCCGCACCCAGGCGCTAGTTGCTTTGCGCCTCCCGTTAGCGCCTTCTTAGGGCGCTAACGGGAGGCGCAAAGCAACCGAATTTTTCCCCCCATATCTCCTGTCATAGTATCCAACTATATCCTGAATGTTTCTGTCTCCACCTCCCTGATGGCAGATTATTCCAAACATTTATAATTGAGTAAAGAAACTCCTTTTTTAATATCTATTTTAAGTTGACTTTTTAAACCAACTTCTATTGATATTCTCTAGCTCTACTCTCTGACTTTCTTTGAATTAATATTCTGGGCTTACCTCATATCTCATAATAAGTTATTTTTCATTTAGTATTATATTGTGATGAACGCCTCCATGAACCACCTGCTTCTTAAGGCTTCAGCTTCTCTCTTTGCTCAAATCAAATCTCTTTTTTAAGGGTACAGTAGCGTACAGGAGTAACACCCCAGAGAAACACTACATTCAAATCCCACTCAGGCTAGTTGTGAAACTGATGGGGGGAATTTTGACCCCAAAAAACGGGTGGGTTGGGGGTCGGGTGGGAGGTTAAACTGTTAGAAATGTGAATCCCGACCCCAACCCGCCCACTTCTGGTTTTAATGGAGGCGGGACGGGGTGCGGGGAGAGGGTGGGTGGGCTGCTAACCAGCTCCCAGGAGGCGGGTTAGTGTGCCTCATGGTGATCCACCATTTTAAATTTAACTGTGGGCGGGCAGGTTTCCCGGATCTCGGAGAACCCGCCAGCTAAAGGAAGGCAAGGACTGCTGGATCCCGGAGGTAAGTGCCTTTCCACTTATCTGCTGGATCCAGCGTTCCTGCCTCGCCAAAGCCCCCACGATTGGACACCACACCCCGCACCGCCCCAAGCCCTTCCGACCTGGCCTCCGATCCCCCCGAGGCTTTCGGTTCCCACCAACCCGCCCGCCACCGCCGGCCCCCCACCCCCCCACCCCCAGCCTAAGATCTCCCTATCGGACCGATCTCCGACCACATCCCCCCCACCACCCCCCACGACAATCCCTGCCTTCCTCCTCCACCACCGATCCTGGCCTTCCTCCTCTCTGCTCCCCAGGCCTATCCACCCGGCAGCTAGCCAGGCCAGTCTCTTCATCTGGCTGGCTGCAGGCGGGAAAACAGATAAAACAAAAAATGTAAATCAGGCCCTGCCGTTAAATTCAGCAGGTCCTGAGGGAAACTCGTTCTCCCGGGTTTCCCATCCCCATTCCAGCCCCTGCACCCTACCTGCCTCCAAGTTAAAATCCTGGCCTGTAACTTCGGTAATTTGTGGGTTGGTGCAAGAAATAAATGACCGTGAAAGCTGCTGGATTATTGCAAAAACACAACTGGTTCCGAATGTGCTTCAAGAAAGGGTGCCTGCCACACCCACCCAATCAGGCCTTGACGTGATCCTGCCCGCCAGTACATGGTTGACTCTTACTGCCTCCTGGGTGGGGCTATGGAGGGATTTAAACATAAGGATGATAATTTTAAGTTTGAGGCATTTAGGGACCAGAACCTAATGTAGGCCAGTGAGGACGAGGGGTGATGGATAAGCTGCCCTTGGTGCAGGGTCGGATATGGGCAGCAGAGTTTCAGATTTTTTTTACAAATTCGTTCCTGAGATGTGGGCGTCGCTGGCACGGCCAGCGTTTATTGCCCATCCCTAATTGCCCTTGAGAACGTGGTGGTGAGCCGCCTTCTTGAACTGCTGCAGTCCGTGTGGTGAAGGTACTCCCACAGTGCTGTTAGGTAGGGAGTTCCAGGATTTTGACCCAGTGACTATGAAGGCACGGCAATATATTTCCAAGTCAGGATCGCGTGTAACTTGGAAGTGGACTTGTGATCACAATGCCTGCGGGCTCTCTACTCCCATTAGTGGGGAAACCCTAGAAATTCTAGGCTAATGTAAAGGGGACAAGGCTAAAGGGTCTCTGCCCCTTATTCCTCCATTTTGTACCTGAAACCTGACATTTGGCAGATGCATAGGGAGGAATATTGGGGCCAGGGAGTTTTAATTTCCTCTACTTAACACATTTTTGTAACATTCCTTTGTTATTTTATGTAGTCATGTTAATGACTTTATATTAAAATAACATACAAAGGAATTTTATGCATTAACCAGTGCACTAACAAAAGAAATTAAACTCCCTGGACATAAGAATAGCTTTTGGGAAATGGAACAGTCACATTGATGCAATAATTGCTCTGTAGGCAGCACATTAAATTAGTGCTGCCTGCTCTTTTAAATGATTGCTGCATGCAGCCAGTGCTCCCTGCACTGTTCATTAGCTGCACGCATCAGCAGGGGGCCCAATATCGCGGGTGGCTAGCACTACTTAAAGGCAGCCTGCACCTCTTAAAGGGGAGGTGCATTGTGGCTGCAAGAAGTGGTGGGAGTTTTTTCAAAAGGGAGCGAGTTCCAGGATTTTGACCCAGCGATGATGAAGAAATGGTGTTATATTTCCAAGTCAGGATGGTGTGTGACCTGGAGGGGAACTTGGAGGTGATGGTGTTCTCATGCATCTGCTGCCCTTGTCCTTCTAGGTGGCAGAGGTCACGGGTTTGGGAGGTGCTGCCGAAGAAGCCTTGGCGAGTTGCTGCAGTGCATCTTGTAGATGGTACACACTGCAGACATGGCACACCAGTGGTGGAGGGAGTGAATGATTAAGGTGGTGGATGGGGTGCCAATCAAGCAGGCTGCTTTGTCCTGGATGGTGTCAAGCTTCTTGAGTGTTGTTGGAGCTGCACTCATCCAGGCAAGTGGCGAGTATTCCATCACACTCCTGACTTGTGCCTTGTAGATGGTGGAAAGGCTTTCGGGAGTCAGGAGGTGAGATACTCGCTGCAGAATACCCAGCCTCTGACCTGCTCCTGTTGCCACAGTATTTATGTGGCTGGTCCAGTTGAGTTTCTGGTCAATGGTAACCTCCCAGGATGTTGATGGTGGGGGATTCGGCAATGGTAATGCCGTTGAATATCAAGGGGCGGTGGTTAGACTCTTGCTTGGGTTGGAGATAGTCATTGCCAGGCACTGTGTGGCGTGAATGTTACCTGCCACTTATCAGCCCATGCCTGAACATCGTTCAGGTCTTGCTGCATGCGGGCATGCATTGCTTCATTATCTGAGGAGTTGCGAATGGAACTGAACACTGTGCAGTCATCAGCGAACATCACAACTGGGCCTATTTCTTTTAATGTGCGGTCACTTTAGATTTCTGCGCATGCGCGGGACCTTTGAGATTCCTTAGGGGGAAGATTGTTTCCAGCTCGCCAGAGGGCGAGATTGCAGTCTAGTTCAGCTGCAGGGGAGTAAGATGAGGACATCGATAGGCCAGGCTACAGAAGACGGCTAATGTGTATACATAACCAAATGCTTGGTGCACTGGAAAGCTTGCCAGAAAATCTGCGCTCAATGTCAAGGAGCATGGAAGAGTCCACCACCAACTTAGCACAGGGCTTTGCACAGACCTTGGAGCCCATCCTTTCCAACATGGAGTGCGTGGCCACCTCCATCAGCACATCTGTGGAACCCAGCATGATGCAGCATCCGATGGCCGACGTCACAGCTTCCAGTGCAGCACAAGCAGCTTCCATCAAAGGTCTGAGTGCTGCAGTGAAAGCTCAGACTGCTGCCCTCATGGCTCTGGATACTACTGTTCAGAGGGGCTTCCAGGGCATCCCAGCTGTCCATCAATCTGTTCTCCAAGCGATCAGTAGGACTGCTGAGGCGCTGAATCGAGAGAATGGCCGTGGCTCCATGGAGCACAAACCGGCTGTTCTCTCTCAGGACGACAGCATTTGTCCTCCCACTCCTGCCACTCTGCTGTTGCCTGCCAGCCAGCCAGGCCAGACTGCTGTCGCCCTGGCTGAGATGGTGTAGTCTGAAACCGTGCCTTCTAGGCTCAGACCTGCTCGAGCTCACCCTCCAGGGTCACCTGCAGTCTCTCGATTGAAGGTCGGCAGCCTACCACCACCCATGCTTCAGCCACTGGGGAAGCACCTTGAGGAGCACTAGGATAGGCAAAGGCACACAGAAGACAGCCACTGAGGGAATACATAAGGGTGATTACTTTATATTTGTAAGCTTTATGTCATGATTGAATTTATAAATCTGGATTAGAATGTGTGCATTTTCTGGTGGTTCTTATTTTTGTGGTGTCAGAAGAGGACGATGTGATGGTCAGGGATTGAGGAAAGGTAAGGAGTGTGGGACTGTTGGTGAATGGGGAGGTGTGGCTGAGGTTACTCGTATCGCTCATGAATTATTTGATCACTTAGAACCCAGGTGGAAAGGGGCTGCTTACATTATAACTTCCCTTCCTTTTCCTGCTCCTCAACTTCCTGTTGCAGTTCCTCCACTTCTTCCTCCTCCTCTTCCTCGTGCTCCTGCTCCTTAGCTTATCGCCTGACAGGAAGTGGCAAGGGCTATTCCCTAATAGTGGCCAGCGTGTGCAGCATACTACTGGATATCTTGCTACCCGCTCAGCTGAGTACTGCAGGGCTCCTCCAGAGTGGTCCAGGCAGCGGGAGCGTTGCTTGAGGACGCCGATGGTCTGCTCTGTAATGTTCCTTGTGGCAGCATGGCTCTCATTGTAGGCCTGCTGTGCACCTGTGCGTGGGTTCCGGACCGGCGTCATGAGCCATGTCATGAATGGATAACCCTTGTCACCCAATAGTTGGCCTTTGACTTGCTGAGGTGGTTCAATACAGGTGGAACAGAGGACTGCTGCAGAATGAAGGAATTGTGACTGCTGCCAGGATAACAGGCATTCACCTGCATGATGCACTGCCTGTGGTCACACACCAGCTGCACATTGAGGAGTGGATTCCCTTTTAGTTGATGAAAATGGCCAACTTCACATGAGGTGCACGCAAGGCACCCTGCACCACGGGGAAGTCTGCAATCCGTTCTCGCACCTGCTTGTCTCTGGCAAGAGAGAATGAGATGAACCTGTCTCTGTATAGAGAGCCTCAGTGACCTTCCTTATGCAGCAGTGCACTGCAAACTGCGAGATGTTACTTGTATCTCCAGCAGCAGCCTGGAAGGAGCCAGACACACAAATTTAATGAGCCACAGGCAATGCGGTCCTTGCCCTAGTTTAAGGTTGGAGTTGTGGCTGCAGCAGTTGACAGTTTTCAGTCACGACCTCTTTTGTGAAGCGACGACATTGCGTGCATTGGTCCTCGCTGAAGTTGAGGTAAGAGAATTGCTCCCTAAAGCCCCTCGGTGGATACGGCCTCCTGCTGAGAACCGTTCTCCCCATCCCCTCCTCCCTCTTCTAGCAGCTTGTCCTGCTCTGTGTGGCCTCTCTTCATTCTCCCAGTCATGCTCAATTCCAAGAGGAAGCCCTACCAGGTCACCCATGTCTGGAAGCAACTTCTTTCAGCACAAGCTTTTAAATCAACAAAAAAGTACTTCAGCACCAGCCAGACCCACTCCCTGTAGACTATTCAAACTTTAGCCAAGTATAGCAAAGCTCCAGAAACGCGTACAATTGCACCAGTAGCCAGAAGGAATAATCCAGCAACTAACCTGTAAGTAGTCTTGTTTAACGTCGTGTTCAGCTGTGCGAGGTTAAGACAGGGCATAGGCTGGAGCGTGGCGTTGGAAAATGGCAGCGCTGGCGTCAAATCAGCGTTGCACACTGATTGACGTCATAATCTGCCTGGTCTGCATGCTGCCGGCGGTCATTAGGTGTATGCATGCAAACCCCTTTACCAAGATGGCGCCCTGCACACTTCCTGTTGGAAGTGTGCGTGTGCATCTCTGACCCCATTTTCGAGAGTTAGGAGGCAGTGTAGCACCTAAAAAAAAAGGGCGCTATGCAGCCCAATTTTGCCCCCCCCCCTCCCCCTCCCCAGTTGCATAAACCTTAAGCTGCAGCCAACAAATCAGCACTTTCAGGATGCTAGCTGTAGATCTCAACTGGGTCAAGGATTGAAGAATTGATATATTAAAACTTTTTGGTAGCCCTGACAAGAGGAAATGTATAACCTGCAGGTTATCATTTGGTTCTCATAGCTTGGTGTTGATGCAAAATAATTCTATACACTAAATCTTCAGCTGCATTACCACAGTAAACTGTCGAGGAATTCTGTGTATGGTATTGTCACACAAAAAAAAAAGCTCCCGCTGGCCTCTTAGTGAAAGAGATAAGCTTTAAAAAGCAATTTGCTACTTATTCATAATAAATTGGACTGTCAGCCACTTGGCAAGTCTAGTGAATTAAATGCCATAGGCAGGTTATCTGACTAATAGTGTTCTTGGAAATTCATATTGCTGTGCGCTATAAGCAGCATACAGAGCTTATTCCTCAGAGAATGTAGGTCTAGGCACTCGGGCACAAGCGCACATACACACCAACGTTAATTAAACTTTTCACTTAGTGCTCGATTTTATTTTTAACTATTTGTTTTTTGGCGCCAGTATAAGCACTTTGCTGGCTATCCGAAACAGCACGGTTAATTTTAAACAAGAAACTGCTGAATCCTTCCTTCATATATTTTTAGAGATCCTAGCCTTTCCAAGCCAAAAACAAAACATGTCTGACCAGAAGTTCCTGAGAATGATTGTCCTGCAGTCTTTCAGGTCCTGTTGTGAATATTTTGTGTCTTGTGAAATTAGTTTTCATCTCCACTTCAGCTTCGAGTGGGAAGAGGCAGAATTCAGCACAAATTAACACTAAACTAGGGGATTCGATTGTAAGGGGAATAGATAGGAGTTTCTGTGGTCGCGACCGAGACTCCAGGATGGTAATTTGCCTCCCTGGTGCAAGGGTCAAGGATGTCTCGGCGCGGGTGCAGAACATTCTGGAGGGGGAGGGGGAACAGCCAGTTGTCGTGATACATGTTGGTACCAACGACGTAGCTAAAAAAAGGGAAGAGGTCCTACAAGTAGAATTTAGGGAGTTAGGAGCCAAGCTAAAAAGTAGGACCTCGAAGGTAGTAATCTCTGGATTACTACCAGTGCCACGTGCTAGTAAGAGTACAGAGAACAGGATAGTTAGGCTAAATACGTGGCTTGAGCAGTGGTGTAAGAGGGAGGGTTTTAAATTTTTGAGGCATTGGGACCAGTTTTGTGGTAGGTGTGACCTATACAAAAGGGACGGTCTACACCTGTGCAAAGATGGAACTGAGGTTCTCGGGGTAAATTTTGATAAAGCAGTTCGGGAGCATTTAAACTAGTATGGCAGGGGGCTAGAAACCCATGTAGTGAAATAGAGGAAAGTGAAAGGCAGACAGAAATAAATGGTAAAAAGGAGAGGAACAAAAAACAAAGGGCCAAACTAATTCATAAAAAATGTGAGCATAAAAAAAGCCTGAGGGTTTTATACCTTAATGCGAGAAGCATCAGGAACAAGGTAGATGAATTAGCTGTGGAAATAGAGGTTAATAATTATGATCTAATTGGGATTACGGAAACATGGTTGCAGGGTGAGCAGGGCTGGGAGCTTAACATACAGGGGTATTCAGTATTTAGGAAGGATCGACAAAAAAGAAAGGGAGGAGGGGTAGCATTGCTGGTAAAAGAGGGGATAAATGCAATTGAAAGGAAGGATATTAACTCAGTTAATACAGAATCTATATGGGTGGAGCTAAGAAATAGCGAGGGGCGAAAAACATTAATAGGAGTGGTATATAGGCCTCCAAATAGTAAAATAGAGGTTGGGGAGGGCATCACGAGGGAAATTAGAGAAGCGTGCAATAAGAGCACAGCTGTCATCATAGGTGACTTTAACTTACATATAGATTGGACTAGCCTAATCAGTAAAAATAATGAGGAGGAGGAATTCCTTGAGTGTTTAAGGGATGGTTATCTGGATCAATATGTCGAGGAACCAACTCGGGAACAGGCTATATTGGACTGGGTACTGTGCAATGAGAAGGGACTAATTAGTAATCTTGTTGTACGGGGACCCTTGGGTCAGAGCGATCATAACATGATCGATTTCTCACTCGAAATGGAGAGCGAAGAAATTGACTCAGAGACTCAGGTCCTGAATTTAAACAAGGGGAATTATGATGCCATTAGACGGGAACTGAGTAGGTCTGATTGGACAACGTTCCTGGGAGGACTGGAGGTAGATAAACAATGGCAAGCATTTAAAGATAGAATGACAAAATTGCAAAAATTGTTTATACCAATCTGGCATAAAAGGAAATCTAAAAAGGTGACTCAACCGTGGATAACAGGGGAAATTAGAGACAGCATAAAATCCAAAGATAGGGCGTATAAAATAGCCAAAAAACGCGCCAGAGCGGAAGATTGGGAACAGTTTAAGATAGAGCAAAGGAGGGCAAAGGGCTTAATCAAGAAGGGCAAAATAGCTTACGAAAGCAAGCTGGCGGAAAATATAAAAACTAACTCCAAAAGCTTTTATAAGTATATCAAGAGGAAAAGACTGGTGAAAACCAAAGTTGGTCCATTGCAGTCAGATACGGGGGAATATATAATGGGAAATAAGGAAATGGCAGACCAACTAAATGCATACTTTGGGTCAGTCTTTACGAAGGAAGACACAAAAAACCTCCCTGGGATATCGGGAAAAATAGGGACATTGGCAAAGGAGGAACTGACGCAAATCAATATCTCTAAGGATATGGTGTTAAGGAAGCTAAAGGGATTGAAGGCGGACAAATCCCCAGGGCCTGATAACATGCATCCTAGGGTACTGAAGGAGGTGGCCCTAGAGATAGCGGATGCACTAAGCATGATTTTTCAGAATTCATTAGACTCGGGAACAGTGCCCATGGATTGGAGGGTAGCTAACGTTACCCCACTATTCAAAAAGGGGGGTAGGGAAAAAGCAGGTAATTACAGACCTGTAAGCCTTACATCAGTTGTGGGCAAAATGCTGGAGTCCATCATTAAGGATGAAATAGCCGAGCACTTAGCAAATGGGGACAGGATAGGACAGAGTCAACATGGATTTACAAAGGGTAAATCGTGCTTGACTAATCTATTGGAATTTTTTGAGGGAGTAACGGGTAAAATAGATGGGGGAGAGCCAGTAGATGTGGTGTACCTGGACTTCCAAAAGGCCTTCGATAAGGTCCCACATAAAAGATTAGCATGGAAAATTGAAGCTCATGGGATAAAGGGGAAAGTATTGACGTGGATAGAGAACTGGCTGTCAGATAGAAAACAGAGAGTTGGAATAAACGGCTCATTTTCTGAATGGCAGGCAGTAACAAGTGGGGTACCACAGGGATCTGTCCTGGGTCCCCAGCTGTTCACAATTTATATTAATGACCTGGATCAGGGAGTCGAATGCAGCATTTCCAAATTTGCAGACGACACTAAACTAGGAGGGGGGGTGGGCTCAGAGGAGGAGACCAGGAAGCTCCAGAGCGATTTGGACAGACTGGGTGATTGGGCGGATAAATGGCAGATGCACTATAATGTGGACAAGTGCGAAGTTATCCACCTTGGGTGCAGGAACGGGAGGGCAAATTATTATTTAAATGGCAATAAATTGGGAGAGGGGGAAGTACAGAGAGACCTGGGTGTTCTTGTACACCAGTCACTGAAGGCGAGCATGCAGGTGCAACAGGCGGTCAAGAAGGCAAACGGTATGCTGGCCTTCATAGCAAAAGGGTTGGAATACAGGAACAGGGATACCTTGCTGCAGCTGTACAGGGCACTGGTGAGACCACACCTCGAGTACTGTGTACAGTTTTGGTCGCCTCATCTGAGGAAAGATGTTCTTGCCATGGAGGGGGTGCAGCGGCGATTCACCAGGCTGATACCAGGAATGGCGGGATTGACCTATGAGGAGAGACTATGTAGTTTAGGGATGTACACACTGGAGTTTAGAAGATTGAGAGGGGACCTCATAGAAGTGTATAAAATTCTGACAGGTCTAGACAGATTAGATGCAGAAGGAATGTTTCCCTTGGCGGGTGAGAACAGAACTAGAGGACATAATTTAAGGATAAGGGCTAAACCATTTAGGACAGAAATCAGGGGGAATTTCTTCACTCAGAGAGTGGTGAACCTGTGGAACTCATTGCCACAGAGGGCAGTGTACGCCAGCTCATTAAATATATTTAAGAGGGAATTAGATATATTTCTGCAGGCAAAAGGGGTTAAGGGTTACGGAGAGAAGGCGGGGACGGGATACTGAATTGAAGGATCAGCCATGATCTCATTAAATGGCGGAGCAGGCTCGAAGGGCCGGATGGCCTACTCCTGCTCCTATCTTCTATGTATCTATGTAAATTGCAAATGTCACTCAGACAGAAGCCATCAGGACGGATGGTGCGAAGGGAGCAGAACGTGCACTGGAGCAGTGGGTGCTGCTTTCCGAAGGTTGGAGTTCAGGCGCATTGATAAGGCAGGGAGAGCTATCACTGTGATGCCTGCAAAGGAGCCTGATGCATAAGTTTTCAGTTGCAGTTTTAGCTGTGCTGTCATTATCGGGGAAACGGTAGCATAGTGCTAATGTAACTGTGCTAGTTAATCCAGAGGCCTGGACTAATGATCCAGGGACATGAGCTCGAATTCCACCACGCCAGCTAATTAAATAAATCTGGAATGAAAAGCTAGTATCAGTAATGTTAACCATGAAACTATCGGATTGTCGTAAAAACCCATCTGGTTCACTAATGTCCTTTAGGGAAGGAAATCTGCCATCCTTACCTGGTCTGGCCTATATGTGAAGTCGCACAACACCAGGTTATAGTCCAACAGTTTTATTTGAAATCACAAGCTTTCGGAGCTTTCGTGGCCCTTCGTCACCTGAAAGCTCCGAAAGCTTGTGATTTCAAATAAAACTGTTGGACTATAACCTGGTGTTGTGCGACTTCTCATTTTTGTCCACCCCAGTCCAACACCGGCATCTCCGCATCATGGCCTATATGTGACTTCAGACCCACAGCGACCCATGTGGTTGACTCTTAACTGCCCTCTGAAATGGCCTAGCAAGCCACTCAGTTGTAACAAACTGCTACGAAACACAATAATAAGAATGAAACCGGACGGACCACCCGGCATCGACCTCGGCGCCGGCTACGGACACGACAATGGCACGCCCAGCCCAATCGACCCTGCAAAGTCCTCCTCACCAACATCTGAGGACTTGTGCCAAAATTGGGAGAGCTGTCCCACAGAATAGTCAAGCAACAGCCTGACATAGTCATACTTACAGAATCATACCTTTATTCTGCGGCGAGTGTCTCACCTCCTGACTCTTCAAAGCCTTTCCACCATCTACAAGGCACAAGTCAGGAGTGTGATGGAATACTCGCCACTTGCCTGGATGAGTGCAGCTCCAACAACACTCAAGAAGCTCGACACCATCCAGGACAAAGCGGCCTGCTTGATTGGCACCCCATCCACCACCTTAAACATTCACTCCCTCCACCACCAGCGCACCGTGGCTGCAGTGTGTACCATCTACAAGATGCACTGCAGCAGCTCGCCAAGGCTTCTTCAGCAGCATCTCCCAAACCCGCGATCTCTTCCACCTAGAAGGACAAGGGCAGCAGACGCATGGGAACACCACCACCACCAAGTTCCCCTCCAAGTCACACACCATACTGACTTGGAAATATATCGCTGATCCTTCATCGTCGCTGGGTCAAAATCCTGGAACTCCCTCCCTAACAGCACTGTGGGAGTACCTTCACCACACGGACTGCAGCGGTTCAAGAAGGCGGCTCACCACCACCTTCTCGAGGGCAATTAGTAATGGGCACAAATGTTGGCCTTGCCAGCGATGCCTACCTACATTCCATGAATGAATTTTTAAAAAATCAGTGAGGTTGTCCCAGGTAGTTATTCAACATGTGGCTGATATCGATGAGCGAGTCTCTGGTGAGGCAAACCAACACTCGCGCACCGGTAGTTTGGTCTTAGCCTTGTGAATCCTCCAAATACAGGCCAATTTAATAAAGGCACATTTCAAATACGAAAGCACCTCCAGACCAATGGCTTTAAGCCCGTAAGAAAATAACTGTGAGAAACAGGCCGATGGCAGTTATCTTCATTAAGTTAATCAGAACAGAAAAAATGTACCTTGTCACCCATTTACAGGCATATTTACCAGCACATAAAGACAACCTATAATACTACCAGAAAGACTTTGGGACAACATGCCCTGAAACGTCTCAATCAGTATTGACACAAGCGATGTGCTTATTCAGTCATACTGCTTACAAAATGAGATTCAAATAATGAAAATCACACACAACAGTGCAACCTTTTCTTTCCAGTGATTTTTCTCTCTTTTTCTACTCAGTCTTGTACCCTTCTTTCTTGATGCGGCTGACCCATGCTGGGGTACGATTTCATGCGCATCCAACACCTTGCGTTAGCTCATCCAAAGTGGCCATTCTACCTGTGCAAGCCGAGGCAGTGATGTCAGCGAGAGTAATTCGACGACAGCTTAATCCTGCCCTCATTGAAGCCCACACGTTTATGCTTCCACATATTTTTTTTCTGCTTATTTGGTTCTGTTTGTGACCTTTGTGTGCTCCCACAGGTGGGCTTGCTAGTAAAAGAAGCAGAGGCATTCAAATCCACACTGATGTTGTGAGTTGGGGCTGTAAGATGCAACATTGGCTCTGCCCCGGGGGCACGAAGGTGCTCTACCGTCTCACTGGATTTCTGAATGATTTATCAATAGGGCTAATGCAATGTTGGCCTTTATCTCAATGGAGCTGGAATAGAAAGGGGAGAAGTTATATTTAGTTGTACAGAGCCGTGGTCAGATCCCATCTGAAGTGCTGCCTTCAGTTTTGGGCACAGTAAGGATGTTAATAAAACAAGCCTAAAGGCTCTGTGTCTTAATGCAAGGAGTATCCGTAATAAGGTGGATGAATTGACTGTGCAAATAGATGTTAACAGATACGATGTGATTGGGATTACAGAGACGTGGCTCCAGAACAATCAAGGCTGGGAACTGAACATCCAGGGGTATTCAACATTCAGAAAGGATAGAATAAAAGGAAAAGGGGGTGGGGTAGCATTGCTGGTTAAAGAGGAGATTAATGCAATAGCTAGGAAGGACATCAGCTTGGAGGATGTGGAATCAATATGGGTTGAGCTGCAGAACACCAAAGGGCAGAAAACGTTAGTGGGAGTTGTGTACAGACCTCCAAACAGCAGTAGTGAGGTGGGGGAGGGTATGAAACAGGAAATCAGAGGTGCGTGCAAAAAAGGCACGGCAGTTATCATGGGTGACTTTACTATGCATATAGATTGGGCTACTCAAACTGGAAGCAATACGGTGGAGGAAGATTTCCTGGAGTGTTTAAGGGATGGTTTCCTAAACCAATATGTTGAGGAACCAACTCGAGGGGAGGCCATCCTGGACTGGGTGTTGTGTAATGAGGAAGGACTAATCAGCAATCTTGTGGTACGAGGCCCCCTGGGGAAGAGTGACCATAGTATGGTGGAGTTCTACATTAGGATGGAGAAGGAAACAGTTAAGTCAGAGACCATGGTCCAGAACTTAAATAAGGGCAACTTTGAGGGTATGAGGCGTGAATTGGCGAGGTTAAATTGGCAAGCGATATTTAAGGGGCTATCAGTGGAAGGGCAATGGCAGACATTTAGAGATCGCATGGATGAACTACAACAATTGTACATCCCGGTCTGGCGTAAAAATAAAAAAGGGAAGGTGGCTCAACCATGGCTAACAAGGGAAATCAGGGATAGTATTAAAACCAAGGAAGTTGCATACAAATTGGCCAGAAGTAGCAGCAAACCCGGGGACTGGGAGAACTTCAAAACTCAGCAGAGGAGGACGAAGGGTTTGATTAGGGCAGGGAAAATAAAATATGAAAGGAAGCTTGCAGAGAACATTAAAATGGACTGCAAAAGCTTCTATAAATATGTAAAAAGAAAGAGGTTAGTAAAAACAAACGTAGGTCCCCTGCAGTCGGAAACAGGGGAAGTCGTAATGGGGAACAAGGAAATGGCAGATCAATTGAACAAGTACTTTGGTTCGGTGTTTACTGTGGAGGACACACACAACCTGCCGGAAATAAAAGGGGTCAGAGGATCTGGTAAGAGGGAGGAGCTGAGGGAAATCCTTATTAGTCGGGAAAAGGTATTGGGGAAATTGATGGGACTGAAGGCTGAAAAATCCCCGAGGCCTGATGGTCTGCATCCCAGAGTACTTAAGGAGGTGGCCTTGGAAATAGTGGATGCATTGACGATCATTTTCCAACATTCCTTAGACTCTGGATCAGTTCCGATGGAGTGGAGGGTGGCCAATGTAACCCCTCTTTTTAAAAAAGGAGGGAGGGAGAAAGCAGGGAATTATAGACCGGTCAGCCTGACATCGGTCGTGGGTAAAATGATGGAAGCAATTATTAAAGATGTCATAACAGACCATTTGGAAAGTGGCGACATGATAGGTCCAAGTCAGCATGGATTTGTGAAAGGGAAATCATGCTTGACAAATCTTCTGGAATTTTTTGAGGATGTTTCCAATAGGGTGGACAGGGGGGAACCAGTAGATGTGGTGTATTTGGACTTTCAGAAGGCCTTCGACAAGGTCCCACACAAGAGATTGGTGAGCAAAGTTAAAGCACATGGGATTGGGGGTAATGTGTTGACGTGGATTGAGAACTGGTTGGCACACAGGAAACAAAGAGTAGGAGTAAATGGGTACTTTTCAGAATGGCAGGCAGTGACCAGCGGGGTACCGCAGGGTTCGGTGCTGGGACCCCAGCTGTTTACATTATATATTAATGATTTGGACGAAGGGATTAAATGTAATATCTCCAAATTTGTGGATGACACTAAATTGGGAGGCAGTGTGAACAATGAGGAGGATGCTAGGAGGCTACAGAGTGACTTGGACAGGTTGGGTGAATGTGCAAATGTATGGCAGATGAAGTACAATGTGGATAAATGTGAGGTTATCCACTTTGGTGGTAAAAATAGAGAGGCGGACTATTACCTGAATGGTGGCAGATTAGGGAAAGGGGAGGTGCAACGAGACCTGGGCGTCATGGTACATCAGTCACTGAAGGTGGGAATGCAAGTGCAGCAGGCAGTCAAGAAAGCAAACGGAATGATGGCCTTCATAGTAAGGGGATTTGAGTACAGGAGTAGGGAGGTGATGCTGCAGTTGTACAGGGCCTTGGTGAGGTCACACCTGGAGTATTGTGCGCAGTTTTGGTCTCCTAACTTAAGGAAGGACATTCTTGCTATTGAGGGAGTGCAGCGAAGGTTCACTAGATTGATTCCTGGGATGGCCGGACTGACATATCAAGAAAGATTGGGTCAACTGAATTTGTATCCTCTGGAGTTCAGAAGAATGAGGGGGGATCTTATAGAGACATTTAAAATCCTGACTGGTTTAGACAAATTAGATGCGGGTAGAATGTTCCCAATGTTAGGGAAAACTAGAACCAGGGGTCACAGTCTAAGGATTAAGGGGAAGCCATTTAAGACTGAGCTGAGGAGGAACTTCTTCACCCAGAGAGTGGTGAATCTATGGAATTCTCTTCCACAGAAGGTTGTTGAGGCCAGTTCGCTAAATATATTCAAAAGGGAGTTAGATATAACACTCACAACTAGGGGGATCAAGGGGTATGGCGAGAAAGCAGGAATGGGGTACTGAGGTAGCATGTTCAGCCATGAACGCATTGAATGGCGGTGCAGGCTCGAAGGACCGAATGGTCTACTCCTGTACCTATTTTCTATGTTTCTATGTTTCTATGTAACACAGAAAATAAATATTGGCCTTGGAGGGAGTACAGCGCAGATTCACCAGAATGATACCAGAGCATAAAAGGTTAAATTGTGAGAACAGGTTGCGTAAATTTAGCTTGTAATCCCTTGAGTATAGAAGGTTGAGGGGTGATCTAATCAACGTGTTTAAAATGATAAAAGGTTTCAGTAGGGTAGATACACAGAAACTATTTTCTCTGGTGGGGGAATCCAGAACAAGGGGACATGAAGGCCCGGATTTTGCTGTCAACAGCGAACGAACAACACTAGCTGTTCATTACACTTGCAGTTGTCCACAGGCTTTCTATGGGCCTTTGCGCTCGAAGTTGCAGTTAATCGGAATAAAAAATAGCGTGGCGCCCTCTACAGGGGATTTGGAACCTGTGAGATCAGGGCAAGCAACTGTGTATCTCCTTAACCAATCAGATTGAAGAATCCTTACTGAGACACGCAGGGGGGAGTTTTAACCCCTAAAAACGGGTGGTTTGAGGTCGGATGGGAGGTTAAAGTATTAAAAAATGTTAATCCTGACCCCAAACTGCTTCCAACGCGCCCACTTACGGGTTTAACGGAGGTGGGATGGTGGGGGTGGGGGGCAGGCAGCCAACCTGCTCCCAGGAGTCGGGTTGGCACTTTAAATATTATGAGGCTGGAAGCCTCTGATTTAACCTGCTGTGTAGGTTTACCTGTGGCCGGCCGGGGATCCCGGGCCTCAGGAGTCTCGTCAGCTGCAGCGAGGCGAGGACAGCCTCAGGGAGCAATCTCTGTGGGCCGGGAGGAGCAGGAATGCTTCCTCCTAGCCCCCAAGCTCCCCACCATCAACCACCCCACCCCCAGCCCCATTACAGACCCCCCCCGGAGTAGGGGATAGGACCACACCGCACCCCTGCCCCCCCCCCCTACCCTGGGTCGGGGCTCGCACCTACCTGTGGTTGTGGCCTCCTGTCCAGCGGTCCCTGCTTGACTGGAAGGCAGCTGGTCAATCAGGCTGACGTCCGGGCGGGGAACCTGTCCGTGACGTCACACGCACGCTATAGCGTTAAAACTGAAGAGCGTGCGGGGAAACCTGGACTTCCCATGCTCTACCGGGACCCCCCGCCCACCCCACTCCGGGTGGGTCAAAGAATGTAAAATTCTAGCCGCAGAGTCTGAACCAGGAAGCACAAGTTAGAACAGTTAATTTAATGTCAAAACAAAATAAAGAGAGGGAAAGAAAGATTGGATTAAGAGAGAGATCAGAGACAGATAGAAACAGTAAAACAATACATAT
This sequence comes from Squalus acanthias, assembly GCA_030390025.1. Classification (NCBI taxonomy): domain Eukaryota; kingdom Metazoa; phylum Chordata; class Chondrichthyes; order Squaliformes; family Squalidae; genus Squalus; species Squalus acanthias. The sequence goes on along the minus strand of CM059425.1, from coordinate 16,583,474 downwards.
TTTATTTAAATTTTTTAATTTACAAAGATCTCCAACAATAATTAAAATCTGAAGGAATGACACTCCCCTCTTGTAAAAGTTAATTTTCAGTTCCAGAGATGTTGCTTGGCAGCAATTAAGATTTATCACACCATTAAACATTCACTTACACTTGAATGGACAAGCCTTAACTTTTTCTGGTGTGTTTAGTGAGTATCTATTACATAAGTACCCCAACTTCCAGCTGTTTCTTGTAGTTGAATTTCGAGTCTCTCAGTGAGGTACCAGTAAAGTGAAGCTACTGGAGGAGCAGGGCAACTCGGACAGCAACTCCCTGATTTCCGCATTTAACTGCGCATCTGCAGACAGCGGAAGTTGCTGTCCGATTTACTCCTTAATAATAGTGAGCACTGATAGCCTCATCGTTAAAAATAGAGTTGCCCTATTTAGGAGCGAAATCAGGCAGCACGTTTTCACACAAAGGGTGGTGGAAATCTGGAATTCCATCGACCAAAAGGCTGTGGATGCTGGATCAATTGAAATTTAAGCCTGAGATTGTAAGAGTATCAAGCGATATGGATCAAAGGTGGGTATGGATTTGAGGTACAGATAAGCCATGATCTAACTAAAAGGTAGAACAGTCTTGAGGAGCTGAATAGCCTACTACTGTTACAAAAGCAAAATACTGCAGATGCTGGAAATCTGAAATAAAAACAGAAAATGCTGGAAATACTCAGCAGGTCAGGCAGCATCCGTGCAGAGAGAAAAATAGAGTTAACGTTTCAGGCTGATGACCCTTCGTCAGAACTGGAAAAAGTTTTTTTTAATTCGTTTATGGGATGTGGGTGTCACTGGCAAGGCCAGAATTTATTGCCCATCCCTAGTTGCACTTGAGAAGGTGGTGGTGAGCCGCCTTCTTGAGCTGCTGCAGTCCGTGTGCTGAAGGTACTCTCATAGTGCTGTTAGGGACGGTGTTCCAGGATTTTGACCCAGCAACGATGAAGGATCGGTGATATACTTCTAAGTGATGGTGTATGACTTGGAGAGGAACTTGGAGGTGGCGGTGTTCCCATGCGCTTGCTGCCCTTGTCCTTCTAGGTGGTAGAGGTTGTGGGTTTGGGAGGTGCTGCTGAAGAAGCCTTGGCGAGTTGCTGCAGTGCATCTTGTAGATGGTATAAACTGCAGCCATGGTGCGCTGGTGGTGGAGGGAGTGAATGTTTGGTGGGTGGATGGGATGCCAATCAAGGTTTGTCCTGGATGGTGTCGAGCTTCTTGTGTGTTTTTGGAGCTGCACTCATCCAGGCAAGTGGCAAGTATTCCATCACACTCCTTACTTGTGCCTTGTAGATGGTGGAAAGGCTTTGGGGAGTCAGGAGGTGAGACACTCGCCGCAGAATACCTAGCCTTTGACCTGCTCTTGTTGCCACAGTATTTATGTGGGTAGTCCAGTTAAGTTTCTGGTCAACGGTGACCCCCAGGATATTGATGGTGGGGGATTCGGCGATGGTAATGCCATTGAATGTCAAGGGGCGGTGGTTAGACTCTCGCTTGTTGGAGATATTCATTGCCTGGCACTTGTATAGCGCGAATGTTACCTGCCACTTATCAGCCCAAGCCTGAACATCGTCTAGGTCTTGTTGCATGCGGGCATGGACTGCCTCATTATCTGAGGAGTTGTGAATGGCGCTGAACACTGTGCAGTCATCAGCGAACATCCCCATTTCTGACTTTATGTTGGAGGGAAGGTCATTGATGAAGCAGCTGAAGATGGTTGGGCATAGGACACTGCCCTGAGGAACTCTTGCAGCGATGTCCTGGGGCTGTGATGATTGACCTCCAACCACCACAACCATCTTCCTTTGTGCTAAGTATGACTCCAGCCAGTGGAGAGTTTTCCCCCCAATTCCCATTGACTTCAGTTTTACTAGGCCTCCTTGATGCCACACTTGGTCAAATGCTGCCTTGATGTCAAGGGCAGTCACTCTCATGTCACCTCTGGAATTCAGCTCCTTTGTCCATGTTTGGACCAAGGCTGTAATGAGGTCGGGAGCCGAGTGGTCTTGGCGGAACCCAAACTGGGCATCAGCAAGCAGGTTATTGGTGAGTAAGTGCCACTTGAAGCACTGTTGATGACACCTTCCATCACTTTGCTGATGACTGAGAGTAGACTGATGGGGCGATAATTGGCCGGATTGGATTTGTCCTGCTTTTTGTGGACAGGACATACCTGGGCAGTTTTCCACATTGTCGGATAGATGCCAGTGTTGTAGCTGTACTGGAACAGCTTGGCTAGAGGTGCGGTTAGTTCTGGAGCACAAGTCTTCAGCACGATAGCCGGGATGTTGTCGGGGCCCATAGCCTTTGCTGTATCCAGTGCGCTCAGCCGTTTCTTGATATCACGTAGAGTGAATCAAATTGGCTGAAGACTGGCTTCTGTGATGGTGGGGACCTCAGGAGAAGGCCGATAAGGATCATCCACTCGGCACTTCTGGCTGATGAAAAAGTTGGAGATGTAAAAGATTTTTAAGCAAGTGTAGGGGCAGGGAAAGGGAGGAGGGGAGGAAAGAGCAAAGGGGAAGGTCTGTGATAGGATGGAAGGCAGGAGAGATTAAGAGACAAAAGAGATGATGGTGCAATGCAAAAGGAAGATGGTAATGGGACAAGTTAAGAAACAAAAGATGGCTCTCGATGAGGTGTAAATGGCAGTGGCAGAATCATCATCAGCTGCCATGTGAGAGAGAAAATAAATATGGGCCGAGGTTATGGTCTGAAATTGTTGAACTCGATGTTGAGTGCAGAAGGCGGAAAAGTGCCTATGTTTCTATGTTTTTCTATCTAATGGTGTTTAGCCCTCATGTTGCATCTTTCCTAATGTGTTCTGAATTAAACTATACAGAGTTTACAGGGAACCCAAGTAGGCATCAACCTGGTTGAGATCAAAGTGAATGAGATCAAAGTGAATGGTGTCCCACCTGTCTGTTAATCCTCTCACAGTGTAGACTGCAAGTCATCCTCACCCGACAACCAACCATCAAAGCTGATTACATTCCCGTGAAACCGGATTGTAAACTCCACGTTAATTAAACCAACCTGTAGACCAGACAGCTCCATTAGTTCTATATATAAATCATCTAAACCTTTTGATTTGGAGTGTAACTCACTTGCTGTTCCCCATTATCCTCCACATGAATGCACCAGCTCCATGATGGACTGGTTGGTAAAGTGAGTGCTGCTGGAATGCTGTCGAACCTTCACCACCAGTGGAGACAAGCGAGTGTGGGCCTAGCCTGTGGGGACTCGGCTTTGTGGCTTTTTTGTTATGCAGCAAGAGGCCAAGACGTGGCTTTCCACAGACACTAGCACACATTCGGGAAACTCTTGTGAAAACTTCTTTTATTTAAACATCAGCAAGAGGTTATCTCTTGCTGAGTTTTAAGTAAAAGAAGTTTCACAGATTCATTGGGTTTTGTGTTGTCTGTTCGATGGGTCTGAACTTTGGAAACTGTTTGACGGGGCGAGGGGTGATCTCCACACGTCTTACAGAGCCTAAGACGTGGCTTTCCACAGACACCTGCACACATTCAGGAAATTCTTCAACCTGAGTGGAGTACAAGTCTCAACAGAGATTACAGAGGATGTTTGAAGCTGGCTGATCTCCAGGAAGATTCGCCACTCATTACTGATGGTTGTGCTACAGTAGCAAATGGCTATGGCCTTGTCATAAGACAGAAAAAAGAGATCACCTACCAGCCAGATTCAGGAAAACATTCAGAAGAGTGAAAAAGGCATAGAGTCATAACGGCACAGAAGGAGGCCATTCAGCCGATTGAGTCCGTGCCGGCTCTCTGTAGAGCGATCCAGTCAGTCCCATTCCCCCGTTCTATCCCCGTAGCCCTGCAAGTTTATTTCCCTCAAGTGCCTATCCAGTCTCCCCTTGAAAACATTGAGTGTCTCCGCTTCCACCACTTCCGTCGGCAGCGAGTTCCAGGTCCTCACCACTCGCTGCGTAAAAAAGTTTTTCCTCCCGTTCCCCCCTGTATCTCTTGCCCAAGACCTTAAATCTGTGCCCCCTTGTCCTTGTACCATCAATTAGTAGGAACAGCCTTTCCCCGTCTAGCCTATCCAAACCCGTCATAATCTTGTACACCTCTATCAAATCACCCCGCAACCTCCTTTGCTCTAATGAAAACAAATCCAGCTTCTCCAACCTGTCCTTGTAACTAAGATCCTCCATCCCCGGACCCATTCTGGTAAATCTCCTCTGCACCCTCTCAAGGGCCTTCACATCCTTCCTAAAGTGTGGTGACCAGAACTGGATGTAATACTCCAGTTGTGGCCTAACCAGCGCTTTATAAAGGTTCAGCATAACTTCACTACTTTTGTACTCAATACCTCTATTTATGAAGCCCAAGATCCCATAGGCTTTGTTAACCACTCTCTCAATATGTCCTGCCACATTCAGGGACCTATGCACATTAACTCCCAGGTCCCTCTGTCCCTGCACACTCTTTAAAACTGTGCCATTAAGTGTATATTGCCTCTCCCTGTTCCTTCTGCCAAAATGCATCACCTCACACTTCTCTGTATTAAATTCCATCTGCCACTTGTCTGCCCATTCTGCTAGCTTTTCTATGTCCTGTTGCAGTCGATTGGTATCATCATCACTGTTTGCCACCCCCCCAAGTTTGGTGTCATCGGCAAATTTAGAAATTCTACTCTGTATTCCAATATCCAGGTCATTTATATATATCAAAAAACGCAGTGGCCCCAGCACTGACCCTTGGGGAACACCACTGTCTACCATCCTCCAGTCTGAAAAACAGCCATTTACCACAACTCGCTGTTTTCTGTCCTTAAGCCAATTCCTTATCCAAGCTGCCACTGACCCACCTATTCCATGAGCCTCAATTTTGTTAACCAGCCTTCTATGTGATACTTTGTCAAACGCCTTCCGAAAATCCATGTAGACAACATCCATTGCATTCCCTTCATCAATCCTCCCTGTTACTTCATCAAAAAATTCAATTAGATTAGTCAAAAGACTAGATCAAGCTTATAACAAAGCTGAAAGTTGCAAGACTATTATCTACATCATATTTGACATCTTAATCAAATTCCACCTCCCATGTCTGAGTACAGATTACGAACTGCAAGACCCATAAATGCGTCAAGAATCCTGCCATTGAGGGTGCACATCAGCTGCACTGATCAGGATACATCATCTGTATGGAAGACCCTAGAATGCCCCCCAAAAATCCGTACAATGAGCTAGAACGGGCACATGGAAGCAGGATGGGCAGTGAAAGAGAGGCAAGAACACACCCAAGCACAACTTCAAGCTGTGTAATCTGGATATAGACAATGAGGAATATCCCACTGCTGATCACGTGAGCTAGCGAGTAGTGGTGCAAGGAGTTACCAGCCAGTACAAGCACCAGGAGAGGCGGCAACAGCAGAAACGTGAATAGCAGCAGCCTGTCCATCCTAGATGGGCCGTTTGTGCGTCTGTGACTTGAGGGTGACTTTGTCACTTTTTTATATTGGCCTCAACAGTGCCATCATCAAGACTGATTTTCAACATGGGTTGAGTATATAGGGTTACCATTAGCTAGCTACCTCTGCCAATTTTTATCCTTAACCAAGATCATTTAAAAAAAAAGATTATCTAGTCATTATTACATTTTTGCTTGTGGGAGCTTGCTGTGTGCAAACTGGCTGCCGCATTTCCTACATTACAACAGTGATTACACTTCAAAAGTAATTAATTGGCTGTAAAGTGCTTTGGGATGCCCTGAGGTTGTGAAAGGTGCTATATAAATCTGGGATTTTCTTCATTGTCTATATCCAACAACAACAACAACAACAATTGTATTTATATAGTGCCTTTAACGTAGTAAAACATCCCAAGGCGCTGCACAGGAGTATTTTAAGACAAGAAATTTGACACTTAAGGATAAATTAGGGCAGGTGACCAAAAGCTTGGTCAAAGAGGTAGGTTTTAAGGAGCATCTTAAAGGAGGAAAGAGAGGTAGAGAGGTGGACAGGTTTAGGCAGGGAATTCCAGAGCTTAGGGCCCAGGCAACAGAAGGCACGGCCACCAATGGTTGAGCGATTATAATCAGGGATGCTCAAGAGGGCAGAATTAGAGGCGCGCAGATATCTCGGGGCGGGGGGGGGCGGCGGTTGTGGGGCTGAAGGAGATTACAGAGATATCCAGGAAGTCTTTCTTTCTGCCAGACTCTTGTTATCCTAATTAACTTTATTTCTTTGCATTACTTAATGCCAAATTGATTGGGAATCTTCTAATGCTGAGTGCTCGGTATTCAGTGCACCGATTGTACGTTGACATAAACTACATTTGTTATAGTGATATTTAACTCAAAACCCCTTTTTTCTTCTCGACCAAGGATTGAGTAATTTAGATAGCAGTGCTCTATCTACGTATTATTTTTAAAATCACAGACCTTTCCTCTTCACGCATAATTACAAAAGGCTTCTGGAACAGGAGCATCGTTACTGATGCATTTGATTGACTCGTTGTCATGGAGACGTCTCACCGGAGCCTGGTTTTACAGATCGCAGGGTGTCAGCACAGAGCTTACTTTACAACAGGTGAGTGAAAGACAACAATGCAGGAACGTAAATGTCCATTGCTGCTTAAATTTTACCACATGCTCACTTGTTGTTCTGCGAGGGAATGCGTGAATCATTTCCCCAACATTTAATATTTTTTCTGAGCTATTATTTTTTTCATATCTTCGTCGCAATAGGCCATTCCCAAGTCAAGAGGGTGAGCAGTCTCATACACCTGCAGTTGCTGCTGTGTGGCTAGGCATTAGCAGAGCAGTCTTCCTCCAATTTAGTCTGTAACCCTGTTGGGAAGTGCCGTCGGCTCTGAGTCAGTAGGTCATGGGTTCAAGCTCTACTCCAGGAACTCTGAGCACATAATGAAGGTTGACACTTTAGTGTAGTATTGAGAAGAAGAAGAAGACTTGCATTTATATAGCGCCTTTCACAACCACTGGACGTCTCAAAGCGCTTTACAGCCAATGAAGTACTTTTGAAGTGGAGTCACTGTTGTAATGTGGGAAATGCGGCAGCCAATTTGCGCACAGCAAGCTCCCACAAACAGCAATGTGTTAATGACCAGATCATCTGTTTTTGTTATGTTGGTTGAGGGATAAATATTAGCCAGGACCCCAGGGATAGCTCCCCAACTCTTCTTTGAAATAGTGCCGTGGGATCTTTTACATCCACTGAGAGAGCAGACAGGGCGTCGGTTTAACATCTCATCTGAAAGACGGCACCTCCGACAGTGCAGCACTCCCTCAGCACTGTATTGGAGTGTCAGCCTAGCTTTTGTGTGCTCACAGTCCACTGGAGTGGGACTTGAACCCACAACCTTCTGACTCAGAGCCGAGTATGCTACCAACTGAGCCACAGCTGACACTGAGGGAGTGCTGCTTTATCACAGATGCCATCTTTTTTGGATGAGACATTAAACAGAGAACCTGTCTGTCCTCTGGGGCGGGACAGAAAAAAATCTCATGGCACTTTTGAAGAAGAGCAGGAGAGTTCTCACTATGCCCTGACCAATATTTATCCCTCAACCAACTTTACTAAAACAGATTCTCGTGCATTTTTATCTTGTTGCTGTTTGTGGGACCTCGCTGTGAAAATTAGCTGCCATGTTACCCTGCATTACAACAGTGACAACGCTGCAAAAGTACTTCATTGGCTGTAAAGCACTTTGGGACGTCCTGAGGTCATGCTATATAAATGCAAGCATTCCGTCTTTCCTAGATCAACAACTCACTGTGTGAGGAATCATAAAATCAAACCCATGCCCAACATGCTGAGTGTTTACATGCTAAGAAATCACGGCAGCTATCTCGGACAATGTTTCAAACCTTTGGAAAATATGAGGTCAAAACCTGTGACAATACTTGTAGGGGTGTTTGATACTGTACACTGAGTGAGGGCTGATATATCACTTGTACTGTGTATGTTTGAGTGTATCCTGTATGTAGGTGCTGTATGATGGGTAAGAGTTAATAATTCACAAATGCCTGGTCCTCATGTAGATTAGACATGTGGCTCCTACATAGAATCATAGAAAAATTATGACACAGAAGGAGGCCATTTGGCCCATCGTGTCCGTGCCGGTTGGATAGAGCTACCCAGCCTAATCCCACTTTCCAGCTCTTGGTCCGTAGCCTTGTAGGTTACGGCTCTTCAGGTGCACATCCAAGTACTTTTTAAATGTGATGAGGGTTCTGCCTCTACCACCCTTTCAGGCAGTGAGTTCCAGACCCCCACCACCCTCTAGGTGATTTTTTTCCCTCACCTCCCCTCTAATCCTTCTACCAATGACTTTAAATCTATGTGCTCTGGTTCTTGACCCCTCTGCTCAGGGGAAATAGGTCCTTCCTATCCACTCTATCTAGGCTCCTCATAATTTTATACATTTCAATTAAGTCTCCCCTCAGCCTCCTCTGTTCCAAGGGAAACAATCCCAGCCTATCCAATCTTTCCTCATAGATTAAGTTTTCCAATCCTGGCAACATCCTCGTAAATCTCCTCTGCACCCTCTCCAGTGCAATCACTTTTTTCCTGTAATGTGGTGACCAGAACTGCACGCAGTACTCAAGCTGTGGCCTAACCAGCGTTGTATACAGTTCTAGCATAACTTCCCTGCTCTTATATTCTATGCCTCGGTTAATAAAGGAGAGCATTCCGTATGTCTTTTTAACTACTTTATCGACCTGTCCTGCTACCTTTAAGGATCTGTGGACATACACTCCAAGGTCCCTCTGTTCCTCCACACCTCTCAATATCCTCCCATTAATTGTGTATTCCCTTGCCTTGTTGCCCCTCCCCAAATGCATTACCTCACACTTTTCTGGATTGAATTCCATTTGCCACTTTTCTGCCCAACTAACCAGTTCATCGATATCTTCCTGCAGTCTAAAGCTTTCCTCCTCACTGTCAACCACACGGCCAATTTTTGTATCATCTGCAAATTTCTTTTTCATGCCCCCTACATTTAAGTCTAAATCATTAATATATACTACAAAAAGTAAAGGACCGAGTACTGAGCACTGTGGAACCCCACTGGAAACAGCCTTCCAGTCGCAAAATCTCCCTTCAACCATTACCCTTTGCTTCCTGCCACTGAGCCAATTTTGGATGCAATTTGTCACTTTCCCTTGGATCCCATAGGCTTTTACTTTTTTGATCAGCCTGCCACATGGGACCTTGTCAAAAAGCCTTGCTAAAATCCATGTAGACAAAGAAAAACCAGGAGTAAGGGTTCTAAATTGGGGGGAGGCCAATTTTACTAGGTTGAGAAGTGATTTAGCAAAAATGGACTGGAAACAGTTACTTGAAGGTAAATCAGTGTCAGAGCTGTGGGAGGCATTCAAGAGGGAGATACATGGAGTTCAAGGTGAACATGTTCCCACAAAGAAAAAGGGTAGAACTGCTAAATTTAGAGCCCCCTGGATGACAAGGTGCATACAGGGTAAGAGAAGGCAAAAAAGGGAAGCCTATATCAGAGATTGTGAGCTCAATACTGCAGAAAAGCCTAGAAAAGTATAGAAAGTGTAGGGGTGAAGGAAATTAGGAAAGCAAATGAGGGCCTGAAAAAATACTGGCAAGTAGAATCAAAGAAAACCCAAAGATCTTTTATATTTACATAAAGAGCAAGAGGATAACTAAGGAAAGAGTAGGGCCTATCAGGGACCAAAATGGTGATGTGTGTGTGGAGGCATGTAGTCTACATCAAACGCACTGCCCTCATCGACCCCCCTTGTTACCTCCTCAAAGAATTCAATCAAGTTAGTCAGACACGACCTTCCCTTAACAAAACCACGCTGACTGTCCTTGATTAATCTGTGTCTTTGTAAATGCCAAGCTAGTTTAAACCCTCCCCAACAGCATACAGGGTGTAAACTGATCATTCCTGTATCTGGTTGTGGCAGCAGAGGAAGAAATCTGCATTATGCAGAACCCTGCCATACCAGTCTATGATGCGGAGATGCCGGTGTTGGACTGGGGTGGACAAAATTGAGAGGTCGCACAACACCAGGTTATAGTCCAACAGTTTTATTTGAAATCACAAGCTTTCGGAGCTATCGATCGCCCCTTCCTCAGGTGAAGTAGTCTATGCCAGCACTTCCGTTCCAAAGGAAGGCTAATTACTCCATCCCCTGCCTTGCCTATATGGGGCCGTTGGTCACCTTGATGAGCAGGCAGGCCACACAGCAAAATGAATAAAACAAATCTATTTCCATACAACAGCAAAATACTGCGGGTGCTGGAAATCCGAAATAACAACAGAAAACGCTGGCAAATATATTTCCATGTCGCCCAGCACTGTCATCTTTCACCTTAATGAGCAGGAACGCCAGCTTATTCACCATGTCAGGAGGGGGACCCAGAGCTCTCTACAGCAGAGCAGCTCTTCAAACAAGGAAAAAGTTTTGTCTCGGTAATGAGCAGGTTGTTGAGTGCCTCGGGAGTACACAGCGCAGCGCATCCAGTGGCGGCTACACTCACTCACACTGCCGGCTCCAGCCTGATGGCAGATTTATCACAAGGTGTGTTTGTGCATGGACAGCAGGCTGAGTTTTTGCAATGAGGTTGACCTGATTAGGAGGCTTCATTTCAATGTGCGCCACTTACAGCACGGAAAGGGTCTGTCTATCTTTAACGTGGAACGAAGTCATTGCGAAAGCACTCGCTTTATTACAGTAAATATTTCTCGGCTATATTAGAGCCCCCTGGTTCGAGCGCACTGTGTTTACTTTTCTAGGCAAGCAATGTTCGGGCGTATGAGGCAGGAGACTGCACCGCGTTAAGAGGAGAGAGTGTATGTACTGTGCTATCAGCAGGTGCTGTCAGGATAGCGCAGTAGCCCTGCACAAGTTGGATTTTTCTTCCATATCCAGTTATTCTTCTAAGCGTTTGCAACCATCCTCAGCCAGAAGTGCCAAGTGGATGAGCCTTCCTGGCGTCTTCCCGAGGTCCCCACCATCACATATGTCAGTCTGCAGCCAATCCGATTCACTCCAGGTGGCATCAAAAAAAAATGGATGAGTGCACTAGCAAAGGCTACAGGTTTTGACAACATCAGGGCTTTAGTGCTGAAGACCTGTGCTCCCGAACTACCTACATCCCTGGCTAAGCTGTTCCAGTAGAGGTACAATACTGGCATCAACCTGACATTGTGGAAAGAGCATAAAAATAACACAGGATAAATCCAACACAGACAATTACACACTCCCAATCATCAGGAAAGTGGTGGAATGGGTCATCATTAGCGCTATCAAGTGGCACTTACCAATAATCTGCTCACCGATGTTCACTGCTTGACACCATCCAGGACAAAGCAGTCTGCTTGGTTGGTGCATCATTCACGAGTATAAACACTACCATTCCACCACTGGCGCACCGTAGCTGCAGTGAGTGCTGCCTCTAGGATGCACTGCAGCAAGTCACCAAGGCTTTTTCGGCAGCACCTCCCAAACCCGTGACCTCCACCACCTAGGAGGACAAGGGCTGCAGGTTCGTGGGAACACCATCACCTCCAAGTCACACATTATCATGACTTGGACATGTAGCGCCGTTCCTTCAATGTCGCTGGGTCAAAACCCTGGAACTTCCTATCTAACAGCGCTGTGGGATCACCACCACACAGACTGCATCGGTTCAAGAAGAAGGTCCACCACCACCTTCTTGAGGGCATCTAGCGATGGCCAATAAATGCCGGCCATGGCATCGCTGCCCACATGCCAAGAATGTATAATAAAAATATATATGGACCGAGAAATTCGGGGGTTTAGCGCCACCTGTTATCGCCTAGATTGTGGCGAGAAAATGGCGGCCGCCGCATTATCACCAACTGCCAGCGGGTCCCACGGCGGCGGCGGCCATTTCAGGCAGGTCGGCAGCGCTGCCATTGCCTGCGGTCGGCGAGAGTATTTTAACGAGTTGGAGCGTGACATCAATTGGCCTGCAACGCCTGAGTTGACGACCGGTCATCCATTTTGGATTTCGCCACTCCCATTGCAACCCACTCTAGAGCACGCCAGTGCGTGCTGCCGCTAAAAGCGTCTCACCAGCGTTAACAGCCATGAGGAGTCTGGCAAGACTTGGCAGATCGTAGACGAGGATGGAGGCGGGCAAGTGGAAAACACCTCAGATGGATGCTGCAACTTCAAACGCCTCATTTGCCAAGGATCTTCTTTTATACTTTCATTTTTGGCCCATCAGTGGGGGGGCCGGTGGGGAGTTGGATTTTCTGACGACTTTCCGGGAGGCCTACTGTGTTTGTGGGTCAGTAAATCAATGGATGAACTCCACTGCAACAATTGAAGATGATCTGTGATAAGATCTCTTGATAGCGTCACCAGAACGTCATCCCCTCGCAAATCTGGATTCAACTGCTTAAGACTTTAAGGAATTATAATTCATTTATTCCAAATTCCAGAACCAATTATTTATCAAATAATTGTTTTGTGCCGAGTATGCGAGACCCACTAAAAGCTGGCACCACTACTACACATTTAAACACTTTCAAGAGTAACCATTGGGGAATGATTAGTGTTACAGGGAACGCTGATGCATTCATTTCATGAACTAGTAAAAAAAATCAGCAAACATCAGCTGGCAGCTAATATTTTTGCAGCAAGTACGGCCACTGTTCCATACATGGCCGACAGGCTCGCTCCTTTCTTCCCCGTTCCCCTTCACTGCAAGCGGGAGACAGAGGCGACCTTCGGCCTCCTGCTGAGCTTAGCGCTGGAAAGAGCGCGTTACACCAGCAAAATCAACGCCACGCTGATGTAAAGGAGCCGGCACTGTCTGCGCTCACTCGGCCAGCGGCCATTATCCTTAGCTATTACCGGCAGGTTTCCGGCATGCTCGGATTTTTAGCCCACAATGTGAGCTGTATTGTGTGACAACGGGGCACACTCACTGGAAGGAGACACCGCGGGACACACTCACTGGAAGGAGACACCGCGGGACACACTCACTGGAAGGAGACACCGCGGGACACACTCACTGGAAGGAGACACCGCGGGACACACTCACTGGAAGGAGACACACTATAAGGAAGTCGGGACCCAGGAGCGAGGCTGTGACCCAGGAGCGAGGACAGGGCCCAGGAGTGAGGTCGAGGCCCAGGAGCGAGGACGGGGTCCAGGAGCGAGACTGTGACCCAGGAGCGAGGACGGGACCCAGGAGCGAGGTTGGGACCCAGGAGCGAGGACAGGACCCAGGAGTGAGGTCGACGCCCAGGAGCGAGGATGGGGCCCAGTAGTGAGGACGGGACCCAGGAGTGAGGTCAAGGCCCAGGAGCGAGGACGGGGCCCAGGAGCGAGGACGGGGCCCAGGAGCGAGGACGGGGCCCAGGAGCGAGGACAGGACCCAGGAGCGAGGACAGGACCCAGGAGTGAGGTCGAGGCCCAGGAGCGAGGACAGGACCCAGGAGTGAGGACAGGACCCAGGAGTGAGGTCGAGGCCCAGGAGCGAGGACAGGACCCAGGAGTGAGGACAGGACCCAGGAGTGAGGTTGGGACCCAGGAACGAGGACAGGACCCAGGAGTAAGGACAGGACCCAGGAGTGAGGTCGAGGCCCAGGAGCGAGGACAGGACCCAGGAGTGAGGACAGGACCCAGGAGTGAGGTCGAGGCCCAGGAGCGAGGACAGGACCCAGGAGTGAGGACAGGACCCAGGAGTGAGGTTGGGACCCAGGAACGAGGACAGGACCCAGGAGTGAGGTTGGGACCCAGGAACGAGGACAGGACCCAGGAGTGAGGACAGGACCCAGGAGTGAGGTTGGGACCCAGGAGTGAGGTTGGGACCCAGGAACGAGGACAGGACCCAGGAGTGAGGTTGGGACCCAGGAACGAGGACGAAGTCCAGGGGCGAGGTTGGGACCCAGGAACGAGGACGAAGTCCAGGGGCGAGGTTGGGAAACAGGAGTGAGGTCGAGGCCCAGGAGCGAGGACGGGGCCCAGGAGTGAGGACAGGACCCAGGAGTGAGGACAGGACCCAGGAGTGAGGACAGGACCCAGCAGTGAGGTCGAGGCCCAGGAGCGAGGACAGGACCCAGGAGTGAGGACAGGACCCAGGAGTGAGGTCAAGGCCCAGGAGCGAGGACAGGACCCAGGAGTGAGGTCGAGGCCCAGGAACGAGGACAAAGCCCAGGGGCGAGGTTGGGAAACAGGAGCGAGGACGGGGCCCAGGAGCGAGGACGGGGCCCAGGAGCAAGGTTGGGACCCAGGAATGAGGACGAGGCCCAGGGGTGAGGACGAGGCCCAGGGGTGAGGACAAGGCCCAGGGGTGAGGACGAGGCTCAGGGGTGAGGACGAGGCCCAGGAGCGAAGACGAGGCCCAGCAGCGAGGTCGAGGCCCAGGAGTGACGCAGCATGGACCAGCAGCGGGGTCGGGAGGACCACACTGCAGCCTATGAAACCCAGGCAGAGAGGACCTGCGGGAAGGAGGGAGGAGGACAGTAGGAGTATGTTTGTGTGTGTGTGTGTGCTAGGCCGATGTAGCAGAGCCTGGTCTCCAATCGTCTTGGATCTCCTTGCCATTGGACCAAAACCTTGCTCTGTCAAGCCCGTGTGGTAGCTGGTGTGCAACGGCCACCCCACGTTAAAAGAATTCACGCACAGGCATCTTCCACCCTTTAACATGAAGTTCGGGACCTGGAACGTCAGGACCCTCACGACAGACCGGAACGCCGTACTGCTATCATTGCCCGGGAGCTCAGACGTTTCGACATTGACATCGCCGCCCTAAGCGAGACCCGGCAGGCAGGGGAAGGCCAGCTCAAGGAGCAAGGTGGTGGAAAGGCAAACCTGAAGAAGAACAATGCCTCCATGGGGTAGGCTTCGCCATAAAAAATGAACTAGTTGAACGTCTCAGAGACTCCCCTTGTGGAATAAACGAACGCCTCATGACTGTACGGCTCACCCTAGCCCAGAACCAGTGTGCTACGGTCATCAGTGCGTACGCCCCAACACTGGAAGCCACAGACGAGACCAAAGAGGAATTCTACTCCAGCCTCGAACAATCCCTGTTCTGAGTCTCAACGGGCGACAAGCTGATCCTCCTTGGCGACTTCAATGTCAGAGTTGGAAAGGACACAGACCTCTGGGGAGGTGTGATCGGCAGAGAGTGGGTAGGGAAAGCCAACTCCAACGGTACCCTCCTCCTGACGAAATGCTTAGAACATGGCCTTGTCATAATCAACACCTTGTTCCATCAGAGAGACAAGTACAAGGCTTCATGGCAACACCCTCGCTCCAAGCACTGGCATCTGCTGGACTATGTTATCGTCCGAGCGAGGGACCGCAAAGATGTCCACATCACCCGCGCCATGACAGGAGCTGACGTCTGCTGGACAGACCACCGCCTAATCCACTCTGTCATCTCCATCAACGTAGCCCCAAAACAGCGGCGGAAAGAGTACAAAGGAGATTTACCAGGATGCTGCCTGGTTTGGGGGCGAGGTCTTATGAGGAAAGATTGAGGGAGCTAGGGCTTTTCTCTTTAGAGCGGAGGAGGATGAGAGGCGACTTAATAGAGGTTTATAAGATGATGAGGGGGATAGATAGAGTGGATGTTCAGAGACTATTTCCTCGGGTGGATGTAGCTGTTACAAGGGGGCATAACTATAAGGTGCATGGGGGGAGATATAGAAGGGATGTCCGAGGTAGATTCTTTACTCAGAGAGTGGTTGGGGTGTGGAATGGACTGCCTGCTGTGATAGTGGAGTCGGACACTATAGGAACTTTCAAGCGGTTATTGGATAAGCACATGGAGCACACCAGAATGATAGGGAGTGGGATAGCTTGATCTTGGTTTCGGACAATGCTCAGCACAACATCGAGGGCCGAAGGGCCTGTACTGTGCTGTACTGTTCTATGTTCTATGTTCTAACAGAAGCAATGCCGCAGGAAAATCAACGCTAGAGCACTCAAAGACCCTGCTAAGAAAGCCCTATTCAGCCTGCGCCTCACAACCAACCTGACGACTCCCAGTGATTCAGAGACACAAAGGGCTGGATTTTGAATGACCCATGGAGTCGAGTTTGGAGGCATGTGGGGGGTTAAATTTGCGGGGTCGGGGTTTCCGACCCCATCCCGTCTCCACGCAATTTTGACAGAATCAGTCGCGGGGTTCCCGACTCCGTCTCACCTTCAAGAGGCGGGAGAGGCCATTAAAGCCCTTAGCAAGCTCTAAATTGGCTCTGTAATGCCATTTTGAAACGCTGTAGCTAGTTTAACCCTCTTCTGACGTGAAGCACGCCTGGTGTGAAACACTCCAGTGAAACCTGGCGGGAGTATAAGTGGATAGCTGACTATCGGCTGCAGGTCCACTATTACAACAGAGATGTGATGAAAGTAGTAGTAGCATTAGGTCTGAACATTGGCTCTGATGCTGCTGCATTGAATGTCTTCAGAGACTGCCTGGGAGGACTTGGTTGGCAAAAATTCATTCATTTTCTCTCTCTCTCTCTCTCTCTCCCCCCCCCCCCCCATCACATCAAAAGCCAGGCAGGTCCTCTCTCACAAACAGTCTCTGAGACTAGGCAGTCAGCAATGATGACATCATCAGAGGCGACTTTCAGACTGAAAACACTAATTAGTTCATGGGTTCCCACATGCTCCAACTCAATTGCCCAATTAAGTGAAAATTGCATCATTCATCCACATTAATCTGGAGTCGGGGGGGAAACACGAAATGCGGATTACACGACCCCTACCCGACCCCAAGACAAAATCCAGCCCAAAGTGTCCACAACACCTGGTCTGCACTCAAGGCCTCCATAATCAGCACCTATGAAGAGACGCTCGGTCTCTCGATCAGGAAACACCAAGACGGGTTCGACGCGAACGACCAGGAGATCCAGGAGCTAATAAATTGCAAGCGCAAGGCATTCCTGATCTGGAAACAGCAACAGAACTCAAGAGCAAGAAAGCAGCTTTACAGACGCCGAGGTCCAACAAAAAACTCATGACCTAAAGAACAGATGGTGGGTGGAGAAAGCGCAGGAGATCCAGCAGCTAGCCGACAACCACGACGTGCGTGGATTCTTTAGCGCAGTCAAGACCACCTACGGCCCAAGCACCCAAGGTCCTACCCCACTGTGGGCCAAGAACGGAAAGGTACTCATCAAGGACAGAGAGGCAGTCAGTGCCCTCTGGAAGGAGCACTTCAAAGATCTCCTTAACCGAGACTCTGTCTTCGACGTGAGTGTTCTCAACTCCATCCCGCAACATGCTACCCGCCACCATCTCAGCACAATCCCAGCCCGGCATGAGGTTGAAAAGGCCATCCGACAACTGAAGAACAACAAGGCCTCAGGAGCAGATGGAATCCCCGCCGAGGCGCTAAAACATGGCAGAGAAGCACTATTGGTGCGAATACATGAACTCATTTCTCTTATTTGGAAGGAGGCGAGCATGCATAAATAATGAGGAGGAGGAATTCCTTGAGTGTTTAAGGGATGGTTATCTGGATCAATATGTCGAGGAACCAACTCGGGAACAGGCTATATTGGACTGGGTACTGTGCAATGAGAAGGGACTAATTAGTAATCTTGTTGTACGGGGACCCTTGGGTCAGAGCGATCATAACATGATCGATTTCTCACTCGAAATGGAGAGCGAAGAAATTGACTCAGAGACTAAGGTCCTGAATTTAAACAAGGGGAATTATGATGCCATTAGACGGGAACTGAGTAGGTCTGATTGGACAACGTTCCTGGGAGGACTGGAGGTAGATAAACAATGGCAAGCATTTAAAGATAGAATGACAAAATTGCAAAAATTGTTTATACCAATCTGGCATAAAAGGAAATCTAAAAAGGTGACTCAACCGTGGATAACAGGGGAAATTAGAGACAGCATAAAATCCAAAGATAGGGCGTATAAAATAGCCAAAAAAAGCACCAGAGCGGAAGATTGGGAACAGTTTAAGATAGAGCAAAGGAGGACAAAGTGCTTAATCAAGAGGGGCAAAATAGCTTATGAAAGCAAGCTGGCGGAAAATATAAAAACTAACTCCAAAAGCTTTTATAAGTATATCAAGAGGAAAAGACTGGTGAAAACCAAAGTTGGTCCATTGCATTCAGATACGGGGGAATATATAACGGGAAATAAGGAAATGGCAGACCAACTAAATGCATACTTTGGGTCAGTCTTTACGAAGGAAGACACAAAAAACCTCCCTGGGATATCGGGAAAAATAGGGACATTGGCAAAGGAGGAACTGACGCAAATCAATATCTCTAAGGATATGGTGTTAAGGAAGCTAAAGGGATTGAAGGCGGACAAATCCCCAGGGCCTGATAACATGCATCCTAGGGTACTGAAGGAGGTGGCCCTAGAGATAGCGGATGCACTAAGTATGATTTTTCAGAATTCATTAGACTCGGGAACAGTGCCCATGGATTGGAGGGTAGCTAACGTTACCCCACTATTCAAAAAGGGGGGTAGGGAAAAAGCAGGTAATTACAGACCTGTAAGCCTTACATCAGTTGTGGGCAAAATGCTGGAGTCCATCATTAAGGATGAAATAGCGGAGCACTTAGCAAATGGGGACAGGATAGGACAGAGTCAACATGGATTTACAAAGGGTAAATCGTGCTTGACTAATCTATTGGAATTTTTTGAGGGAGTAACTGGTAAAATAGATGGGGGAGAGCCAGTAGATGTGGTGTACCTGGACTTCCAAAAGGCCTTCGACAAGGTCCCACATAAAAGATTAGCATGGAAAATTGAAGCTCATGGGATAAAGGGGAAAGTATTGACGTGGATAGAGAACTGGCTGTCAGATAGAAAACAGAGAGTTGGAATAAACGGCTCATTTTCTGAATGGCAGGCAGTAACAAGTGGGGTACCACAGGGATCTGTCCTGGGTCCCCAGCTGTTCACAATTTACATTAATGACCTGGATCAGGGAGTCGGATGCAGCATTTCCAAATTTGCAGACGACACTGAACTAGGAGGGGGGTTGGGCTCAGAGGAGGAGACCAGGAAGCTCCAGAGCGATTTGGACAGACTGGGTGATTGGGCGGATAAATGGCAGATGCACTATAATGTGGACAAGTGCGAAGTTATCCACCTTGGGTGCAGGAACGGGAGGGCAAATTATTATTTAAATGGCAATAAATTGGGAGAGGGGGAAGTACAGAGAGACCTGGGTGTTCTTGTACACCAGTCACTGAAGGCGAGCATGCAGGTGCAACAGGCGGTCAAGAAGGCAAACGGTATGCTGGCCTTCATAGCAAAAGGGTTGGAATACAGGAACAGGGATACCTTGCTGCAGCTGTACAGGGCACTGGTGAGACCACACCTCGAGTACTGTGTACAGTTTTGGTCGCCTCATCTGAGGAAAGATGTTCTTGCCATGGAGGGGGTGCAGCGGCGATTCACCAGGCTGATACCAGGAATGGCGGGATTGACCTATGAGGAGAGACTATGTAGTTTAGGGATGTACACACTGGAGTTTAGAAGATTGAGAGGGGACCTCATAGAAGTGTATAAAATTCTGACAGGTCTAGACAGACTAGATGCAGAAGGAATGTTTCCCTTGGCGGGTGAGAACAGAACTAGAGGACATAATTTAAGGATAAGGGCTAAACCATTTAGGACAGAAATGAGGGGGAATTTCTTCACTCAGAGGGTGGTGAACCTGTGGAACTCATTGCCACAGAGGGCAGTGTACGCCAGCTCATTAAATATATTTAAGAGGGAATTAGATATATTTCTACAGGCAAAAGGGGTTAAGGGTTACGGAGAGAAGGCGGGGACGGGATACTGAATTGGAGGATCAGCCATGATCTCATTAAATGGCGGAGCAGGCTCGAAGGGCCGGATGGCCTACTCCTGCTCCTATCTTCTATGTATGTATCTATGTATGCCAGGGGATCTCAGAGATGCCGTAATCGTGACCATCTTCAAGAAAGGTCACAAGTCCAATTGCGGTAATTACAGAGGAGTCTCCCTGCTGTCTGCCACAGGGAAAGTCATCGCAAGAATCCTCCTCAATCGCCTTCTCCCAGTGGTTGAAGAGCTCCTCCCACTAAGGGGCACAATGGACATGATCTTCACCGCGCATCAACTACAAGAGAAATGCAGGGAACGGCGCCAACCGCTGTACATTGCCTTCTTTGACCTTACAAAGGCCTTCGACACCGTCAACCATGAGGGATTATGGAGTGTCCTTCTCAAATTCGGCTGCCCTCAAAAGTTTGTCACCATCCTCCGCCTGCTTCACGACAACATGCAAGCCGTGATCCTGACTAATGGATCCACCATAGACCCAATTCACGTACGGACCAGGGTCAAGCAAGGCTGTGTCATCGCACCAACGCTCTTCTCGATCTTCCTGGCTGCAATGCTCCATCTCACCCTCAGTAAGCTCCCTGCTGGAGTGGAGCTAACCTACAGAACAAACGGGAAACTGTTCAACCTCCGTCGCCTCCAGTCGAGATCCAAGGTCGTCCCTTCCTCTGTCGTCGAATTACAGTATGCAGACGACGCTTGCGTCTGCGCACACTCGGAGGTCGAACTCCAAACCATCGTCAACACCTTCACTGAAGCGTACAAGAGCATAGGCCTTACACTAAACATCCGTAAGACAAAGGTCCTCTACCAACCTTCCCCACCACACAGTACTGCTCCCCAATTATCAAAATCCATGATGAGGCCTTGGACAACGTGGACCACTTTCCATACCTCGGGAGCCTACTGTCAACAAGGGCTGTCGTCGATGACGAAGTCCAACACCACCTTCAGTGTGCCAGTGCAGCTTTCGGTCACCTGAGGAAGAGAGTGTTTGAAGACCAGGACCTCAAACCCAGCACCAAGGTCATGGTCTACAGAGCAGTAGTGATATCTGCCCTCCTGTATGCTTCAGAGACATGGACCATGTACAGCAGGCACCTCAAAGCACTGGAGAGGTACCACCAACGCTGCCTCCGCAAGATCCTGCAAATCCATTGGCAGGATAGGTGCACCAACGTCAGTGTTCTCGCTCAGGCCAACATCCCCAGCATCGAAGCTTTGACCACGCCCGATCAGCTCCGATGGACGGGCCACATCGTCCGCATGCCCGATACGAGACTCCCAAAACAAGTGCTCTACTCGGAGCTCCGACACGGCAAGAGAGCCCCAGGTGGGCAGAGGAAACGCTTCAAGGACACCCTCAAAACCTCCTTGAAAAAGTACAACATCCCCACCGACACCTGGGAATCCCTGGCCCAAGACCGCACAAAGTGGAGGAGAAGCACCGAACACCTCGAGTCTCTTCGCCGGCAGCAAGCAGAAGCCAAGCGCAAACAGCGGAAGGAGCGCACGTCAACCCAAGCACCCCACCCACCTGCCCCTTCAACCATCGTCTGCTCCACCTGTGACAGAGACTGTAGGTCCCGCATTGGACTCATCAGTCAGCTGAGAACTCATTTTTAATGTGGAAGCAAGTCATCCTCGGTTCCGAGGGACTGCCTAAGAAGAAGAAAAAGATCTAAGCAAGTTCTTATCACTGCGTCTGGCTGTGATCAGGCTCCTGGAATTGCGGCTGTGTTTGTCCTTCCAGTGCCAGATTTGATGTGGTTGAATATCAAAGATTAACCTGGTTAAGTCCATAACGCAACCAGGTCAATCTTTACACTGCCGGCTTTTGATTGGCTGGACAAATGGGCTTTGAAGCTGGCTTTCAATAAATCAAAAGCCAACTGATTTGGAGGAGGAAGAAAACAGTCAAAGGGGGTGAAATTGGATATCGCTCCCATTTGAGACGCTAACTTCTTGAAATTTTGAAAATTTAGCGCCAGGCGCTAAGGATTCTGAATTTCTACTAAATTGGGTGTTAGGGCCAGAGGAAGGAAGTGGGGCGCTAAATCCAGCGCTAATGACCTCAGTGGGGCGCTACAGGGGCGCTACCAGCAGAGCACTAATGAATTTCAGGTGCAATGCATTCAGCCATGATCCTTCACGTTGGTTCCTTCCAGCTCTTAAAGGGGAGGTTGCATCATTGTGCAAATGCTCATTTTCAGCATTGCTGGCTTTGAGGTGACCTGCGAGCAAGTGAATCCCCTGATGGCTATGGCTGTTCCCACACCCAGGGTGAGAGCTCGTCGGTTCACAGACGAGGCATTGGAAACATTGGTGGCTGGAGTGGAGAGAAGGAGGACAATGCTTATCCCGGCCACTGGAAGGAGGCCATTGCCTCAGGTGTTCAGGGCAATGTGGAGGGAAGTGGCCCAGGAGGTCTCGGCCAGTAGTGTGGTGGAACACAGCCTGACACAGTGCCGCAAGAAATTCAACAACCTCAGTTGGGTGGTCAAGGTGAGTACATGCTTCACAACTCCATTCCTGCCCTCCTGCCCTCACCTTAACGCGAGTCTTGTGCCTTTATGCTTTCAGATTATCAGCAACCAGATGACCAGCCTATCCCTGAGTCCCCCACTGAGAGTGAGGAAGGAGAAGAGGAGGAGGAGCAAAGCACCGCGTCACTGCATCTCTCACCCACAGGCACCACCTCAGATACTGGCACTACGTGATTTTAAAGGCAAGTTTAGTGGAGGGGTCTGCACTGGGTGATGCACCGCGGACGAGCGGGCTGCAGCAAGGCCGGGGGAAAGGGTAGCTCGGGAGCCAGCTCCCCGGAGGGCGAGTTCGCGCGCATGTTCTGCTGCACAGGACTCAGATAAGGACTCAATGGGGAGGCGTTCACAAGAAGCATGATGACCATGCAGACCGAGATGATAGGTGCAATGGCAAGGGTGCCCGAGAGCCTGTCGGCAATGGTAAGGAGCGTGGAGGAGTCCGCCTCCAACATTGCACAGAGCTCTGCGCACACCATGGAGCCCATCATTTCCACACTGCAGAGGATAGTGGACTCCCAGAGAGACCGTGCGGATCCAGACCTCATGATGCGTGTCATGGGCGATGTGGCAGCTTCCATTGCAGCACAGGCGGAAGCGACGCAACGTCTTTGTGCTGTAATGCAGTCAATGGTTGCTGCCATCGAGTCTCAGACTTCTCTCATGCAGCCTCAGCTTGATGCCACGGAAGCTCTGACTGCTGCCATCATCACTGGGTCCACCACAGTCCACCGGGGCTTTCACGGTGTCACAGCAGGCCAGCAATCTGTGCTCCAACAGATTGCTAGGGATGCTGAGGTGCTGCCCGGTGGGAGTGGCAGTGGGTCAGTGGAGCAGGAACCTGCTGTCCTCTCTCAGGATGACAGCATTCCTGATCCCACCACTGCCATTCTGCCATTGCATTTGTCGCTGCCTGTCATCCAGCCAGCCCAGACTGCAGCCGTCCAGCCTGAGGTGGTGCAATGCACAGCCGGGCCTTCCAGTCCCAGAGCCATCTGTAGTCTCTGGCAATGACACCCATCAGCCTTACACCAGCCCTGCTGCAGCCACTGGGGAGACACTAGATTCAGAAAGGGGATTGTAAAGAGGGGAGGCAAGGGTTTGCACAAGGGTGATTAGTCAATATTGTTGTATATATGTGGTTAATGGTTTTTGATAAATTTATTACTGAAATGTTGCAGACTTGGTGCTGTGTCTCATTTCAGTTTTGTGGTGTGGTATGGAATCACAAAGTGATGGAATGATGGCGACGTGCTCAGCAACCAGAAAGAGGACGTGAAGTCACTGGAAACCAAGTCTGATGAGGCGGTCACGGACCGACCTTGCAGAACGCTGATTGAGTGGCTGCCTCCTCCGTCGCTGCTGTTTGTCCTCCTGTTTCTCCTGCTCCTCTTCTTCCTCATCCTCCTCCTCCTCCTGAGGTGGTGTGGTTATGCCTGATGGCAATGGCTGCGCCCTCATAATGGCCAAGTTGTGCAGCTTGCAGCAGACGATGACGAAAAGTGACACCCGCTCAGCCGAGTACTGGAGGGCTCCTCCCGAGCGGTCAAGACAGCGGAACCATTGCTTGAGCACTCCGATGGTCTGCTCGATCATGTTCCTGGTGGCAGCATGGCTCTCATTGTATGAGTGCTGGGCAGGAGTGTTGGGGTTGCGGAGGGGAGTCATGAGCCAGATGGAGAGTGGATAGCCCTTGTCTCCCAGCAGCCAGCCGCGAGCTTGATGTTGGCTGGAAGAGTGCTGGCACACTGGTCTGGTGCAGGATGAAGGCATCGTGGCTGCTGCCAGGATAGTGGGAATTGATGGTCAGGATTCGCCGTGTGTGGTCACACACCAACAGGACATTAAGTGAGTGGTAGCCTTTGCGGTTACAGAATACCTCAGGATTGTTATGAGGTGCCCGCAAAGCAACGTGGGTGCAGTCAATGGCGTCCTGCACCATGGGGAATCCCGCTATCCTGGCAAAACCACATGCATGCTCGCGCTGCTTCTCACTGGTCATGGGGAAGGAAATGTAGTTCCTTCTCCTTCTGTACAGAGCATCTGTGGCCTGGCGGATGGAGCAATGGATGGCAAACTGGGAAATGTCGGAGATGTCGCCTGTCGCACACTGGAACAATCCGCTGGTGTAGAAATATAGCGAGACGGTGACCTTGACTGCCACTGAGAGTGCCGTAGTGGTCCTGATCTGAGGCTCGAGGTCTGGCTGCAGGAGGTGGCAGAGCTTTGTGACCACGTCCTAGCTGAAGCGGAGCCTTCTAACACACTGGTCCTGAGTGAAATTGCTGTAGGAGAACTGCTGCTGGAATACCCTGGGTGGGTAAGGCCTCCTGTTGAGAGCCCTGTTGGCTTTCCTACCTCTGGCCACATTTTGCACACTTTCTCTGTGCCTCAGTTGCCTCCGACATTGACGCTGGAGGGCGAGGTCCAGTGCCAGTACAGCCCTCATGAAAGGATCCAAATATTGAACTTTCAAATCTCCCCTCAATGAAACTGAAGAATCTTTATGTGCCAGAACACTCGTTAAAATACAAAACGCTCAAATCGGTCAAAAGGCCTCTTTGCCGATGTGAAACTAACAACGCAGCATTGTTGGCCGATGAAAACTAGTTGTTGTTAATGGCAGCCCTCAAGCAGGGGCAAGAGGGAATTTTTCATCCGGGGTGCTATCAGGGCGCTGCGCACGGCAATGATGTCACGATCTCCGGGCACAGGAGATCGTGGCGTAACGCCTTACCACCACCACAAAACTCCCGCCGAATTTAGCGGGAGGCGTTGCTATCGCCGCGCCCGGTCGTAAACCCATTTCCGCCCCGTTAGCGCCCCCCGGAGGCGCTAACGGGAGGTGCAAAGGAGCCCAATTTCTAGCCCTTTTAAAGCGTTTTTATTTCAGTATTTTTGTAAAGAAGCCAGGTAAGAATTAGCTGGTTTAGTTGACAACAGATGGGGGACAGCTAAGTTGCAGTTACCATAGGAGAGAAAATGGAGAAGAGAATGTTGGCAAAAGGAAGGTAGAGTGGGCAGAAATTGTGTCTAAATTATTTTCATTTAAAATGATGTTTTAATTGTTAAGTTTAGTAGTTTATGGTTAACACTAGCAGTAGGAAGAAGAGAGGATTAGTTGTTGATTGGCATTAAAGGTTGGAGACGGGAGAACTAAATTATCTCAAATGTTTCTACAGCGGGAAGAACACCCACGGCTCCTGTAATAGAAGTTCTGCCTCCGTACACAATGTTTGCAAGCAATGTGATGACAGAGCTGTCACTGCATTGCATTCTCGCACATTTGATGCATAGATTGTTTTTTAAGTAGGTGTCATTATTTCCAAAGCTTTGAGTTATTGGTGAGAAATGGCATCGTCAGCGATGTCCCAGTACACCATTTATTGAATGCAAAGAAAATCGGTATCCAAAATATACCAACTGGTCCACAGTACAAAACTCAGAACAAAATTGGACACCACGTTCTCAATCTCAGTACTTGGTGTGGAATGAGAGAATGAACAGATAATGGGCTCTAAATTCATTATAGCCCAGGAATGGGCGTTTTGTTTAGAAAAGTTTGAGAATTAGCGCCAACGCTAATGCTTTAGACTGCATGCAAAATTCATTCTCACTGTTCAAAGAAATGATTGGGGCGCTAAATCAAGTCTTAAAGGCCTAGCTCAGTGGCATTACACTGAAAGGGTGGACCAATATCGGGTGCAGTCTTATCGCAACTCATCATTGCCACAGGCTTTTCCCAGTACTTAAAGGGGAGGTTCATTGATACTGCAGCACCTCATTCTCAGCATTGCTGGCTGTGCAGCTGCCTCAGCAAGGAGAAGCACAACAGGGAGAAGGAGCCGGAGGACTGAAGCAGCTGTGCTCATGGCAGATCCACCTCAGTTGGGTGGTCAGGGTGATTGAATGCTTCAACAAATGCTACATGCCACCATCGGTACTACAAGCTACACATACTGCCCAAAGCACCACACCCCCAGCGCTCACACACCATCAATCTCTACCTATCAACACTCACACCCACATCTCACGCCTTGCACACAATGACAGCTATTCAACTATGGCAGGCAGGGTCATTAGTTCATAGAATCATTGAAATTTACAGCACAGAAGGAGGCCATTCGGCCCATCTTGTCCATGCCGGCCAACAAAGAGCTATCCACCCTAATCCCACTTTCCAGCACTTGGTCCCTAGCCTTGCAGGTTATGGCGATTCTCTGGATTGAATTACATTTGCCACTGTTCTGCCCACCAGACTAGTCCATTGATATCTTCCTGCAGTCTACAGCTTTCTTCTTCATTATCAACCACACAGCCAATTTTTGTATCATCTGCAAACTTCTTAATCATACTTCCTACATTCAAGTCCAAATCATTGATTATATACCACAAAAAGCAAAAGGACCCAGTACTGAGCCCTGTGGAACCCCACTGGAAACAGCCTTCCAGTCACAAAAACACCCTTCGATGATTACCCTTTGTTTCCTGCCTCTGAGCCAATTTTGGATCCAACTTGCCACTTTGCCTTGGATCCCATGGGCTTTTACTTTCATGACCAGTCTGCCATGCAGGACCTTTGAAAAACCTTTCTAAAATTCATATAGACTACATCAAACGCACTACCTTCATCGACCCTCCTTGTTACCTCCTCAAAAAACTCAATCAAGTTAGTCAGACACAACCTTCCCTTAACAAATCCATGCTGACTGTCCCTGATTATTCCGTGTCTTTCTAAATGAAGAATTATCCTGTCCCTCAGAAATTTTTCCAATAATTTTCCCACCACCGAGGTTAGGCTGACTGGCCTGTAATTACTCGGTCTATCCCTTTTCCCTTTTTAAACAATGGTACCACATTAGCAGTTCTCCAGCACCACACCTGTAGCCAGAGAGGATTGGAAAATGATGGTCAGAGCCTCTGCTATTTCCTCTCTTACTTCTCTTAACAGTTTGGAATACATTTCATCCGGGCCTGGGGCTTTATCCACTTTCAAAGATGCTAAACCGCTTAATACTTCCTCTTTCACTATGTTTATTTCATCTAATATTTCACACTCCTCCTCCCTGATTGCAATGTCTGCATCGTCCCTCTCTTTTGTGAAAACAGATGCAAAGTATTTATTAAGAACCATACCATGTCTTCCGCCTCCACATGCAAGTTACCTTTATGGTCCTTAATAGTGTAAGGGGTTTTTGTCTCAGGGGCTTATTTGTAGGTCAGCCAGTTATGTTTGCCTGGGCTGTCCTGCCCACTGTGTGGTTGCAAATCGCTATCCCCTTCCTAGTTCTGAGCCCAGGACTTATCGAACGGCGATAAGGACAAACGAACAGACCCGTGGATTGGTGCAAGGAAAACCAATGTTTATTTACAGAAGTAAAACTACAGAGAAACAGTATTATATGAAGAAAACAAAATCACTATGCAGTACGGTTTTACACTTAACAGGGGAGGAGAACGGACACATCGAGGGAAAATCCTAAAATTACAATTTTAGCAATATCCCCTTTAATTCCCACCCTTACGCCTAACTAAAATTGTCTTGCGACAGCCAGAAGAAGATAATGCTCACCGGTGAAATGGATGGAAAACCTGGCCCTGTACCCTGTCTCTGCCATCAAAAACGTGGCTACGAAGTTTCTTCCTTCTTGGCTGCTGGCAGACGGACAGGGTACCCGAGACCGAGGCAGAGAGAGAGAGAGAGAGTGGCTGGGTCTTCCCAGTTATACCCTCCCGGTCATCGTAATCTCCCGCCAGATCAGCTCATTTCTATTGTCTGATCTGGGCATAATAAATTTTAACAAAAGGTTCCGATCTTGGCCCATCATGTTAGATGGCCGGTAATTGTATCATACCAGTTCTCTAACTGTTCCCTTTTGTCCGACAGGTTCGTTGATGGGGGCCAGCCCAGTCTCAATGTCCCCGCTGATTATTTGAGCAAACACCTTGAAAGCCTTATGCATAGACATGATTGTAATTGGGTTTGTCCCCAATGCATAAGGAAAGGTCCTGTCTGGTTTCATGAACTTCCTGCTGCAGATATCGGAATACACAAGCTGATAGCTTGCCAGAGTCTGAAATGAAACTGCCAGGCTCTCGGTCACGAGGTCTGACCGCAGCCATTTTGTTATGCCCTGGATTTTAAAACTCAGTCTGACCAGGGTTCCTTTAAATAAGTCCAATAAAATCTTCGGGGGGGTGGGGGGGGACACATGAAATTTTGCGAATCCTTTCAGTCCCCCCTGTGGAGACTTAAACTTGCTTGAAGTGTCCATACGAGGTGAACAAAATTTCTGACTGTCGCAAACAACCTTCCCCTTTATTTACCTATCCCAATTCCCCTGACACGTACATTCCCCCACTTGGAGAATAACCCGCAGTGTACAGCAGGCATTTTAGATAGGAAACAAATTATTTTCCAGTAATCCCAGCACAGAGGGGGTCCAACATACCCCTGCACCACTTGGGATAAAACCGTTTTTTTTTTACAATCCTTATTAAAAAAAGCTGTAGAGGCTACATCATTACATAAATTTAAAACAGAAATAGACAGTTTCCTAGAAGTAAAGGGAATTAAGGGTTACGGGGAGCGGGCAGGAATTTGGACATGAGTCTAGGTTCGGATCGGTCATGGCCCTGTGGGTAGCGGAGCGGGCCCAGGGGCCGTGTAGCCTGATCCTGCTCCTATTTCGTGTGTCCAATCCTGTTAGGTTCAGGAGATGGTTCTGTGATAGTAGATTGGCGGTTAGGATCAGATCAGCCATGATCTTATTGAATGGCGGAGCAGGCTCGAGGGGCCAATTGGCCTACTCCTGCTCCTATTTCTTATGTTCTTATGTTCTTAAACGGAGGGGACCATCTTTATTAAAAATAATAAAATTAGGCCGCCATCACTCGCAAGTGGTGCGACACGGAATTCACGCGAGTGTCTCGTCTACCCGAGCATACTGGTCCCTCCAAACCCTTTGGGTTCTTGCTACTGCCTCGGGACCTCTTTTCCTACACTGGACGCAAACCAGGTAGAGGACGATCCCAAGCTGACAAATTACAAGCACGTGTGATGCTAGACGAATCCAGGAGGGGACCTCGATATTCTCAAAGATGTCCCACCAGGGTGGGGTCGTAATATTCAGAATATCGGCCCCTATCTGGATAGTCTTCTGTTCCAGTGTATAAAAATGCTTTTGCGACACCACTACGGCTTTTAATAGTTTAATGAGGTGTTCTGGGAGAGGGGGAATCTGGTAGCCGAAGTGAGCCACATACTTTTGGAGGTTGGTGAAATTCTCTCTTACAATTAGGTGAACCGTGGATGGTTCAGGAATGGGGACAATTCGTTCCTGGACCACTTGAACTTCTGCCTTGGGTTTAAAGCAGAAGCTGCTGTCACTCACCGCGCACCAGCTGTGCTGTCTGTGCTGGTAGTGAGACGCTCCTGTGGTGACGCAATATGTCCCACCTCCTATATATGCTACCTGTGGGGGAACATGGCCTTGTGCCATGGCTTCCATGGTACAATTTATAGGTTTCGCGTTAGCAGTTCTGAACCCGCATTGTGGTTTCGAATAGGCATTCAAGTGCTGGGGACACAGGATGATGTGTGCTCCCCAGCTATGGCACCCTGAGAGGTCAGTGCCCGTCATAGCGTGATCCCACTTTATGACGTAGGGCGGGACCGCTGTAAAACGAACGTGTGCACCCCCCTGAATGACACCAATGTTCTCCACCCTGTATACCGGCGTGGGTCGGGCCATCCTGCCCATGATCGGCATCCTTACTACTATCCCCATGATAGTGTGGTTGGAACGTCCACAGTCCACTGGGACTGGGTAGGCCTCATAAGAACATAAGAACATAAGAAATAGGAGCAGGAGTAGGCCAATCGGCCCCTCGAGCCTGCTCCGCCATTCAATAAGATCATGGCTGATCTGATCCTAACCTCAAATCTAAAGAACACAAGAAGTAGGAGCAGGACCCGGCCACTCAGCCCCTGGACCCGCTCCGCCACCCACAGGGCCTTGACCGATCCGAACTCAGCCTCATGTCCAATTTCCTGCCCGCTCCCTGTAATCCCTAATTCCCTTTACTTCGGAAGCCTCGGAAGCTAGTCGGAGCTGGCACGGGCTTAATGCGTTCTCAAAAGGGTGGAGGGTTGCGAGGTGCTTGTTGCTGATCCAGGAGGGGACCAAACCCTGTTTTAAGTCCTCTAGATTTCTGCGGCCCTCGCCCAGCAACCATGCCCCGTACAGTACGCATACCTCGTTTTGCGCAGCCTTGTCAGACGTATTCCGATCCTCCCTAATGAGCGCATTCACCGTCTTTGCATGTATCTCCAGCTCGTTATGATCTCCTTTAAATGGAGAGTCATGGCCTGGTCTTCATGCAGTTCCGAACCCACTACCTTATTCTCATCAGTTAAGACCTTCTTTAATTGGGTCTTCAGACCGTTGATCTGCGTCTGCAGTTCAATGTCGTCTAAACTATTAATAACTGAAGACCCCACATTAAAACCCGTTAAAACATCATTAACAATACCCCTTCTTTGTCTCCCCACCCCGTCCCAAGCCTCGTGGCTATGTGTATACAATTTGGTCTTATCGATCACCGCAAAATCGAATTCGTAAAACTTTTGAAATGTTTCCCTTAAGAGGGCTTGATATAGTTTGGCGGTCTCTGCGGGGCACCACGCGGGCAAGTGCACGTCAGTGAGATTTAAGGTCACCGAGGCCACTGCGTAATGCACCCCTTGATAGAGCACCTGGTCTGTGGGTACCAGCACCAGGCCGTTCCCTGGTCCCTTGGTGGTGGCGGGGCATCCCTCTGCTACAGTCCATGACGTCGGGGTCGTGGGCAGGGGCTGTCGGGGACGGGTCACTAATTCAGTGGCATTAACCGAGATTGGGGAGTATGGGATCGCGCATGCGTCTAGGCGCGACCCCCAGTCCATCCCCCTCCCGTTATCCTGCCACTGGCTGTGGAAAATGATGGAAATGCCCGTGGGGCAGACTCTCTCTGAACCCCACATACAGACATAGATCCCCGATCCGGTTCCCACCATTTGTCCCAGCACACACTTAACCCTCCCTGGATCCCCGTGATGGTCCTGTGGGTGTCGTTCCCTAACCTTTCCCATTCTACCCTGGGGTTCCCCATGTCTTTGCTTAATTTTCTGAGCCACCACCACCTATCCAGGGGAACGTTGCCCTTACATGATAAACAAATCCTTTTGCCCACGGTGACGCTGATCCTTGGGGTGACGATCCGTATCCTCGGGCACTGGAGGGAGGCCTCCCCATATGTAAAACTGGTCTGGCTCGAGTACTGGGTTGAGTTTGACCCCAGCTATCCAGGCCAGCTCCCCTCGTGAGTGTACGAGGCAATATCATCCGCCTCGCGTAGGCCACTTCCATCGTGGGCTAGGGGCAACGTCCTTCCGGAGCATCCGAAGATGCGGTGGTCCTCGGTGTCGCCCCTTCTCGCGAGGCTCAGCCCAGACAGGGCGAACAAGATCAGGCCTCTGAACATTTCCCTTTTAATTGCCTGAAAAAAAAAGAAAGAACATCTAGCCAGGCTCCCTATAGGCTCCTTGGCTGGGGTGAAGTGTGAGCGGGTCCCTCGACCTCAGCTCACATGGACAAACACACATACACTGGAACGGTTCCATCTTAAAACTGCTATACGGTTCCGCACCTTAAAATCAAACTCAACAATCTAACTTAAAACTACAAACTTCTCAGACCAAGTTCTGTACATTCGCCGCCCGTCTCCGAGCGGCTAGCCTAAACTCTGTCAGGACTGCGGCAGGCTGCTCCCTGCGGCGTGGCTGTACGGCCCTTTACTTCTGGTCCCTCACAGCCTGCGACTGTTGGCTGGGGACCTTTGTCTTTTAACTTAACTTTTGCTCGGGAGGTCGCCCCTTTAAACTGGAGAGTCGGCGACCATGCCTTCCTAGGTTGGGGTGTCCGAGGGGACCTCCTAGGAAGTACTATAGGTGGGGCTACCCTGGCGAGCGGACCCTTGCCGTGGGTCGCAGTCCTCGCTGGCTGGGGGCTTGTCCCCCGTGGCTCCTCCCCTCCCAAGTCTGAGCTGGGGACAGGCAATCCCTCGCTGCCTGCTGCTGTTGGCTGAGAGTCCTCGCCTCCAGGTTCAAAACCTGGGTTGGGGGCGGGGCTATCTGGTTCGGGCTCCTCCTCCTCCCCACCTGAGTCCCAGAAGAGAGGGGGTGTGGTTTGAACAGGGGCCTGGGTGACTCCTCCCTCAACGCACGCAACTGTGCCTGCGTGTGTTGCCTGTGAGCTGAGACCTTCTGGGAGCTGAGGACTTCTAACCTCGGGTTGGGTCCCAGCTGCCTGCTTCTTTGCCTCCGGCTTATACAGCTTGCACTGGTTTATGTGAAACCATTTCGTGCGCCGGGGCAATTTTATTGCGTAAACCATGGGGCTAGCTTTATCCACTACGCTATAGGGTCCCATGTACAGTGGCTCAAAACTCCCGACGCGGGCGTAGTTCCTTACCATTACCAGGTCCCCTATCTCCCATTGATGTGTTTTATTAGGTTCGAGCAGCAGTCGGTTATTCCGATGCTGCTTCCCCATGCTACCTGTGGCCTGTTCATAAATCTGTTTCAGGCGCTCAAGGAGATCACGTGGGCCATGGAGAGCCAATCGGAGCAGGGAATCTCCATTCATAGATTTTGACAGGAAGACGTGTCAAACCTATGAATAGAGATCACCCCCCAAAACCTAACTAAAACTTCAAATAAATTTAAAAAAACATCACATTTTTAAAATAACTATAAATTACATAAATTAACCACATTAAACAAAAACTTAAATTTTTGGAAAAATTAATTATACTTTTTAACGGTGCTAAAATAAACTTACCTTTCTTTAAAGTATGTAAAAAAGATAAACCTGTTGAAAAAATGTTTAAATTGTACTTAATTCACCACTTACCTTGTTAAAAGCAGGCCTTGCGCCTCCTTTTTTCCTGCGCAGCTTCTCCATACTTACCTTCCCGGAGAAACCTGAAAAAAAACCTGAAGTTCGCTGTGTGCGCGCTGCCTCTCCGGCGCACGCGGTTGACCCTCGAACCCCTTCTTTCACGAGACCGGAAGTTCCGGTTTCCCGTGCATGCGCGAAACCAGCACTTCCGGTGGCCCTACGGGTGAGTACACAGAGCGTACTCACCCGTGGAGACCCGAATTTCTGGCCCAATACAAAAGCAGAATACTGCGGATGCTGGAAATCTGAAATAAAAACAGAAAATGCTGGAAATACTCAGCAGGTCAGGCAGCATCTGTAGAGAGAGAAACAGAGTTAACGTTTCAGGTCAATGACCCTGTTCTGACGAAGGGTCATCGACCTGAAACGTTAACTGTGTTTCTCTCTCTACAGATGCTGCCTGACCTGCTGAGTATTTCCAGCATTTTCTGTTCTTACACCAGGAGAACTTCCCTGCTCTTCAAATAGAGCCGTGGAATCTTTTACATCCATCTGAGCAAGCAGATAAGACCTCATGTGAAAGACAGCACCTCTGACAATGCAGCAGTTCCTCGGTACTTGATGTCAGTCTTGGCTCAGTGATAGCATTCCCACTTCTGAATCAGAAGGTTGGGAGCATTCTTGGAAGACAAGTGTTGTGGGTTCAAACCCCACTGTAAAACTTCAGTACATAATCTTAGCTGACACTCCAGTGCAGTACTGAGGGAGTGCTGCACTGGCAAAGAGTTTCTGTTTTTCAACGAGACATTGGGCCAAAAATTCATCCCGCGACGCGAGAGTACGCACTGCGTACTCTCGCGTATTCTCTCTCCAATTGCCGGTTTTCTGCATGCCCTGCGCATGCGCTGAAAACCGGCACTTGGTCTTTTGAAAAGGGGGCGGTTCCTCGGTGCATCGCGTGCGCGCTACAGGCTGCGCGCACGCTGTGCACTTCATGCTTTGGACGCGCAGGTAAGTACGGAAGATTTTAGAAATGGAAAAAGGAGGAGTAAGACCCACTTTTAACAAGGTAAGTAGTGAATTAAGTACTTTTTTGAATTTTTTTTAACAGGTATATCTTTTTTAGAGACTTTAAAGACAGGTAAGTTTATTTTTATAACTTTTTAAAAGATTTTAAATTTTTTCAAAAATTTAATTTTTTATTTAAAATGGTTAATTTATTTAACTATACTTATTTTATTAATGTGATGGGTTTTTTTTTAAATTTAATTGAGGTTTAGCTGTTATTTTGGGGGGGGTGTAAGATTCATAGATTTCACAGCACGTATGTGAAACTTATGAATGGAAGATGGTGTGCTGCCATTGGCTCTAACTGAGTCACGTGATCCCACAGCTCGCACGAATTCACTACGCCGGTGGGATACGCAAGCCCTGCACAGCTGATGTCTAGAACATCAAGTTCGTGCGAGCTGGATCTGAAAAAGCCAACGCGGAGTGAGAGATCGCGGGGAAGGCTTACCCCCGCGGGAACAGAGCGAGATCAATTTCTGGGCCATTAAACCGAGGTCCCGTCTGTCCTCTTGGGTGTACATGAAAGATCTCACCACATTATTTTGATGAAAAGCAGGGAGGTGTCCTGGCCAACATTTACCCCTCAAAAATCATGACTAAAACAGATTGGGGGGAAAATTCAATTTTGCCCCTTTTGGGGCGCTAACGTCGCTGGGGCGCTAATTAAAGTGACCCGAAAAAATTAGTGCCCCTCCGCCTGAAATTCAGTTGTAGCGCCCCAAGCAGGAGGCGGGGCGCTACTGGAAGTGCTCCACCTCCTTCCTGGGGTGCTACAACTGAATATCGTGGCGCTATGTGCAACAGCGCCACGCGAGTCGGCACGTAGCGCCGCGTCATTGCAGGCCTACTCCCCTGATTGAAGGGGAGGGGCCTAGCATTGCGCGCACCGGGGCCCTGCTGGACCACCGGGGAGCGGGGTGCCGGGAAAAGAGCCCGGCACTCAAGAGGAGCGCCAGGCTGATGGATCGGCGTCGGCACCCCGAAGAAAAAAGGGGAAGGGGGCAGGTGCTGGCAGTCGGCCAAAAAATAAATGGCCGCCTGACACCTGCCTTTTAAGTAGCGCCGCCGCCGCTGCAAGAATGCCACCCTGACCCTGTCGGTCATATCGTCCAGCGATAGGTCAGGGGGCGAAAACCAAGTTTGCGGCCGTGGTGCGAGCGAGGCGCTACCGGCTACCGCCGCTGCTAACACCTCCCGCTGAATTTCGCGGGAGGTGCTAGCAGTGCCGCGCCCGTGCGCTAGGGGGCGCCAACGAGAGGCGCAAATCCACCCAATTTTTCCCCCATTACCTGTTGATTTATCTCAATGCTGTTTGTGGGAGCTTGTATGCAAATTGGCTGCTGTGTTTCCCTACATTACAATAGTGTCTACTACTTTCAAAAGTAATTAAATGGTTGTGAAGTGTCTTGTGACAGCCGAATGCCGTGACAGGCACTATATAAATGCAAGTCTTTCTTACTGCACTGAAGTATCAGCCTGAATTATATGCTCAAGTCCCTGGAGTGGGCTTTGAACAACAACCTTCTGACCTAGAGTCGAGACTGATACCACAGAATCGAAGCTTTCTTCCATAACAAACTGCTGCTTTATACCTGACCTGGGTGTGCTCTATGCTGACTGACACGGAGTGGCAAACTGCAAAGAGTTCAATTCTCCCACATTTACATTTATCTGGATTCTTACAAGCAACAGAGAGATGAGACTTTCATCCCTTTTGGTCTGGATTCAAACCCAGGTCCCTGAGGTTAAAGGATATAATTCCACCAAGTCCCATATCTTGTAAAAATGACCAGATGAACTTCTCTGGGTTAATATCAGGGAAATACTGTGCATGGGAGAATGAGTGCTAGAAAGCACGCATGTTTGCTAGTTCTTGCAGATTTTCTTGCCCTTGACCCTCAGCTGTATTTCCTCAGTGGAAATATAAACAGCATTTTGTTTACTAGAGCAGTCAGTGTGTGAGATTATCCATTTCACTGCATCTGCATTCCGTGCAAACCAGGACTGATCTATGGCATTTATCATGATCCGTCCACACATTGTCAAGGATTCACAACTATATTATTTATAGATGATTGAATGAAGATTTGTGTAACATCTTAATGCTGAAACAGATGAGTGACGAGTCTCTTATTAAGGGTTTTGATACCATCTGCTTGGATTATACATGAGCTCAAGATCGAATTTTAGGTTTTGCATTCAGCTTCTTTTCTGATTGATTGGGTTATTACCCTATTGCGTTGTCAGCTCTCCAGCACCTCACCCAAGCGCTCGCCCTTCACCTCTGAGTCGATACAGTGAGTGCTAGCAGACTGTTTGACTGTGAGAGCCATCACGGCTGAGCCTGATCCGGACCTGGCCAATGCTGGGGTCACACGCACTTACTAGCAGGAGTCACCGGACAGTGATCATAAGCAGGAATCCGGGCTGATTTTTCTCCTCCCTATTTCAATCGGAGTGCTGAGGCCATTTGTAGTGCGCCAACTACAGCCACGGCCGAGAACAGCTAAATAAACATGCGTAGGTGAAATCAGCCTGCACCAGTAGCGTAGAAACGGGCGATAGCGAATCAGCAGCCCCTTTCACAACATGTCCAACTTTCTTTTTCATTGTGAAAATATATATAATGCAACCATGTACAGTAATATAACAATCCCAAAATACTCCTAAAATAACATTTCCAATGTGTTGCACATAACACCATTTTTTTTATAAATTGTTCTGTGGCAGCATGGTGGAAGGGGAGGAGGTTATTTATTTGGGATACGGTTGGGTCCAACTTTACCCAAGGTTCTGAATTTCGATAATGCAAAGCAAATAACACGACTCAGATGTGGATTTTCTGAAACAACTGAATAATGTCTACGGGGAAAGGGCAGGGGAGTGGGACTAGCTGAGAGTCGGCACGGGCTCAACGGGCCGAATGGCCTTCTTCCGTGCTGTAACCATTCTATGATTTACAATGCCGACCATTTATGCTGAGCAAATTCCCATCTAAACTTGTGGAAGGGTTTTTTGTGCTCCTGCACTCATTGGGCCGTATATTCCGATGCCTACGGGTGAGTACGAGCTGTGTACACACCCGCAGGGACATCGGAAATGCCGGTTTCAGGCATGTGAAGCGCATGCGCTGAAAACCGGCATTTCTGCTCTGTCAAGAATGCTCTTGACAGATCGGACGCCTACCCTGGAGAAGGGCCTCTGCGGGTGGAGAGTTCGAACCTCCGCCCGCTGAAAACCTTTAGAAATCTTACGCATGCTAAAAGCAGGCGTAAGGCTTGCTTTTACCAGCATAAGATTTGAAAAAAAGTTAAAAAAAAATTTTCACTCATTTATCATTTAAAAATACTTTTAAAAAAGGTAAGTTTATTTTTAGCCCCGTAAAAAACTTTAATTATTTTTTTCAAAAAATTAAAATTTTGTTTAAAATATTTAATTTATTGTAATTTCAACTAATTTTAAAAATGTGATTTAAAAAAAATATATATTTAATGTTTTAAAGTGTTTTTGGGGTGATCTCCATTCATATAGTTGACAGGGCTATCTGTCAAGTGTATGAAGGGAGATTCCCTTCTTTGATTGGCTCCCCATGGCCCACGTGATCCCAGGGATGCTTGCGAACCGCCTGCGCCCCTGGGATACGTGGGCCCTGCGCACTTGGAGTTGGAGAGGCCCAGGAGCGGAACTATACGCACCTCGGGAGCCCTCAGGTAAGTGCGTAGATTTTTTCCAGATCGGAGGCCTCCGCACGCAGGAAGCCTCTGATCGCAAAATATGGCCCATTATGTTACACACTTTTGGGTATATAACACGTTGGGCCAGAAATCAGCTTTCAGGCTTTCTGCGGGTGCAAGCATCGCGCGCGTACTTGCCTACCGCACCTGCAGTTGTGCTTTGGGCCCACGAGGACTTCGGGTCCTGGGCCTCCTCCAGCTGCCGGCACGCAGTGCTTGTGTATCCCAGGGGCGCAGTTAGTTCGAAGCACCTTTTTTAAAAATAACTATAAGTTAAATAAATTAACTACTTTAAACAAAAATTAAATTTTTGAAAAAATTATTTATACTTTTTAACGGTGCTAAAAATAAACTTGCCTTTCTTTAAAGTATCTAAAAAAGATAAACCTATTGAAAATGTTTTTAAATTGTAATTAATTAACCACTTACCTTGTTAAAAACAGGCCTTGCGCCTCCTTTTTAAAAGTGCAGCTTCTTCATACTTACCTTCCCCGAGAAACCTGAAAAAAAACCTGAAGTTCGCTGTGTGCGCGCAGCCACTCCCGCGCACGCGTTCGACTTCTGAACCCCTCCCTTCAGGGGAACGGAAGTTCCGGTTTTCCGCGCATGCGCGGTGCATGCAGGAAACCGGCACTTCAGGTGGCCTTACGGGTGAGTACACAGCGCGTACTCGCCCGACAACAGCCAAATTTCTGGCCCTATAGAATTCTATAACACAGAAGAAGGCCGTTTAACCCATCTTGTGTGTGCCAGGTCTTAGCTAGAAGTTCATTGTATCACAGACACTGGTGCACCAGGGAACCACCAAAGAACATATAATTCAAAGCCTTAAGTACACGGAAGATGCTGGATAAGAAAGATAAGAAATAGGAGCAGGAGTCAATTGCAACTTTAACAGTTCTAAAAAGAGAAAACATACTATCTTTTTAACAGAGAATCTTACTTTTAAATCTTAACTTTGCTACAGTATTACAGTTCTTAAAGTTCTCTATACAGGATATCCATCAATATCAAATACCTTTGACCCCCGAGGTACAAAGAGTGGTAGACTACAGAGCCGCCTCTGAAGCCTAGAATCGCTTTGCCCGATTAAAGCGAGTCTCCTATCCCATTTGAGAGTTCAATAGTTATACCCTTTTCCAGTGGTATTTCCTTTAAGGTTTTCTGCTGATGCAAGTTAATTATCCCTAGTCATTTTTCTGCCGACCTTTGCAACTCTTACTGCCACATCAACCAGAATCTTGTCTCATCTCCAGGTGTTCTGGGTTGACCATATAAAAACGGTGTGATGGCAGGTGTTCCTTATTTTATGTCATCTTTACGAGGGCAGATGTTCCTTATCTTATGTGCCATCTTTACGAAGTTTAAATTAGAACACCTTATCCAGGGTGAACCATTGTTTTGTTCCCAAAAGGTCAGCTTGTCGGAGCCATGCACCTTCTGTTTCAA
Organism: Squalus acanthias; assembly: GCA_030390025.1. Lineage (NCBI taxonomy): Eukaryota > Metazoa > Chordata > Chondrichthyes > Squaliformes > Squalidae > Squalus > Squalus acanthias. The sequence goes on along the minus strand of CM059425.1, from coordinate 16,543,887 downwards.
TAAGGTTATTTATTCAGGGTCAACAACTGTCTTATCTCATTAGCCAGAGTGCTTTCATAGCTATTTCATAGTTAGGTTTCTAAATTTCCAAACCCAGTTTGTCATGTTTTAATAATACCAGAATTTTTTCATAAGATAGTGTATTTTTCTGAATAGGTTATGTGGCTTATTCCTTCACAGGGAGGGATTTGAAAACAAGGATGAGAAGTTTGAAATCGAGGCGCTGCTTAACCGGGAGCCAATGTAAGTCAGCAAGCACAGGGGTGATGGGCGAACGGGACTTGGTGCGAGTTAGGACACAGGCAGCTGAGTTTTGGATGACCTCAAGTTTACGTAGGGTGGATTGTGGGAGGCCAGCCAGGAGTGTGTTGGAATAGTCAAGTCTAGAGGTAACAAAGGCATGGATGAGGGTTTCAGCAGCTGAGGCAAGGGCGGAGACGGGCGATGTTACGGAGGTGGAAGTAGGCGGTCTTAGTTATGCTGCGGATATGTGGTCGGAAGCTCATTTCAGGGTCAAATATGACACCAAAGTTGCGCACAGTGTGGTTCAGCCTCAGACAGATGTTAGGAAGAGGGATGGCGTCAGTGGCTAGGGAACGGAGTTTGTGGCAGGGACCGAAAAAAATGGCTTCAGTCTTCCCAATATTTACTTGGAGAAAATTTTTGCTCATCCAGAACTGTATGTCAGACAAGCAGTCTGACAATTTAGAGACCGTGGAGGGGTTGAGAGAAGAGGTAGTGAGGTAGAGCTGGGTGTTGTCAGCATACATGTGGAAACTGACGCTGTGTTTTTGGATGATGTCGCCAAGGGGCAACATGTAGATGAGAAATAGGAAGGGGTCAAGGATAGATCCTTGGGGGACACCAGAGGTAACAATGCAGGAGCGGGAAGAGAAGCCGTTGCAGGTGATTCTCTGGCTATGATTAGATAGATAAGAATGGAACCAGGCGAGTGCAGTCCCACCCAGCTGGATGACGGTGGAGAGGCGTTGGAGAAGGATGGAGTGGTCAACCTTGTCAAAGGCTGCAGACAAGTCAAGAAGGATGAGGAGGGATAGTTTACCTTTGTCACAGTCACAAAGGATATCATTTGTGACTTTGATGAGAGCCGTTTCGGTACTGTGGCAAGGGTGGAAACCTGATTGGAGGGTTTCAAACATGGAATTGCGGGAAAGATGGGCACGGATTTGGAGGCGACAACACGTTCAAGGACTTTGAGAGGAAAGGGAGGTTGGAGATGGGGTGGTAGTTTGCAAGGACGGAGGGATCAAGGGTTGGTTTTTTGAGAAGAGGGGTGATAACGGCAGACTTGAGGGAGAGGGGGACAGTACCTGAGGAGAGAGAACCGTTAACAATGTCAGCTAAAATGGGAGCCAGAAAAGGAATTTGGGTGGTCAGCACTTTGGTGGGAATAGGGTCGAGGGAGCAGGAGGTGGGTCCCATGGACAAGATGAGCGCAGAGAGGTCATGAGGGGAGATTGGAGAGAAACTGGAGAAAGATGTGAGTTCAGGGCTAGGGCAGGGGGGAACCTTAGAGGAAGTTTGGCCCAGTGGGCTAGGGGAAGGAAGGGAAGTGGCAGAGGCAGCTGAATGGATGGTTTCAATCTTAGAGACAAAGAAGTCCATGAGCTCCTCACACTTGTTATTGGAGGTGAGGGTGGAGGAGACAGGGGAGAGGGGTTTAAGAAGACCGTTAGCAGTAGAGAATAGGAGCTGGGGTTTATCTTTGCATTCAGAATGATTCTGGAATAATGAGCAATTTTGGCAGATGAGAGCAGGGCCCGATAGTGCTTTATGTGGTCCAGCCAGATCTGGCGGTGAATGGCTAAACCAGTTGTCCGCCATATCCGTTCGAGTCTGCGTCCCTTGGACTTAAGGGAGCGAAGATGAGAGCCGTACCAGGGGCTTGTAGGGTCTCCCAGCAATCCAGCAATCTGTGCTACAACAGATGGCTAAGAATGCTGAGGCGCTGCCCCAGGGGAGTGGCACTGGCTCTGTGGAGCAAGAACCTGCTGTCCTCTCTCAGGATGACAGTATTCGTACTCCCACCCCTGCCACTCTGCCAATGCCCTTGCTGCTGCCTGTCAGCCAGCCAGCCCAGACTGCTGCCGCCCATGCCGAGGTGGTGCAGTCTACAGCCGGGTCTTCTAGGCCCAGAGCTGCTCTAGGTCATCCTGCAAGGCCAGCTGCAGTCTCCCCCACTGAAAGTCAGCAGCCTTCCACCAGCCATGCTGCAGCCACTGGGGTAGCACTGCATAGGAGCACTAGAATAGGCAAAGGAACACGAAAGAAAGACACTAAGGGAATACACAAGGGTGATTGGTTGGCTTTGTTGTGCAGTATTGGATTGATTCATTTATAAATTATGTTTGGAATGTTTGTTTTGTGGTGGCTCTCATTCCAGCTTTGTGCCCAGGAGGACACTGTGATGTTCTATGACTGGGGGATGGTAATGTGGGGAAGTGGTGAGCAATGGGGATCTGGGGTTTCATTCACTGGAACCGGAGTCTGATGAGACGCTCGTGGACAGCCTGTCCGGAACGGGTATTGGCTGCCTGCCTCCTCCCTTGCTCCTCCTCCTCTTAGAGTCATGGGGGAAAAATTCAGTTGGTTGCACCTCCCGTTAGCACCTTAAGAGGGCGCTAATGGGGCGCAAATCATCTAGCGCCCAGGCGCGGCGATGATTGCGCCGCTCGCGAAATTAACTAGACACTTTGCGGCGGCGCTAAACACTACCGCCACAATCTCCTGCGCCGGCAGATCGTGACGTCAGTCGAGTGCGCAACGCCTCGGTATCGCCCCGGAGCGGATATTGAGTGGCGCCCCCTGCCTTACCGCCTGACGCTAGCAACGACATGTTGAGGGGAGCATTTTGCAGTCATGAAGGGACTGGGGGAGCGCTATTTAAAGGCGACTGCTTCCTGCCTTTTATTGTTGGTGCCATTTTTGAACCACGCATTCTGAGAGAGAGGGAGAGAGTCTTCTGGAGAGATTCAACGCTGTGTGAAGGAATTTTGGGTACTGAGCAGCACTTTGCAGGTTCATTTTGATTTGCCATTCCCTGTATCGATTTAGAAGAGACTGTGGGGGCTGCACTCTGAGCTCTTTCCCTGGTACTCTCCATTGTTCTTTCCAGCAGATTTGATGTGCAGGTCTCTCCAGGCCGAGATTCAAGGCTGCAATGAGCAGGATGTGGATGGAAAGCAAGATCAACCATCCCCTTTAAGAACTGGCCGGTGCCATTGTGTGTGTGTTCCGTTGCTGACTGACATCACATGAGCTTCGCCAGCGCTCTGAGGTAGCGCCTTGCTCCTCGGCCTTTGCGCCTTAAGACAGGTGTGAAGCGCCTGATTTAGCGCTCCAATCACCTCCAGGGGCGATAAAAGTCAAGTTTGCAGTCGGTGGCGATAATTAGCGCCAGGTGCTAATCTTTGCGCCCGGCCGATAATTGCGCCCCAAATGGGGCGATACTGAATTTCTCCCCCATAGAGTCATAGAGTTATACAGCACAGAAAGAGGCCCTTCGGTCCATTGTGTCTGCACCGGCCATCAAGCCCTGTCTATTCTAATCCCATTTTCCAGCACTTGGTCCGTAGCCTTGTATGCTATGGCGTTTCAAGTGCTCATCTAAATGCTTCTTGAATGTTGTGAGGGTTCCTGCCTCTACCACCCTTTCAGGCAGTGAGTTCCACATTCCAACCACCCTCAGAAATGTTACATAGAACAGTACAGCACAGTACAGGCCCTTCGGCCCTCGATGTTGTGCCGAGCATTGTCCGAGACCAAGATCAAGCTATCCCACTCCCTATCATTCTGGTGTGCTCCATGTGCTTATCCAATAACCGCTTGAAAGTTCCTAAAGTGTCCGACTCCACTATCACAGCAGGCAGTCCATTCCACACCCCAACCACTCTCTGAGTAAAGAATCTACCTCGGACATCCCTTCTATATCTCCCCCCATGCACCTTATAGTTATGCCCCCTTGTAACAGCTGCCTCTACCCGAGGAAATAGTCTCTGAACATCCACTCTATCTATCCCCCTCATCATCTTATAAACCTCTATTAAGTCGCCTCTCATCCTCCTCCGCTCTAAAGAGAAAAGCCCCAACTCCCTCAATCTTTCCTCATAAGACCTCCCCCCCAAACCAGGCAGCATCCTGGTAAATCTCCTTTGCACTCTTTCCAATGCTTCCACGTCCTTCCTATAGTGAGGTGACCAGAACTGCACACAATATTCCAAATGTGGTCTCACCAAGGTCCTGTACAGTTGCAGCATAACCTCACGGTTCTTAAACTCAAACCCTCTGTTAATAAACGCCAACACACATAGGCCTTCTTTACTGCTCTATCCACTTGAGTGGCAACCTTCAGAGATCTGTGGATATGAAGCCCCAGATCCCTCTGCTCCTCCACATTCCTCAGAACCCTGCCGTTGACCCTGTAATCCTTATTCAAATTTGCCCTACCAAAATGAATCACCTTGCACTTATCAGGGTGAAATTCCATCTGCCATTTTTCGGCCCAGCTCTGCATCCTATCAATGTCTCTTTGCAGCCTACAACTGCCCTCCACCTCATCCACTACTCCACCAATCTTGGTGTCATCAGCAAATTTACTGATCCACCCTTCAGTCCCCTCCTCCAAGTCATTGATAAAAATCACAAACAGCAGAGGACCCAGCACCGACCCCTGTGGCACACCGCTGGTAACTGGTCTCCAGTCCGAAAATGTTCCATCCACCACCACCCTCTGCCTTCTATGAGATAGCCAGTTACTTATCCAATCGGCCAAATTTCCCTCTATCCCACAACTCCTTACTTTCTTCATGAGACGACCATGGGGAACCTTATCAAACGCCTTACTAAAATCCATGTATACGACATCAACTGCTCTACCTTCATCTACACACTTAGTTACCTCCTCAAAGAATTCAATCAAATTTGTTAGGCAAGACTTACCCTTCACGAATCCGTGTTGACTATCCCTGATTAAGTTGCCCCTTTCCAAATGGTCATAAATCCTATCCCTCAGGACCTTTTCCATTATCTTACCAACCACCGAAGTAAGACTAACCGGCCTATAATTACCAGGGTCATTCCTATTTCCTTTCTTGAAGAGAGGAACAACATTCGCCACTCTCCAGTCCTCTGGCACCATCCCCGTGGACAGTGAGGACCCAAAGATCAAAGCCAGAGGCTCTGCAATCTCCTCCCTTGCCTCCCAAAGAATCCTAGGATATATCCCATCTGGCCCAGGGGACTTATCGACCCTCAGGTTCTTCAAAATTGCTGAAACATCTTCCCTCAGAACATCTACCACCTCCAGCCTATCCACCTTTATCACACTCTCATCCTCAAGAACATGGCCCCTCTCCTCGGTGAACACTGACGAAAAGTATTCATTCATCACCTCTCCTATCTCTTCTGACTCCATGCACAAGTTCCCACTACTGTCCTTGACCGGCCCTACCCTCACCCTGGTCATTCTTTTATTTCTCACATAAGAGTAAAAAGCCTTGGGGTTTTTCTTGATCCGACCCGCCAAGGACTTCTCATGCCCCCTCCTAGCTCTCCTAAGCTCTTTTTTTTAGCTCATTCCTTGCTACCTTGTACCCCTCAATCGACCCAACTGAACCTTGTTTTCTCATCCTTACATACGCTTCCTTTTTCCTCTTGACTAGACATTCAACCTCTTTTGTGAACCATGGTTCTCTCACTCGGCCATTTCCTCCCTGCCTGACAGGGACATACCTATCAAGGACATGCAGTAATTGCTCCATGAAAAAGTTTTTCCTCAAATCCCCTCTAAACCTCCTGCCCCTTACCTTGAAACTATGCCCCCTGGTTATTGACCCCTCTACTAAGGGAAAAAGTTCCTTTCTATCTACCCTATCTATGCCCCTCATAATTTTGTGCACCTCAATCAGGTCCCCCCTCAGCCTTCTCTGCTCCAAGGAAAACAACCCCAGCCTGTCCAGTCTCTCTTCCCCAGCAAGAAAATTATTTAACTTAGACTCCAACTGAACATTGGGAAGCCCAAAAGCCATCATAGTTACCGGCCAAATATCACTATCCTCCTCCCTGGCTGCTCATTCAGATGGTGTGCAACCTCAGTATCTTCATTGACCCTGAGCTGAACTGTATACCTAATATTCTATCCACCACCAAGACAAAAGTGCCTGCCTCCACCTTTATCTCTACTGCTGCTGAAACCCAACCACACTATTGTTACCTCCAGACATCTCCTCGTCCTCCTTGCTGGCCTCTCAAGCTCCATGCTGCACCAACTCCAACTCATCCAAAGCCTTGTTGTCCAAATCCTGTCCTAGACTAAGTCTTGCTCACCTACCACTCCTGTCCCTGCTGATCTTCATTGGCTCCCTGTCCCCCTGTGCATTAAATTCAAAATCCTCATCCTTGTTTACAAATCGCTCCATGGTCTCACCCACCCGACCTTTGTAACTTCCTCCAGCCTAACATCCCAGCCTGTGCTCTTCAGTCCTCTGACTCGGGCCTTCCATCCATCTAAACCTCACTCTGGAGCATTCCACTGTCTCAGCACTATTCTCCCCTCACCGCCTTCTTCAACACCCTCCACATGGCTATTTCTCTCCTTATCTTTAAACGTTGGCTGCTTATTGTGACACCACTATTCCCGGACAGAATGGAGATGATAGGGTAATTCCCCCGTCAATCACACCTGGAGACCACACTGCAGTAGCTGTGTCATGTGTCTCCAGATGTGTCATGTGTCAGCTGTGGGTAGCACCCTCGCCTCTGAGTCGGAAGGTTGTGGGTTCAAGTCCCACTCCAGAGCCTTGAGCACGGAAATCTAGGCTGACTGTGCAGTACTGAGAGGGGGGCTGCATTGACAGAGGTGGCGTCTTTCGGACGAGATGTTGAACCCTGGCCCTGTCTGCTCTCTCAGGTTGACGTAAAAGATCCCGTGGCACTATTTCAAAGAAGTGCAGAGGAGCTCTCCCTGGCATCCTGTCCAATATTTATCCCTCAATCAGCACCTAAAACAGATTATCTGGTCATAAGAACATAAGAAATAGGAGCTGGAGTAGACCATTTGGCCCTTCAAGCCTGCTCTGCCATTCAACAAGATCATGGCTGATCTTCTACCTCAACTCCACCTTCCTGCACTAGCCCCATATCCCTTTGCTCCCAAAAATTTATCGACCTCTGTCTTGAATATACTCAATGACTGAGTATCCACAGCTCTCTGGGGTAGTGAATTCCAAAGATTCACCACCCTCTGAGTGAAGAAATTTCTCCTCATCCCATTCCTGAATGGCCGACCCCTTATTCTGAGACTGTGCGATACCCCGCTAGTTATAGCCTGCCAACCTGAAAAAGTCCCGTTTATTCCTACTCTCTGTTTTCTGTCCATTAACCAATCCTCAATCCATGCTAATATATTACCCCCAATACCATGAGTCCTAATTTTGTGTAATAACCTCTTGTGTGGCACCTTAGCAATTACTTTTTGGAAATCCAAATACACTGCATCCACTGGTTCCCCCTTATCCATCCTACTAGTTACATCTTCAAAAAACTCCAACAGATTTGTCAAACACGATTTCCTTTACATAAAATCATGTTGACTCTGCCTAATCATATTATGATTTTAAAGTGCCCAATAATAGATTCTAGCATTTTGCCTATTACTGATGTCAGGCTAACTGGCCTATAGTTCCCCGTTTTTTCTCTTCCTCCTTTCTTAAATAGCAGGGTTATGTTTGCTAACTTCCAATCCTGGGGACTGTTCTACAATCTAGAGAATTCTGGAAGGTTAATACCGGTGCATTGTTGTGGCTGCCGCGAAACACGAATTAAGGCCGAGTCAACATGTGAAACACATAGGCCCAAAAATTGATCCCGGTGCGCGAGAGTACGCACTGCGTACTCTCGCGTATTCCCTCTGCAATTGCCGGTTTTCTGCATGCCCTGCGCATGCGCTGAAAACCGGCAATTGCTCTTTTGAAAAGGGGGCGGGTTCTCGGTGCATTGCGTGCGCGCTACAGGCTGCGCGCACGCTGTGCACTTCATGCTTTGGACGCGCAGATAAGTACTGAAGATTTTAGAAATGTAAAAAGGAGGAGTAAGACCCACTTTTAACAAGGTAAGTAGTGAATTAAGTATTTTTTTGAATTTTTTTTTACAGGTATATCTTTTTTAGAGACTTTAAAGACAGGTAAGTTTATTTTTATAACTTTTTAAAAGATTTTAAATTTTTTCAAAAATTTAATTTTTTATTTAAAATGGTTAATTTATTTAACTATACTTATTTTATTAATGTGATGGTTTTTTTTTTAAATTTAATTGAGGTTTAGCTGTTATTTTGGGGGGGTGTAAGATTCATAGATTTTACAGCCGTGCTGTGAAACTTATGAATGGAAGATGATGTGCTGCCATTGGCTCTAACTGAGTCACGTGATCCCACAGCTCGCACGAATTCACTACGCCGGTGGGATACGCAAGCACTGCCCGGCTGATGTCTGGAACATCAAGTTCGTGCGAGCTGGATCTGAAAAAGCACAAGCGAGGTGAGAGATCGCGGGGAAGGCTTACCCCCGCGGGAACAGAGCGAGATCAATTTCTGGGCCATAGCTTTTAATCACAGCTCTGCTCAAAATGGCTGCAGCCACATTTTTCTGCAAAATACTCAGAGGCCACGCCCACTCCTTTTTTCCTGCCTTAAAGGCAAGGTGCCTTAAAGGCAAGGTGCCCAATTTATTGTCCACGGACGGAAAAGTGGATTGCGCCCGTTTAGGTGGCGATCCGCCACAGCATCCACTATTTCTGCAGCTACCTCTTTTAAAACCCTAGGATGCAGGTCGTCAGGTCCAGGGAAATACCGTCCCGGCCGCTAAATTGGGCTTACCGCCCCAGCGATATCTTAGGCACTCCACTACCTCTCGGGGCGGTGTCTGGGGCGCAAAGTGCGGTGGCACCGGAGCGCCACGCAGCCGCTCCACGTAGCGCTGAAGCGTTTCACCGCACCTCCGCTTCCATTAAAGGGGAGGGACGCTGTGAGCTCTGCAGGCCATTTGATGGCCTCCACTAGCCCACCAGGGTGGCATGGTGCCGTGGCCGCAGCCCGGCACTGAGAGGCGGTGCTGGACGCCACGATGGCAGCCACGGACCACCCCATGGGCCGCCAAGAGGGGCCGACCTGCAGGTCGGCCAAAAGAAAATATGTCGGTGCGGGGCTCAGCCGGGCCGGCCCTTTAATTACTGCCCCTCCAGCAGTGTGCAGCCCGGTTCGCGACCCGCGAGGCTATCGCTGACACCGCCTGCAGCAGCCTTGTGGGCCACAGCTGAATTTCGGTCTTCCTCCTCTTCTTCCTCCACCTCCTCCTCCTGAGGTGGTCCCGCAATCCCTGGTGGCAAGGGCTGCACCCTCGTGATGGTCAAGTTGTGAAGCATGCAGCAGACCACCACAAAATGGGACACCCACTCCGGCGAGTACTGGAGGGCTCCTCCCGAGCAGTCAAGGCAACAGAACCGTTGTTTTAGCATCCCGATGGTCTACTCAATGACGTTCCTCATTGTAGGGGGCTAGAAACCTATGTAGTGAAATAGAGGAAAGTGAAAGGCAGACAGAAATAAATGGTAAAAGGGTGAGGAACAAAAAACAAAGGGCCAAACTAATTCATAAAAAATGTGAGCATAAAAAAAGCCTGAGGGTTTTATACCTTAATGCGAGAAACATCAGGAACAAGGTAGATGAATTAGCTGTGGAAATAGAGGTTAATAATTATGATCTAATTGGGATGACGGAAACATGGTTGCAGGGTGAGCAGGGCTGGGAGCTTAACATACAGGGGTATTCAGTATTTAGGAAGGATCGACAAAAAAGAAAGGGAGGAGGGGTAGCATTGCTGGTAAAAGAGGGGATAAATGCAATTGAAAGGAAGGATATTAACTCAGTTAATACAGAATCTATATGGGTGGAGCTAAGAAATAGCGAGGGGCGAAAAACATTAATAGGAGTGGTATATAGGCCTCCAAATAGTAAAATAGAGGTTGGGGAGGGCATCACGAGGGAAATTAGAGAAGCGTGCAATAAGAGCACAGCTGTCATCATAGGTGACTTTAACTTACATATAGATTGGACTAGCCTAATCAGTAAAAATAATGAGGAGGAGGAATTCCTTGAGTGTTAAGGGATGGTTATCTGGATCAATATGTCGAGGAACCAACTCGGGAACAGGCTATATTGGACTGGGTACTGTGCAATGAGAAGGGACTCATTAGTAATCTTGTTGTACGGGGACCCTTGGGTCAGAGCGATCATAACATGATCGATTTCTCACTCGAAATGGAGAGCGAAGAAATTGACTCAGAGACTAAGGTCCTGAATTTAAACAAGGGGAATTAGATGGGAACTGAGTAGGTCTGATTGGACAACGTTCCTGGGAGGACTGGAGGTAGATAAACAATGGCAAGCATTTAAAGATAGAATGACAAAATTGCAAAAATTGTTTATACCAATCTGGCATAAAAGGAAATCTAAAAAGGTGACTCAACCGTGGATAACAGGGGAAATTAGAGACAGCATAAAATCCAAAGATAGGGCGTATAAAATAGCCAAAAAAAGTGCCAGAGCGGAAGATTGGGAACAGTTTAAGATAGAGCAAAGGAGGACAAAGGGCTTAATCAAGAGGGGCAAAATAGCTTACGAAAGCAAGCTGGCGGAAAATATAAAAACTAACTCCAAAAGCTTTTATAAGTATATCAAGAGGAAAAGACTGGTGAAAACCAAAGTTGGTCCATTGCAGTCAGATACGGGGGAATATATAACAGGAAATAAGGAAATGGCAGACCAACTAAATGCATACTTTGGGTCAGTCTTTACGAAGGAAGACACAAAAAACCTCCCTGGGATATCGGGAAAAATAGGGACATTGGCAAAGGAGGAACTGACGCAAATCAATATCTCTAAGGATATGGTGTTAAGGAAGCTAATGGGATTGAAGGCGGACAAATCCCCAGGGCCTGATAACATGCATCCTAGGGTACTGAAGGAGGTGGCCCTAGAGATAGCGGATGCACTAAGTATGATTTTTCAGAATTCATTAGACTCGGGAACAGTGCCCATGGATTGGAGGGTAGCTAACGTTACCCCACTATTCAAAAAGGGGGGTAGGGAAAAAGCAGGTAATTACAGACCTGTAAGCCTTACATCAGTTGTGGGCAAAATGCTGGAGTCCATCATTAAGGATGAAATAGCGGAGCACTTAGCAAATGGGGACAGGATAGGACAGAGTCAACATGGATTTACAAAGGGTAAATCGTGCTTGACTAATCTATTGGAATTTTTTGAGGGAGTAACTGGTAAAATAGATGGGGGAGAGCCAGTAGATGTGGTGTACCTGGACTTCCAAAAGGCCTTCGACAAGGTCCCACATAAAAGATTAGCATGGAAAATTGAAGCTCATGGGATAAAGGGGAAAGTATTGACGTGGATAGAGAACTGGCTGTCAGATAGAAAACAGAGAATTGGAATAAACGGCTCATTTTCTGAATGGCAGGCAGTAACAAGTGGGGTACCACAGGGATCTGTCCTGGGTCCCCAGCTGTTCACAATTTACATTAATGACCTGGATCAGGGAGTCGGATGCAGCATTTCCAAATTTGCAGACGACACTAAACTAGGAGGGGGGGTGGGCTCAGAGGAGGAGACCAGGAAGCTCCAGAGCGATTTGGACAGACTGGGTGATTGGGCGGATAAATGGCAGATGCACTATAATGTGGACAAGTGCGAAGTTATCCACCTTGGGTGCAGGAACGGGAGGGCAAATTATTATTTAAATGGCAATAAATTGGGAGAGGGGGAAGTACAGAGAGACCTGGGTGTTCTTGTACACCAGTCACTGAAGGCGAGCATGCAGGTGCAACAGGCGGTCAAGAAGGCAAATGGTATGCTGGCCTTCATAGCAAAAGGGTTGGAATACAGGAACAGGGATACCTTGCTGCAGCTGTACAGGGCACTGGTGAGACCACACCTCGAGTACTGTGTACAGTTTTGGTCGCCTCATCTGAGGAAAGATGTTCTTGCCATGGAGGGGGTGCAGCGGCGATTCACCAGGCTGATACCAGGAATGGCGGGATTGACCTATGAGGAGAGACTATGTAGTTTAGGGATGTACACACTGGAGTTTAGAAGATTGAGAGGGGACTTCATAGAAGTGTATAAAATTCTGACAGGTCTAGACAGACTAGATGCAGAAGGAATGTTTCCCTTGGTGGGTGAGAACAGAACTAGAGGACATAATTTAAGGATAAGGGCTAAACCATTTAGGACAGAAATGAGGGGGAATTTCTTCACTCAGAGGGTGGTGAACCTGTGGAACTCATTGCCACAGAGGGCAGTGTACGCCAGCTCATTAAATATATTTAAGAGGGAATTAGATATATTTCTACAGGCAAAAGGGGTTAAGGGTTACGGAGAGAAGGCGGGGACGGGATACTGAATTGGAGGATCAGCCATGATCTCATTAAATGGCGGAGCAGGCTCGAAGGGCCGGATGGCCTACTCCTGCTCCTATCTTCTATGTATCTATGTATCTATGTAGCATGGCTCTCATTACGTGATTGCTGGCCACGAGTGGTGGGTTTGCAGAGGGGAGTCATCAGCTAGGTATAGAGCGGATAGCCCTTGTCTCCGAGCAGCCACCCTTGGTTTCGACGTGGTGGTTGGAAGATTCCTGGCACACCAGACTGGCGCAGGATGAAGGCTTCATGACTGCTGCTAAGATATCGTGCATTCACCATCATGATGTGCTGGGCGTGGTTGCACACCAACTGCACATTAAGTAAGTGGTAGCCTTTGCGGTTGCGGTACATCTCAGGATTGATATGCGGTGCCTGCAAAGCCATGTCTGTGCAGTCGATGGCGTCCTGCACCATGGGGAAGCCACATGTGTGCTCTTCCTGCTTCTCTCTGTTCAGAGAGAAGACAATGAAGTCCTTTCTCCTGGAGTACAGAGCCTATGTTACCTCTCGGATGCAGCGATAGATGGCGAACTGGGAGATGTTAGCTATGTCTCCTGCTCCAGACTGGAATGATCTGGTGGCAAAAAAATTGAGGGCAACAGCGACCTTGAGGGCCACTGGCAGCGCCGTTGTCACCCTGCTCTGAGGCGGCAGGTCTGGTTCCAAAAGATGGCAAAGTTCTGTGACCACCTCATTGGTGAAGCGGAGCTTCCAAATACACTGCTCCTGGCTTAAGTGCAGGGAGGAGACATGCTCTTGGAAGACCCTAGGTGGGTAAGGACTCCTGCTGAGAGCCCTCCTGCTCCTCCAACTCCTCCCTCTGTGAGCAACTTGTCCTCTTCTTTGGTGTATCTGCTCCATCTCCCTGTCAAGCTCCAGTGCAAGTAGAGCCCCCATGAATGGGAACAAGTGGTCTGAGCAGAGCCCTTGAATTCAGAAGCAAGACCTTCTTCATTTACAGCTCCACTCCCTGTCAGCTCACCAAATTTAAATAACTGAAGACAGCTCGAAACGGTTGCACAAACTTACACAGAGCTAGGAGAAATCAAAAGCAAGTCACCTGCAAGTTGTTGCTGATTACCACCTACCGCCCTCCCTCAGCTGATGAATCCGTACTCCTCCACGTTGAACACCACTTGGAAGAAGCACTGAGGGTAGCAATGGCACAGAATGTACTCTGGGTGGGGGACTTCAATGTCCATCATCAAGAGTGGCTCAGTAGCACCACTACTGACCGAGTCCTGAAGGACATAACTGCCAGTCTGGGCCTGCGACTGGTGGTGAGAGAACCAACACGAGGGAAAAACCTACTTGACCTCATCCTCACCAATCTACCTGTCGGAGATGCATCTGTCCATGACAATATTGGTAGCAGTGATGACCACACAGTCCTTACAGAGACGAAGTCCCGTCTTCACACTGAGGACACCCTCCATCATATTGTGTGGCACTACCACCGTGCTAAATGGGATAGATTCAGAACAAATGTAGCGGCTCAAAGCTGGGCATCCATGAGGTGCTGTGAGCCATCAGCAGCAGCAGAATTGTATTCCACCACAATCTGTAACCTCATAGCCCGGCATATCCCTCACTGTACCATTACCATCAAGCCAGGCGATCAACCGTGGTTCAATGAGGAGTGAAGAAGAGCATGGCAGGAGCAGCACCAGGTGTACCTAAAAATGAGGTGCCAACCCGGGGAAGCTGCAACGCAGGACTACATGCATGCTAAACAACGGAAGCAGCATGCTATAGATAGAGCTAAGCGATCCCACAACCAACGGATCAGATCAAAGCACTGCAGTCCTGCCACATCCAGTCGTGAATGGTGGTGGACCATTAAACAACTAACGGGAGGAGGAGGCTCTATGAATATCCCCATCCTCAATGATGGTGGAGCCCAGCACGTGAGTGCAAAAGACAAGGCTGAAGAGTTTGCAACCATCTTCAGCCAAAAGTGCCGAGTGGATGATCCATATCAGCCTCCCCCTGAGGTCCCCACCATCACAGAAGCCAGTCTTCAGCCAATTTGATTCACTCCACGTGATATCAAGAAACGGCTGAGCGCACTGGATACAGCAAAGGCTATGGGCCCCGACAACATCCCGGATGTCGTGCTGAAGACTTGTGCTCCAGAACTAGCTGCACCTCTAGCCAAGCTGTTCCATTACAGCTACAACACTGGCATCTACCCGACAATGTGGAAAACTGCCTAGGTATGTCCTGTCCACAAAAAGTAGGACAAATCCAATCCAGCCAATTACCGCCCCATCAGTCTACTCTCAATCATCAGCAAAGTGATGGAAGGTGTCATCGACAGTGCTATCAAGCGGCACTTACTCACCAATAACCAGCTCACCGATGCTAAGTTTGGGTTCTGCCAAGACCGCTCGGCTTCAGACCTCATTACAGCCTTGGTCCAAACATGGACAAAAGAGCTGAATTTCAGAGGTGAGGTGAGAGTGACTGCCCTTGACATCAAGGCAGCATTTGACCGAGTCTGGCATCAAGGAGCCCTAGTAAAATTGATGTCAATGGGAATCAGGGGAAAAACTCTCCACTGGCTGGAGTTATACCTAGCACAAAGGAAGATGGTTGTGGTTGTTGGAGGCCAATCATCTCAGCCCCAGGACATCGCTGCAGGAGTTCCTCAGGGCAGTGTCCTAGGCCCAACCATCTTCAGCTGCTTCATCATTGACCTTCCCTCCATGGTAAGGTCAGAAGTGGGGATGTTCGCTGATGATTGCACAGTGTTCAGTTCCATTCGCAACTCCTCAGATAATGAAGAAGTATATGCCCGCATATAGCAAAACCTGGACAACATTCAGGCTTGGGCTTGTAAGCCAAACATCTGTCTGGATACTTTGATTCGTGACACTCGAGTTACAAAATACAAACTGAGTCGACAGCAACAAGATCCAGACAACGGTGTTTATTCAAGACATTACCCGTTAACAATTACAATGTTTTACTTTCTAAAGCCTAACTGTGCTACTTGGATAACGTGGCAAGGGATATACTCATGAGGCTATTAACAATCGCGCTGGGATTGATCAGACCGCAACCAATCGCTGCCAGAAAGCTGATTAGGCCTCTGCTCCACGACTTCGAGCCCAACCACTCGAGTTCCTCTCCTTCTGTTCCTTCCTGTCGACCGTAGGGGCTAGCTTCTTGCTGTCTCATATTGTCCGAATACACCTTCTTGCCCGATACCAGACGTTTCCTGTGGTTTCGCACTTTGATAGCTCCTTATCGAAACTCTTGCTGACATGTCCGCAGCTCCTTTGCTATGCAGTTTCGTTTACTAATGCATTTCCCTTGCTTCTGATGTCTGTGAGCTTTTCTTTAAAATGGCAAGTCGTTATCTTGTTAGCCAGACATGCCTTCCAAGGTTGAATATACAGCCCACTGAATCCCAGACCCTGTTAGCTGTGATCCTGCAGCTGAGACCTTCTAGTTTATGTTGAAAAGTTTCTCAGAGGGCCTTTTCTTTAATTGCCCACTGCAGGCTTGGTCAATTATAACAGAAAACTCTGGAAAAACTCAGCAGGCCAGGCAGCATCCGTGGAGAGAGAAACAGAGTTAACGTTTCAGGTCGAAGACCTTTCGTCAGAACTGGAAATAGCAGGAAATGAAATAGATTTAAGGCAAGGATAAAGCTGGGAAAAGGGGGAGGGGATGAAAGAACAAAAGGAGAGATGAAGAGACATTGAGAGACATTAAATGATGATCAAGGCAAGAGGAGGTGTTAATGTGACAGGTTGAGGCTAAAAGAAGTGTGAAATGCACTGGCAGAATGAAGGACAGCTGCCAGCTTCTAGGAGGAACAAAATATAGTGTACTGTATACTGTATTCTGTATTCGCTGCTCACGATGCAGTCTCCTCTACATTGGGGAGACCAAACGCAGATTGGGTGACCGCTTTGCGGAACACCTCCGTTCAGTCCGTAAGGGGGACCCTACGCTCCCGGTGGCCTGTCACTTTAATTCTCCCCTCCACTCCCACTCTGACCTCATCATCCTCGGCCTATTACACTGTTCCACGGAAGCTCAGCGTAAGCTCGAGGAACAGCACCTCATCTTTCGTTTAGGCACGCTACAGCCCTCTGGACTCAATATCGAGTTCAACAATTTTAGATCATAACCTCGGCCCCTATCACATTTATATTTTATTTTTCATCCACCCTTTTGTTTGCCCCCCCCCCCTTTTTTTTTCCTCCTAGAAGCTGGCAGCTGTCCTTCATTCTGCCAGTGCATTTCACACTTCTTTTAGCCTCAACCTGTCACATTAACACCTCCCCTTGCCTTGATCATCTCTTAATGTCTCTCAATGTCTCTTAATCTCCTTTTGTTCTTTCATCCCCTCCCCCTTTTCCCAGCTTTATCCTTGCCTTAAATCTATTTCATTTCCTGCTATTTCCAGATCTGACGAAAGGTCTTCGACCTGAAACATTAACTCTGTTTCTCTCTCCACGGATGCTGCCTGGCCTGCTGAGTTTTTCCAGCGTTTTCTGTTGTTATTTCGGATTTCCAGCATCCGCAGTATTTTGCTATTGTATTAGGCTTGGTCAATTTCTGAGTTCAGTTTTAACGAGCTTTAAGCTCCTATTATACTGTCCATTAAGGTCATTCACTTTGATGTAGATCGATTCTACATCTTCCCCCTCAAGCGCCTGGAGAAACTTGTTGATTCAGGTGCTTCATATGTGAGGCCCACAGCTGTCAGTGAATGATTATCAATAGCCATAATCGTTCCAACAATTGGGAACGACACCCTCCCAAATCTGACCACGTAACCATACATATACAGTGCAATAAAGCCCCCTTCCGATGGGTTCTATTACAACAGTTTCTGTTCTTCTTGCTTTAACATTTTGAGCATGCGTTTAACTTTTCGCCTTTTACAACGATTACAAGATTCAATCAGCAAATACAAAACAATGATCAATTGTATAACTACTAAGGCATGAGATATTGTCCTGATCCAGGGGTGGATTTCGACATTCATACCCAGACTCCACCATGAATTAGCAGTTTTTATGTTGTTAATCTTTTGCCGAGTTTACCGATTGTGTTGTTGTAATTGATAATACTGCTTCCTGGATCGTTCAATTTCCGTTCTTAGTTTGGTTCAGTGCTCTGGTAAAGGTGGGATGTCATAACCAAATCTAGTAACATACTTATGTAGTTCAGACTTAATTCCATCTATTACGTTAATTCCCGTGACCTCTGTGTTGGAATACGTTCACTAACTCTTGCATCCCTATCCTGACTGGTTTTGTCGGGGTAAAACAAAAACTTGGTTGTTTAATCTGACACGTGGTGTTAGTCTCATATTTGTAGTGTGTCTCACCAGTGGTTATAGACTACTCACCCTTCCCTCGATACGTTATCGTGGTGTGGAAAAACTCCACTCCGAATACTTCCATCATACAACTTATTGTTCCCTTAGTTTTATTGAGCCCACATAGTGAATGGTCATAAGAACATAAGAACATAAGAAGTAGGAGCAGGAGTCGGCCATACGACCCTTCGGGCCTGCTCCGCCATTCAATAGGATCATGGCTGATCCGAACCTAGACTCACGTCCACTTCCCTGCCCACTCCCCATAACCCTTAATTCCCTTATCAGCTAGGAAACTGTCTATCTCCGTTTTAAATTTATTTAATGTCGCAGTTTCCACAGCTCTCTGAGGCAGCAAATTCCATAGATTTACTACCCTCTGAGTGAAGAAGTTTCTCCTCATCTCAGTTTTGAAACAGCAGCCCCTTATTCTAAGATTATGCCCCCTAGTTCTAGTCTCACCCATCAGTGGAAACATCCTCCCCGCATCCACCCGATCAAGCCCTCTCACAATCTTATATGTTTCGATAAGATCGCCTCTCATTCTTCTGTATTCCAATGAGTAGAGGCCCAACCTACTCAACCTTTCCTCATAAGTCAACCCCCTCATCTCCGGAATCAACCGAGTGAACCTTCTCTGAACTGCCTCGAGAGCAAGTATATCTTTTCTTAAATATGGAAACCAAAACTGTACGCAGTACTCCAGGTGTGGCCTCACCAGTACCCTGTACAGCTGAAGCAAGACTTCCCTGCTTTTATACTCCATCCCCCTTGCAATAAAAGCCAAGATTCCATTGGCCTTCCTGATCACCTGCTGTACCTGCATACTAACCTTCTGTGTTTCATGCACCAGGACCCCCAGATCCCTTTGTACTGTAGCACTTTGTAGTTTCTTTCCATTTAGATAATAACTTGCTCTTTGATTTTTTCTGCCAAAGTGCATAACCTCACACTTTCCAACATTATATTCCATCTGCCAAATTTCTGCCCACTCACTTAGCCTGTCTATGTCCTTTTGCAGGTTTTTTATGTCCTCCTCACTCACTGCTTTCCCTCCCATCTTTGTATCGTCAGCAAACTTGGATACGTTGCACTTGGTCCCCTCCTCCAAATCGTTAATATAGATTGTAAAGAGTTGGGGTCCCAGCACTGACCCCTGCGGAACACCACTAGTTACTGATTGCCAACCCGAGAATGAACCATTTATCCCAACTCTCTGTTTTCTGTTAGATAGCCAATCTTCCACCCATGCCAGTATATTACCCCCAATCCCGTGATTTTTTATCTTGTGCAGTAATCTTTTGTGTGGTACCTTGTCAAATGCCTTTTGGAAGTCCAAATACACCACATCCACTGATTCCCCTTTATCCACCTTGTTTGTTACGTCCTCAAAGAATTCGAGCAAATTTGTCAAGCATGATTTCCCCTTCATAAAACCATGCTGACTCTG
This sequence comes from Squalus acanthias, assembly GCA_030390025.1. Lineage (NCBI taxonomy): Eukaryota > Metazoa > Chordata > Chondrichthyes > Squaliformes > Squalidae > Squalus > Squalus acanthias. The sequence continues at coordinate 16,524,586 of CM059425.1, read as the reverse complement.
TCCGATTAAGTTATGCTTATCCAAATGTCCTGTTACTGCATCCTTAATAATGGACTCCAACATTTTACCAACCACAGATGTTAGGCTAACTGGTCTATAGTTTCCAGCCTTTTGTCTACCTCCCTTTTTAAATAAGGGTGTTACATTAGCAGTTTTCCAATCTGCTGGGACCTTTCCTGAATCCAGGGAGTTTTGGAAAATTACCACCAATGCATCCGCAATCCCTACCGCAACTTCTCTCAAGACCCTAGGATGTAAGCCATCAGGTCCAGGGGATTTATCCGCCTTAAGTCCCATTATCTTACAGAGTACCATCTCCTTAGTGATTTTAATCGTGTTTAGCTCCTCCCCCCCTATAGCCCCTTGTTTGTCCAGTGTTGGGATATTTTTAGTATCTGTTGGATCTCGTAGGGACATACAATCATTTGTCCATGCTTCTTACATCCCTGTAGCTCTGCTCCCACCAGGGTCCCGCTAACATGTTGATCGTATTGAACGTGCATGTCCCCTCGCATAACTCCAATATTTTCCAACCGATAGACTGGGATGGGTTTTCCTCCCTTTGCAATTATGGGAAAGTATAATACCAATCCGATCATATTCAAATTTGATCCTGTTTTACACTCATGTCTCACCGGATAAACTTGTGTTAAACCCCCTAATTCGCACGTGGTGATATTACTGTGATACTTAACCAAAGCATTGAGGTGTTTGTCCCCTACCCAAGGGGGAATCTTCCCTTCTTCAATCAATCTCAAGTTATCTCGTGCGTGTTCTACCAACCAGGATCCATACATTATGCACACATCATTTTGTGCCGCTTCATTAGAAGTGTTCTTATCCTCCTTAATAAATAAAGTTATCGTTTTTGGATGTTTTTCCAATTATATGACTACATCTTGTAGATGTATCATCATAATTTGGTCTTCACCTAGTTCCTGATCCTGATTAGTATTTGTTTCCTGCAGAATTTTCTTAAGTTGTGCCTTAGTATCCTTAATCTCTTTATCTAAAGATACTAAATCTAAACTATTTACAAGTGAAGTTCCCGTATTAAATCGGTTGCTGCATCATTTATCAAATTACGCTTTCTGACATTGTGTTGTGCACAGCCATGCACACACCCATAAATTCCGTTGTCCATTTCCCAGAAATTTTCCCAGCATAACTTGGCGTCCTTGCCGGAGCCTCCACTTCTCGATTGGGTCGGTTTCTTCCCCATATTACTGGTGGTCTAGTTCCGCTACCTCCTTCACATTTTACACATATCTTCTTCCCCTCTTGGACCTCGGAAGTGTTGACCCATACCGTCCCCGTGCAATTTGTCTCCCACATGCTCGTGATGGACTGGAGTACAACCTCCCGGGTGGTGCCCTGGGGCGAGGCCATCGGGACGAGAGTGGCATTGCCCCTAGTTCCATTACAAGGTGTTTTCATTTGGAAGATGTCGCTTTTGGAGGCTCCTCTGGTGACGACCACCATTACCAGCCCGATCGTCACCACCCACGGTTGCCATACCCTCATCATGCCTGCAAAACAAAACAAAAGATCGGGCTCTACATGTTGACCTTAACTCTTATCATCCTTGGTCAATGTAGGCTCTGGGGTTAGCTTGGGCTATACCTTTGGGGGCGCTCTGATGCTCCTTCTGTTCCTTCCTGTCGACCGTAGGGGCTAGCTTCTGGCCGTGCTATTCTTGCTGTCTTATATTGTCCGAATACACCTTCTTGCCCAATACCAGACGTTTCCTGCGGTTTCACACTTTGATAACTCCTTATCGAAACTCTTGCCGACATGTCCGCAGCTCCTTTGATATGCGGTTTCATTTACTGATGCATTTCCCTTGCTTCTGATGTGAGCCTTTCTTTAAAATGGCAAGTCGTTATCTTGTTAGCCAGACATACCTTCCAAGGTTGAATATACAGTCCACTGAATCCCAGACCTTGTTAGCTGCGATCAGTGGGCCTTTTCTTTAATTGCCCACAGCAGGCTTAGTCAATTTCTGAGTTCAGTTTTAATGAGCTTTAAGCTCCTATTATACTGTCCATCAAGGTCGTTCACTTTGATGTTGATTGATTCTACAGGCTGATAAGTGGCAAGTAACATTCGTGCCACACAAGTGCCAGGCAATGACTATCTCCAACAAGAGAGCGTCTAACCACTGCCCCTTGACATTCAATGGCATTACCATCGCTGTATCCTCCAACATCAACATCCTGGGGGTCACCATTGGCCAGAAACTTAACTGGACCAGCCACATAAATACTGTGGCTGAAAGAGCAGTTCAGAGGGCTGGGTATTCTGCAGTAAATGTCTCACCTCCTGACTCCTCAAAGTCTTTCCACCATCTACAAGGCACAAGTCAGGTGTGTGATGGAATACTCTCCACTTGCCTGGATGATGCAGCTCCAACAACACTCAAGAAGCTTGACACCATCCAGGACAAAGCAGCCGCTTGATTGGCACCCCATCCACCACCTTAAACATTCACTCCCTCCACCACTGACGCACCATGGCTGCAGTGTGTACCATCTACAAGATGCACTGCAGCAACTCACCAAGGCTTCTTCGGCTGCACCTCCCAAACCCACAACCTCTACCACCTAGAACGACAAGGGCAGCAGGCGCATGGGAACACCACCACCTCCAAGTTCCCCTCCAAGTCACACACCACCCTGACTTGGAAATATATCGCCGTTCCTTCATCGTCGCTGGGTCAAAATCCTGGAACTCCCTCCCTAACAGCACTGTGGGAGTACCTTCACCACATGGACTGCAGCGGTTCAAGAAGGCAGCTCACCCCACCTTCTCAAGGGCAATTAGGGATGGGCAATAAACGCTGGCCTTGCCAGCGACGCACACATCCCAGGAACGAATAAAAAAAACTTCAGGCACAGTTACAGCGGCACAAAGTCCGAGTAAATTCAGATTTTCTTTTTACCAGGTCACTGAATTTTTCTTGTTAGATACCTTGTTAATGTTGTGTGCATGTATGTTTACCACTGCCACTGAGGAGTGTGTAATGTGAGCCTTTGGCCTTATGGTATCCCTGTGGTGACTTGGGGTCTGCAGTGTTACCAGATTTGTTCAGTCGTGAATTACAGAAGCATATCACTTGTGTATATATGGCGACTTTAGTATACACAAAACTATGATTAACAAAGGGAGTTGGACTGATGATTCAGTATGGAGCCCCAGAGCGCTGCACCATAGAGTGGCAATGGAGCTTGTGATCTGTTGCACATGAAATTTCTGATATTACATTTCCACGGGGGAGTAGAGTCGTGGGCGGGGGGGGGGGGGAGAGAAATTGGGCTCGGTAGCACCTGTTCTTTGCACACTACAAATGCCCTTAGCGTTCCAAAATGACGTCCGCGGTACACGCGCACATTCTGACGCAAAATGCGCCGGACGCCATCTTGGTAAAGGCATCAGCACTTGGGCACTTAACGTCCACCGGAAGTATGCAGAGCAGGCAGATCATTAAATCACGCTGACTTGATGCCAGCGCTGCCATCTTGCAGCTGAATGCTCCTGTCGACGCTGTCTCTTAATCAGGAACAGCCGAACACGCGTTAAGCAGCAAATAGGACCCCGCAGCAGCACTCTTTAAAGGGATCATCAACTACTTACAGGTTAGTTGCTGGTTGATTTCTTCTGGCTGTTGCCACAATTCTACATGTTTTTGGTGCTTCCCATAGTTGTTTTCAAGTTTCAAAAGTCTACAGGGAGTGGTGTGGCAGCTGCTGAAGGACTTTTTGCTGACTTCAAGGCTTCTGCACAAACCAGTTGCTCCCAGACATGGGTTGCACTATTAGGCCTTCCCCTTGGAATAGAGCATGACTGGGAGAATGAGCAGAGGCCACGCACAGCAGGACAAGCTGCAAGAAGAGGGAGAAGGAGGAGGGTTAGAAGGACTCTCAGCAGGAGGCCATATCCGCCCAGGGTATTCAGGGAGCAATTCTCCTACCTGGACCTCAGCGAGGAACAATGTGCCAGACGTCTGCACTTCACTAAGGAGATGCTCACTGAAATCTGCCATCTGCTGCAGCCACAACTCCAACCTCAGAGCAGGGCAAGGACAGCAATGCCAGGGGCTGTGAAGGTGACCGTGGCCATGAACTTTTATGCGTCCGGCTCCTACCAGGCTGGTGCTGGAGATATTAGTAACATCTCGCAGTTTGCCGTCGACTGTTGCTTCAGGGAGGTCACTCAGGCTCTCTATTCAAAGAGAGCTAACTTCATTTCATTCCCTCTTGCTAGAGACAAGCAGGCGAAGCGAGCACAAGGGTTTGCAGGCTTCCCCATGGTGCAATGGATGTCATTGTCTGCACGCGCATTGCTTTGCGGGCGCTGCATGTCAACTCTGCCATATACCGGAACCGAAAGGGATTCCACTCCCTCAACGTCCAGCTGGTGTGTGACCCTAGGCAGCACAGGTCAATGCCCGGTATCCTGGCAGCAGTCACGATGCCTTCATTCTGCGGCAGTCCGCTGTGCCAGCTGCATTTCAGCCACCATGGCAAACCAAAGGGTGTCTACTGGGCAACAAGGGCTATCCACTGATGGCATGGCTCATGACTCCGGTTCACAACCCACGAACATGTGCGCAGCATACATACAATGAGAACTGACATGAATTCATGTGTGAAGTAATACTGGGCGGCCTGCTGGTGGTGCTGTCCAGGGAGAGTATAAATACTCGGGCATGGGCCCAGCTTGCTTAGGATATTCCTCAACAGGAACTAGTGAAGGACACAACTAGATCTCCATGTTGAAAAACAGTTGATTAAAGCTTTGTTTAACGCTTAGAGCAAGTGCCTAGTAGTTTTCTTACGTCAAGAACCATGCTGCCACCAGGAATGTGATAGAGCAGACCATTGGCGTGCTGAAGCAACGATTCAACTGCCTGGACCGCTCTGGAGGAGCCCTGCAGCAGTCGGCTGAGCGGGTCTCAAGATTTGTGGTGGTCTGCTGCATGCTGCACGACCTCGCCATCATGAGGGGACAGTCCTTGCCACCACCTATCAGGCGAGAAGCTGAGGAGCCGGAGCATGGGGAGGAGGAGGAGGAAGAAGAGGAAGGGAGGCATCAACCTACACAGCTTCTTTCTGCCCGGGCTGTATGTGAAGAACTAATTCAAGTGCGATATCAGTAACCTCAACCCCTAATTCCCATTCACCAACACTACCACACGGCTTACCTTCCCTCTGTCACTGACCATCACATCGGCCTCTTGACTACAATGCAAAAATAAAAGCCAACACAAAATAAACATTCCAAACCAAATTTATAAACAAAATCGTGCCATATTGCATACAGTCTTAAACTAATCACCCTTGTGCATTCCTTTAATGCCTATCTTCCGTGTATCTTTGCCTGTCCCAGTGCTCCTACGCAGTGCTACCCCAGTGGCTGCTGCATGGCTGGTGGAAGGCTGTTGACTTTCAGTGGAGGAGACTGCACATGACCTTGGAGGATGACCTCGATCAGTTCTGGGCCTAGAAGGTACAGCTTCAGACTGCACCATCTCGGCATGGGCGGCAGCAGCCTGGGCTGGCTGGCTGACCGGCACTGGCGGAGTGGCAGGGGTGGTAGCACGAATGCTGTCACCCTGAGAGAGGACAGCAGGCTCGTGCTTCACGGAGCCACTGCCAGTCTCCAAGGGCGGTGCCTCAGCAATCCTAGTAATCTGTTGGAGGACAGATTGCTGGAATGCTGTGACACCCTTTGAACACTGGTATCCACAGCCATGATGGCAGCAGTCTGAGCTTCCTAGGCAGCAAGCTGGCCTTGCATGACTTCAGCCTGAGCTTCCACTGCAGCACTCAGACCTTTGGCGGAAGCTGCTTGTGCTGCAATGGAAGCTGAGACATCGGCCATCAGACGCTGCATCATGGTTGGGTGCACAAGTGTATTGATGGAGTTGGCCACCAGCACCATGCTGGAAAGGATGGGCTCCAAATGCTGCGCGATGCGCTGTGCCAAGTTGGTGCTGGACTCCTCAATACTCCTTGACATTGAACGCAGGCTTTCTGGCAGACTTCTCAATGCACCAAACATGTTGTTGTGTATACCCATCAGCGTTCTTCTGTAGCCTGACCCGTCAAAGTCCTCATCTGAGTCCTCTGCAGCAGAACCCGTGTGCGACCTCGCCCCCCGGTGAGCTGGCTCATGCGCTATCCTTGCCCCGTGCCCTGGCTGCAGCCCACTCATGCCCGGTGTCTCATCATGTACAGATCCCACCTCCAATCTATCCTCTAAGATATATGCAGTGTCAGTATCTGAGCTGATGGTTGCGAGTGTGGAATCAAGTGACGGTGCTGTGTCTTCAACATCACCCTCTTCTTGGTGTTCCTCCACTGCCTGGCCAGGTTGTGCCTCTTGGGTATCTGAAAGGAAAAAGGCACAAGGGTAAGGTTGTGGTGAGGTGAGGGTAGGAAAGTAAGAGGTGCATGCTTACACCATCTGCAACATGTAAGTCAGAAGAGATTGCGTGATGAAGGCGAAGTGGGATGTGAGAAGGAGGATTAGGTATGGAGGATACTGTCATCCTTGATGGTTTCAACTCCGCCGCTAGCCACGGCCTCAGCAATGGTCCTTCCGATAATGGCCAGCACCGTCTCCTTCATGGGGGTTAGAGCATGCAGGCGTGCCTCTCCCCCTCTGGTTAGTTTCTGCTGCCTTCAGTTGTGCGCCACCTTCTCCTGCAAGAGAGAGGGAAGTGTGTCAGTGAGTGTCGTGCAATATGTTTGAGTGATGTGGCTGTCATGGTTGAATAGCTGTCAGTGTGTGCAAGCTGTGAGATGTGGGTGTGAGGCTTGCAGCAATGCTAAGCGTGTGAGGGCGAGGTGAAAGAAAGAAAGACTTGCATTTATATAGCGCCTTTCACGACCACCAGACGTCTCAAAGCGTTTTACAGCCAATGAAGTACTTTTGAAGTGGAGTCACTGTTGTAATGTGGGAAATGCGGCAGCCAATTTGCGCACAGCAAGCTCCCACAAAGTGATAATGACCAGATAATCTGTTTTTGTTATGTTGGTTGAGGGATAAATATTATAACTTATGCATGTTAGGTATGAGTCGTAATGGATAGAGGTTGCTGGTAGGTAAGAGGTGGGGGTGTGGTGATTAGAGCAGTGGCTCGGGCTAGTGGTGCAGTTGGTGGGATATGGCACTTGAAGATGCATTCACTGACCTTGACAACTTGTGTCAGGTCATTAAACGTCTTGCAGCACTGCCTCCAGGTTCTTCGGACTGGACTCCTGGCATTGACCTCCACAGCTAACTGCTCCCAGTGCCCTTTCACCGTCACTGTCTGGCAGGCCTCATGGTCCCCTCGGATACAGGACTTCTCTCCTCCTGTCCACCTCCTCCACCAAGACCTCCAGTACAGCATCGGATAACCTGGGTGTCCGCTCTCTCCCATGCTCAGCCATCCTTCTGTTTTTCCCCAGGTCAGATTCGGCTCACAAAGGACTCCCAGCACCTGCTCCAGCCACAATGTACCTACCCTTTAAGAGGTGCAGGCCAGCTTTAAGCAGTGCAGGTCAGCTTTAAGTAGCGCGAGCAAGTGTCGATTTGGGGCCCCCTACTGATGCGTGCTGTCAATCAACAGCGCAATTTGCGCTGGCTGCACGCAGAAATCATGTTAATGAGCAGGCAGCACGAAGATGCATTATGTCGAACAGGCGTAGGGTGATTGCGCATCGCGATCCCCGCGCCCATTTTCGGGGGTTATCCAATTTAACCCCCTGGATGTTTCTCGGTGGGAGGAGGGAAAAATCATAGGAGGCCAGTTCCAGAACACTATTGGCTGAAATCTGGGAGCATGCATCAACATAAATTTCTAATTAACTGTGTCAAATTATTGAGAACTCTTAGGACAGAGCACCACGAGGTGTTGGCAGTAGGTGTGCACTGCTACACCATTGAGCTCCCAATCTCAGCTGCATTGCCGTTTTAAAAATAAACGGCGGAAGTTATTGATTTCCCAACTGGGTTATTCATTCCCAGTCCATTCTCTGCCACATTTTAGCAGTTGGATAGGAAGTGAAATAGATAAAGGCCTGTAAGCCAGTCATTCATTCTTGGATGGTGCGTGGAATGTCGAAACACTAATAGGGAAGACAGAAAGAAAGAAAAAACTTAGGAACATGGGAACAGGAGTAGGCCATGTAGCCTCTCGAGCCTGTTCCATCATTTATGACATCATGGCTGATCTGCGACCTAACTCCATATACCTGCATTTGCCCCATATTCCTAAATACCTTTGGTTAACAAAAATCTATCAATCTCAGATTTAAAATTAACAATTCACCCAGCATCAATTGCCGTTTGCAGAAGAGAGTTCCAAACTTCTACCACTCTTTGTGTGTAGAAGTGTTTCCTAACTTCGCTACTGAAAGGCCTGGCTCTAATTTTTAGACTATGCCCCCTAGTCCTAGAATCCCCAGCCAGCGGAAATAGTTTCTCTCTATCTGCCTTATCAGTTCCCCTTAAAAGCTTGAAAACTTTGATCAAATCACCCCTTAACCTTCTAAATTCTAGGGGATATAACCCTAATTTGTGTAATCTCTCCTCGTAACTTAACCTTTGAAGTCTGGGTATCATTCTGGTAAACCTACGCTGCACTCCCTCCAAGGCCAATATATCCTTCCTAAGGTGTGGTGCCCAGAACTGCTCACAGTACTCCAGGTGTGGTCTAACCAGGGCTTTGTATAGCTGTAGCATAACTTTTACCATCTTGTATTCTAGTCCTCCAGGTATAAAGGCCAGCATTTCATTAGCTTTTTTGATTATTTTCTGTACCTGTCCATGACATTTTAATGATCTATGTACCTAGACCCCCAGGTCTCTTTGGCCCTCCACTGTTTCTAGCTTTTCACCATTTAGAAAATACCCTGTTCTATCCTTTTTAGGTCCAAAGTAGATGACCTCACATTTGCCTACATTGAAATCCATTTGCCACAGTTTTGCCCATTTACTTAATCTATTAATATCTCTTTGTAATTTTATGCTTCCATCTACACTGCTTACAATGCCACCTATCTTGAATTTATATACTGTCTTTCACATCCTCAGATCATCTCATTGAGCTTCACAGCTGTAGGGGGTGGTGGTTTGTGTCAGCTTCACCTCTGACTTCTGAGCGGTTCAAATTGCTCCCACTCCCTTGGTTCTAGACCTTGGACTTATTTGGGGGTTGTGATAAAAAGTGCAGCAGACAACTGAGTTTGATGCAAGAACTTTGATCTTTATTTAAGAAAGTAAAACACAACACAAACACTCTTAACACTCTAAAAGTGGGGAACACTTCAGTACAAGCGAGGGAAATAACATTAAAAGAAAACTACACCCCTCCCAATCCCACTTTACTATCTAGGTTGGACTCCAGTGGACCAGGGATGATACTCACCAGAATCCTTGACAGTTAGGTTAGTTCGCGGTTTTGGGGTTCACTCTATATGTCAGTTGGTGTCTGCCGTACCCCGTACGCGGTAGAGGACTTCAACTGCGTATCTGGTCAGTCTTTGCGAGTCCACTGATGCGGTAGGGTGCGTATTGGATTTATCAGGTGAGTACCCACTTTTCTTTAGTTTAGAAGTAGAGTTTAGAGTTTTTTAAGGGAAAATCTTACCCAGGGGTAAGTCAGGAGTAGATTGTAGAGTGGAAACTTTGCGGTTCTTCGGTTTTTCTTCGAGTTGGTTTTCTTTGGTCACGGTGGCCCAAATACTGGTACTTGATGTTTGGTTGGTTGTTTCTTGAGGGCCTTGTTTCTGCGAGGTGTCCAATGGTCACTGAGGCGGTCGTTCTGGTTTCTTCTCGTGTCAGCCTACTTTGTTGGATGGTCTGGCCTTCGAGCTGTCGACCTCCTGGCTGGACACGGAACGCTGAACGGTGTTGGTTTTAGAACTGTGTTGCGGAGAATGCCTCCGTTGATGTCTTCTTGTTCTTCCTTCCTCTTCTTCTTTTTCAGGTTGAGAACGGGCCTTCAATTATACCCATTGAAGCTCCCTTATCTGCGCGCCAAATCAGGTCTCGGTCTTTGTTAGTTTTGGCGGGCTCGTTAACGGTAACTGGTTTGTTAAGGTGTGAAGTGATTCCGGGATGGTCCCCATCCCGTTGATTTGCCACTTAGTCGGAGTTTGATTGTTCTTATGTTTTGGGTTTCTTGGTTGGGCCTGTAATTTCTATAGGGTAAGCCGAAGTAATTTGTTTTATGCATGTCTTAATGGGCTCTGTAGCTTGGGGTGGAGACTGTTCTCCTCGGGTTTATTGTTAGGATGCTAATGTCTGATAGGGGCCGATTTACACTCCCAGCAAGATCATGCGGTTCCCCAGACAGTTCCCATTAGCTCCAATATCACAAACTGTTTTTACAGAGGTTGATCCCACCTTCATTCACAGCCTTTTCTCCCTTACAAGCCCAGACATGTTTTAAAAGTACCAAATCTTGGTTTTTGGTTGAAAAGTCCTTCGGTTAGGCCCAATGCACTTCACCACCCTGTAATAGCTAGGAAAGAGTCCAAAGTCTTTTTTCCTTAGGGGTTTTCTTAGAGTTTAGGGGGATCTGTGAATTTTGAGAATCTTACACAGCCAATGAATTACTTTTGAAGTGTAGTCACTGTTATGAAGCAAACATGACCGTCAATGTATGCACAGCAAAATTTCACAAACAGCAAATCAGATGAATGAACAATTGATCTTTTATTTGCCAGTGTTAGTTGAGGGAGGAATGTTAGTCAGGATGCTTCACTGGAGAAGCATCCGGGAAGGCGCCGAACAGCTCGAGTCTCTTCGCCGGGAGCAAGCGGAAGCCAAGCGCAAACAGCGGAAGGAGCGCACGTCAGCCCAAGCACCCCACCCACCCGCCCCTTCAACCACCGTCTGCCCCACCTGCGACAGAGACTGTAGGTCCCGCATTGGACTCATGAGTCACCTGCGAACTCATTTTTAGTGTGGGAGCAAGTCATCCTCGGTTCCGAGGGACTGCCTAAGAAGAAGAAGAAGTTAGTCAGGCTACTGGGAGAACTCCCTGCTCTTCAAATAATGCCATGCCATCTTCTACATTCATCTGAAAAAGAAGACATCTTTCCAGGAAAGAAACAGCTTCTTGAACTGTGTCGCACTCCCCTTCTTACTTAATTGGCGTGTTCGCTGAGATTACATGCCCAAGTCCTGGAGGGGAGCAAAGAACCCCCTGACTCAGAGGCCCACGTGTTACCAGCTGAGCCAAGTGTAGGGCCCATTGAGAGTATTTGACTCAGGAAGAGCGAGAAAGAGAAAATATGAAAGAAAGAAGGAAAATAGAAAATCTTTCTTTGACAAAAAAAAAAGCTTGACAGCCCACTCGGGATGATGGATGAAGTGCAGAAGCCCAAATGAAGGGGAAAAATGATACACAATAAGAACTGAAAGGCACCAGAAACTAATCGCTATAGAAGTGAAAAGGCCAACCTGAAGGCGCCATTCAAAAGACAGGTTTTAAAGTAGAGAGAGTTCAAAGAGTTCAATGAAATTTTTTAATTAATACTGAACTTTTCCACGCCCATCTATCTTTGGAAGCAGTGAAAATAAGCTTTTAAAGCTTTAGTGCTTTCCTTGTTGTTAAATGCAACTGCAAGGCCCTCTTTCCACTGAAGAGCCATTTCATTAAAAAGCCTGAAAGCTGTTACTTGAAGAAACAATTTGTGAAATGTAAAGATTTTTTGCTGGGAACAATTACCGAGTGTTTAAAATTCAAAGAGTGAAGGATCCCAGTCTCACCACTCTTCATTTGCAAGTTTAATGTGCAATTTTACATGAGTGAGACCTGTAAATTGGACTCTGACATTTCGGTGGCTCGTAACAACCACTCTTTAAGATTCATATTTGCACACATTAGACATGGAAAGTTGAGCTTTCAAAGTGATTAATTTGTGAAAGGCCTGATTTAAAAAAAAATACTGTCAATTTTGTCTCAAAGCAGACCTTGCTGAGCTTTCACTGCTGCGATGCTGAAGTAGCCTGTGCCTTTCTGCTTACTTGTGGGCAGTTAGTTTTTGTCCCGTTGATTCACATTTCGTTGGAACTGAGGTGAAAATGGTTCAAACTCAGCAATGAAGAAGCCACAAGCTTAAAAAGTGGAAGGAGTAATTTTTCCATGCTTAATGTTGTTGGATAATGCAATAAATAGTCTGTCACCTAATAGCATTTCTTTAAAAAAAAATTGGATTGAACAAGAATATGGATTTTGGGCAGGAAGAGGGTGAAAAATGATGAGGCCAGGCGGGGAGAGAGTACACGGGGGATGAAATAAGCGGAGTGACCTCCTGTTGCTTTCTTCTGTTAATCTAAGTCAAGAAATGAGTGCTGACTGGAGATACGGAAAAGCAGCTTTGGAGTCCAGCTGTGTAGTGCCGATAACATCTGCTGGCGGGAAAGGCCGGTTACATATTGGCACCCACACTGGTGGTGATCCTTTATCACCTGGGCAAGATCTGTTTGGTGGAATAATGAGTGTAGCACTTTTCACTGCTTATACTATGCTGTGAAAACTGTGTCACATGACAATGGTTTGTGTTATGTCCTCTGAGAAACTGCAATTCAGCCATACAGTCTAACGGAAATGATGTCTTTTTATTATTAGGCCTACACTTGGCCACTGGCCATTTCCATTCCCCAGTTATTAGCTATGGAAAAACAGTATTTATACCTTTTATTAAAAAAAATCACTGCTGTCTGGTTAGTCTATTCTCTGAATTCTGGCGCCAAACAAACTACTTGAATTGACTGTGACATTATCGAAACCCCTCGATTAGATTCCAGCCTGTAACTCACTCCCGGGTATCCACGATTATATATATGAAGCAAACCTCGCGGAGTTATCACTGCTGCCATGCTGAAGTAGTCTGTAACCAGACAGCAGTGATTTTTTTAAATAAAAAGTATAAATACTGTTTTTCCATAGCTAATAACTGTGATTCCGGAGATGAAGGGGTTGTCTTATGAAGAAAGGTTGAGCAGGTTGGGCCGATACTCATTGGAGTTTAGAAGAATGAGAGGGGATCTTATTGAAACGTATAAGATTCTGAAGGGGTTCGACAGGGTAGATGCAGAGAGGATGTTTCCCCTCGTGGGGGAATCTAGAACTAGGGGGCATAATTTCAGAATAAGGGGGCACCCATTTAAAATGGAAATGAGGAGGAATTTCTTCTCTCAGAGGGTCGTGAATCTTTGGAATTCTCTACCCCAGAGAGCTGTGGAGGCTGGGTCATTGAATATATTCAAGGCGGAGATAGACAGATTTTTGAAAGGTAAGGGAGTCAAGGGTTATGGGGAGCGGGCAGGGAAGTGGAGTTGAGGCCAAGATCAGATCAGCCATGATCTTATTGAATGGCGGAGCAGGCTCGAGGGGCCAAATGACCTACTCCTGCTCCTACGTCTTATGTTCTTATGTGACTTTGTGCTCACTTGTGGGCAGTTAGTTTGGTCCTGTTGATTTACATTTCCTTGGAGCTTAGCTGGGACTGCTCAAAACACCGCAATGAAGAAGCTACAGCTAAGCTGAAATGGAAGAGCAACTATTTCATGCTGAATGTTGTTGGATAATGCAATAGTCTGTCACCTAATAGCATTAGGGAAGAAGCTGCTCTGACCAGGTCCTTGCACTCACTGCCACCATTGAGGCAGGGTTCCAGAAGCAGCCGAAGACCAGAGCTGCCTTCACAGACTTTTCATCAGCATACGACACTGTCTGGCGCGAAGTTCTGCCGCTGAAGCTTTCAATAATCATTCAATGCCGCAAGACTCTCAGGCTTATCAACGTCCTAACGAGCAACCGTTAATTACACGTCTATCTTGGTGACAAGACCAGCCGAACAAGGACGCTCAACAACAGTCTGACACAGGGGTCGGTGCTCACACCGGCTATTTTCTCCTGGCCCCCTGTGGGTAGAGGACCTCTCTTCCAGTGTTGACCCCCCTGCACAAAGCTCGAGTTGCTGCGTCTGAGGCCCTGAGTGCCCACTCCCTGGCCTGTTGAGCCATTTGTGTTAGTGCTGAAGCACTTTGACCATTTTTGATCAGCAGAAGGCAGCTCACCTTTAAGAGGTGCAGACTGCCTAGCGCTGAAGCACTTTTACATTTTTTTATCTGCAGAAGGCAGCTCAGATTTAAGAGCCGCAGACTGCCTTTAAGAGGAGCAGGCCAGCTTTAAGTAAAGCTAGCCCCGCTTGAGCAACGCGAGCTTCAGCCCCCTGCTGAGCGCACAGACTGTCAGCAGTGCGCTCAGCGCTAGGCTGTGCGCTACAATCATAATAATTAGCACGCAGCATGAAGCCGACATCCTGCCTGTGCTTTTTAAACGAGCGGTGGCATATCTCGCATCGTGGTGCCCACGCCCGTTTTCTTGCGTTATCGGATTTCCCGACCTCTGTGTCTACTCGATCAAAAACCTTTCATAATTTTAAAGACCTCTATTGGGTCACCCCTCAGCATTCTCTTTTCAACAGAAAAGAGACCCAGCCTGTTCATCCTTTCCTTATAGGTATAACCTCGCATTCCTGGTATTATCCTTGTAAATCTTTTTTGCATCATATTCAGTGCCTCCATATCCTTTTTATAATATGGCAACCAGAACTAAGAACATAAGAACATAAGAACTAGGAGCAGGAGTATGACATTCGGCCCTTCGAGCCTGCTCCACCATTCAGTAAGATCATGGCTGATCTTTTACCTCAACTCTACCTTCCTGTTCCTACCTGTGTCGTTTGTTCGAACATGGACCATGACAACTGTATTTTCTCCCTCCCTTTACAATTTCCTTTCCAACTGCCTCGAGATATCCCTTACCTGGACACCAGATAGACAACATACCCTTCGGGATTCTCGATCGTGGCTGCAGAGGCTGCAGAATAGAAATGTGGTAGTGATAGAGGATTCTATTATCTATGCTCCTAATTATAGAGTCCCCTATCACTACTACATTTCTATTCTGCTGTTCCCCCACTTGAACAGCCTTCTGAGCCACGGTGCCTTGGTCTTCATTGTGGCTGTCCTCCCCGCAGTCTTTCTCCTTGTCCTCACAGGTAGCGAGTACATCGTACCTGTTGGGCAGGACCAGTGTCTGCGGGACCTCCTCCTCAACCTCTCCTAAGTTCCCGTTACCCGGCTCCCTGACAGTCACACCCTCCCCTTCCTGAACCTGTGCTTTCCTCTGCGATGTGACTGTGTTCTGGATAAAACGATCCAGAAATTCCGCCCCCTCCCTTCTGTTTCGGAGTGTCTCTAACTCGCACTCCAGCTCAATGACTCTGAGCCGGAGTGACTCAAGGTGGAGATATTTCCTGCAGATGTGGGAATCCGGGAAAGTCTCGCTGTCCACAAACTCCCACATACTATAGGCCTGACATATAGCCTGCCTTGCCATCTCTTGTCTTTTTATTTATTTGTCAAATTTTTTGTTTTATAACACTCCTGTGGGACGTTTTACTCCGTTAAAGGTGTTATATAAATACAAGTTGTTGTATTTGGTTATTGATGGCCTGAATTAAAATTAGGTGGACTGCTTCTGTTAAAAAAACAAATATTTACTGTTTACTCACCCAAGAGCAAAAGAAAATGTATTACTCACCAACCAATCACCAGCCTGCTGTCCTGTGACATCCCGAGACCGTTGCCGCATGGCTGCTACTGGGAAATCTCACACTTTTTGAAAACCGGTTTAGATATCTTAGTTCTTTATCTTTTGTCCTTACCTCATCTTACTCGATATTTATTTATAGGTGATTTCCTTTTAGTCTGTTTTAAGGTTTTTTTGTTCTTTTTTTGTTTACGCACTAACTTGCACTAGGCGCTAAAATGTGGAACAAAATTTTAAATACTTACTGCCTTAAGCTTACACAAACCACTCCAGGTGTTAAAGGCAAAAAGAAGCATCTCCTTCCCCCTCTGCACTGATTTCCTACTCTCACCAAATTCTAAACTTCCCACTCTGTTCACGATCCACTCAGTTAACGTTGCCATCTGTGCTGCAGCTCTGAGCCCCGTGATTAGATTCCAACCTGTAACTCATCTTACAGGTTGCTTCTTGCTGTGCAGTCACCCAGTATCCACTGGTCAGTGTTTGCTGATAAATGTCACAGCATAATTTAAGCTTCCTGAGATAGTCACACAATACTTGAAGGAGAACATTTTGCACGGCTGTGGGGAAAAGAGCAGGGCAATGCGACTAATTGGATAGCTCTTTCAAAGAGCCGGCACAGGTATGATGGGCTGAATGGTCTCCTCCTGTGCTGTATCATTCTATAATTCTACTGTTAGAATCATAGAATGGTTACAGCACAGAAGGAGGCCATTCTTCCCGTCGAGCCTGTGCCAGCTCTCTGCAAGAGCAGTTCAGCTAGTCCCACTCCACCGCCCTTTCCCCATAGCCCTGCAAATCTTTTTCCTTCAGGTACTTATCCAATTCCCCTTTGAAAGCCATGATTGAGTTTGCCTCCACCAGCCTCTCAGGCAGTGCATTCCAGATCCTAACCACTCGCTGCGTAAAAAGTTTTTCCTCATGTCGCCTTTGGTTCTTCTGCCAATCACTTTAAATCTGTGTCCTCTGGTTCTTGACCCTTCCGCCAATGGGAACAGTTTCTCTCTATTTACTCTGTCTAGACCCCTCATGATTTTGAACATCTCTATCAAATCTCCTCTCAACCTTCTCTGCTCTAAGGAGAACAACCCCAGCTTCTCCAATCTATCCATATAACTTAGGAACCTAGGAACATCAGAACAGGGGTGGGCCATTAAGATCCTCGAGCCTGTTCTGTCATTTAATGAGATTGTTGAGGCGGCCGCGAAACACGAATTAAGACTGAATCCATGTGTGTAAAACAAAGGTTTTTTAATACAACTGCATGGTCCAAAATGGGTGAACAGACTGCTCCCAGAATTCCCTGGAAAAATCCTGAGGCCCCGCCCACTTCTTTTCTCCTGCCTTAAAGGCAAGGTGCCTTAAAGGCAAGGTGCTCGATATATTGTCCACGGACGGAAAAGTGGATAATGCCCGTTTTAGGTGGCGATCCGCCACACAGCTCCCCCCAGAATCCGCTTAGGAGGTGTGGACGAGACGGTGCGGCGGTCTGATGGGCCGGCCGGAGCGGCTCTTGTAGGACGCCGGTGGACGTGGAACGGCCGGGCGTGGAGCAGCCAGGTGAACCGGATTGAGGGCAGTTCGGCCGCATGGCGGTGCACGAGCTACAGGGACCTGCTCACGGGGCTCCGAGTGTGCTGGCTTGAGTCGGTCAACTGACACTTTTTCGGTCCTGTCGCCCACTTGCAGGGTGAAAAATTTGTCCCCAGCCTGTAGCACCTTGTAGGCCCCGTCGTACGGGGGTTGAAGGGGTCCGCGGTGGGCGTCGTGCCAGACGAAAACGAACCGTGCCCGGTGCAGGCTTAGTGGGACGTGTGAGGTGGATTCACCATGTCGGGCAATGGGCACCGGGGCGAACTGCAGCGCCGGTGAGGCAAAGTCATGGCGTTGCTGGTTGGCTGACCAGGGTGTCGTGGCGGTGGGCAGGAACTCGCCGGGTACGTGCAGCGGCTGACCATACACGAGCTGAGCTGCCGATGCGTGGAGGTCTGCTTTAACCGCGGTGCGCAGGCCGAGGAGGACCCACGGTAGTCGGTCGGTCCAGGCGCCGTCCTGGAGGCTGGCTCGAAGAGATGCCTTCAAGGATCTGTGGAACTGCTCACACAGTCCGTTGGCTTGGGGGTGGTACGCTGGGTTGCGGTGAATGGTCACCCCGAGATTACGTGCGACAGCGGTCCAGAGTTCAGAGGTAAATTGCGGACCTCTGTCCGATGTCATGTTGGAGGGGACGCCGAACCGTGCGACCCAGGTGCTGACGAAGGCTCTGGCGATGTCGGCGGTGGTGGTAGAGGTCAGTGGAATTGCCTCGGGCCAGCGCGAGGTGCGGTCAACGATTGTCAGCAAGTGCGTGTGGCCTTGCGACGGCGGCAGGGGCCCGACGATGTCCACGTGGATGTGGTCGAGTCTCCGCGAGGGAACGGTAAACTCCTCGAGGGGTGCTTTCGTGTGTTGCTGTACCTTGGCCCGTTGGCAGGCTAGGCAGGAGTTGGCCCAAGTACGCACATCCTTGCGAAGGCCGCGCCAGACAAAGCGGTTGGCTACCAATTTGATGGATGCGTGTGTGCCGGGGTGGGAGAGGTTGTGGAGAATGTCGAATACCCGGCGGCGCCAGGACACTGGGACGACGGGCCGAGATTGACAGAGGGATATGTCGCACTTGACCGTGACTGCGGTCGGGCCACAGGCGACATCGGCCAGGCGTAGCCCTGGTAGGTTGGTAGGTGCGGAGAGCAGATCAGGGTCGGTGATCTGGTCTGCTGCGAGTTGAGTGTAGTCGACTGCCAGGTGTGCGGCGTGGATGGCGGGGCGGGAGAGGCAGTCGGCTACCACATTGTCTCGGCCGGAGACGTGTTGGATGTCCATGGTGAACTCGGACACTGCCGCAAGCTGGCGCTGCTGCCTGGCGGATCAGGGGTCGGTTGACTTTGCCATTGCGAATGTCAGGGGCTTGTTGTCGACAAACGCAGTGAAGGGGTGGCCCTCAAGCAAAAACCGAAAATGGCGGACCGCCAGGAACAGCGCGAGGAGCTCGCGGTCGAAGGTGCTGTACTTGACCTCCGGGGGGCGTAGTTGACGGCTGAAGAAGGCAAGTGGTTGCCAGGCGCCGTCGACCCACTGATCATACATGGCGCCGGCCTCGTGGTCGGAGGCGTCCGTGGTGAGCGCTACCCTGGCATTAGGCCGTGGGTGCGTGAGCAGGGTGGCGTTGGCGAGCGCGGTCTTGGTGGAGTCGAAGGCGGCGGACGCGTCTGCCGTCCATTCGACTGCCATCTTCTCGCTCCTGCCCTGGAGGGCTTCATACAGGGGCCTCATGAGGGACGCCGCTTTGGGGATGAAGCGGTTATAGAAATTCACCATCCCGAGGAACTCCTGGAGGCCTTTGATGGTGGTGGGGCGTGGAAATTGTTGGACGGCCTGCACCTTGGTGGGCAGGGGAATGGCCCCAGCATGGGTGATGTGGTGGCCGAGGAAGTCGATCTTGTCCAGGCCGAACTGGCATTTGGCTGGGCTGAGGATGAGCCCGTGGTCGCTGAGGCGCCCGAACAGGATGCGAAGGTGTTCGAGGTGTTCCTGCTTGGAGGAACTGGCTACCAGGATGTCGTCCAGGTAGATGAACAGGAACTTCAGGTCCCGAAGGACCGAGTCCATGAGCCGTTGGAATGCCTGGGCCGCATTTTTGAGGCCGAAGGATATCCGCAGGAACTCGAACAGGCCGAAGGGGGTGATTACGGCCGTCTTGGGGACGTCCGCGGGGTGGACGGGGACTTGGTGGTAGCCGCGCACCAGGTCGACCTTGGAAAAGACTGAGCGGCCGGCCAGTCTAGCCGAGAAGTCCTGAATGTGCGGCACGGGGTACCGATCAGGGGTGGTGGCGTCGTTGAGGCAGCGGTAATCCCCGCAGGGGCGCCAACCCCCGCCTGGTTTGGGGGCGATGTGGAGTGGGGAGGCCCAGGGACTGTTGGAGCGGCGGATGATGCTGAGCTGTTCCATGGTGGCAAACTCGGTCCGCGCGATCTCCAGTTTGGCCGGGTCCAGCCTGCGGGCGTGGGCGTATACTGGGGGGCCTGTGGTGGGGATGAAGTGTTCCACCCCATGTTTGGCGGCCTCCGCGGAGAAGGTCGGATTGGTAAGGGCCGGGATTTCGGCCAGGAGTGCCGAGTAGTCATCGTGGCCCGGGCGTGGCACTGTGATGCCATGTCGGCGGGTTGACGGGGGGCCATGGCGCCCAGGATGGGGGACATGGTGTTCATGTCCACGAGGCGGTGACGAGGGATGTCTACCAGTAGGCCATGTGCGCACAGGAAATCTGCGCCGATGAGAGGGGAGAGCACCTTGGCAGTGATGAACTCCCATCGGTAGCGGCAACCAGCGAGGTCGAGGGTGACTGTGTGGGTGCCGTACGTCCGGATTTCCGAGCCGTTAGCAGCAGCCAGCGCCGGTCCTCATTCGCACTTTTGGATGTCGAGGGAGGAGGCCGGGATGATGCTGTGCTGAGCTCCAGTGTCGCACAGGAACCGGCGGCCGGTTTTGTCATCCGTGACGTACAGCAGGGAGCCCACGTGGCCCACGGCCATCGCGGGGGCTGGTACGGGGGCGGACTTGAAAGAGCAGGGAGGTGTGCACCGTTGTGCCCTGGCGCTGAACCGTGCGTGGTAGTAACAGTGGCCCGGGTTGGTGGGGCGCGAAGGCCCCGTGGGCCTAGTGGCTGGTCCTTGTGGCCGTGTGGTGGCGGGTGAGAGGCGCGCCCAGGCATTGGCTGCCAGGTCCGGAGTGACGTTGCGGCTGGAGTGAGCGGACAGCAGCTTGTCGGCCTCATTGGCCAGGGCTTCCAGGTTCGTGAGGCCGGACGCCACGATCGCTGGGCGGATGCTGAGAGGGAGCTGGCGGATGAACAGCGTGCGGAAGAGGGATCCGGGTGGGCTCTCGTCGGTGAGGGAGAGCATGTGGGAGAGGAGGTCTGACGGTGAGGCATCACCGAGGCCTGGAAGGTCGAGGAGGTGGCAGTTTCGCTGATATGCTGAGGCCGTAAATTTTTTAAGGAGCGCTGCCTTCAGATGTGCATACTTGCCTTCCTCTGGTGGGTTCTGCAGCGCTGTCCAAACCTTCGAAACTGTGGCACTACCGAGTGATGTGATGAGGTAGTCGTACTGCGCCCCATCTGTGGTGATGTTTCGCAGCCGGAAGCGGGATTCAGCTTGGAGAAACCAGGCTTCGGGCTGGTTTTCCCAAAACTCCGGCAGTTTCACAGAAACTGCGTTCGTGTCCGCCATTGCAGTGCTCGGAATACGTTCTGAGCGTCGGGGTCACCAATGTTGAGGCTGCCACGAAACACGAATTAAGACTGAATTCATGTGTGGGAAACAAAGGCTTTTTAATACAACTGCATGGTCCAAAATGGCTGAACAGACTGCTCCCAGAATTCCCTGGAAAAAACCTGAGGCCCCGCCCACTTCTTTTCTCCTGCCTTAAAGGCAAGGTGCTCGATATATTGTCCACGGACGGAAAAGTGAATAATGCCCATTTAGGTGGCGATCCGCCACAAGATCATGGCTGATCTGCAACCTAACTCCATATATCCGCCTTTGGCCCACATCCCTTAATACCTTTCTTTAACAGAAAGCTATCAATCTCCAATTTGAAATTAAAAATTGATCTAGCATCAATTGCTGTTTGCGGAAGAGAGTTCCAAACTTCTACCACACTTTGTGTGTAGAACTGTTTCCTAATTTCACTCCTGAAAGGTCTGGCTCTAATTTTTAGACTATGCCCCCTAGTCCTAGAATCCCCAACCAGTGGAAATAGTTTCTCTCTATCTACCCTATCTGTTCCCCTTAATATCTTGAAAACTTCGATCAGATCACCACTTATCCTTCTAAATTCTAGGGAATACAACCCTAATTTGTGTAATCTCTCCTCGTAACTTAACCCTTAAAGTCCCTCATCCCTGGAATCATTCTTGTAAATCTTTTCTGCACCCTCTCTAAGGCCTTCACATCCTTCCTAACGTGCAGTGCCCAGAATTGGACACAATGCTCCATGTGAGGCCAAACCAGTGTTTTATACAGATTCAGCAGAGCTTTCTGTGCATTCATGTTTGTGTGATCATGTGCTTCCTGTGCATCTGAGTAAATAAGAAAATAAGAAATAGGAGCAGGAATAGGCCACTTGGCCCCTCGAGCCTGCTCCGCCATTCAATAAGATCATGGCTGATCTTGGGCTCAAAGCCACTTCCCCGCCCACTCCCCATAACCCTTCACTCCCTTATCTTGCAAAAATCTGTCTATCTCCACCTTAACTGTATTTAATGACCCAGCCTCCACGGCTCTCTGGAGAAATTCCTCCTCATCTCAGTTCTAAAAGGGCGACCCTTTATTCTGAACTATGCCCATGAGTTCTAGATTTCCCCACGAGGGGAAACATCCTCTCTGCATCTACCTTGTCGAGCCCCCTCGGTATTTTATATGTTTCAATAAGGTCACCTCTCATTCTTCTAAATTCCAATGAGTATAGGCCCAACCTGCTCAACCTTTCCTGATAAGTCAACCCCCTCATCTCTGGAATTAACCTAGTGAATTGTTTCTGAACTCCCTCCAATGCAAGTATATCCTTCCTTAAATAAGGAGACCAAAACTGTACGCAGTACTCAAGGTGTGGTCTCACCAATACCCTGTACAGTTGTAGCAGGACTTCCCTGCTTTTATAATCCAACCCCCTTGCAATAAAGGCCAACATTCCATTTGCCTTTTTGATTACTTGCTGTACCTGCATGCTAACTTTGTGTTTCATGCACAAGGACCCCCAGGTCCCTCTGAACTGTAGCATTTTGTAATCTCTCTCCATCTAAATAATAATTTGCTTTTTTATTTTTCCTGCCAAAGTGGATAACCTCGCACTTTCCCACATTATACTCCATCTGCCAAATGTTTGCCCACTCACTTAGCCTGTTTATATCCCTTTGCAGATTCTTTGGGGGAGAAATTCAGTATCGCCCCATTTGGGGCGCAATTATCGGCCGGGCGCAAAGATTAGCGCCTGGCGCTAATTATCGCCACTGACTGCAAACTTGACTTTTATCGCCCCTGGAGGTGATTGGAGCGCTAAATCAGGCGCTTCACACCTGTCTTAAGGCGCAAAGGCCGAGGAGCGAGGCGCTATCTCAGAGCGCTGGCGAAGCTCATGTGATGTCAGTCAGCAATGGAACACAGACACAATGGCACCGGCCAGTTCTTAAAGGGGATGGTTGATCTTGCTTTCCATCCACATCATGCTCATTGCAGCCTTGAATCTCTGCCTGGAGAGACCTGCACATCAAATCTGCTGGAAAGAACAATGGAGAGTACCAGGGAAAGAGCTTAGAGTGCAGCCCCCACAGTCTCTTCTAAATCGATACAAGGAATGGCAAATCAAAATGAACCTGCAAAGTGCTGCTCAGTACCCAAAACTCCTTCACACAGCGTTGAATCTCTCCAGAAGTCTCTCTCTCTCTCTCTCAGAATGTGTGGTTCAAAAATGGCACCAACAATAAAAGACAGGAAGCAGTCGCCTTGAAATAGCGCTCCCCCAGTCCCTTCATGACTGCAATTTGCTCCCCTCAACCTGTCGTTGCTGGCGTCAGGCGTTAAGGCAGGGGGCGCCACTCAATATCTGCTCCGGGGCGATACCGGGGCGTTGCGCACTCGACTGACGTCACGATCTGCCGGCGCAGGAGATTGTGGCGGTAGTGTTTAGCGCTGCCGCAAAGTGTCTAGTTAATTTCGCGAGCGGCGCAAACATCGCCGCGCCTGGGCGCTAGATGCTTTGCGCCCCATTAGCGCCCTCTTAAGGCGCTAACGGGAGGTGCAACCAACTGAATTTTTCCCCCTTGGTGAGTCCTCTGCACAACTTGCTTTCCCACCCATCTTTGTATCATCTGCAAACTTGGCTACATTACAGTCGGTCCCTTCATCCAAGTCATTAATGTAGATTGTAAATAGTTGAGGCCCCAGCACCGATCCCTGTGGCACCCCACTAGTCACCGTTTGCCAACCGGAAAATTACCCATTTATCCCGACTCTCTGTTTTCTGTTAGTTAGCCAATTCTCTATCCATGCTAATATATTACCCCCAACTCCGTGAGCTCTTATCTTATGCAATAACCTTTTATGTGGCAACTTATCAAATGCCTTCTGGGAATCCAAATACACTACATCCACTGGCTCACTTTTGCCCACCCTGCTCGTTACATCCTCAAAGAACTCCAGCAAATTTGTTAAACATGATTTCCCTTTCATAAAACCATGCTGACTCTGCTTGAGTGCATTATGATTTTCCAAATGCCCTGCTACTGCTTCCTTAATGAAGGACTCCAGCATTTTCCCAACGACCGATGTTAGGCTAACTGGTCTATAGTTTCCTGCTTTCTGTCTCCCTCCTTTCTTAAATAGGGGTGTTACATTTGCGGTTTTCCAATCTGCTGGGACCTCTCCAGAGTCCAGGGAATTTTGGTATATTGCAACCAATGCATCCACTATCTGTGTAGCCACTTCTTTTAAGACCCTGGGATGCAGGCCATCTGGTCCAGGGGACTTGTCATCCTTTAGTCCCATTATTTTACCAAGTACTTTTTCCTTAGTGATAGTGATTGTCTTTAGTTCCCCCCTCCCTGTGGCCCCTTGATTATCCATTATTGGGATGTTGTTAGTGTCTTCTACCGTGAAGACAGACACAAAATATTTGTTCAGAGTCTCTGCCATTTCCCCGTTCCCCATTATTAATTTCCCAGTCTCATCCTCTGAGGGACCAACATTTACTTTAGCTACTTTCTTCCTTTTTATATACCTGTAGAAGCTCTTACTATCTGTTTAATATTTCTTGCCAGTTTACTCTCATAATTCATCCTCTCTATTATTTCTTTAGTCGTCCTTTTTAAAATTTCCCAATCCTCTGGCCTCCCACCAATCTTGGCAACATTGTATGCCTTCGTTTTCAATTTGATACCATCCTTTACTTCCTGAGTTAGCCACAGATGGTGCTCTCTTCTCTTAAAATCTTTCTTTCTCACTGGAATATATTTTTGTTGAGAGTTATGAAATATCTCCTTAAATGTTCGCCACTGCATTTCAACTTTCTTACCCTTTAATTTATTTTTCCAGTCCACTTTAGCCAGTTCTGCCCTCATGCCATTGTAATTGCCTTTGTTTAAGATCAGGACACTGGTTTGAGATACAACTTTCTCACCCTCCAACTGAATTTGAAATTCAACCATGCTATGATCACTCTTTCCTAGAGCATCCTTTACTATGAGATCATTTATTGATTCTGTCTCATTACACAGTACCAGATCCAAGATAGCCTGCTCCTGGTTGGTTTCATTACATACTGTTCGAGGGAACCATCAAATGTGAAGTAGGCTCTAAAATGCCAGGATAGATCAAAATTTTAAGGGTGGAGTTATTCCCCAGATGCTACTGTGAAAGGGATCACATGCCTTCCATGCATGGATCCCGCTTCAATTATTTCTAGATCTACCACTGTTGCAAAATGCACTCCTATGTATTTTACAATGTTTATTTTGCAATAAAAGTGCTCAACTGTTGCTTATGCCTGCATCTTAAACTATATCATGTCCATGTCCCACTGCACTTTCAGTCCAACTGCTTGTCTTCATGTGTCTTATATATTCAGGGCTGTTGTTGAGCTATGCCAACAGTTTTGAAGCTGTTGATCAGCTTTTGCTAGTTTTCTATATTGGCGTGTATGACTCACTCCCAGGTATTTCATCATTCTATACACAAACTATTTAAATAGATTCCAATCCGTAACTTACTCCCAGGTATCCATTGCTCTCTGTATAAACCATCTGAACCCCTCGATTAGATTCCAGCCTGTAACTCATTTGCAAGTATTCATCGTATATAAACCACACGAGCTCCTCAATTATGTCAGAAGCTGTAATACACTTCCAGCTATCAATTATTCTCTTTTTGCGGGTGCCATGATGTGGAACTGCAGCTTTAGTTAATATTCTGACTGAATTCAGATTTTCTTGTAAATGTGATTACTGGATCATGTCAGGTATTACAGACTTGGCTGAGGCTGCCAGAGCTTATTTCAGTCCAATTAGCCAAACATTATTCGCTTACCTCTAGGGATTAATAATTGATTTGAAGACATCTATTCCTGGGCCATATTTTTCGCACTGAGGTGTGTGTTAGTGGTGCAGGAATTGCAATACAAAGACGGGCTCAAAATAGCCATAGCACATAGACTAACAGCTGGATTCGAGTGTGAGGGATATTGTATAAATTACATAGAGAATGCACAGTCACTGGCTACCATGCAGAGATGGCAGCTGCTCTACATTCTAATTTTGTGTACAATCACTTTTTAAAACCGATTGTGAAATGCAACATTTAGATTTTTATATGTTTTAAAAATGGGTAGCTTAAACTGTAAGTTGAAGTGAACATTTGGGGGGAGAAATTCCCCTCCTTTGTACCTCCCGTGGGGGGGGGGGCGCTAATGGGGCGCAAAGGCCTTTTCGCCCGGGCGCGACGCTGACCGCCAAATTCCGTGGGAGGTTAGCGGCGGCGCTACCGGGTTGCGCCCCCGATCTCATGCGCCCGGAGATCGTGACGTCATCTCCGGGTGCATCGCCCCGGCAGAAAAATTCCCCATCGCCCCCTGCAGTAGCGCCGAGCGGCGGCAGCGTTTGCTGCAGGGGGCGCGAGCTGGGCAGCCGGCCGCTAGCGGGGTGGAAGTTAAAGGTGAGGTGGCCGGCCGCCCTGAAAAAAAGTCGGATTTAAAAAAAAAAACATTTTTTGGCGTTTCCGGACGCGGGTCATGAACATCCACTCCTCTCGTGCTCCAAGAAGGAAGTGGAGCGCTTGGCTTGATTTAGCGCTCCACTTCCCTCAGGGAGCAGAAAATGGGAATTTCAGAGAGGCTGGAAGAGGTTGGCGCTAACTTTTCCAGCTTTTCTGATTTAGCACCCCAAACGGGGCTCGAGGGGAATTTCCCCCCCTTGGTGTGATAATAACAATATAAAATCATGCTGCAGTATGAAACGTGATGATGAATGCCAAATTTCAGATGTATTGGCCAGCCCTGGCGTAATCCAGCCTCTTTCTATGCTGAATCTTATACAAAAAATTGATAAAATAATTCTGAGGGACAGCACTGAGTTTAAAATAATTGCCTTCTTCACACAAGAATGGAAAATCAGACTAGATTTGGGAATAGCACAGAGTTAAGATCACGGTGCGGGAGGGGCATTTAGCAAAAATCACGGCTGCATTTGTATTGATGGGCTGCGACTGGAGGCAGCTCCATTTCCGCAGTACAAACAAAGAGGCACGAATGCATAGTGACCCATCTCAAGAAGTAAATTTCCCCTACTCCATACCACAGAGGTGCAGTGCCACTGGTGGTGAACATAACATGTGCTGCTGGCTGCCACCAGCTGTGAGATTGTTCTGGCCGTGGGAAAGCTCGGATCTCAAAGTAGCATTTGCATCGCTGGCCTATAAGGACTTAACAAAAATGAAACATTTTTGCCTGATTTAAATTCCTCATTAAAAGTAAAAATGCACAAGGGCTTAAATACCCAGGCCGAGAAATTCGGAGGCTTTATCAGCGAAAAAATGGCGGCTGGCGCTCTTCCGTATCGCTACAATCATGTGGATGATGCAGATCCTGACGTCAGTGAGCGTGCAACGCCGACTTGATGCCCGATCTGCGAGTTTGGAGTTCTCCGTTCAACTTACCGGCATGCCTTAAGTGCGACAAGCATTGAGAACCAGGAAGGAGGCTCCAGCAGCGGTATTTAAAGGGATCATCAGCAACAACTTGCAGCTGACAGGTTTCTCCAATTTGACTGGCTCTGTGCAACTTTCTGCAACTCCAGCAGCTTTATAAACTTCTTTCAATGTTCTATGGTAACAGGGAGTGTTGGTGCAAGTGGAGAACGCCTTCATTCTTATTTAAAGGCTTCTGCTCACAAAACTTGCTCACAGTCATGGGGGCTCTACTGGCAGTCCCCCTCACGCTCGAGTATCTTAGGGAGAGGGAGCAGAGACTGCGAAGAAGAGGAGAAGATGATCTCAGAGGGAGGAAGAGGAGGGGGTCCAGGAGGGCTCTCAACAGGAGTCCTTACCCACCTAGGATCTTCTAACAGCACTTCTCTTATATCCATATAAGCGAGGAGCAGTGTATTAGGGGGCTACGCTTCACCAAGGAGGTGGTCACAGAACTCTGCCACCTCCTGCAACCAGACCTCCAGCCTCAGACCAACGCGAACACGGCTCTCCCAGTGGCAGTCAAGGTCACCGTGGCCCTCAATTTCTTTGCCAGAGGCTCCTTCGAGTCTGCAGCAGGAGACATAGGAACATCTCAAAGTTCGCTGTCCATCACTGCATCCGTGAGGTCACTGAGGCTCTCTACACCAGGAGAAGAGGCTATGATGTCTTCTCTCTGAACAGAGAGAAGGAGGACGAGCACACATGTGGCTTTGCCAGGATAGCGGGCTTCCCCATGGTGCAGGGTGCCATTGACTGCACCCACGTGGCTTTGCGGGCACCGTATAACAATCCTGAGATCTTCCATAACTGCAAAAGCTACACTCACTTAATGTGCAGTTGGTGTGTGACCACGCCCGCGAATTCCTGATGGTCAATGCCCGCTATCCTGGCAGCAGTCATGATGCCTTCATCCTGTGCCAGCAATCTCCCAGCCACCACATCAAACTCGAGGGTGGCTGCTCGGAGACAAGGGCTATCTGCTGTCCACCTGGCCCATGACTCCCCTCCGCAACCCCACCACTCATGACCAGCGCTCATATAATGAGAGCCACGCTGCCACCAGCAACATCATCGAGCAGACCATCGGGCTATTGAAGCAATGGTTCCGCTGCCTTGACTGCTTGAGAGGAGCCCTCCAGTACTTGGCGGAGCAGGTGTCCACTTTCGTAGTGGTCTGCTGCATTCTTCACAACTTGGCCATCATGAGGGCGCAGCCCTTGCCACCAGGGATTGTGGGACCACCTCAGGAGGAGGAGGAGATAGAGGAAGAGGTCAAGGAGGCAGGGAGGAGGAAGGCAGTCAATCACCCTTCTGGACGGCCTGTCTGTGAACGCCTCATCAGACTCCGATTCCAATGAATGAAACCCCAGATCCCTGTTGCTCACCACATCCCCATCATACCATCCCTCTGTCACGGAATATCACAGCGTCCTCCTGGTCACAAAGCTGAAATGAGAGACACCACAAAAGATTCCAAAGAAAATTAATAAATTTATCCAAAATCACTTCACACATATTCACCCTTGTGCAATCCCTTAATGCCTGTCGTTCGGGTGCCTTTTCCTGATCTAGTGCTCCTACAAAGTGCTCCCCCA
This sequence comes from Squalus acanthias, assembly GCA_030390025.1. Classification (NCBI taxonomy): domain Eukaryota; kingdom Metazoa; phylum Chordata; class Chondrichthyes; order Squaliformes; family Squalidae; genus Squalus; species Squalus acanthias. The sequence goes on along the minus strand of CM059425.1, from coordinate 16,495,589 downwards.
GTGGCTGCAGCATTGGTTGGTGGAAGGCTGCTGAGTTTCCATGGGGGAGACTTCAGATGGCCTTGCAGGACGACCTCAAGCAGCTCTGGACCGAGAAGGCCCGGCTGTAAACTGCAACACCTCGGCATGGGCGGCAGTAGTCTGGGCAATGGCGGAGTGGCAGTGGTGGGAGCAGGAATGCTGTCACCCTGAGAGAGGACAGCAGGGTTGAACTCCACTGACCCACTGCCACTCCCCCAGGGCAGCGCCTCAGCATTCCTCGCAATCTGTTGGAGCACAGATTGCTGGCCTGCTGCGACACCCTGCAAGCCCCAGTCGACAATGGTAAACCCAGCCACGATGGCAGCAGTCCGAGCTTGGGTGGCAGCAAGCTGAGACTGCATGTGAGCAGTCTGCGCTTCCGCTGCAGCACTAAGACGTTGGGTCGCTTTCCGCCTGTGCTTCGATGGCAGCCACGACATCGCCCATCACACACACCATCATGTCTGGGTCCACAAGGCCTCTTCGGGAGTCTTCCATCATTTCTAGCGTGGAAATCCTGGGCTCCAAGTTCTGCGCAGAGTCCGTGCAATGTTGAGGTGGACTCCTCCATGCTCCTTAACATTGCCAAGAGGCTCTCTGGCAGGCCTGCCATTGCACCTAACAATTCGGTGAGCATGGCCATCACCCTTCTTCTGAAGGCCACCCATCGAGGTCCTCATCTGAATCCTGTGCAGCAGAACTCGCGAGCAAACTCGCCCTCCGGGGAGGTGGCCCTCGAGCTACCCTTTCCCCCTGGCCTTGCTGCAGCCCACTCGTGCCCGGTGCCTCACCTTGAGCAGATCCTGCTTCTACACTAGCCTCTAAATTACACATAGTGCCAGTTTCTGAGCTGGTGTCTGCGAGTGACAGATACAGTGACGTTGTGTCGTCGTCTTCTTCTCACCCCTCGCTCTCCTCCATCGCCTCAGGGACAGGCTGGTCTGGTGCTTGTTCTTGATTATCTGAAAACAGAAAGGCACAAGAGTCGGGTTATGGTGAGGGGGGGGGGGATCAAGATATGCCTGCATCAGCAGCTTGAAAGTGAGAAGAGACTGTGGGATGAGGGGCAAGTGGGATGTGAGGAGAAGGATTAGGAATGAGCATACCGTTATTGTCCCCAAGGGGTTCAACGTCGCCGGTTGCCACGGCCTCTATGATCTGCCGCCCAAAGTTGTCCAGCACTCTCTCCTCCAGCTGGCTGAGGTCATGGATGTCAGCCTGTCTCCCGCCTGTCTGCCGCTGCTCCCTCCGGTTATGCGGGACCTTGGCCTGCAAGAGAAAGGGAAGTGTGTGAGTGAGTGTGGTGCAATGTGTTTGGGTGATGTGCCTGCCATAGTTAGAACATAAGAACATAAGAACATAAGAATTAGGAGCAGGAGTAGGTCATTTGGCCCCTCGTGCCTGCTCCGTTCAATGAGATCATGGCTGATCTTCTGCCTCAACTCCATTCACCGGCCTTATCGTCATATCCCTTGATGCCCTTACTAGTCAGAAATCTATCGACTTCTGTTTTGAATATACCCAATGACTGAGCCTCCACAGCCCTCTGGGGTAGAGAATTCCAAAGATTCACCACCCTCTGTGTGAAGAAATTTCTTCTCATCTCAGTCCTGAATGGTCTACCCTTTATCTTGAGGCTGTGGCCCCTGGTTCTAGACTCCCCAGCTAAGGGAAACATTCTCCCAGCATCCATCCTATCAAGCCCTGTAATAATTTTGTATGCTTCAATGAGATCCCCTCTCATTCTTCTGAATTCAAGAGAATACAGGCCTAGTTTACTCAATCTCTTCTCATACGACAGCCCCGCCATCCCAGGAATCAATCTCGTGAACCTTCATTGCACTCCCTCTATGGCAAGTATATCTTTCCTTAGGTAAGGAGACCAAAATTGTACACAGTACTCCAGTTGAATAGCTGTCAGTGTGCACAAGGTGTGAGATGTGGGTGTGAGTGTTGTAGCAGTGGTAAGGTTGTGAGGCTGAAGTGAAGTTCTGATCGTGAGGTGTGATAGGTAGAGATTGTTGGTAGGTGAGTGCTGGGGGTGTGGTGCAATGAGTAGTGTGTGAGGCTTGTGGTGCAGATGGTGGGATATGGCATTTGCTGAAGCCTTCACTCACCCTGACCACCCATGTGAGGTCACTGAACTTCTTTCGGCACTGGATAGCCGACCTTGGGACCGCAGTGCTGGCCATGACATGGACGGCTATCTCCTGCCAGAGCCTTCGAGAGGTGTGTGGCGAGGGGTTCCTGCCAGTGTGTGGAAAGAGGACAGCCCGCCTCCTCTCCATGGCCACCACCAGTGCCTCAAGAGCCACGTTGGAGAATCTGTGGGCTCTCTCCCTGTGCTGATGCTTCGCCATGGGTTTGGACTACCGTCTTTTTCCAGTTGCAGTTGCGAGTGGCTTGACAGTGAGATGCTGTAGCATCAATGCACCCCCCCTTTAAGTACTGAATAAAGCCTGTGGCAGTCATGACTGGGAATGAGACTGGACCCGATATTGGCCCTCCTGATGAGCGTTAAGCCAATGAGCAGCGGTTTTAGCGCTGAAATCAAGACTACAATCATGTTAATTAGGACTGAGCACGAATTTTGCATGTTACCTAGACCATTTTGACCTTGAGCAGCTTAATATCGTTTGGTGGCCATAGCCAATTTCTAGGCCCCAGTGTTATAAAGAAAATGACTAGGCATATTCAATACACAACAGATGAACCTAAATGGACATCAGTGGGATATGCGGATGTAAATTATTAATTCTATAGATAGTTCCTGACAGATAATAGGGAGTTTAATATATTAAATGCGTAAATGGCCCAAGCTATTCACTTTGAACATATTGTCCCACAGGAGCTCCAGGCGTGTTCACAAGCATTGTGAGCATTCTCAATGGCATCCTATCTATGTAATTAACAGTGTTACAGTTAGTTAATAGTTTTTGTTTTTATCTTCACAGGCTCTTGAAACAGATCAGTCAAGTTCTGTGATGTAGATCAAAGAACCAAGCAAACTGAGCTGAGTTTTTGATTGGCAGCTGTGTCCGAGACGTGCGAGCATGAATAGGGACAGTAATTGGCTATGATCCTTTGGGCAACTGTGTGACTGGGATTTTGAGTGTTGACTGCTAATGCCCAGATCATCAGGCAGCCGGTAGCCAGCACAGCAACTCTGTGGCAGTGTTTCATCTATAAGAAGTGAGCAACCATTTTCAAGGTTCTGTTATATGTTAAGAAATAGCTATGGGGAATTGTCATTATTTTTATATATTGTGAAGGATAGTGAGGTTTGAAAATTACGGTAAATATGTGGTTTGTACTGAATTCTGTTCATTTATCTGGTCTGAAATAGTGTGTGAAATAAACTATCTGTTGATTTACAGCCTGAGTCTCTGACGATGTCTCTATTCGGTCTGCGTACTGAAGACTAGGAGAATCAGTGGCTGCACAAGTGTAGGGGGTGGTGGTGGTGGGGGTCAGCCTTACCCCTGACTCAGTGAGCGGTTCGAATCGCTCCCAGGCCCCAGGTTCAAAACTTGGACTTATTTAGGGGTTGTGAATAAAGATGCAGTAGACAACAGGTTCCGATGAAAGAATTTTGACTTTTATTAAAAATAAAAGGTAACAAACTTAAAACACACTTCACACTTAAACAGGTTTGGGGAACACACGGTTACAGGCGAGGGAGAATGATAATATACAAAAAACCCTTATCCCTCCCAAAAATCCCACTATCTAGCTAGGTTTCGGTTTCAGGAGATCAGGGATAATGCTCACCAAACAGGGGTTTTAACAGTGCGAAATCCAGCCAGGTAAGTTGATGGTGGTTCTGGTCATCGAGTGTCTTCCTTTAACATGCTGCTTCTGGGCAGAGCTGAGAGGGAGAGTGCGGAGAGAGAGAGCTGTTCCAGCGTTGTCGGTGAGTCCAAAAGAGAGCGAGTCGTGTGACAGGCTGCAATTATATAGTCCTTTTCGCGCCCAAAACTCCTCACTGAAACTGGTTTCGTGATGAAGTGAATTGGTTTCAGGTGAGGCCTGTTCATTGTCTTGTTAAATTTTGATGGGCCTTCAACTATGCTAAACCAAATCAAATCCTGGTCAATTGAAAAACCTCGTTACCAGTAACGGCTTTTACTGAGTCAAATGGCTTGCGTCCTGTTGATCTGTTGTTTTATTGAAGTTTGCATTATCCTCATGTTTTGGGTGTCTTGCTGGGCCTAGCATTCCTATCTTTATGTGTCTCCTTTAATGGGTTCTGTGTTTTGGGTGGGGCGGCCTTCTCCCAGGGCCTATTGGCCAAATGTTAATGTTTGCTGGGGCTTGAATTCCCAGACAATGCAATACCCAAGACTGCTATTCACAGAGGTATATTCCACGTGCTGTGCATGTCCAGACATGTTCCTTTAAAGTTCCAAAGTCCTTATTTTTTTTCCCTTAGATTTTTGGGGATCTGCAAATTTTGGAAACTTTACACAAGGTCAATTCTAGTAAGTCAGTGTACAGTGGCAAGGGTTCTTTATTCAACCCTTGGGGTAATTTGCCTCGATATTAGGCTGGTAAAAGGCACGCTCCAGATCGTAAGGGTACAAGATCCATTTACGAGAATGGTCGGCGATGCCGAATTCCGAGCGATATATCTAGCATAAAACCCAAGAACATAACGAGGACCTCTCCCACACATTAGAATGAAAGTTGAGATCACAACTCTTGAACGAGTGCTCATGTGTGTTCATGAAATCATGGGTAATAATTTCAATGTTATCACCAGTGCTCCGAAATCTAGGCCAAAATATAAAGGTATTTGGGTGTTAAAGCCTCAACAATGGGGGAGTCACCAGTTAGCACTTGCATGTAAAGATCCAATGAAATTGTCTAAAGCGTTTTCCTTGGAGCGTGCCTGAAGTGTGCTGATTCCATAATAATGCCCCAGTATATTGCACCCAACATCCCCTTTGTTGCTTGGTGATTGTTCTTTCCTTAATCTCCTTTTTGTCTCGACTTTTGAAAGCTGGGAAAGGAAACCTTTCAATTCGCAGGTCCTATGGTGCTGTACAACAGCTTTCTCAGCTGCTACTTTCTTGTTCCGGAGCCTTAGGGACACATAGGCAAGGTGAAGATAAGAACCTCCAATAAAACTTATAAACATACAACTGTAAATTTTTATTCAGATATAATGCATAAGCTTATTTTTCCACCGGGCATCTTGCTCACACTTGCTCTTTCTCCTATCGCTCATCGGTGTGACAATGGAACTGTAATTGAATTAAAATGTGATGTGGAGAATAAAAGGTTGTTTTACATCTAACGTCTGTTGTGGGGACGTTGCTCGAATCTGTTATTAGGGACAGAGTGACTGAGCACTTGGACAAACATGAACTGATCAGAGAGAGCCAGCATGGATTTGTAACGGGCGAGTCATGTTTAACGAAGCTCGTTGAATTATTTGAGGAGGTAACTAACATGGTAGGTATGGGAGTGTTTATGAATGCTATTTATATGGACTCCCAGAAGGCATTTGATAGGTTCCACATAAGGAACTGTTAGCAAAAATGCGAGCACGTGAAATTAGAGGCACCGTATTGATATGTGTAGGGAATTGGTTAGGAGGTAGGAGACAGAGAGCAGGGATAATGGGTATGTACTCCAATTGGAAGCTTGTAACTAGTAGTGTCCCCAAGGATCTGTAGTGGGGTCTCAGCTTTTCATTATATTTATAAATGACTTCCAACAAGAGAGAGTCTAACCACCGCCCCTTGACAGTCAACGGCATTACTATCGCTGAATCCCCCACCATCAACATCCTGGGGGTCACCATTGACCAGAAACTCAACTGGACCAGCCACATAAATACTGTGGCTACAAGGGCAGGTCAGAGGCTGGGTATTCTGCGACGAGTGTCTCACCTCCTGACTCCCCAAAGCCTTTCCACCATCTACAAGGCACAAGTCAGGTGTGTGATGGAATACTCTCCACTTGCCTGGATGAGTGCAGCTCCAACAACACTCAAGAAGCTTGACACCATCCAGGACAAAGCAGCCCGCTTGATTGGCACCCCATCCACCACATTAAACATTCACTCCCTCCACCACCGGCGTACCGTGGCTGCAATGAGTACCATCTACAAGATGCATTGCAGCAACTCGCCAAGGCTTCTTCGGTAGCACTTCCCAAACCCGCGACCTCTTCCACCTGGAAGGACAAGGGCAACAGGCGCATGGGAACACCACCACCTCCAAGTTCCCCTCCAAGTCACACACCATCCCAACTTGGAAATATATCACCGTTCCTTCCTCATCGCGGGGTCAAAATCCTGGAACTCCCTCCCTAACAGCACTGTGGGAGTATCTTCACCACACGGACTGCAGTGGTTCAAGAGGGTGGCTCACCACCACCTTCTCAAGGGCAACTAGGGATGGGCAATAAATGCTGGCCTTGTCAGTGACACCCACATCGCATGAGCAAATAATAAAAAATAAATAGAGAGCCCTATATCCAGGTTTGCTGACGACAATGGCCCGAATTTGCGGTCGGAGGCGTCCCGCGGGGAAATGCCTCCGATCTGCAAATAAAATGCCTGCGTACCTGATGGTCCGGGAGGTCCAGAGACTCGTGGTCCTGGGCCTCACCGGCTACCCGCGGGTAGAGGCTCTCGTATCTCAGGGACGCAGGCGGTTCGCAAGCGCTCCTAGGATTATGTGGGCCGGCCCAACCAATGAAAGAAGGGGATTTCCATTCATGCTTATGGGGATTCCGTATGTACAGAAACCCCATAAGCATGAATGGGAATACCCCAAAAAAATACACCTACAGTTCAAAGAAATAAAATAAAAAATTACATATTTAAAATTAATTAAAATGGCTTTAATTAAATATTTAAAACAAAAATGTAATTTTTTGAAAAATAAATTTACATGTTTTAATGGGGCTAAAAATAAACTCCTTATTGTACAGGTTTTTAATGTATAAATGATTGATAAAAATTTATTTTCATGTTTTTTAAAACTCTAACGCTGGTAAAAGGCCTTACACCTGCTTTTACCAGGCGTGAGAATGTCACGGGCATTCACTGGGCAGAAATGCCCTTTTCCCGGGGATGCGTTGGATCTGTCAAGAAGATTCTTGACAGATTGCAAGTTCTGGGTTTTTGCGCATGCGCTTCACGCGCGAAAACTCGCGTGGCCCTTACGGGCGCGATTACGCACCTCGTACGCGTCCGTAGGGGCCGCAAATTACGGCCCGATAAGTTAGGTGACGCAGTAAATAGTGCAGACGGGAGCAGGAAGTTCCAAAGGGACGTGAGAGTTCAATATGGGGGAAATGTGAGGTCATCCACTTTGGACCCAAGAAAGCTCGATCAGAGTATGTTCTAAATGGCAAGAAGCTAAGAGCTGTGGAGGAGCAGAGAGATTTAGGGAGCCAAGTATAGAAATCACTAAGAGACGCGTACAAAAAATAATTTAAAAGGCTAATGGAATGTTGGCCTTTATCTCAAGAGGGCTGGGATACAAAGGGGTGGAAGCGATGTTACAGTTACAGAGAGCAAAAGCACTGCGGATGCTGGAAATCTGAAATAAAAACAGAAAATGCTGGAAATACTCAGCAGGTCAGGCAGCATCTGTGGAGAGAGAAACAGTGTTAACGTTTCAGGTCGATGACCCTTCGTCAGAACTGAAAAAAGTTAGAGATGTGACAGATTTTAAGCAAGTACAGAGGCAGGGAAAGAAAGAACAAAGCTTTTTCTGTTTTTATTACAGTTACATAAAGCTCTGGTTAGACCTCATTTAGAGCACTGCTTTCAATTCTGGGCACCGCACATCAGGAAGGATATCTTGGCCTTGGAGGGGATGCAGCGCAGATTCACCAGAATGATACCGGGGCTAAAAGGATTAAATTATGAGGACAGGTTGCATAGACTAGGTCTGTATTCCCTTGAGCATAGAAGATTAAGGGGTAATCTAATTGAGGTGTTTAAGATGATTAAAGGAGTTGATCGGTAGATAGAGAGAAACTATTTCCTCTGATAGGGGAGTCCAGAACAAGAGGGCATCACCTTAAAATTAGAGCTAGGCCATTCAGGGGTGATGTCAGGAAGCACTTCTTCACACAAAGGGGAGTGGAACGCTGGAACTCTCTCCCCCCAAAAAGCTGTTGAGGTTGCGGGTCAATTGAACTGTTCAAAACTGAGATTGTTAGATTTTTGTTCGGCAAGGTTAATAAGAATTACGAAACCAATGCGGGTAGAAAGAGTTAAGATACAGATCAGCCATGATCTAATTGAATGGCGGAACAGCTCAAGTGACTGAATGGCCTCCTCCTGTTCCTATATTACAGCAATCCACAATCTGGACTAGGAGGCCTGAATTTGAATCCTTGCGCCTGCGCATTTGCACTCTGGGAATATCCGAGTGCAGACTCCTCCAATTGACCCTCGAGGCAAGGTCTGAGCTGGTCCTTGCAAGGGTAAGCTCGAGTGACGGTGCTTCTTCGAGACAATCGTCCTGCTCTTTCTCTGCTCTGACCGAGGTTGTGACTTGTGATGACTGGACAGAGAAGAGAGTTGACAAGGGTTAGCAGAAACTATCATGCAGAGCTGTCATGCGGAGGGTGTGAGGGAGAGCTGTACAACATATCCTTTGGCCCCCCACCACTTGCCGCAATCCTGGCCTCCCCTCTGCCCACTGCACCAGCGCCGGCCTCTTCCATCGGGGACGGCTCACCTCCTTATGCGTGCCTGCTCCCTCTTGTGTGCAAACTTGCCTTGGAAGAAGAAAGGGAGTGTGTTAGCGAGTGGCCCATTGAAAGGCTGCGAAGATGCGCATCTCACGGGAGAATAGTGTGGATGGTGTGTGAAAGGTGCCACGGGTGTGGGGAAGAGAGGGGAATAATTGTGAGGACAGTGGCAGGTGCAGAAGGAGGTACATTGAAGTGTGCTGCTGTGACTGGAGGAGAGTGCCGGGAAGCAAGGAAGGTAGGGTGGTGGGGCGGGGGGGGGGGGGGAGGTTTCTGAGTACTGAGGCTACAAATGGTGCAGAGCTAAGCAGAGAATAGGAGAGATGCGAGTAGGAATCTTAAATTAGCAGCTCGCGTCAGAATTTTGTTTGACGTTGCTGCCAGATTCTGGACACGATGCTCAAGGCATTCACCTGCTCAGCCACCTCTGACCACTGTTGCTGTGCAGTTGGTCTTGACACCCTTCCATTGGCTGGCTCCCTCAAAGAGCCGGTATATGCGCGATGGGCTGAATGGCCTCTTCCTGGGCTGTAAGATTCTATGATTCCAGGGTACGTTTATTTCAATTAATTCTGTCTCTTCTCCAGCTGCTGAAAATCTAGATGCTGTGTTGTTGCTTCTTTATTTTTGAAAATACTTGTATTTTCTGTTTGAGGTGAACATTTATCCTCAGTTTTTGTACGTAGATTTGGAGGTAGTCCCTTGGTTCTCAATTATTGTGCAAGTAATTTATTTCGTTTCTTTCTCTCTCTGTTTACATCTTTTTAAATATTTTTAACAGTATTGGCTGTTCCTGTCCTCGCTGCCTGCATTGAACTTCATTTTGAGTCCCTGGTGATCTTGCTGTAATAGCTTGAATCGATTCAGTTTTGACATTCTACTGAAAACCCCACAATACTGATCAAAAAAAGCTGCCAACATTTCTTTTTTAAGTCTGGAAAACTGGACTTTTTCATGCCTGATGCACATTAAAAAAAAAACCAGGCTGCCTGGACAAAAGAACAAGTCGAGTGATAACATTATCAAGGATGCTACCATTACACACAACCTACCACAGAAGGACAGCGCCTCTTATAGACTATCACCCTTATCCTCTCTTTCGTACATGACTTGTGTTTTGTCTCACCCTGAATCTCAGGTCTACAAGCACGCTTGTATGCGCGGAGGTTCTACTTTGGGGCTTTGCTGCTGATCACCTCCCAACCTAACCTTTCCCCCTTCCCAGCCTAGCCCACCACCAAACTCAGCATCCACCCTTTTGTTTGCCCCCCCCCCCCTTTTTTTCCCTCCCAGCTGTCCTTCATTCTGCCAGTGCATTTCACACTTCTTTTAGCCTCAACCTGTCACATTAACACCTCCTCTTGCCTTGATCATCTCTTAATGTCTCTCAATGTCTCTTAATCTCTCCTTTTGTTCTTTCATCCCCTCCCCCTTTTCCCAGCTTTATCCTTGCTTTAAATCTATTTCATTTCCTGCTTTTTTCCAGTTCTGACGAAAGGTCTTCGACCTGAAACGTTAACTCTGTTTCTCTCTCCACGGATGCTGGCCTGGCCTGCTGAGTTTTTCCAGCGTTTTCTGTTGTTATTTCAGAATCTTCTTGGTCTGCAGGGATCCCTGGCACAACTGGCAGTGTATGGCATAGAATTTACAGCACAGAAACAGGCCATTTGGCCCAACAGGTCCATGCCGGTGTTTATGCTCCACACGAGCCTCCTCCTCACCCTTCTTCATCTCACCCTATCAACATATCCCTCTATTCCTTTCTCCCTAATCTGTTTATCTAACTTCCTCTTAAATGCCTCTATACTATTCGTCTCAACCGCTCCCTGTGGTAGCGAGTTCCACATTCTCACCACTCTTTGGGTAAAGAAGTTTCTCCTGAATTCCCTATTGGATTTATTAGTGACCATCTTATATTTATGGTCCCTAGTTTTAGACTCCAATCCCCACCCCACCCCCCACCGCAGAACTGCACTACTGGGGCACTGGGACTTTTGGATGTTGTGAAGTTATGGAACAAGGTGATTTTGACACCAAAAAATGTACTTAAAAACGTTATCAATAAATTAATTGACACATACAAGTGTTGTAAAGCTGCAATACATGTGCCAGAAGCTCCTCAGGAAAAGAATGCACGAAACAGGGCCAATTAACAGCACAGACTCTGCCATTTGATTGCTGTATTATTATCTTCGTTTGACATGGTAACTACGCCAGGCATTGAAGAAACAGGAACCTGTGCGAAGAAGCCATGACAGATCGCACCCATGCCCAAGAAAAGTGCCTCTGCGGGTGGAGAGTTGCGCTTTTTACACAACTTCCGCTGCTGAATGACTGTCAAATTCTTACGCATGAGGCCTGCTTTTACCAGCTTAAGAGTTTAAAAAAATAGAAAAATGAAATTTGATAACTCATTTATAAATTAAAAACACTTCAAAAAGGTAAACCCCATAAAAACATTTAATTTTTTTTCCAAAAATTAAATTTTTGTTTAAAATATTTAATTAAATGTCATTTTAATTAATTTTAAATATGTAGGGGTAAAAATTGAGTCGCGCCCCATTTGGGGCGCTAACCTCGCCGGGGCGCGACTTTTAGCGCCCTGAAAAAATTAGCGGCCCCGCGCCGGAACTTCAGTGGTTGCGCCCCAAGAGGGAAGCGGGGCGCCACTGGAAGCACCCCGCATCCCTCTTGGGGCGCTGCGAGTGAATATCCTGGCGCTACGTGCCGCAGCGCCACGCGCTGCGGCACGTCGCGCCGCGGTATTGCAGGCCTTCCTCCCCTTCTTAAAGGGGAGGGACCCTGCGCAGCGCGAACCGGGGCCCAGCTGGGCCCCCAGGGATCGGGAGTGCCGGCAAAAGAGCCCGGCACTCAAGAGAAGTGCCGGGCTCTTGGAGCACAGCCGGCACTTCACGGTGGGGGGGCTTCACGGGGGCCGGGGACAGCAACGGGGGCAGGTGCTGGCAGGCGGCCAGCAACAAAAATGGCCGCCTGCCACCTCCCCTTTAAATATCGCCGCCCCGGCCGCACGTACGCCTCCCTGAACCCGTCGGACATAGCGTCTGGCGGTAAATCAGGGGGCGCGACTGAAGATCACGGCCGGGGCGCGAGCGGGGTGCTGCGCACGGCGATGACGTCATCGCCGGCGGCGCAGCGCCACAGGGCGCTACCGGCTGCCGCCGCCGCTAACCTCCCACTAAATTTTTCGGGAGGCGTGGGCGGCGCTGCGCCCGGGCGTTAGCTGCTTTACGCCCCATTAGCGCCCTCTTAAGGCGCTAACGGGAGGCGCAAGCAGCTGAATTTTTCCCCCGTAATGTTTTTAAAAAATTTATTTAATGTTTTAGTGTATTTTTAAATGTGATCCCCATTCATACTTTAGACAGTTCCATGCGTACAGAACTGTCAAAAGTATGAAGGGGGATTCCATTCTTCCATTGGTTGGGCTGGCCCACGTGATCCCAGGGGCGCTTGCGAACCGCCTGCGCCCCTGGGATACGTGGGCCTCTGCGCATTTCCAAGAGGAGAGGCCCAGGAGCGAAGCCTCGGGATCTACGGCACCAGCAGGTAGGTTCGTAGAATTTTTCGATCGGAGGCATCCGCCCGCAGGAAGCCTCCGATCGGAAATTCAGGGCCAATAAAACGAAACAAGATTAAAACACCAATTATAATCAACTGATTATTATTAGAACAGTAAAAGAAAGAAAACATGGTCCAGACAAAGTGGAGGACAGCAACTCAAAACAACTATTGGTTTTCAAGGGGAATGAGAAAGGGCCTTAGACCCTCCTTTGAGAAATAATGGAATGCCAGTTATTTGTTAAAAAGGTGAAAGCATCACCTCCGCACTCTTTTCTATGCCTTTAGTGCATAGAACATCGCGAAAACATTAAGATAGCTTCCCTAGTTTTACACTGCAATAAAGTTTTGATCTTAATACTAGCCAGATTCATTTAGTTTGTTATCCTCAAGAGCCCTCTGAGACAGAAGGCTGTTCCACCTAGGCTGAATTTCAAGTGTGTTCCCAGCGGTGAAAGTGCACTTTCAGAATTCTAACACTCTGTTCCATAAATATAGTTCAATTGATTATTCTTCAACAAATCAATGCACAGAAACAGTGTTCACTAGGAAACCCAGTGCCATTCTTCGGAGATAAAACATTCCCCATTTCACAGAGGTAATTGGACGTAACCGATCAATTTCTGCTGCTGTCAGCAATGTTTGTACCAGCAACCAGAACACAGATGGGAGAAATAAAAAGCCATTTATGGTCATGGAGTGGTGCGGAGAGTAAGAACATTGCATTTTTTTTTAAATCTCTAGGGGCTGGAGTCCGAATCCAGCTCCAGCTGATGATATGAAAACCTTCTCTTCCTCCTTCGGGCTGAGGTTGGGGCAGACTCAAACCCGGTGGCTGTGGGTGTGAGGCCACACAGCACAAATTGGCAGTCTCATCCCAGCGAGACCACAAGGTATGGGAAATGGGAATGTCACGTTCGTGCTGTAGGGATGCTTTTCAAGGTTGAAGTAAGGGTGCATTGTTTGGGCAAGGCAAAGGGAGTTTTCCCTGTGTGTTTCACATGCGCGATGAATCTGAAGATGCCAAAAGTGTTCTGTTCCCCAGCAATGCCATCCCTTACATTGGAGTGCACAAAATGCTCCATTTTTTTTTTACAAGAATTCTCCCTCCTGTGTATCCATGTAGTTGTTGTCCTCATTGTCTGTGCCGCTTCATCTCTCTGTCCCCTGTCTCGTTATTTAAGTGTGCTCCCTTACAGCCTGACTTCCACCACGCTTCCTCACTCCCAGCCTCAATCCGTGTGATATTTTTTCTTCATCTCGCTACTCTCTCTTCATGGTCAGTCTCTCTTCCGCTCAGTGCCTCTCTTTATCTCACAGCTCTGCCTCCAGCCCAGTGCTTCCAGTTTCCACCATCTCTTGACTGGCGAGATGAATGGTTTCTCTTTCGACTGGCTGTGTGAAATAACTTTGAGGTAGAGTCAGTCCAGCTGCTGGTCCCTACTGATCTTTTACTCTCCATCATGATGAGTTCTCAATTATCCTGTCTGACTGCTCTCCTCAGCTACTAAGACAATCCTGCTGCCTGCATCTGTATCGATTATAGCATTGCATCAACCTCGTGGAAAGAAAGAAAATGCATTTATATAGTACTTTATCACATGCTCAGCACTCCTCAAAGCCCTTCACATCTAGTGGAATTACTTTTCAAGTTCAATCACTTATGTGGGTAAACTTACTGTTGCTCTGCATTCCTTCCTCCTTCAGCCTGAAACTATGCAAATATTTCTAGACAACTTCATTTAAAAGCTGTAGGTCTAACAAGACCAATTTTGCTCTCCCCGCCTTTGCTGCATGCCCAACAGTTGCAGCATACCGGAGGTGCAGCATCCTGCGAGGGGATGGGTGCCCACAATTTTCCTAGCTTGGGTCAGTTGAATGACCTGCTTGCAATCCTGGAGTAGGCCCAGCCTCTGGCAGGGTCTTACACTGGGATAGAAGAGACTAAAACAGGAGAGGCCTCGTAGGCACAATACCCTGAAAATTACCTCAAACTGGAGTCTGAAGTCAGACAGAACTATGCGAATGTCTGTGAGAACAAGGCATTTTGGTAGAACAGTGAGAAGCATACCATCAGGGCCACATAACAGAGATAGCTCAGAATAAGCAGGTAAATGTGCAATTCCTTAACTGACAAATGAACACCAGTCCTTTGCTCTGTTGGAGATGGAGAAGTTAAGGGAGTGAATTACCACCTGACATGTCTGGTCCTGAGGCTACCAGCATCCGGGTGACTCGGAGGACACTAACATAAGAGCATAAGAACATAAGAAATAGGGGCTGGAGTAGGCAATCCCCTCATCCCAGGAACCAGTCTAGTGAACCTTCACTGCACTCCCTCTATGGCAAGTTTGTCTTTCCTTAGGTAAGGAGACCAGAACATAAGAACATAAGAAATAGGAGCAGGAGTAGGCCAATCGGCCCTTCAAGCCTGCTCCACCATTCAACAAGATCATGGCTGATCTTCTACCTCATCTCCACCTTCCCGCACTATCCCCATATCAATTAATTCCCTTTGTGCCCGAAAATCTATTGATCTCTGTCTTGAATATACTCAATGACTGAGCATCCACAGCTCTCTGGAGTAGAGAATTCCAAAGATTCACCACCCTCTGCATGAAGAAATTTCTCCTCATCTCAGTCCTAAATGGCTGACCCCTTATTCTGTGACTGTGACCCTGTGTTCTGGACTCCCCAGCCAGGGGGAAACATTTTCTCAGCATTAACCCTGTCAAGCCCCTTAAGAATTTTATATGTTTCAATTAGGTCACCACTCATTCTTCTAAACTCGAAGGAATATAGGCCTAATCTACTCAATCTCTCCTCATAGGGCAATCCCCTCATCCCAGGAACCAGTCTAGTGAACCTTCGCTGCACTCCCTCTATGGCAAGTTTGTCTTTCCTTAGGTAAGGAGACCAGAACATAAGAACATAAGAAATAGGAGCAGGAGTAGGCCAATCAGCCCCTCGAGCCTGCTCCGCCATTCAATAAGATCATGGCTGATCTGATCCTAACCTCAAATCTAAAGAACACAAGAAGTAGGAGCAGGACCCGGCCACTCAGCCCCTAGGCCCGCTCCGCCACCCACAGGGCCATGACCGATCCGAACTCAGCCTCATGTCCAATTTCCTGCCCACTCCCCGTAACCCCTAATTCCCTTTACTTCTAGGAAACTGTCTATTTCTGTTCTAAATTTATTTAATGATGTAGCTTCCACAGCTTCCTGGGGCAGCAAATTCCACAGACCTACTACCCTCTGAGTGAAGAAGTTTCTCCTCATCTCAGTTTTGAAAGAGCAGCCCCTTATTCTAAGATTATGCCCCCTAGTTCTAGTTTCATCCATCCTTGGGAACATCCTTACCGCATCCACCCGATCAAGCCCCTTCACAATCTTATATGTTTCAATAAGATCGCCTCTCATTCTTCTGAACTCCAATGAGTAGAGTCCCAATATACTCAACTTCTCCTCATATGTCCACCCCCTCATCCCCGGGATTAACCGAGTGAACCTTCTTTGTACTGCCTCGAGAGCAAGTATGTCTTTTCTTAAGTATGGACACCAAAACTGTATGCAGTATTCCAGGTGCGGTCTCACCAATACCTTATATAACTGCAGCAATACCTCCCTGTTTTTATAATCTATCCCCCTAGCAATAAAAGCCAACATTCCATTGGCCTTCTTGATCACCTGCTGCACCTGCATACTAACTTTTTGATTTTCTTGCACTAGGACCCCCAGATCCCTTTGTACTGCAGTACTTTCCAGTTTCTCGCCATTAAGATAATAACTTGCTCTCTGATTTTTCCTGCCAAAGTGCATAACCTCACATTTTCCAATATTGTATTGCATCTGCCAAATCTCCGTCCACTCACCCAGCCTGTCTATATCCCCTTGTAGGTTTTTTATGTCCTCCTCACTTTCTACTTTCCCTCCCATCTTTGTATCATCTGCAAACTTTGATATGTTACACTTGGTCCCCTCCTCCAAATCGTTAATATAGATTGTAAAGAGTTGGGGACCCAGCACCGACCCCTGCGGAACACCACTGGCCACTGGTTGCCAGTCCGAGAATGAACCATTTATCCCAACTCTCTGCTTCCTGTTAGATAACCAATCCTCCACCCATGCCAGAATATTACCCCCAATCCAGTGATTTTTTATCTTGAGCAATAATCTTTTATGTGGCACCTTGTCGAATGCCTTCTGGATGTCTAAATACACTACATCCACTGGTTCCCCTTTATCCACCCTGTACGTTATGTCCTCAAAGAACTCAAGCAAATTTGTCAGACATGACTTCCCCTTCATAAAGCTATGCTGACTTTGTCCTATTAAATTATGTTTATCTAAATGTTCCATTACTGTCTCCTTAATAATAGACTCCAAAATTTTACCCACCACAGATGTTAGGCTAACTGGTCTATAATTTCCAGCCTTCTGCCTACTACCCTTTTTAAATAAGGGTGTTACATTAGCAGTTTTCCAATCTACCGGGACCTTTGCTGATTCCAGGGAATTTTGGAAAATTATTACCAAAGCATCCACAATCCCTACTGCCACTTCCCTCAAGACCCTAGGATGTAAGCCATCAGGTCCAGGGGATTTATCTGCCTTGAGTCCCATTATTTTACTGAGTACCAATTCCTTAGTGATTTTAATCGTATTTAGCTCCTCCCTCCCTAGAGGCCCCCTGTTTGTCCAGTGTTGGGATATTCTTAGTGTCCTCTACCGTAAAGACTGAAACAAAATATTTGTTCAGCATTTTTGCCATCTCCATGTTTCCCACCATTAATTTCCCGGTCTCATCCTCTAAGGGACCTACGTTTGCCTTAACCACCCTTTTTCTTTTTATATAACTATAGAAACTGTACACAATACTGCAGGTGTGGCCTCACCAAGGCCCTATATAATTGTAATAAGACTTCTTTACTCTTAAACTCTAATCCCTTTGTAATAAAGGCCAAAATACCATTTGCTTTCCTAATTGCTTGCTATACCTGCATGTTAACTTTCTATGATTCATGTACAAAGACACCCAGGTCCCTCTGAATGCAAACATTTCCCAGTCTCTTGCCATTCAAAAAATATTCTGCTTTTTTGTTTTTCCTACCAAAGTGGATAACTTCACACTTCCCCACATTGTGTTCCAATTGCCATGTTCTTGCCCACTCAGTCAACCTGTCAATATCTCTCTGCAGCTTCTTTGCATCCTCCTCACAGCTTACTTTCCCACCTAACTTTGTATCATCAGCAAACTTGGATACGTTACACTCAGTCCCTTCACCTAAGTCATCAATATAGATTGTAAATAGCTGAGGCCCAAGCACTGATCCTTGCGGTAACCCGCCAGTTATAGCCTGCCAACCTGAAAAAGTTCAGATTATTCCTACTCTCTGTTTTCTGCCCATTAACCAATCCTCAATCCATGCTGATATATTACCCCCAATTCCATGAGTCCTAATTTTGTGTAATAACCACTTGTGTGGCACACTAGCAATTGCTTTTTGAAAATCCAAATACACCATATCCACTGGTTTCCCCTTATCCAGATTGAGAGGCTGACTGGCTGTCAGGCAGGCAGCAGAGAGGAGGGAGGGAGGAATCAGAGGCCAGAGGGTGGGTGGGTAGGAAGGCTGGTATTGGAGGGGGCCGGAGATCAGAGGCTGGACAGGGGACTGGGGGGTGAGGATCGAAGGCTGGACAGAGGACTGGGGATCGAGGATCGGAGACTGGACAGGGGACTGGGGATCGAGGATCGGAGGCTGGACAGGGGACTGGGGATCGAGGATCGGAGGCTGGGCAGGGGACTGGGGATCGAGGATCGGAGGCTGGACAGGGGACTGGGGACTGAGGATCGGAGGCTGGACAGGGGACTGGGGATCGAGGATCAGAGGCTGGACAGGGGACTGGGGACTGAGGATCGGAGGCTGGACAGGGGACTGGGGATCGAGGATCGGAGGCTGGACAGGGGACTGGGGATCGAGGATCGGAGACTGGACAGGGGACTGGGGACTGAGGATCGGAGGCTGGACAGGGGACTGGGGATCGAGGATCGGAGGCTGGGCAGGGGACTGGGGATCGAGGATCGGAGGCTGGACAGGGGACTGGGGACTGAGGATCGGAGGCTGGACAGGGGACTGGGGATCGAGGATCAGAGGCTGGACAGGGGACTGGGGACTGAGGATCGGAGGCTGGACAGGGGACTGGGGATCGAGGATCGGAGGCTGGACAGGGGACTGGGGGCTGAGGATCGGAGGCTGGACAGGGGACTGGGGATCGAGGATCGGAGGCTGGACAGGGGACTGGGGATCGAGGATCGGAGGCTGGACAGGGGACTGGGGGCTGAGGATCGGAGGCTGGACAGGGGACTGGGGATCGAGGATCGGAGGCTGGACAGGGGACTGGGGATCGAGGATCGGAGGCTGGACAGGGGACTGGGGATCGAGGATCAGAGGCTGGACAGGGGACTGGGGATCGAGGATCGGAGGCTGGACAGGGGACTGGGGATCGAGGATCGGAGGCTGGACAGGGGACTGGGGATCGAGGATCGGAGGCTGGACAGGGGACTGGGGATCGAGGATCGGAGACTGGACAGGGTGCCAGGGGCTCAGGATCGGAGCCTGGAGAGGGCGTTGTAGGTCGAGGATTGGAGGCCGGAGGGCTGATTGGATGCCGGGTGGTGTCGGAAGGCCGGAGGGGGGATCGGAGATCGGAGGCTTTGTCGGCGGGGGAGGTCAGAGGCCTTGGGGGGAGGTTGGGGGAGATCGGAAGGGTTGTGGGGGGCGGTGTTGTCTGATCGTGGGGTGTTGACAAGGCAGGAATGCTGGATTCAGCAGCTAAGTGGAAAGGCACTTCCTCCTGGATCCAGCAGTCAAAAATAAAGGAGAGACTTGCGTTTATATAGTGTCTATCAGGAACTCAGGACGTCCCAAAGTGCTTTACAGCCAATGAAGTATTTTTGAAGTGTAGTCACTGTAGTCTTTTAAGTAATGTTGGTTGAGGAATAAATATAGGCCAGGACACTGGGGAGAACTCCCCCTGCTCTTGTTTGAATAGTGCCACAGGATCTTTTATATCCACCTGAGAAAGCAGACGGGGGCCTCGGTTTAACTTCTCATCCCAAAGACAGCACCTCCGACAGTGCAGCACTCCCTCAGCACTGCACTGGAGTGTCAGCCTGTTAAGGCTGCCGCGAAACACGAATGGAGGCTGAATCCATATGTGGAAAACAAGAAACTTTTATTCACTCCATGGCACACAAAATGGCTGAGAAAGCTGCTCCCAGAATTCTCTGGAAAAACCCTGAAGCCCCGCCCCCTTTTGCCTTAAAGCTAAGGTGCCTTAAAGGGGAAGGTGCTGGAAATTTGTCCACAGACGGAAGAGTGGATTATGGCCGTTTTAGGTGGCGATCCGCCACACAGCTTCCCTCCAGAATCCGCTTAGGAGGTGTGGACGAGACGGTGCGGCGGTCTGATGGGCCAGCCGGTGCGGCTCTTGTAGGACGCCGGTGGACGTGGAACGGCCGGGCGTGGAGCAGCCGGGTGAACCGGCTGGAGGGCAGGTTGGCCGCGTGGAGGTGGACGAGTTACAGGGACCTGCTCCCCGGGCTCCGAGTGTGCTGGCTTGAGTCGGTCAACTGACACTTTTTCGGTCCTGTCGCCCACTTGCAGGGTGAAAAATTAGTCCCCAGCCTGTAGCACCTTGTAGGGCCCGTCGTACGGGGGTTGAAGGGGTCCGCGGTGGGCGTCGTGCTGGATGAAAACAAACCGTGCCTGGTGCAGGCTTAGTGGGACGTGTGAGGTGGATTCGACGTGTCGAGCAATGGGCACCGGGGCGAACTGCAGCGCCGGTGAGGCGAAGTCGTGGCGTTGCTGGTCGGCTGACCAGGGTGTCGTGGCGGTGGGCAGGAACTTGCCGGGTATGCGCAGCGGCTGACCATACACGAGCTCTGCTGCCGATGCGTGGAGGTCTTCTTAAACCGCGGTGCGCAGGCCGAGGAGGACCCACGGAAGTCGGTCGGTCCAGGCGCCGTCCTGGAGGCTGGCTCGAAGAGATGCCTTCAAGGATCTGTGGAACCGCTCACACAGTCCGTTGGCTTGGGGGTGGTACGCTGTGGTGCGGTGGATGGTCACCCCGAGATTGCGTGCGACGGCGGTCCAGAGTTCAGAGGTAAATTGCGGACCTCTGTCCGACGTCATGTCGGCGGGGACGCCGAACCATGTGACCCAGGTGCTGACGAAGGCTCTGGCGATGTCGGCGGTGGTGGTAGAGGTCAGTGGAATTGCCTCAGGCCAGCGTGTGGTGCGGGCAACAATGGTCAGCAAGTGCGTGTGGCCTTGCGACGGCGGCAGGGGCCCGACGATGTCCACGTGGATGTGGTCGAATCTCCACGAGGGGACGGTAAACTCCTCGAGGGGTGCTTTCGTGTGTTGCTGTACCTTGGCCCGTTGGCAGGATAGGCAGGAGTTGGCCCAAGTACGCACATCCTTGCGAAGGCCGCGCCAGACAAAGCGGTTGGCTACCAATTTGATGGATGCGCGGGCGCCGGGGTGGGAGAGGTTGTGGAGAATGTCGAATACCCGGCGGCGCCAGGACGCTGGGACGACAGGCCGAGGTTGACATAGGGATATGTCGCACTTGACCGTGACTGCGGTCGGGCCACAGGCGACGACGGCCAGGCGTAGCCCTGGTAGGTTGGTGGGTGCAGAGAGCAGATCCGGGTCGGTGATCTGGTCTGCTGCGAGTTGAGCGTAGTCGACTGCTAGGTGTGCGGCGTGGATGGCGGGGCGGGAGAGGCAGTCGTCTACCACATTGTCTCGGCCGGAGACGTGTTGGATGTCCGTGGTGAACTCGGACACTGCCACGAGCTGGCGCTGCTGCCTGGCGGACCATGGGTCGGTTGTCTTTGCCATTGCGAATGTCAGGGGCTTGTGGTCGACAAACGCAGTGAAGGGGTGGCCCTCAAGCAAAAACCGGAAATGGCGGACCGCCAGGAACAGCGCGAGGAGCTCGCGGTCGAAGGTGCTGTACTTCACCTCTGGGGGCCGTATTTGGCGGCTGAAGAAGGCAAGTGGTTGCCAGGCGCCGTCGACCCACTGCTCATACACGGCGCCGACCGCGTGGTCGGAGGCGTCGGTGGTGAGCGCTACCCTGGCATTGGGCCGTGGGTGCACGAGCAGGGTGGCGTTGGCGAGCACGGTCTTGGTGGAATCGAAGGCGGCGGACGCGTCTGC
The DNA here is from genome assembly GCA_030390025.1 of Squalus acanthias. Lineage (NCBI taxonomy): Eukaryota > Metazoa > Chordata > Chondrichthyes > Squaliformes > Squalidae > Squalus > Squalus acanthias. The sequence goes on along the minus strand of CM059425.1, from coordinate 16,474,033 downwards.
CGTCCAGTCGACCGCCATCTTGCCGCTCCTACCCCGGAGGGCTTCATACAGGGGCCTCATGAGGGACGCCGCTTTGGGGATGAAGCGGTTATAGAAATTCACCATCCCGAGGAACTCCTGGAGGCCTTTGATGGTGGTGGGGCGGGGAAATTGTTGGATGGCCTGCACCTTGGTGGGCAGGGGAATGGCCCCAGCATGGTTGATGTGGTGGCCGAGGAAGTTGATCTTGTCCAGGCCGAACTGGCATTTGGCTGGGCTGAGGATGAGCCCGTGGTCGCTGAGGCGCCCGAACAGGATGCGAAGGTGTTCGAGGTGTTCCTGCTTGGAGGAACTGGCTACCAGGATGTCGTCCAGGTAGACGAACAGGAACTTCAGGTCCCGAAGGACCGAGTCCATGAGCCATTGGAATGCCTGGGCCGCGTTTTTGAGGCTGAAGGGCATCCGCAGGAACTCGAACAGGCCGAAGGGGGTGATTACGGCCGTCTTGGGGACGTCCGCGGGGTGGACGGGGACTTGGTGGTAGCCGCGCACCAGGTCGACCTTGGAAAAGACTGAGCGGCCGGCCAGTCTAGCCGAGAAGTCCTGAATGTGCGGCACGGGGTACCGATCAGGGGTGGTGGCGTCATTGAGGCGGCGGTAATCCCCGCAGGGGCGCCAACCTCTGCCTGGTTTGGGGGCGATGTGGAGTGGGGAGGCCCAGGGACTGTTGGAGCGGCGGATAATGCCGAGCTGTTCCATGGTGGCAAACTCAGTCCGCGCGATCTCCAGTTTGGCCGGGTCCAGCCTGCGGGCGTGGGCGTACACTGGGGGGCCTGTGGTGGGGATGAAGTGTTCCACCCTGTGTTTGGCGGCCTCCGTGGAGAAGGTCGGATTGGTAAGGGCCGGGAATTCGGCCAGGAGTGCCGAGTAGTCATCCGTGGCCTGGGCGTGGCACTGTGACGCCATGTCGGCGGGTTGACGGGGGGCCATGGCGCCCAGGATGGGGGACATGGTGTTCATGTCCACGAGGCGGTAACGAGGGATGTCTACCAGTAGGCCGTGGGCGCACAGGAAATCTGCGCCGATGAGGGGGGAGAGCACCTTGGCAGTGATGAACTCCCATTGGTAGCGGTGACCAGCGAGGTCGAGGGTGACTGTCCGGGTGCCATACGTCTGGATTTCCGAGCCGTTAGCAGCAGCCAGCGCCGGTCCTCGTTCGCCCTTTTGGATGTCGAGGGAGGAGGCCGGGATGATGCTGTGCTGAGCCCCAGTGTCGCACAGGAACCGGCGGCCAGTTTTGTCATCCGTGACGAACAGCAGGGAGCCCGCGTGGCCCACGGCCATCGCGGGGGCTGGAACGGGGGCGGACTTGAAAGAGCAGGGAGGTGTGCACCGTTGTGCCCTAGCGCTGAACCGTGCATGGTAGTAACAGTGGCCCGGGTTAGTGGAGCGCGAAGGCCCCGTGGGCCTGGTGACAGGTCCTTGTGGCCGTGTGCTGGATGGTGAGGGGCGCGCCCAGGCATTGGCTGCCAGGTCCGGAGTGACGTCGCGGCTGGAGTGAGCGGACAGCAGCTTGTCGGCCTCATCGGCCAGGGCTTCCAGGTTCGTGAGGCCGGACGCCACGATCGCTGGGCGGATGCTGAGAGGGAGCTGGCGGATGAACAGCGTGTGGAAGAGGGATCCGGGTGGGCTCTCGTCGGTGAGGGAGAGCATGTGGGAGAGGAGGTCTGACGGTGAGGCATCACCGAGGCCTGGTAGGTCGAGTAGGTGGCAGTTTCGCTGATATGCCGAGGCCGTAAATTTTTTAAGGAGTGCTGTCCTGAGGTGTGCGTACTTGCCTTCCTCTGGTGGGTTCTGCAGCGTTGTCCAAACCTTGGAAACTGTGGCGCTACTGAGTGATGTGACGAGATAGTCATACTTCGTCCCATCTGTGGTGATATTTCGCAGCCGGAAGCGAGATTCAGCTTGGAGAAACCAGGCTTCGGGCTGGTTTTCCCAAAACTCCGGCAGTTTCACGGAAACTGCGTTCGTGTCCGCCAGTGCAGTGCTCGGAATACGTTCTGAGCGTCGGGGTCACCAATGTTGGGGCTGCCGCGAAACACGAATGGAGGCTGAATCCATATGTGGAAAACAAGAAACTTTTATTCACTCCATGGCACACAAAATGCCTGAGAAAGCTGCTCCCAGAATTCTCTGGAAAAACCCTGAAGCCCCGCCCCCTTCTGCCTTAAAGGTAAGTTGCCTTAAAGGGGCAGGTGCTGGAAATTTGTCCACAGACGGAAGAGTGGATTATGCCCGTTTTAGGTGGCGATCCGCCACAAGCCTGCATTTTTGTACTTCAAGTCTCTGAAGCAGGACTTGAACCCACAACCTTCTGATGTAGAGGTGAGCGTGCTACCCACTGAGCTACAGCTGATGCTTTGCTGGCTTTCCTTTAGCTGGTTGGTTCCCCGAGGCCTGGGAAACCCTGCCAGCCAGAGTTAAATTTAAAATGGAGCTTCAATTTACACGCAGCCTCATTATAATATTTAAAGTACCAATGCGCCTCCTGGGAGCGAGTTGGCTGCCCGCCGCCCCCCCCCCCACCCCGTCCCACCTCTGTTTAAACTAGAAATGGGTTGGGTTGGAGGTGGGCTGGGGTCAGGATTCAGACTTTTAACACTTTAACCTCCCACCCGACCAGGGTTAAAATTCCCCTCACAGACTCTAATCCATCCAGTCGACTGGCTATCTCATGCTGTTTACCTGTCAGCTATCGAAGGAGTTTAATCCTAAATAATCTCACCAATTTATATCAATCTCAGACACTGATCTCAACTATAATTTGATAATTAGCGATCCAGTTATTGCTGCATTACTGTACTGCTCTCAAAACCTCCTATTTATTTTGTTAGTTAACCCTATCTATTAATTATTTACATACACAATGTGCAGTTTTGGTCACCTTATCTGAGGAAGGATGTTCTTGCCATGGAGAGAGTGCAGCGAAGATTCACCAGACTGATACCTGGGATGGCAGGAATGACGTATGAGGAGAGATTAGGTCGATTAGGCTTATATTCGCTAGAGTTTAGAAGAATGAGAGGGGATCTCATTGAAACTTTTAAAATTCTAACAGGACTAGACAGACTAGATGCAGGAAGGATGTTCCTGATGGCGGGGGAGTCCAGAACCAGGGGTCACAGTCTAAGGATAACGGGTAAGCCATTTAGGACTGAGATGAGGAGGAATTTCTTCACCCCAGAGAGTGGTGAACCTGTGGAATTCTCTACCACAGAAGGCAGTTGAGGCCAATTAATTAAATATATTCAAGAAGGAGTTAGATATATTTCTTAAGGCTAAAGGGATCAAGGGATATGGGGAGAAGGCAGGGACAGGGTACTGAATTTGGATGATCAGCCGTGATCTCATTAAATGGCGGAACAGGCTCGAGGGGCCAAATGGCCAACTCCTGCTCCTATCTTCTATGTTTCTATGTTTTAAGTGCAAGTATTACTCATCATGATTTTGAAATGAATGAGCATGGCATGATGTTTGACTTCTTTTATGATTTGGTTAGGAAGGATTAATTCATTCGCTCATTAGCCTGTGGGTATCCCAAGTGGGAGCTGGTTGAGGTAAACTAGAATTTAATACCAAGGTTCGGTGAGCCAAACATTGGCATCATTCACTCTTAGATGTAAGCTGGGCGGTAAACCCCAGATGGTTGCTTAGCGAGGAGTTAAAGTGAAGGGGTTAACGATTTATCTCGTTCCTTTGTCGAGCTACTGACCGCAGCGCTCTTACAGGCTCTTGGCTGCCAGCATTTGGACCTGTGCGGTGGAGATTTGTCACAATATGTATCTTTCCCTGTTTCTCCTTAATTGTGTCTGGGAACCGAGTAATCTCCCATAGCAGGTGCACAATGTGTAGTGTAATTAAAATACATAAATCAGTATTGGTGACATATGAAGAAATAAACACTACTCAATGCCAGGTTTGTGGTTCAAAGAGCGCATTGTGAAATAATGGCTTTCTTTCTGGGCAACCACTGCTCCAAGTTCACAACCATCATATTTCAAGAAGGTGGCACTAATTGTATCAGGTGTCAAAAATCTGCCGCTCCTTAACCTGAATAACATACTGGTACAGGGCACCATGTTGTGCGGGTATGAGGATTCGTGCCTGTGATCCTCCATGGGCTGAGTTACAGATCTCACAAACTGAGAAGCGACTGGTAAGTCCCAAGCTCTGAGGAATTTTCCCGCAGGAGGGAGGCAAAATCCCTCAGGTACTGCATTGACAGCAATCCCAGCATCCCCATAGTGGGCGCCAAAAATGTGATGCTAATTTGGCAGTGGGGGGAACTATAGACTGCTGTGTGTAGTCCTCCCACACCCCTCAAAATCGTACTTCAGCCACCAGCCATGCCCCGAAAACCAACAAGAGCTATAAAATCAAGCTCCATGCTTCAACTTATCCATGAAGGAATGTTTCTTTAAAAATAAAGTGGAATACACTGTGCTGGACTGCAGTTGGAGAACATGCCAGTTGTCTGCAATATTAAGATGTACAGTGCTTCATTCCTTCAGCTCCACTTCCATTGATCACTCTGTCCTCTTTCATTCTCTTCAGTGATTATCACTGCCTGCATCTGTACAGGCCTGATTAATCAATTGCAGCCTGGAAGCTTTGTGCTGAGCACAAACAGGAAGATAAGGGACAAAGGATTGAGAGTAAATAGGAAGCTGATATTCTCTCACCACTGGTGAATAATGAGTGACTCGTGTAGATTGAATTCAGCTCTTTCTCTCTCTCAGAGGGACAATACAATGAACAGCCAGGAAACGTGTTTAAAAGTAAAAAGTGCAAATCACAGAGTCCTCCAAAGTCCTGGATTGTTAAAGGGGAATTGTCTTCATGAAAACGTGTTTTGACAAATCTTTCTTCATTCAGAGGCAGAGAAAGATCAGAGATATTTTCCAGAAGAGGTCATTCTCATCTCAGGGCAACCCAGATGTACATGCCGGGTACACCTAGTGTCAGCCTTGGGTAGCACCCTCACCTCTGAGTCAGAAGGTTGTGGGTTCAAGTCCCCACTCCAGGAGACTTGAGCACAAAAAAGGCTGACACTCCAGTGCAGTGCTGAGGGAGTGCTGCACTGTCAGAGGTGCCAACTTTTGGATTAGACGTTAAAACGAGGCCCTGTCTGCTCTCTCAGGTGGAGGTGAAAGATCCCACGGCACTATTTCGAAGAAGAGCAGGGGAGTTATCCCCGGTGTCCTGGCCAATATTTATCCCTCAATCAACATCACTAAAACAGATGATCTGGTCATTATCACATTGCTGTTTGTGGGAGCTTGCTGTGCGCAAATTGGCTGTCGCATTTCCTACATTACAACAGTGACTACACTTCAAATGTACTTCATTGGCTGTAAAGCGCTTTGGGACGTCTGGAGGTCATGAAAGGCGCTATATAAATGCAAGTCTTTCTATTTTTTTGCTTTTGCTGCAGGTTGCGTATTGTCTGCTGCTATAAGGATTGCCTGACCCTGGCTACTTCCTGTCCCATATGCAGGCACCTGAGGGGCTGATGAGTGGGTGCATACATTGCACAATCTTGGAGCAATAGGGTTGCCAACCCTCCAGGATTGTCCTGGAGTCTCCAGAAATTAAAGAATAATCTCTAGGAAACTGCTACGAGCAAAACCTGGGAGAAAAATCACAGGGGCATTAAAAAAAAAGTGTGATTTTTTTTCATTTTCTTCGAACATTTATTAGTTATAAAAATATTGGAGATGGGATCAAAAGGCTGACAGTCAAGCACCATCCAATCAGATAATTAAGAGCCTGTTTGCTTTCCAATTGTCGCGGGAAGGCAGGACGTTGTGAGGACGGGGTGTCGGGCAACCAATGGGGGGGTTGGGTGTTTGGGGAAAGGAGGTCGTGCGATGAAACCTCCAGGAATCCGTTCAACCAGAGTTGGCAACCCTATGGATCGACTAGCTGTCAGGCCATCAATGCTTGGCTTGGCTCAAAATGGCCACCGAGCAGCAGGAAACTTGCCAAATTGTACCAATCAGATCATCGAAGCCCTGAGAGATCCATACTGTATTCCAGCCCCAGTCACTTGGATGCCAGAAGAACCAGCCTCCTCCACTCCACAACCCAAGATGTCTATGATGTGGAGATGCCGGTGTTGGACTGGGGTGGACAAATGTGAGAAGTCGCACAACACCAGGTTATAGTCCAACAGCTTTATTTGAAATCACAAGCTTTCGGAGCGCTGCTCCTACTTCACCTGACGAAGGAGCAGCGCTCCGAAAGCTTGTGATTTCAAATAAAGCTGTTGGACTATAACCTGGTGTGGTGCGACTTCTCACATGATGTCTATGGCAGAAGATGTTTTTTTAATTTGTTTATGGGATGTGGGCGTCGCTGGCAAGGCCAACATTTATTGCCCATCTCTAGTTGCCCTTGAGAAGGTGGTGGTGAGCCGCCTTCTTGAACCGCTGCAGTCCGTGTGGTGAAGGTACTCCCACAGTGCTGTTAGGGAGGGAGTTCCAGGATTTTGACCCAGTGACGATGAAGGATCGGCGATATATTTCCAAGTCAGGATGGTGTGTAACTTGGAGGGGAACTTGGAGGTGGTGGTGTTCCCATGCGCCTGCTGCCCTTGTCCTTCTAGGTGGCAGAGGTCACGGGTTTGGGAGGTGCTGCCGAAGAAGCCTTGGCGAGTTGCTGCAGTGCATCTTGTAGATGATACTCACTGCAGCCACGGTACGCCAGTGGTGGAGGGAGTGAATGTTTAAGGTGGTGGATGGGGTGCCAATCAAGCAGGCTGCTTGACTGCCATTATGTCCATTGATGGTTGGTGGGTGGGGTGGGGGGGTCGTTCTGGGGAGGGGCGGCAGATCATTTTGGAGTTGCCAGAGTTGACTGCAGTGCCGAACACACATTCACCATAGTATGAAAGATGAGGGTCACCTCCACCTCAACCATCATTTGCAGCACCTCCTGGGGCTTCATCTCCAGTGCCTGCACAAAAGCTTGTTGTTCTTTAAACATCCTTTTTTTAAAAGTAGAACCCCCTCAGATCTGGGTCCTGAGGCTCCTCAGCTGAGTACCTACATCCCCTGACACTGATCAACACTGGGTGCCTCAACTTCCAACCCCAGCTCCTCCTGTCCACTCATGATCCATGCCTCACCCTGTGCACGGCCCTCTGTCTCACTATACTCCCCCCGAGGTGGGTATCTCTGGGCTGGTGCTTGGCAGGCAGAGAGTGACTAGCAGTATGTGTAAAATGAGACTTGGTGAACTTGAAGCAGAGGAATCGGGTTCCTCTAGCAGCTCTTCCTCTGCTTGTGTGGCACACCTAGGAGAAAATAACTTTCATTTATAAAGCACCTATCAAAGTCTTATGATACCGCACAGCAAATTAAGTATTTTTGAAGTTGAGTCACTTTAGTGATTGTCAATTTGCACACAGCGAGGTCCCACTAATAATTTTTTTTTAAGAGATATTTTGGTAGAGGGATAAATGTTAGTCAGGATACCAGAAGAACTTCTCTGCTGTTAGTGCCATGGGATGTTTTACGTCCACCTGAGGGAGCCGCAGAGATGAGGACACCTCTGACAGTGCAGCACTCCCTCTGTGTTGCACTGAAATGTCAGCCTAGATATTTATGTGTTCATCTCTGGGAGTGGGGCTTGAAACCATGACCTTGTGACTCTGATGAGAGCACCACCACTGAGCTAAAGCTGCTCAGAAAGGCACCAAAAGATGATAGGTAAGCATGAGTAATGAGCAGCAACATGGTCATAGTATTTTCAGTACAAGGTATAACCTTATTGTATTGTGAGGACTGATATATGTGAGCTGCAGGGGCTGAAGAGACATTAGAAGATGAATGTTAGGACCAAACTGCACCTCCTTCCCTTCTATTTCTCCGTCACCCACTGCTTTTTTCAGTATGCCTGTTTAGGATGTCCAGGTCTTCGTCCTTGTATGGGATAAGAGGCTGGAAGCTGGGGATACCATGAACTGTAGCTGTTTTTGGGATTGTGTAGGGATCACTTTGTCCTTTAAGAAGGAAGTAGATGGTACGAAGGCCCACTACTTGTATAATGGGAATACAACCCAGGTGTCAGTAAGCATTCCTTAATGAGGATGATAAGAGGTATAGGAAAGCTTGCTGCTATATGTTATTTGAGGTTTTCACTGCTTCCCTTCATGTTAGGCTGAGTAGGGGGTGGAGGAAGAGAGTGTGAAAGGTCTTATGGTACCTTATACACATTTCTGGTAAGTTATAAATGGTGTTCAACATAGTAAGGGTAAGGTTACTACAAATGTGAAACATGCCTATTATATTGCATTCTTACAAGGTGTGATTGTCTCCTCTTACCTTGGTTGGCCTGGTGAGATCATTGAACTTCTTCTGGCACTGAGTTGCTTTACAGAGGCTGGTGGAGGCTACATTGACTACCAATAACAACTTCTCCTACTCAACCTGAACCATTCCTTTGGCTGGGTTCCTTCCCTCGATTGCAAATAACTGTGCTTCTGCCGTTCCCTAATTTAGGCCAATAAAATCTCTACGGAGGGGTCCGAAAACTTGGCAGCGCTGGGCCCAGCTGCGGCATCTTCAAATATGCTCCTTGCAGGCAGTCTTCAAAATCCTTGTTCCCTGTGGTGTCCTGCCCTTCACACTTCCGCAGCCAGTTATGTTTCCATGCCCCCCACACCCCCCCCCCCCAGGTGTGACCTTCCAATAGAGAATGCTAATAGAGCTGGGAACCCGCCCTGAATAAGATAATGAACCTGAGGAAGGAAGATAAGGGAGGGCCCGTGTGGGCAGAATTCTTGTTCTGAACACTTCTGACGGAAACACTACCATGGAGGTAAATTTAGGCCTAAACTGTATTCGGCAGCAAATGAGGCTGATTTTCCTTCACCTTAAATGGACGCCAGTCAGGAGCACCTGAGGTGTGTCCACCCATGGGGCCTGAACCCATATTTACAAGGCCAGATCATTGTCCTGACCTTGAACTTCATGGCCTGAGAGACCTGCAGCAGCGGTAATGGCCGCCAGCTTGGGGCCTTTAGGCTGCTGTCCAAATAAGACACCCAGAAACCTCAAGTCCTGATCATCCTCCTGCGAGCTCTGCCGAACAATACTTACCAGCCATGTGCGTTTCCCGGCCCTATTATAGGGTGCAGGGCTGATGACGTCATCGATGACTCATTTCCAGCGCCCATATTTAAAGCAGCCTTGCACACACCTCATTTGAAGGTTGGTAAAGGAGTGTGAAAGGAGCATTGGAAAGGTTGGAGTTATTGTGGAAAGTGAGAACTATGAATACCCAAAGGCAGAGGGCTGCACCCCACTTTACAGATGCCTCGCTGCATATTCTGTTCGAGGCAGTAAGAGCACGCAGGGAGGTCCTCTTCCCAGCAGACGGATGCAGGAGACCTCCCCAAGAGACTAAATGGGCCTGGCTGGAAATAGCAGAGGAGGTCAGCAGCAGGGAGGTCGTGAGGAGGACCTGGATCCAGTGCAGGAAGAGATTCAATGATCTGATGAGGTCAGGAAAGGTGAGTGCAATGCCACACTCACCTTCATCCTGATGTGTTTGTCACCACATCCCCATCACTCTGCCTTCCCAAGCACATCATTACTCACACCAACTTAACTTCCAGGTCCACCCATCCCTCTCTCTCTATGTACATACTCACATCCCCATCTAACTAACCACCCCTCACCCTCATCCTAATGCAATCATACCAACTAACAACACACAAGGGGGCCACTTGGCATTGGCACCCCACTCCCTCAGTCACTCGCTACAGATGTAAGCCATGCGTTACTTATACTCATTCCACCACTCTCACTCAAACTTCTCTTCTTTCACTCCTTACAGGAGAAAAGAGCCCACAACAACGGAGAGAGGGAGAGAACCAAAGGTGGCCCTCCAGTCTTCGCACACCTAACAGCAGCAGAGGAGGGTGCTCTGGAGATCTCGGGTGCCCGAGAGACGTTGGTCGTGGGAGACGGAGAGAGGGGGACATCCCAGCAACCTGGTGACAGAATCACATCTCATAAAGCCACATGGCATACAACAGTCACTCATATGGTGACTGATGCCAGCAGCCAGTGAAATGTCATCATGTGCATAATGGTAACGTTATCCATTCTTATTATAACACTTCTTATTCATCTCTTTATTCTCACACAGGTCCATCAACTGCTCCCTCCATTGTCCAGCCGGAGGAGGAAGACGACACCTCAGAGCAGCCTCCAGCCTCTGAGGGTGCAGCGTCAGCAGACCCAAGCGCAGCCAGCACCAGCGCAGATACGCACACCTCAGTGGGTCCTTTGCGCCATAGAGTTGAGTTGTCACCTGGTGTCTCACAATTCACAAGTGAGAAAGAGCAGGTGGTGTTGACAGGGACAGCAGTGGAGACTCTGGCATCTTTTGCAGCCATGATGTCTGCAAATGTGCAGAGAATGGTGGAGTCCATCTCCAACATGAACACCACCATGTCGCAGGCGATGGCGACAATGTGCTGTTCCATGGAAAGGATGGCCACCTACATGGAGCAGCAAATGCGCCTCACATGAGCACATGCTAGCTGTGGACAACAGATGGCAGGCGCCCATAGACTTCCTCTCAAAGAGGGATGTAAACGTAGACTTGGGCCTTCATCGCCCCACTGCTGTGTATGCATAATTATCTTTATTTGGTTGCAGATGAGCTGCACATTGAGGAAGTGGAAGCCTTTGTGGTTCACAACACTCCTGGGTGATGTGAGGTGCCTTCATAGCCACATAACACCCTGCATCTGTGGGAAGGCAGCCAGAGTCGCAAAGCCGCGTGCCCGCTCAGTAACACTGGCTTCATCAGTGGCAAAATTGATATAATTGGCTGACTTGTGAAACATGGCATCGGTCACCTGGGAGATCCCGCAAATGTCTGCTGCAGATCCCTGGAAGGAGCCTGAGGCGAAGAAGTTGAGGGCGGTGGTGACTTTAACAGCCACTGGTAAGGAGTGTCCACCAGGACCTCTGGGCAGCAGGTCTTGTTCCAGCAAGCTACAAATGTCTGCGATGATCTGGTGCGATAGCCCTTGTCTCCAAGCAACCAGCTGGTAAGTGTGTTTGATACCTGGGATGGCAGGAATGACGTATGAGGAGAGATTGGGTCGATTAGGCTTATATTCGCTAGAGTTTAGAAGAATGAGAGAGGATCTCATTGAAACTTATAAAATTCTAACAGGACTAGACAGACTAGATGCAGGAAGGATGTTTCCAATGGCGGGGGAGTCCAGAACCAGGGGTCACAGTCTAAGGATAAGGGGTAAGCCATTTAGGACTGAGATGAGGAGGAATTTCTTCACCCAGAGAGTGGTGAACCTGTGGAATTATCTACCACACAAGGTAGTTGAGGCCAATTAATTAAATATATTCAAGAAGGAGTTCGATATATTTCTTAAGGCTAAAGGGATCAAGGGATATGGGGAGAAAGCAGGGACAGGGTACTGAATTTGGATGATCAGCCAGGATCTCATTAAATGGTGGAACAGGCTCGAGGGGCCGAATGGCCTACTCCTGCTCCTATCTTCTATGTTTCGATGTTTGGAGGCACAAATAGCTGAGGGAGGCTGGCACGATAGCTTGAAGTACTGCTGCTCAGTCATGTTGAGGAAGCTCATCTTCTGCCTGTATACCCTGTGGGGCTATCTCCTCCAGCGCACTGCAGCCCTGTGGTGCCCGCCCCACCCTCCTGTGGAGCATCAGGTCGTTGAGGAGAAGGCTGCTGTTGTGGTTGGGGCTGCTCGTGTGGCTGCTGCTGCTGGTGGTGGGGCTCATCTTGGTCCGATTCTGAGGACCAAGGTGAGACAGTACAAGCGGCACCCATGCTGATGTAGTAGATGGCAGGTAAAGTGGAGATCAGAGGGCCAATCCCTCAATGTTGTGACAGTGAGTAGCAATGTGGTGAGAGTGGCTTCCAAGGTTTCAGAAATGACCTGCAAACTGCTGACATTGAAATCTGTGGCCAAAATGGAGTGAGCAAGAGCCTCTCCATGAGGCAAGTAATGAGGCGTAATGTTGCAGCATTTATGTGCTTTTCCCAGCTATCAATGAATGAACTTGATAATGGCCACTGATCTTCCGCCTCTCCATCACAGGCGATGCATCTGACCTCCGTGAATCTTGTTCTTTTGCAGTAAAACTCAGAAGCTGGCATTAAAATCTCTGTTAAGGGTCTGTAAACAAGCATTTAATGATTTCAATGTGTTCCCCAGGGGTCGGTACTAGGACCACTGCTTTTCTTGATATATATTAATGACTTAGACTTGGGAGTACAGGGCACAATTTCAAAATTTGCAGATGACACAAAACTTGGAAGTATAGTGAACAGTGAAGAGGATAGTGATAGACTTCAAGAAGACATAGACAGGCTGGTGAAATGGGCGGACATGTGGCAGATGAAATTTAATGCACAAAAGTGCAAAGTGATACATTTTGGTAGGAAGAACGAGGAGAGGCAACATAAACTAAATGGTACAATTCTAAAGGGAGTGCATGAACGGAGAGACCTTGGGGTATATGTGCACAAATCATTGAAGGTGGCAGGGCAGGTTGAGAAAGCAGTTAAAAAAGCATATGGGATCCTGGGCTTCATAAATAGAGGCAAAGGGGGAAAAATTCAGTATCGCCCCGTTTGGGGCGCAATTATCGGCCGGGCGCAAAGATTAGCGCCTGGCGCTAATTATCGCCTCCGACTGCAAACTTGACTTTTATCGCCCCTGGAGGTGATTGGAGCGCTAAATCAGGCGCTACACACCTGTCTTATGGCGCAAAGGCCGAGGAGCGAGGCGCTAACTCAGAGCGCTGGCGAAGCTCGTGTGATGTCAGTCAGCAATGGAACACAGACACAATGACCCCAGCCAGTTCTTAAAGAGGAGGGTTGATCTTGCTTTCCATCCACATCCTGCTCATTGCAGCCTTGAATCTCGGCCTGGAGAGACCTGTACATCAAATCTGCTGGAAATAACAATGGAGAGTCCCAGGGAAAGAGCTCAGAGTGCAGCCCCCATAGTCTCTGCTAAATAGATACAAGCAAGGGCAAATCAAAATGAACCTGCAAAGTGCTGCTCAGTACCCAAAACTCCTTCACACAGCGTTGAATCTCTCCAGAAGTCTCTCTCTCTCTCTCTCTCTCAGAATGCGTGGTTCAAAAATGTCGCCAACAAAAAAAGGCAGGAAGCGGTCGCCTTTAAATAGTGCTCCCCCAGTCCCTTCCTGACTGCAAAACGCTCCCCTCAACCTGTCGTTGCTAGCGGCAGGCGGTAAGGCAGGGGGCGCCACTCAATATCCGCTCCGGGACGCTACCGGGGCGTTACGCACACGACTGACGTCACGATCTGCCGGCGCTGGGGATCGTGGCGGTACTGTTTAGCGCCGCCGCAAAATGTCTAGTTAATTTCGCGAGCGGCGCAAACATTGCCGCGCCCGGGCGCTAGTTGCTTTGCGCCCCATTAGTGCCCTCTTAAGGCGTTAACGGGAGGCGCAACCAACTGAATTTTTCCCCCAAAGAGTGCAAAAGCAAGGAAGTTATGACAAACCTTTATAAAACACTGGTTCGGCCTCAACTGGAGTATTGTGTCCAATTCAGGGCACCGCACTTTAGGAAGGATGTGAAGGCCTTAGAGAGGGTGCAGAAAAGATTTACGAGAATGGCTCCAGGGATGAGGGACTTCAGTTACGTGGATAGACTGGGGAAGCTGGGGTTGTTCTCCTTGGAGCAGAGAAGGTTGAGAGGAGATTTGATAGAGGTGTTCAAAATTATGAGGGGTCTAGACAGAATAGATAGAGAGAAACTGTTCCCATTGGCGGAAGGGTCGAGAACCAGAGGACACAGATTCAAGGTGATTGGCAGAAGAACCAAAGGCGACATGAGGAAAATCTTTTTTACGCAGCGAGTGGTTAGGATCTGGAATGCACTGCCTGAAAGGGTGGTGGAGGCAGACTCAATCATGGCTTTCAAAAGGGAATTGGATAAGTACCTGAAGGAAAAAAATTTGCAGGGCTACGAGGAAAGGGCAGTAGATGTGGTGTATTTGGACTTTCAAAAGGCTCTCGATAAGGTCCCGCATAAGAGATTAGCGTGTAAAGTTAAGGCACATGGGATTGGGGGCAAGGTATTGACTTGGATAGAGAACTGGTTGGCGGACAGAAAGCAGAGAGTAGGAATTAATGGGTCTTTTTCCGAGTGGCAGGCAGTGACTAGTGGGGTACCGCAGGGTTTGCAGATGACACAAAGCTAGGTGGGCGTGTGTGCTCCGAGGAGGATACTGAGAAACTCCAGGATGATTTGGACAGGTTGGGTGAGTGGGCAGAAGCGTGGCAGATGCAATATAACGTGGATAAATGCGAGGTTATCCACTTTGGTGTCAAAAACAGAAAGGCAGACTATTATCTGAATGGCAATAGATTGGGAGAAGGGGAAGTACAACGAGACCTGGGTGTCCTTGTGCACCAGTCGCTGAAGGTAAGCATGCAGGTGCAGCAGGCGGTGAAGAAGGCAAATGGTATGTTGGCCTTCATAGCGAAAGGGTTTGAGTATAGGAACAGGGATGTCCTGCTGCAGTTGTACAGTGCCTTGGTGAGACCACACCTTGAGTACTGTGTGCAGTTTTGGTTGCCTTATCTGTGGAAGGATGTTCTTGCCATGGAAGGAGTTCAGCGAAGATTCACAAGGCTGATACCTGGGATGGCAGGAATGACATATGAGGAGAGATTGGGTCGATTGGGCTTATACTCGCTGGAGTATAGAAGAATGAGAGGGGATCTCATCGAAACATATAACATTCTGACAGGTCTGGACAAACTAGATGCGCAAAAAATATTCCCGATGGTCGGAGAGTCCAGAACCAGGGGTCATAATCTAAGGATAACGGGTAAGCCATTTAGGACAGAAATGAGGAAGAATTTCTTCACCCAGAGAGTGGTGAACCTGTGGAATTCTCTACCACAGAAGGTAGTTGAGGCCAAGTCATTAAATATATTCAAGAATGAGTTAGATATATTTCTTAAAGCTAAAGGTATCAAGGGATATGGGGAGAAAGCAGGGACAGGGTACTGAGTTTGGATGATCCGCCATGATCTCATTGAATGGCGGAGCAGGCTCGAGGGGCTGAATGGCCTACTCCTGCTCCTATCTTCTATGTTTCTATGTTTCTATTAGACTGGGACTAGCTGAAGTGTGATTGCAGAGAGCCAGCACGGGCTCGACGGGCCGAATGGCCTCCTTCTGTGCTGTAACCATTCTATGATTCCATGATTCTATGATGGAAGAAGTTGTTAATCGCACTAACAAGCAGCACTTACTCACCAATAACCTGCTCACCGATGCTCAGTTTGGTTTCTGCTAGGGCCACTCGGCTCCAGACGTCATTACAGTCTTGGACACAAGACCTAAATTCCAGAGGTGAGACGATACTGATTGCCCTTGCTGACAAGGCAAAATTCGACCAAGTGTAGCACCAAGGAGCCCTAATAAAACTGAAGTCAATGGGGATCGGGGGGAATCTCTTCAGTGGCTGGAGCCATACGCTCATGATTGCGCAGTGTTCAGCTCCATTTACAATCCCTCAGATAATGAAGCAGTGCATGCCTGCATTCAACAAGACCTGGACAAAATTCGGACTTGGGTTGATAAGTGGCAAGTAACATTCGCGCCACACAAGTGCCAGGCAATGATCCATCTCCAACAAGAGAGAGCCTAAACACCTCCTCTTGACATTCAATGGCATTACCATCGCCAAGTCCCCCACCATCAACATCTTGGGGGTTGATGGAATACTCTCCACTTGCCTGGATGGGTGCAGCTGCAACAACACTCAAGAAGCTCAGTACCATCCAGGACAAAGTAGTCCACTTGATCAGCACCTCATCCACTCGACCATTTGGACCGGAGGGCCAGTTAACAAGTTTTGGTGAGCTGTTGAGGGTCACACACCAATTTCCCCCTAAGGTGCGCGGCCGCGCGATCGTGCACCAATCGCGAGGTTACGTGCAGGCCGCTCACCAGCTTCTGCCGCTGGAAGAGATACAGCAAGTTTAAAGGGACCACACACACAAAAAAAATTAGAGGGAACATTGCTGCACACATAAAATGAATTGTGTTAATAACAGCTACCATTAATATTTGTGATGGCATATATTTCACGAATCACATTGAAAAGTGCTCGGTCTGTTTATTCCAAATGGCCTAATTTCATTCTTAGAGTGGAAAATGAGAGATCGACTCTGCTTCCACTGGCAATTATAACCATGGTATAAGGCACAATCAAGGGTAAAATCATTGATACAACCTTTACAAATTGCACATGAAAGTGCTACTTTGATGCACTTGAAACCTCGCTAAGGAATAATTAGGTGACTCGGAAAATGATTTAATCTGTAAATTGCGCCCCAGGTCAACCATCAAATTGGGCTTGTTCATTATCAACGTGCGATCACTCCTGAGAAAAGCCAAGACGCCGATAGAGTTTGTGGACTTTCACTTGAGAATGGCCACCAGTAATGCACCATTATAATGCACATTTCATTCCTGAGTGCTATTTATTACTGGGACTGGCCAACAGCATTCATCTCTACAACCCACTTCCAGTCTTGAAAATAAACTTAAATTGTTCATGGTATGGGGAAAACGGGTTTAAATTAAAAACAGTGAGTGCAATGTCCCGTATACCCGGGTCCATTTAGTTATGCCTCCACTATGATAATTCAGTGCGATCATATTAAAATATTATAATATTAAAATGAGTGAATAATTGTGCAAGAATTAATAACCCCACTAACAGTCATTGGTGAGAGCAAAGTGTTAAATTGGTCAGTTTGAAACAGGTCAACTCATAGTGTTGATCATCACTCCCACTGTTACCCTCCCAATAATTTATAAACAAATTCAGAGGGCAGTCAGATACTATCTTAAATACACAAAATGAATGAAATGATTGATGGATCGATTATATGTTGTACTGCAAGTCTATGTGGCTGTTTGGCTGAGCGGCTCGAGCCTGTGTGGCTTCTGACACGAGAGGTGGTCTCTTTTTAGTGTGCTGAGTACGGGAGCCCGAGGCCTCGCAAGGCCTGAACTACAATTGCGTGCTATTACCTGGAGGCCTTGTGCTCTGAGATCCACTCCCGTGTCTAAGACGGCGATGACAACTCCCCTGCCGTCGTACTCTGGGTACCGGGAGAGGAAAGACGCAGCAAAAGAGTCATTAAGATGAGCAGCCGTGACTCAACTCTTCAATGGATAGAGCATATTCGAGTCCGCAGTACATTCTGGGTACGGCCGTCCGCCACTGGGGCCCAGACTCGCGGAACGGATCTTTTTAAGATCGGGCCGGGGAGAATCGCTTTTGCGAATTGATAAATTGAGTTAAGTATTACTGTGTGTTCCCTGGCTGCAGTTCAGGTCCATCTCTGACCCACGAGAAGTGAAAGCAGATAGACTAATGTGCAGCTCGAGCTCCGGCTCGCATTCTATTTCTGTTCCATCCAGCGGACCAGATAGAATGACTTGGCGGGCTGTATTTTGCCCACCACTGCACTAGACTAAACATCCACCCCCTCCACCACCGGCGTACCAAGGGAGGGGATTACACACAGGTAAAACTTCCAAGAACTCAAGAACTACATAGTGAGGAACAGGAGACTACCAGGTGAGACACAGATAATATCCTCCAGATAATATTGATACATTGGTTCTGAAGTGGGTGCATTGCAGGGCTTAGAGGGTGTAATTATAAGGACAGCTTGCATAAACTTGGTTTATATTCCCTTGAGTTTAGAAGATTGAGGGTTGATCTGATCGAGGTATTTAAAATGTTAAAAGGATTCAATAGGGTAGATAGAGAAACTATTTCCGCTGGTGGAAGGAATCAAGAACAAGGGACGTAATCTTAAAATTAGAGCTAGATCATTTAGGAGGGAACTCAGGATGCACTTTTTTTACACAAAGTGTAGTGAAAATCTGGAATTCATTCCCCCACAAGGCTGTGGTTGCTGGGACAACAGGGGCCTTCAAGACTGAGATCGATAGATTTTTGCTAGGTAAGGATATCAAGAGATACAGAGCTAAGACAAGTAAATGAGGTTGCAGTACAGATCAACCATGATCGAATTGAAAGGCAGAGCAGGCTCGTGGGGCTGAATAGCCTTCTCCTGTTCCTCTGTCTCGGTGTCTCCAGAAACAATTTAATCCTTAATGTCTAAATTTATCCTTATAACCTTCAATCTCATTTCTAGCCAGTTGATCACACATCTTTTTAAAGGATTTGATTGCTTTA
Organism: Squalus acanthias; assembly: GCA_030390025.1. Classification (NCBI taxonomy): domain Eukaryota; kingdom Metazoa; phylum Chordata; class Chondrichthyes; order Squaliformes; family Squalidae; genus Squalus; species Squalus acanthias. The sequence goes on along the minus strand of CM059425.1, from coordinate 16,455,705 downwards.
ACACAAACTAACTTTGACGGAAGCATATGAACGCTGCGGGGGGGAAAATTCTACATATCTCTAGCGTTTGGTGAAGCTTCTTAAATATTTCCATATTGTATAAATTTGGATTTGGATTCCTGAACTTAAAGAAAGAACTTGCATCTTAATAGTGCTTTCAGGATGTCCCAAAGCGCTTCATCGTCAATGAATTACTTACTCCAAATTGGCAGCAAGCCTGCTTATTTGGCACCCTGGGCATTCGTCTGTGGCGATTCTTGGGCACATCCATCTTCATCAGAAGGCTTTGCAGTTATAATCCTATCTCTTGTCACAAAACTAACGGCCAACTTTTCCGTGTTGCAGTTTACGTTGTGGGACTTCACTCCCAGAGCCCGCCTCATTATAACGCACAGAATGATTGGTTCCTGACAGTTCATGTTCCAACGAGAGCAGCGTGCAGCTTGTTCTCCCTCGAAAAACGACTGGGAAGGACCCAGCACGCGATGCACTAATTGGCCAGTAGAGATTTCCCAAATTGCGCAGATTTGTATTGTCCACAGTGTGAGAGAATGTAATGAGTAAGTGATATATATACCAAAACCTGCTAAGTGTTCTTATGCCTGTGGCTGGAAATCTTAATAGCAGTGGCCTGACAGACATAATTCAGTATAAAATGATACCCGTACATTACTGTAGCTGTGAGATGCTAGGCGAATGAATACTGGCTATTCCAGCACTAACACAGATTGTTCGGCTCTCAATTATCATCCTGCTATAATTCCTTAATCTACAGGTTTATGTACTGTCGCTGCCATAATTATTTTAAAAATAGCTGGCATACAGGAAGAACATTACACTTCAAAGGTCATTCTATTTCGGTGTGTGTGTGTGTGTGTGTATTCCCTCCCCCTGCCCTTTGTTGTGTTCCTTTTTAGTTCACTTGTAATATATTCTAGCTTTGACAAAGGGTCCGAATCGTCACAGCTGCTGCCTCCTGGTTGCTCAGTGTTTCCAGCATCGTCTGCCTTTGCTTGAGATGTTCAGCATCTGCAGCAGCATTGTGCTTCGCGCTTCAGTTCAAAGGTGGTTTCATCAAGGCCAGTCCAGCGCTGCCAGCTAGAATATCAAACGGCTGATGGTTTGGAAAGTAAGCGTTTTCACAGGGGAAACAAAACGTCACCGATATTGCAATAAAAACTTAAAAATTCCACATCTGGAAAGTGTGGAATTTTGGTGGAGTACCCAGACATTGGATCCACTGGGATTTTGCCCCGTTCACAAAGATGGAGGAATTCCCAACTGGGGAGAAGAAGGGACGTGGGCTCTTCTTTTGTCTGCCCCACTTAGATCCCAGTAGCAGTTTGGCGGGTGCCTGGAGACATCCCCAGGCTAGCCCAAGAATCCTGCCAGATGCATCCCTGATAGGCCCCGTTATACTTCCAAATTGCTACGCTATAAAATCTACATTTACTCGACCTATGTTACATAGACTAAAGCACATGAACCAGTTGCGACGCACTCTGGACAGCTGGACTGGGAAGCGCTCAGGGGTGTGCAGCTATGCGAGCAAAGAGGTTGGTAAGTACTTGGGTTGGGTAAGTGGAGCAGGAAGCACTCAGGCTGAACAGTTGGCCAGGTGAGCTGAGAAACACTCAGGCCACATGGGGCAGGAAGCACTCAGGCTGAACAGTGGGCCAGAAAGCACTGAATGCAGGCAGGCCTGGGAACACCTGGGTGGATGGATCCGGAAACACTCGGGATGGGGCAAGCAAGCAAGTAAACGGACCAGCAAGCCCTCAGAACAGGTAAGCAATCCAGTTACATCCCCTTCATTGCTACCTGCTTCCCCTGTTTAATTAGCAGCTCGTTCTTCCCTTTCGTTGCCGGAGCGGCCCTCAGTGAAAGGGGGGAATGGATGGCAATGAGTAGAGAAGGAAGAGGGGAACGGATGGTTCTGAAACGGCAAGAGAAGGGTTAGAAGCTGGGAGTGGTGCTTTGGGGTGGGTGGTGAAGGAAGCTACCAGTATTAGTTGAGAGGGATTGGGGAGCGAGAGTACAAGCAGGAACCGGAGTGTGTGGGCGGGAGTGGGGGTGGTCTGGTGCGGGGAGAGTGCCAGTTTCAACTGGGGTAGTGGAAGAACATTGCCAGCTTAACTGAGTTGAAGATGAGGAAGAGTAAGAAGTCGAATTGAGGGAGTTAGAAGAGAAGAGAATATCTCTGTGAAAGGGTAAGGAGCTGGATGGGGTACAGTATCTCTGTGAACTAGATCCTGAGGGGGTGTAAAATGCCTTTCATCAGAACATAAGAAACAGGAGCAGGAGTAGGCCAATCAGCCCCTCGAGCCTGCTCCGCCATTCAATAAGATCATGGCTGATCCAATCTTGGCCTCAACACCACTTTCCCGCTCTCTCCCCATACCCCTAGACTCCCTTTGTGAACTGTGATGGTGAGGTGGGAGAGGGATTATTGAAATATCTGTTGGGTGATTGATGGTCGAATTGGTCCAAATGTTACTGGCCCGGGACCGACAAGAACTGGGCGTTGGTGGGGCTTACAATGGGAGCAATGTCCTCCTCAGCGGACCCATGTCCACTTCGCACCACGCACCGTTTTTACAGCATGCGAGGCCTTTGCCCCAGACAGGCAATGGGCCTTATTGAAATGCAAAAGTCGGGATCATTCAGGTCGCGATAAGATTTTAATTGTTCGCTCGGCGCCTAGTGCCAACATCGGCAGGAATTACGTGACGCTGCGCAAGAGCAGGCCCAGAAGGTAAGCAAATTCCTTTTTTTTTTAATTGCTCCTCTCGGCCCCACAAGGAAACCTTGGGCCTCCCCTGCCAGGGGGCTCCCCCTCTCCCCCCCCCCGCAGACACGATCACCTGCCAACCCCGCCTGATGCACACCGCCGACTGCCGGAGACCGTTGCCTTGGGTCCCCATTGGTAGCCTGCTGCCACGTGATTTCCCTCTCGTGCCCGCCTCCTCATTATTCCCGCTGGCCTTTGGGCAGGAGTCAGTCCCGAGTTACTGTAATGAGGCCCGGGAGGGGTAAAATGGCCCAGCCTCATTGCCGGACAAGCCATGTGAGCTTGACGTCCCGCCCCGCGCCTCCCGCCCCCTCATGATGCACTTGTGCCCGGAGTTAAAATCGAGCCTTCAGCCTTTCCTTTTTTTGATTGGAAGCCTATCATTTCTGAAGTATACTTGTGCTTAAAATTAGTCAGAATGCATGATTTTAATTGTGAAAAATTCAACATTTTTCAAAGAATGCATCATCAATTTTGTACCTTTACTTGGATTTCCCCTTCAGGTATTCATGTATTTATCTTATTTCCTCAAATACACGTGGAGGAATGTGGTGCATGCCCACCGCTAAAGCCTGTGTAACTACTTGCTTTCACATGTCAAGGCTGAGCTTGAGCTGGCAACTTCTTTTTTGAAGCTCTCGGTCAGCACTTGCTGGTTTTCAAGGTTGTTGGCTGGTATGAGGACCACGGGAAGCAGGTCGAGTGGGCCACTGGAAGGAGCACTGGAAAGTCATCAGAATTTCATCCAAGGCAGTCGGCCGCAATTGGCCGCACTGCTGGTGAAGTTACAGTGGCAGAGCGGGAGCAGCTTTGAGGAAATTACAGCCCATGGTCTCTGCTTCAGTTACTAACTCCAGCAGAGCATTTGACGCCCACACAACTGTAAAAAAGTTTCTCCTACTCTCTGTCCTAAATTTCTTACATTTAGGGGTAAAATTTGGGTATCGCCCATTTTGGGGTGCTAATATCGGCCGGGCGCTAAGTTTAGCGCCCGGCGCTAATTATCGTCTCTGACTGCAAAATTCGCCTCTATCGCCCCCTGGAGGTGATTTGAGTGCTAAATCAGGCGCTACACACCTTTCTTAAGGTGCAAACGTCAGGGAGAGAGCGCTACCTCAGAACGCTACCGAAGCTCAGGCGATGCCAATTACCATGGAAGCCAGACAGACTGGCGCCATCCAGTTCTTAAAGGGGAGGGGCCATCTTGCTGGCCAGCCACACCCTGCTCATTGCAGCCTTGAATCTCGGCCTGGAGAGACCTCAAAGCAATTGTGTTGGAAGCACTAATGGATAGGCCCAGGGAAAGAGCTCGGCGCTTAGGAACCTCAAAAGTGGTGCTGAGGACCAAAACTCCTTAGGACAGCATTAAAACCAAAAATTTTGCCGACAAGAAAAGGCAGGAAGCGCCCGCCTTTAAATAGCGCTCCCCCAGCCCCTTCCAGACTTGAAAACGTTCCCCTCTACCTGTCGTTCCTCGCGGCAGGCGCTAAGGCAGGGGGCGCGACTCAATATCCGGTCTGGGGCGCTACCGGGGCGTTGCATGCTTGACTGATGTCACGATCTGCGGGCACAGGAGATCATGGCGGTTGTGTTTAGCGCCACTGCTAATAAAGGCAAGCATTCCATATGCCTTCTTAACCACCTTATCTACCTGGCCTGCTACCTTCAGGGATCTGTGGACATGCACTCCAAGGTCCCTTTGTTCCTCTACAATACTCAGTGTCCTACCATTTAACGTGTATTCCCTTTCCTTGTTAGCCCTCCCCGAATGCATTACCTCACACTTCTCTGGATTGAATTCCATTTGCCACTGTTCTGCCCACCTGACCAATTTATTGATATCTTCCTGCAGTCTACAGCTTCCTTCTTCAGTATCAACCACACAGCCGATTTTAGTATCATCTGCAAACTTCTTAATCATACCCCCTATATTCAAGTCAAGATCGTTGATATATACCACAGAAAGCAAGGGACCTAGTACTGAGCCCTGCGGAACCCCACTGGAAACAGCCTTCCAGTCACAAAAACACCCATCAACCATTACCCTCTGCTTCCTGCCTCCGAGCCAGTTTTGAATCCAACTTGACACTTTGCCCTGGATTCCATGGGCTTTTAACTGCGTGACCAGTCTGCCATGTGGAACCTTATCAAAAGCCTTGCTAAAGTCCATATACACTGCATCAAATGCACTACCCTCATCTACCCTCCTTGTTACCTCCTCAAAAAATTCAATCAAGTTTGTCAGACACGACCTTCCCTTAACAAATCCGTGCTGACTATCCTTGATTAATCCGTGTCTTTCTAAATGAAGATTTATCCTGTCCTTCAGAATTCTTTCCAATAATTTTCCCACCACCGAGGTTAGACTGACTGGCCTGTAATTACTCGGTCTATCCTTTTCTCCCTTTTTAAACAAGTGTACCACATTAGCAGTCCTCCAGTCCTCCAGCACCACACCTGAAGCCAGAGAGGATTGAAAAATGATGGTCAGGGCCTCTGCTATTTCCTCTTTTGCTTCGCTTAACAGCCTGGGATATATTTCATCCGGGTCTGGGGATTTATCCACTTTTAAAGCTGCTAAACCCCTTAATACTTAAGAATTTTTGCAATAAACTGAAAGACAATTGAAGTCAGTTATTTGGGTGTAACTTATTTAAAAGTGGCACAGTAAATGTGAATTGTACAGAATGTTTACTATAAGTAAGTTTATAGCTCACCGCCGCTTTCTCCCAGCCCGACACGCTGTCAATGGCTGCACGCATGGGCGTGCTTTGGAGAGGGCTGTAAGAGGAGCGGCAACATCCAAAATCGATGAGCGTGCGTCAACTCGATGTTGCACGCCGATTGACGTCACGCTCCTGGTGATTAATATACTTGCGGCGGGCACATGCAACGGCAGCGCTGCCAACCTGCCCAATATGGCGGCTGCCACGTTACGTGCCGGAAGTGGGTGGAAGCGAAGCGGCCACCATTTTTACTTCAAAACCGGCCTTAACGGCCAGCGCTAAAGGTTCTAATTTCTGGGCCATTCTGTTTGATTCTACTCTGTCCCATCTGTGGATAATTTTAAACAAAACATGCTTCAATTTTTCAAGCCTTTTCATATTTGTATTTCTCAAAGCAGGTAGCGTACCAGTGAATACTGCACCTTAGTCTCTCTATTGTCTCAACATCCTTCTTATAGTGTGGAGTCCAAAACTGCACGCAGTACTCCAACTGTGGTCTTACTAAGGTTTTATATAGACTTTTATATTCTATACCATTACCATAAAACCCAGTATTCCTTTAGCTTTTTTGGGGGGCCTTATCCATTGAGGTGCTACTTTTAATGTCCTGTGAACTTGAACCCCCCAATTCCTGCAGCTCTTCCACATCACCCAGCTGTCCCCCATTCAAAGTCTAATTATTACTTTTATTTTTTATACCAAGACGTACCACCTCACGTTTACTGCTATTGAATTACATCCGCTATTCCTTTTGTCCATTCCAATATCTTATCAATATTCTCTTTCAGGTTCCTTCGGTCCTCAGAATTATTTATTATGCCTCCTACCTTAGTATTGACTGCAGATTTGGTCACCATTCCCTCTGGTCCTATATCCAATTCACGCTGTACACAGTGACCAGAAGCAGTCCCAGAAGAAAACGCTGTGAGATACCGCTACACAGTGCCGACCAATCTGAGAAACTGCCCCTTAACTCCTAATCTGTTTACTCCCCTCGAACCAATTTTTTATTCAATTTGCTGCCCTTCCCCTACTTCCATCCCCCTTAATCTTCTCCAGTAATCTCCTGGGTAGTACCTTGTCAAAGGAAAGCCCATATGCACCACATCTACTGAATTAGGTTCGTCAAGCACCTTTTGTCATGCACCTTTTGAATGGTTGTCATTCAAATCAGTGAAAAGTAGAGTAATTAACCCTTCTTCAAAAATAAAAGAAAATATGGTCCCTCGTCACCACAAGACGATGGAAGAGCATTAGCTACGAGTGCCTGGTGAGGACGGTGGCCTAGACATATTGTAAATGGTACAATGGTATCAGGGAAGAAACATTGCAAAATATTATGGAATGAAAAAGTTGAAGTTACAAGAAACAAAAAATATTGCAAAATAGCTGAGAGGTATTTCAGCCCTTACCCCTGGAATAGGCTATTAAATGTCTGGTGTCCTGTGGTGAACAATGGGACTGAGAAGCTAGTTAAAAAGCTATTATGAATAGCTCCAGGATGACTGCAAACTGGATAGGCTACATTAGGGGTAATAAAAACATTTAATGGGCTATCCTGGTCGAGTTTGATTGACAACTTAGTCACATAGCACAGCCTGAAGTAGAAATATTGTTGCAGCCTCTGGCTCAGCCCTTCTCTTATTTCTCAAATGCTGAGCTCAGTTTCTCTCTAGCAACTCCTTAAAGAGTGGATTGCCTTGCCTGGTGCATTCAAAACAAAGTATTTGATTTTACTTTAAAAAAAAACTTATTTAACCCTGTTTGCAAACTATGCAAAGTAGGGTCTTGGTATTTCCCCAATCGCAGGCAAAGGCTGAATTTATGGGATATGTCTTATCGGTGACCCAGCCATATATTGTTGCGGGGCGGGCAGCACTCTGCCACACTGGAGAGATTGATTTTCTGGAAGCTAGCAGTGAGAGCTTGCTAGCCCTTTCTAAGTGTTAAACTGCTTTTGTTTTGCGCCACCATCTGCGGCACTCTGTCTGAACCTAATCATTAAAAAGGGGGCTTGAGTGAGTTGGATGTTGAGGCTCGGGGATCTCAGTCATAGTAGGGAATACAATGAAAAAGGGATCAGCCTTAAACTGCATGAGGCCTGAATCTCTGAGAGGGTTATTTGACTGTATAAGTTTAACTGTCGTACTGCTGTAGTGGCTACCTTTCAAATAAAAATTTGTGTTTGACTCTGTTTGTTCTGTGCCTTTCCTTTGAATGTGCTGAGGAGCTCACGAAGGCGGAGGGTTAGAAACGCCCAACAACAAGAATAATCTGTTTTTGTTAGGACCACTTCCACCGTAAACTGAGCTGAAATGTAGTACCTATTATCCGTAGACAGGGTTTTTCTTTGGTTAGTCAGGTGTCTGACATACGTGGAAACCATTACTATGTTTAACATTCTCCAAATCAAGCTACTGAATAGCTACACCCATCTATAGGTTTTTTGTATGCCCAATACTATGTTTCAGCCTTGGCTCAGTGGTAGCACTCTCACCTCTATGAATCAGAAGGTTGTGGATTAATAGGCCCACTCCAGGGATTTGAGCACATAATCCAGGCTGATACTTCATTGCAAGGCCATCCCCACGCCTCCACTACTCGCCTTCAAGCAGCCGCCTAACCTCAAAAGTACCATCGTTCGCAGCAGATTACCCATCTTTCAGGAGAACAGCAACCAAGACACCACACAACCCTGCCACGGCAACCTCTGCAAGACATGCCAAATCATGGACACAGATACCATCATTACACGTGAGGACACTACCCACCAGGTACACGGTACATACTCATGTGACTCGGCCAACGTTGTCTACCTGATACGTTGCAGTAAAGGATGCTCCAGAGCATGGTACATCGGCGAGACCATGCAGACACTGAGACAACGTATGAACGGACACCGCGCAACAATCGCCAGGCAGGAGGGTTGCCTCCCAGTCGGGGAACACTTCAGCAGCCAGGGGCATTCAGCCTCGGATCTGCGGGTAAGCGTTCTCCAAGGCGGCCTTCGAGATACACGACAGCGCAAAATCATAGAGCAGAAACTGATAGCCAAGTTCCGCACTCATGAGGATGGCCTCAATCGCGATATCGGGTTCATGTCACGATACAGAACGTGACTTGACATCATGGCCGGTCTTCCCAGGGGTTTTTTTTTTAAAAAGACTTAACACAAGAACACAAATTGACAGGATATGCAGCCAGCAGGTGGTTTGACACGTTGGACCCCCTGGGACACATCTCATTGTCTTGGCTGTGCTCTTTGTTGTAGGGAATAATGTGAATAGATTTTGTCTGGGTTTAAATTGTGAATTCTGGGAGATTCTCTCATTGCTAACTTACCTGACGAAGGAGCAAACTGCTTCGAAAGCTTGTAAAATTAAATAAATCTGTTGGACTATAACCTGGTGTTGTGCGACTTCTCATTCATTGCAGTAGTGAGAGAGTGCTGCACTGTCAGTGGAGCCTTCATCTGGATGAGATATTAAACCGAGGCCCCGTCTGCCCTCTCAGTCAGATGTAAAACATCCCACAGCACTATTTTGAAGAGGAGCAGGGGAGTTCTCCCCAGCGTCCTGCCCAATATTTGCTGGTTTTCTTTCTCACAGAAGTAAGTGTCATCAAGTTGTGTAAATATCTACAATGAACCTTTGCAATCTCTATTGCTTTTAGCTGGCTGTGAAAGTGTTGGTATTTGTTAATTGTGCATTGCCAAATAATCAGTGCATATTTCAATAGCTATAGTTCAGGATCTTCAAAAGAAAACGTTACAAAGAGAAAATCGTATATGTTTGAACCCAAATATATTTACACTTCTTATGAATACACACACAGAAATTCCATTTTTCTGGCTGAAATATTCATATTGCTAAATATCAACCTTCTCTGTTTCATACTCTGCCACATATTAAGGTTCCATCTGTTCAATCCATTTTCAGTCAGAGTAACTTGGAATTTCTGAAATAGCTACACTGAATTCCCCTCTCATTATCAATTTTGACCCAAATTGGTAATCTTGGTAATGTGCCTTTTCTTAAAGGGCATGGCTGTGTAATAATCTATACAAAGACTAATAAGATGAAAGCGTCAACAATGGTTAAGGGGTAAAATAGATAAGGGACAATTCTCTCTATTGCAACTCCTCCCCTCATGATGTGATAAGAAACGGGCACAAATCATTATTATAATATTCGGATATTGCCTCATGCTGAAATGCAAAATAAACTTTGACCTTTACCATAAAGCTCAAAATAACAAGATCCCTTGAAAACTGGAGCCAATTTGTGCGCTCACAATTGGATTCATCTTCAAAGGGTTGTCCAAAGGCCACCCTGATTAATGGTTGCCTTCACCCATGTCAGGTATTCCATTACATTGCTGAGTTGGCGTAGAATTGAAAGTGCCTCTGAAATTATTTCCTCGACAGGCCTCAAAGCCTTTTTCTTCTATAATCAATATGAAGAATGTCAGGTCTATTCTATTACTGGAAACGGTCTGATCCAAAAAGAATTGAGTTCTGTACTGACTAATGAATTCTTTACAGAAGCGTTTCAAATGCTGCAGGATCATTATGTTTGTGTCCTAATATATACTTTTTTGTGGTCATCAAGGTGAGGGATAGCAGCACTATCGAACAGACATTTTTGACTTTACAATCAGTATCCGTACTAAGCAGCCTTGGTGCAGGTCACTTGCATGTGTTAAGCTCCTCTTACCCCAGTGATGCACCTGTACCTGCAGCTCCAGGAAGGCATTGCTCTGCTTCATTAATGCAACACTTCTGTTCTCCAGAGTCTCAATAATGGAACTTTGTGGAGGGTGACTGATGAATAATTGTCCAATTGCACCAATTTTGCACAGCGAGCTCCACAGAGAATTGAACCAAGACAGCAAGGAATCATTCACTTACCATCCTCAACAGCTTGTCAAGACCTATAGTGTGAGATAAATGGTGTTCAGTGAACCCCTCTTCCCGTGGCATCAGTTAGGCACCCAGACATGAGGGTGGAAGGGCAGAGGGTTATTTCTCAAATAAGCACAGCTTCTTAAAACAAAAGTGCCCTTGAGGAATATATAACTAAATAAATATAGGTCCTGCCCCATATACATGTAAGAAGGATTCATAAAGTGGTTAATCTTATATACACCAGGCATTCTCACTGTAAGGTGCCCATATCAATCCTCAAAGTTGACAGCTAGTAGGTTAGAAATGGTATTGAACATTAGTCTCCCTACTCCCTGGAGAAATTCAGCAATCACATTGCAATTGTTAGATTATGCTGCCATTATAAGGGAACAGGTGAGCAGCTAAATCCCCAGGACACTCCTCAGCCCAAGCATTACTCACTGTTGTAATTAGATTTGCATACATTTTTGGTGGCATGACCCCATGGAACACCCAAAAGTGGCTTAATATAAGAACAGACTGTAGGAGCCAAGACACCAAGCAAATATTTTCCTTTCCAGTACCAAATATCCCAATCCTTTGAATTATGGCCATTAGGCTAATCACTATTGGCAACATATTTTTTTAATTGTTCTCGGGATGTTGGTGGCAAGTGGTGTTGGGCCTTCTTCTTGAACCACTGCAGTTCTCGTGGTAATGGTGCTCCTATGATGGTGTTAGGTAGAGAATTCCAGGATATTGACCCAGCGAAGATAAAGGAACGGTCATTGCTGTCCGAGTCAGGATGGTGTGTGACTTGGAGAGGAACTTGGAAGTGATGGTGTTCCCACAACATTGCTGCTCTTGTTCTTCTCTGTTATAGAGGTCATAGGGGAGGGAGGTTCCAAAACCTTGGCGAGTTGCTGCGGTGGATCTGGTTTGTCATACATACTGAAGCCACAGGATGCCAGTGATTGAGAGTGTGAATACTGAGCCTGGTGATAGGGGCACTAATGAAGCAAAGTGATCTGTCCTGCAGGGTGTCAAGCTTCTTGAATGCTGTTGAGGCTGTACCCATCACACTCCTAACTTAAGCTTTATAAATGGTAGGTTTTGAAGGGTCAGGAGATGAGTCACTCAGTTGCAGAGTCTCTGCCCTGCTCTTATAACCACGGTGTTGATATGGCGGGTCCTGTTAAGCTTCTGGTCAATGGTGATCCCCAGCATATAATTAGTGGGGAGCTTGGTGGCAGTGGTGCCATTGAGAATCAGGGAGAGGTGACTGGCTTTCTATTGTTCGAGCTGGTCATTACCTGGTACTTAGGTGGCATGAATATTACCTGTCACTTGTTAGCCCAAGTCTGGATGTTATTCAGGTCCTGCTGTGGGCCTTCATGGGCTGCTTCATTATTGGAGCAGTTGTAAATGGACCTGAACACTGTGGAATCATCAGCAAACAACCCCATGCCTGCCCTTATGAGGACAGAAGGTCATTGATGAAGCAGCTGATGATGGTTGGGTTGAGAATGCTTTCCTGAGGAGCTCCAATAGTGATGCCTTGCACTGCAATGATTAGCCTCCAACAAACACAACCATCTACCATTGTGTCAAGTATGACTTCTGTTCACTGAAGGGTTTTCCCTTTGGCCCCCATTGACCTCAGTTTTGCTAGGGCTCCTTGGTGCATCGTAGCTAACTGCTCCACTGTTAGCTATGATGCACCAAGGAACCATAATTGGTGGACTGCTGCCTTTATGTCAAGGGCAACTACTCTGAACTCTCCTCTGGCATTCAGTCCTTGGGCCCATGTCTGAATCAGGGAAGTGATGAGATCTGGAGCCAGGTGGTTCTGACGCAACCCGACCTGAGTGTAGGCAAGCAGGTTATTGGTGAGCAGATGTTACTTTATGCCACTATTGATGTCTCCTTGTATCACTTTACTGATGATTGGGTGGAGGCTGGTAGGGTAGAACTAAATTGAGAGGTCGCACAACACCAGGTTATAGTCCAACAGTTTTATTTGAAATCACAAGCTTTCGGAGCTTACTACTCCTTCGTCGGGTGAAGTGGCCAGGTTATCCTGTTTCTTTGAATATGACATACCTAGAATCAGCACAGAAGGAGGCCATTCAGCTCAATATGCCTCTGGTGGCTCTTTGAAAGAGCTATCCAATTAGTCCCACTCCCCTGCTCTTTCCCATAGCCCTGCTGTCTTGGGCCTGGGCTGAAGACTTGGACAGTCTTCTACATTGTCAGGTAGATGCAAGTGTCATTGCTGTATTGCAACAGCTTGGCCAGTGAAGCGGTTAGCTATGATACACAGGTATTCAGCACAAAAGCTTGGATGTTGTCAGGGCACAGAGGTGCTTTTCAATGCCTTTACAGTCCAGTGATAGAAATATTGTTACCCTGTTTGAGCTACAGAGAAAACCCATTTCTTGCTCCTGAAGCCATTGCAGTCCGAGGACGTCGCTGCTGTTACTGGATGGAAATAGCTTACTCCAAAGCCAGCCTTCCGAACTGGCTGGAATCTCAGTCCTGGAAGGTCATAACCACAGTACTGTACCACTGACAGTCATTGGCAATTCAACCAAACTTCCATGTTTATGCCAGGAACATAAGAGCTTCGGCAGCTACACCTCAACATTCTGCGTGAATCCAAACCATTTGCCCTGATTGCCAGTGAGGTGTTTCTCCTCTGTGTCTATGGAACTCTCTTCTAGGTCATGTTATCTAGAACGCTCTTTACAGAAACTCAAGGACTGAGTTAACCAACACCAGATGGATTAGGGTAATTCAGCTGCATTAGGTCCTACTCCCTCTTAGGGAAGGCTCTGATGTACCCCCATAGGATCCCAGCATAAATTCTCAAGAGCATCTTTGCACTCTCAGCAACCACCAAGGTCAGTTTAATAAGACAGTGTTATGGTTGCCTCCAGCTATGCTACTTATTATACAAGAATAGTTATACGTCTAACCACCTGCTGTTAGATACAACTCACTGCCCATTAAATAAAGATTGTTTAATTAATTCCTCCAATAATCACCGTTGTGCCTAGTATTCCCTTTGACTGGGTCATTAATGAAAACAAGATAATTTCTCCCGGCGGATCCAGTGGTACAGACATTTCATTATAATTTGGCCATTTTACTATAATTATGACATTCTGTTGAGTTTCACGTTTCTCTCCCATTACAAGTATTATCAAATAATTTCTTCTATAAAGGTTACATGGCAACTAGGCACAAGGCAAACATTGGCAAGCGCGGAAAATAATTACAAAAACATGCTAATTAAATACAGTAGAGTAATTAACTAGTTTCTTTTAAATTGCCCTTTAAATGTTAATATTGTGCATTATGCACTAGTGAAGTCAGGGAGAACATGGGGGGGAGAGTTGATTTATTTTTTTAACCTTTCAGAAAATTGCCCACTCGCAGGACCAAGTCAATTGGTATATTTGCATTCAATACAACACCTTAAATAAACATTTAATTGCAGTGAAAGGTCAGAGCTGTTTGTTTCACGGAGGTGCATTATTCCTTGCATGCTCTCTGTAATATTGAATAAGGAGTGCAAACCAAGGTTGACCACATTGTTTATTTGGAAACAGGTAATGCGGGTCAGCTGGCACTGGGAGTGAGGATCTGATGCTGGCTCTCAGCTCAAGTTCCAGTGCAATTCTCTGTACTTCAGTTAAATCTTCGAAATTCATCCACATCTCTGAAGCCATTGTTCAAAAGCTGAACCTTGATGCAGTGTATTAGACTTTAATAAGTGCTGTCATGGACAATAAGAAGCTACAATTGCATTCCTCCCCCTCCCCTCCCAACACCCCCCCCAAGCCACCCCCCACCCACTTCCAACACCCGCACCCCCCACCCACTTCCACCACACCCCCACCCCACCCCCACCCACTTCCAACTCCCGCCCCCCACCCCACCCACTTCCACCACCCACCCACCCCACCCCCACCCACTTCCAACACCCGCCCCCACCCCACCCCCACCCACTTCCAACCCCACCCACTTCTGACACCCGCCCTCACCCCACCCCCACCCACTTCCAACCCCACCAACTTCCAACACCTGCCCCCACCCCACCCCCACCCACTTCCAACACCCGCCCCCACCCCACCCCCACCCACTTCCAACCCCACCCACTTCCACCACCCACCCACCCCACCCCCACCCACTTCCACCACCCGCCCCTCCACCCCCACCCACTTCCACCACCCGCCCCTCCACCCCCACCCACTTCCAACACCCACCCCCCCCACCCCCACCCACTTCCACCCCACCCCCCACCCACTTCCACCACCCGCCCCCCCACCCCCACCCACTTCCACCCCCCCCCCCCCCCACACACCTCATGCAGCTGGAACTCAGATCTCAGGCCAAGAACTTTCCCGTGGGTGGTGGGTGGGTGGTGGGGAGAAACTTTGAGGTTAGTCATCTTCCCACATAACTTCGAATGGACAGTTCCTGGAAACACATTGCCTACCTGCCTGCTCTCTCAGCTGCAGCCATTATGTGGGGTATTGAGCGCCAAGCAGTCTGTATGTTCTAATGAAAACTGTCCGAGCTAAAAGTTCAGACTGATGTGTATTTCCTGACAGCTATAACCGGGAGATGTAGACTATTTGTAGAGAGAACGGATATTACTCATACAGCTGCTCTACCCATCTGACATGTTAGGCAAATATGTAGCAGCTCCTCCATCTCCAAGACAACTTACCCTGCTTTCAAATATTGGCTCCTCTGCTGTGGTGCATCTCTGACTCATCCAGTGCTTGTTACAGAATTTGACACAAGATATATAACAAGTGAGTGTTAACTATTGTCAGCTTTTAGTTGGATGAACTGCAGGGTGAAATTTAATGTAAAAAGTTGGGAATTGACGTTTTGTCGCCATATAATAGAGGTAGTGTTATAGCTGAGAGCCTTATAATGAGAAGAGGGTGTATAACTGAGGTGGTGTCATAACTGCAGACCTTATAATGAAGATAGTGTGTATAATAGAGATAGTTTTACATTTGAATAATTCTGAAATAGTTTTGTGTTATGAGCTGCGCTCACTAGAAACTGAATTGAGACGACACCAAACTCATTCCATTTTGGATAATCAGAGGAGAGTTTCATTAACTCAGTCTGATATGGTTTCAAACCCAGATCCCGAGTGAAAGGTCAGCATGCTGACTGACCACTTTACCAACAACCCGTTGTCCTTCTGAAGTCACTTATAGTCCTCTTCACAGTTATCATAGAATCTTACAGCATAGAAGGAGGCCATTCAGCCTGTCGTGCCTGTGCTGGCTCTTTGAAAGAGTTGTCCAATTTGATCCCACACCCCAGCTTTTTCCCCATAACCCTGCAAATGAATCTTCTTAAAGTACATGCCTTATTGCCTTTTGAAAGTTAACCATACTACCTATTTTTGTGTCATTTAATAAAATTTTTGAATAAAAACAGGAATTTCACCCCCCCCCCCCACATTCCCCCACCCATGCCCCAAAGGTTTATTGAGTTTATGCAGTGAGTAGCTGAGTGATAAGGACCAGAAGAACTCATCTGGAAGGTGGTAGGTGAGCGTTAAAACAGTCTGAGCTAGGGAGGAGAAATTCAGTTGGGGTACCTGTAAGAACACACTATTTACGATAACTTCTGCTGTAACTTGACCAAAACTTCAAAGTTGACCACATTTTATGTACCATCATGCTTTGTGAGGCCAAGAGACTGGTTGCTGAGAGAACTTTTACAAAAATAAAAGATGCTACGGTTGTAAGCTGTGAAGGCTGCCAACTGTCTTTCAACAGATAAGGAAAACAGACATTGAAAAGTCTGTGGGAACAGACTATTGGACTGTTGAATCATTGCAAAAAACAGAAACATCTTCAGACTATGGAATGTAACCGGCCTTGAAGCCCACGGATGCTAAACAGACTATTGATAAGAGGAACTGAAAAACAACTAATGACCATTATCCGTATAGTTAGAGACACGTACGCAGTGGGAGGGTTGCCAAGTTTGAAGGTATAAAAGATGCTGTTAAAAGACACTCGGGGCTGCAGTCAGGGGCCAAATTGGTCAGTTGCCAGTTAAAGTCGTACGTCTAGCCATCACTAAATTGACCGCTCGCTGGTGTTAGTACGTATGTAGTGTTGGCTTATTATGGCTTGATCTTAAAGTAAGGGAATAAACTTTCCGGGAAGTATTCTCCAATGGAATAAACCTGTACATGCTTAGATATAATTGGGAGTGTTATATGCAGCAGTTTTGTGTGAGCTTACTTGTAACCTCTTGCTGATTTTAAGTAAAGGAATTTATTCCTGAATCCTTGGGTTTTGTGTTGTCTGTTCGACGGGTCTGGGCTTTGGAAACTGTTGGACGGGTTAAAGGACAAGGGTGAATTTAAACGTCTTACATACCCATTCCTGATCACCACCCAATACATGTCCACTGCTGGGAGTGCACATGTATATTGGGTGAGGGCAGAATTGGCCTCAGCCATCTCCTGGTGGTTCAAATTCTACTCCAATCTGTAATCTAGGCTGCTAGTTCAGTGTAGAATTGAGGAAGTGCTGCATTGTCGGAGGTGCCGGCTTTTTGGAGCAGACATCAAAGTGAGGTCCCATCGGTCTGTTCAGGTGAATGCAAAAGATCCTATGGTGCCATTAAGGGCAGGGAGTTCTCAGGATGTCCTGGCCAACATTCTTCCCTCAACCAACAACACTGAAAATAGATTAGCTGGTCTTTCATCTCACCTTGTTGTTTGTGGGGATTTGCAATGTTAAAGATGCTATGTAAAGGCAAGTTGTTGCTTAAGTGGATCATTATTGTAGGTGCATTGTTATTAACTGCTTGATTTTGATACCACTAATTAAATCATATTTCCAGGAGGCACATTTCCAAGCCATGCATTTTGTTAGTGGTTCAATTGTTATGATGAAATACGGGCATGTCTCCTGTTTCTCAATACAAGAGGAATGTTGGCCCCACAGAGATTGTTATGTGATTCAAAAGCTATTGTGAAATCAAAGGCAGGGGTGGGGTGGGGGGCAGGTGGGGGGGATGGGTGGTGTGGTGGTGGTTGGGCGCGAGGTTAACGTGTTAAAGCAACTGTTAGTGTGGGTGGGGAGAGAGAGAGAGTGGAATGGTGACAGAGCAAGGACCCTGTGGTGATATTGGCCCATATTTTCTGATTGCAGGCCTCCCGCGTGTGGAGGCCTGCGATCTGGAAAAATCTATGCCCTTACCTGAGGGCTCCCGGGACGCACACACTTCCGATCCTGGGCCTCTCCAAACTCCAAGTGCGCAGGGCCCACGTATCCCAGAGGCGCAGGCAGTTCACAGCGTCTCTGGGATCACGTGGGCCATGGGGAGCCAATCACAGAAGGGAATCTCCCGTCATACACTTGGCAGGAAGACCTGCCAAATATATGAATGGAGATCACCCCAAAAACATAGTAAAACTTTAAATAAATTTTTTTAAAAACATCACATTTTTAAAATGACTTGAAATATTTTAAACAAAAATTTAAATTTTTGAAAAAAATAATTAAAGTTTTTTACGGGGCCAAAATAAACTTACCTTTTTTAAATGATAAATCAGTGAATTTTTTTTTTTTTAACTTTTTTCAACTCTTATCCTGGTAAAAGCAGACCTTACGCCCGCTTTTACCAGGCGTAACAATTGTAAGGGTTTTCTGCGGGCGAAGGGTCTCCAAAAAGCGGAACTATCCGCGCTTCTCCCGGGCAGCCGGAAGATCTGTCAAGAGCATTCTTGACAGATCGGAAATGCCGGTTTTCAGCGCGTGCACTGTGCATGCCTGAAACCGGCATTTCCAATGTCCCTACGGGTGGGTACACAGCCCGTACACACCCGTAGGGATCGGAATATCTGGGCCAATGTGTATTGAACGTGGACCTGTTAAATAGATTGTGTAGATTTCTAAACAGGGGGTAGTCACAATTTGTGAAGATTTAGTAGATATTCATAAAATGTAGGTAAGTAGGTACAGATTCATTGATGCATTGGACGATAAGAGAAACAAAAAATTCCATTAGCCATGCTTTATCACTATCACTATCAGTTTTATTGACATTTATAGAGCAGTTAGAAAGATCCATAAAACACTTTCAACAGCAGAGAATCCATTGAAAGTACTGGAGAGGTTAGTCTGTCAGATATACCCTGACCTGAAACAGAGTTTATAACACCATGGCTCAGGCCCAACTCCAGCTGCTTTGTCATTTGACAGGTAGATTACCTTGGATAGTCTGTACTAATTACGCAGTGATAGTTATTATTACATTCCAATTTACAAGTACAGTCCTGCTAAATGCGATTTTTTTTTATCGTTCAAGTAAGTGACCCAAGTGGCCATTATTGATGTGTGAGGCTTGGCAGTGAGCGTCAGTGAGTGATGTCAGAGGGTAATAACTTTCAGTGAGTGATGTCAGAGGATAATACCCTTCAGTGAGTGATGTCAGAGGATAATACCCTTCACTGAGTGATGTCAGAGGATAATACGCTTCAGTGAGTGATGTCAGAGGATAGTACACTTCAGTGAGTGATGTCAAAGGATAATAGAATCCTTTGACATCACTCACCGAAGGATATTATAATCTGACATCACTCATTGAAGGTGATTATCCTCTGACATCACTCACTGAAGGTTATTATCCTCTGACATCACTCACTGAAGGTGATTACACTCTGACAACACTCAATGAAGATGATTATCCTCTGACATCACTCACTGAAGGATATTATCCTCTGACATCACTCACTGAAGGGTATTACCCTCTGACATCACTCACTGAAGGGTATTATCCTCTGACAACACTCACTGCAGGACACTATCCTCTGACTTCACTCACTGAAGGGTATTATCCTCTGACATCACTCACTGAAGGGTATTATCCTCTGACATCACTCACTGAAGGGCACTATCCTCTGACATCACTCACTGAAGGGCACTATCCTCTGACATCACTCACTGAAGGGCACTATCCTCTGACATCACTCACTGAAGGGTATTATCCTCTGACATCACTCACTGAAAGTGATTATCCTCTGACATCACTCACTGAAGGGCACTATCCTCTGACATCACTCACTGAAGGGTATTATCCTCTGACATCACTCACTGAAGGGCACTATCCTCTGACATCACTCACTGAAGGGTATTATCCTCTGACATCACTCACTGAAGGGTATTATCCTCTGACATCACTCACTGAAAGTGATTATCCTCTGACATCACTCACTGAAAGTGATTATCCTCTGACATCACTCACTGAAGGGGATTATGCTCTGACATCACTCACTGAAGATGATTATCCTCTGACATCACTCACTGAAGATGATTATCCTCTGACATCACTCACGAAAGGGTATTAACCTCTGTTATCACTCATTGAAGTGCTTATCCTCATGGCATCACTCATTGAAGGGTATTATCCTCTGTTATCACTCATTGAAGGGTATTATCCTCTGACATCACTTACTGGAGGGCACTATCCTCTGACATCACTCACTGAATGCAATTATCCTCTGACTTCACTCACTGAATGTAATTATCCTCTGACAACAGTCACTGAAGTTTATTAACCTCTGACATCACGCACTGAAGGGCCCTAACCTCTGACATCTCTCACTGAACTGTATTATCCTCAGACTTCACTCACTGAAGGGCACTATCATCTGACATCACTCACTGAAGGGTACTATCCTCTGACATCACTCACTGCAGGACACTATCCTCTGACTTCACTCACTGAAGTGTATTATCCTCTGACATCACTCACTGAAGGGTATTATCCTCTGACTTCACTCACTGAATGGTATTATCCTCAGACTTCACTCATTGAAGGGCACTATCATCTGACATCACTCACTGAAGGGTATTATCCTCTGACATCACTCACTGCACGGTATTATCCTCTGACATCACTCACTGCACGGTATTATCCTCTGACATCACTCACTGCACGGTATTATCCTCTGACATCACTCACTGAAGGTGCTTATCCTCTGACATCACTCACTGAAGGGTATTATCCTCTGACATCACTCACTGAAGGTGATTATCCTCTGACATCACTCACTGAAGGTGATTATCCTCTGACATCACTCACTGAAGGTGATTATCCTCTGACATCACTCACTGACAGTGCTTATCCTCTGACATCACTCACTGAAGGATATTATCCTCTGACATCACTCACTGAAGGGTAGTATCCTCTGACATCACTCACTGAAGGATATTTTCCTCTGACATCACTCACTGAAGGGTACTATCCTCTGACATGATATACTCAAGGGCACTATACTCTGACATTGCTCACTGAAGGGTATTATCCTCTGACATCACTCACTGAAGGGTACTATCCTCTGACATCACTCACTGAAGGATATTTTCCTCTGACATCACTCACTGAAGGGTATTATCCTCTGACATTACTCACTGAAGGGTACTTTCCTCTGACATCACTCACTGAAGGGTATTATCCTCTGACATCACTCACTGAAGGTTATTATCCTCTGACATCACTCACTGAAGGGCACTATCCTCTGACATCACTCACTGAAGATGATTATCCTCTGACATCACTCACAAAATGTGATTATCCTCTGACATCACTTACTGAAAGTTATTATTCTCTGACATCATTTACTGAAGGTTATTATCCTCTGACATCACTCATTGAAAGTGCTTAACCTCTGACATCACTCACTGAAGGTGATTATCCTCTGACATCACTCACTGAATGTGATTATCCTCTGACATCACTCACTGAAGGTTATTATTCTCTGACATCACTCACTGAAGGGTATTATCCAGTAATATCACTCACTGAAGGGTATTATCCTCTGACATCACTCACTGAAGGGTATTATCTTCTGACATCACTCACTAAAGGGTATTATCCTCTGACATCACTCAATGAAGGGTATTATCCTCTGACATCACTCACTGAAGGTGATTATCCTCTGACATCACTCACTGAAGGTGGTTATCCTCTGACATCACTCACTGAAGGTGATTATCCTCTGACATCACTCTCTGAAGGGTATTATCCTCTGACATCACTCACTGAAAGTGATTATCCTCTGACATCACTCACTGAAGGTGATTATGCTCTGACTTCACTCCCGGAAGGGTATTATCCTCTGACATCACTCACTGAAGGGTACTATCCTCTGACATCACTCACGGAAGGGTATTATCCTCTGACATCACTCACTGAAGGTTATTATCCTCTGACATCACTCACTAAAGGGTATTTCCCTCTGACATCACTCACTGAAGTGCTTATCCTCTGACATCACTCACTGAAGGGTACTATCCTCTGACATCACTCACTGAAGGGTATTATCCTCTGACATCACTCACTAAAGGGTACTATCCTCTGACATCACTCACAGAAGGGTATTATCCTCTGACATCACCCACTGAAGGTGATTATCCTCTGACATCACTCACTGAAGGGCACTATCCTCTGACATCACTCACTGAAGGGTATTATCCTCTGACATCACTCACTGAAAGTGATTATCCTCTGACATCACTCACTGAAGGGCACTATCCTCTGACATCACTCACTGAAGGG
This sequence comes from Squalus acanthias, assembly GCA_030390025.1. Taxonomy (NCBI): domain Eukaryota; kingdom Metazoa; phylum Chordata; class Chondrichthyes; order Squaliformes; family Squalidae; genus Squalus; species Squalus acanthias. Next base: position 16,433,684 of record CM059425.1, on the reverse strand, counting down.
TATTATCCTCTGACATCACTCACTGAAGGGCACTATCCTCTGACATCACTCACTGAAGGGTATTATCCTCTGACATCACTCACTGAAGGGTATTATCCTCTGACATCACTCACTGAAAGTGATTATCCTCTGACATCACTCACTGAAAGTGATTATCCTCTGACATCACTCACTGAAGGGGATTATGCTCTGACATCACTCACTGAAGATGATTATCCTCTGACATCACTCACTGAAGATGATTATCCTCTGACATCACTCACGAAAGGGTATTAACCTCTGTTATCACTCATTGAAGTGCTTATCCTCATGGCATCACTCATTGAAGGGTATTATCCTCTGTTATCACTCATTGAAGGGTATTATCCTCTGACATCACTTACTGGAGGGCACTATCCTCTGACATCACTCACTGAATGCAATTATCCTCTGACTTCACTCACTGAATGTAATTATCCTCTGACAACAGTCACTGAAGTTTATTAACCTCTGACATCACGCACTGAAGGGCCCTAACCTCTGACATCTCTCACTGAACTGTATTATCCTCAGACTTCACTCACTGAAGGGCACTATCATCTGACATCACTCACTGAAGGGTACTATCCTCTGACATCACTCACTGCATGACACTATCCTCTGACTTCACTCACTGAAGTGTATTATCCTCTGACATCACTCACTGAAGGGTATTATCCTCTGACTTTACTCACTGAATGGTATTATCCTCAGACTTCACTCATTGAAGGGCACTATCATCTGACATCACTCACTGAATGGTATTATCCTCTGACATCACTCACTGCACGGTATTATCCTCTGACATCACTCACTGCACGGTATTATCCTCTGACATCACTCACTGCACGGTATTATCCTCTGACATCACTCACTGAAGGTGCTTATCCTCTGACATCACTCACTGAAGGGTATTATCCTCTGACATCACTCACTGAAGGTGATTATCCTCTGACATCACTCACTGAAGGTGATTATCCTCTGACATCACTCACTGAAGGTGATTATCCTCTGACATCACTCACTGACAGTGCTTATCCTCTGACATCACTCACTGAAGGATATTATCCTCTGACATCACTCACTGAAGGGTAGTATCCTCTGACATCACTCACTGAAGGATATTTTCCTCTGACATCACTCACTGAAGGGTACTATCCTCTGACATGATATACTCAAGGGCACTATACTCTGACATTGCTCACTGAAGGGTATTATCCTCTGACATCACTCACTGAAGGGTACTATCCTCTGACATCACTCACTGAAGGATATTTTCCTCTGACATCACTCACTGAAGGGTATTATCCTCTGACATCACTCACTGAAGGGTACTTTCCTCTGACATCACTCACTGAAGGGTATTATCCTCTGACATCACTCACTGAAGGTTATTATCCTCTGACATCACTCACTGAAGGGCACTATCCTCTGACATCACTCACTGAAGATGATTATCCTCTGACATCACTCACAAAATGTGATTATCCTCTGACATCACTTACTGAAAGTTATTATTCTCTGACATAATTTACTGAAGGTTATTATCCTCTGACATCACTCATTGAAAGTGCTTAACCTCTGACATCACTCACTGAAGGTGATTATCCTCTGACATCACTCACTGAATGTGATTATCCTCTGACATCACTCACTGAAGGATATTTTCCTCTGACATCACTCACTGAAGGGTATTATCCAGTAATATCACTCACTGAAGGGTATTATCCTCTGACATCACTCACTGAAGGGTATTATCTTCTGACATCACTCACTAAAGGGTATTATCCTCTGACATCACTCAATGAAGGGTATTATCCTCTGACATCACTCACTGAAGGTGATTATCCTCTGATATCACTCACTGAAGGTGGTTATCCTCTGACATCACTCACTGAAGGTGATTATCCTCTGACATCACTCTCTGAAGGGTATTATCCTCTGACATCACTCACTGAAAGTGATTATCCTCTGACATCACTCACTGAAGGTGATTATGCTCTGACTTCACTCACGGAAGGGTATTATCCTCTGACATCACTCACTGAAGGGTACTATCCTCTGACATCACTCACGGAAGGGTATTATCCTCTGACATCACTCACTGAAGGTTATTATCCTCTGACATCACTCACTAAAGGGTATTTCCCTCTGACATCACTCACTGAAGTGCTTATCCTCTGACATCACTCACTGAAGGGTACTATCCTCTGACATCACTCACTGAAGGGTATTATCCTCTGACATCACTCACTAAAGGGTACTATCCTCTGACATCACTCACAGAAGGGTATTATCCTCTGACATCACCCACTGAAGGTGATTATCCTCTGACATCACTCACTGAAGGTTATTATCCTCTGACATCACTCACTGAAGGGTATTATCCTCTGACATCACTCACTGAAGGGCATTTTCCTCTGACATCACTCAATAAAGGGTACTGTCCTCTGACATCACTCACAGAAGGGTATTATCCTCTGACATCACCCACTGAAGGTGATTTACCTCTGACATCACTCATTGAAGGGCACTATCTTCTGACATCTCTCACTGAAGGGTATTATCCTCTGACATCACTCACTGAATGGTATTATCCTCTGACATCACTCACTAAAGGGTATTACCCTCTGACATCACTCACAAAAGGGTATTATCCTCTGACATCACTCACTGAAGGTTATTATCCTCTGACATCACTCACTAAAGGGTATTACCCGCTGACATCACTCACTGATGTGCTTATCCTCTGACATCACTCACTGAAGGTTACTATGCTCTGACATCGCTCACTGAAGGATATTTTCCTCTGACATCACTCACTGAAGGATATTTTCCTCTGACATCACTCACTGAAGGGTACTATACTCTGACATCACTCACTGAAGGGTACTTTCCTCTGACATCACTCACTGAAGGGTATTATCCTCTGACATCACTCATTGAAGGTTATTATCCTCTGACATCACTCACTGCAGGGCACTATCCTCTGACATCACTCACTGAAGATGATTATCCTCTGACATCACTCACTGAATGTGATTATCCTCTGACATCACTTACTGAAAGTTATTATTCTCTGACATCATTTACTGAAGGTTATTATCCTCTGACATCACTCACTGAAAGTGCTTAACCTCTGACATCACTCACTGAAGGTGCTTATCCTCTGACATCACTCACTGAAGGGTATTATCCTCTGACATCACTCACTGAAGGTGATTATCCTCTGACATCACTCACTGAAGGTGATTATCCTCTGACATCACTCACTGAAGGTGATTATCCTCTGACATCACTCACTGACAGTGCTTATCCTCTGACATCACTCACTGAAGGATATTATCCTCTGACATCACTCACTGAAAGTGCTTATCCTCTGACATCAATCACTGAAGGGTATTATCCTCTGACATCACTCACTGAAAGTGCTTATCCTCTGACATCAATCACTGAAGGGTATTATACTCTGACATGATATACTCAAGGGCACTATACTCTGACATTGCTCACTGAAGGGTATTATCCTCTGACATCACTCACTGAAGGGTACTATCCTCTGACATCACTCACTGAAGGATATTTTCCTCTGACATCACTCACTGAAGGGTACTATCCTCTGACATGATATACTCAAGGGCACTATACTCTGACATTGCTCACTGAAGGGTATTATCCTCTGACATCACTCACTGAAGGGTACTATCCTCTGACATCACTCACTGAAGGATATTTTCCTCTGACATCACTCACTGAAGGGTACTATCCTCTGACATCACTCACTGAAGGGTACTTTCCTCTGACATCACTCACTGAAGGGTATTATCCTCTGACATCACTCACTGAAGGGTACTTTCCTCTGACATCACTCACTGAAGGGTATTATCCTCTGACATCACTCACTGAAGCTTATTATCCTCTGACATCACTCACTGAAGGGCACTATCCTCTGACATCACTCACTGAAGATGATTATCCTCTGACATCACTCACAAAATGTGATTATCCTCTGACATCACTTACTGAAAGTTATTATTCTCTGACATCATTTACTGAAGGTTATTATCCTCTGACATCACTCACTGAAAGTGCTTAACCTCTGACATCACTCACTGAAGGTGATTATCCTCTGACATCACTCACTGAATGTGATTATCCTCTGACATCACTCACTGAAGGTTATTATTCTCTGACATCACTCACTGAAGGGTATTATCCAGTAATATCACTCACTGAAGGGTATTATCCTCTGACATCACTCACTGAAGGGTATTATCTTCTGACATCACTCACTAAAGGGTATTATCCTCTGACATCACTCAATGAAGGGTATTATCCTCTGACATCACTCACTGAAGGTGATTATCCTCTGACATCACTCACTGAAGGTGGTTATCCTCTGACATCACTCACTAAAGGGTATTTCCCTCTGACATCACTCACTGAAGTGCTTTTCCTCTGACATCACTCACTGAAGGGTACTATCCTCTGACATCACTCACTGAAGGGTATTATCCTCTGACATCACTCACTAAAGGGTACTATCCTCTGACATCACTCACAGAAGGGTATTATCCTCTGACATCACCCACTGAAGGTGATTATGCTCTGACATCACTCACTGAAGGTTATTATCCTCTGACATCACTCACTGAAGGGTATTATCCTCTGACATCACTCACTGAAGGGCATTTTCCTCTGACATCACTCAATAAAGTGTACTGTCCTCTGACATCACTCACAGAAGGGTATTATCCTCTGACATCACCCACTGAAGGTGATTTACCTCTGACATCACTCATTGAAGGGCACTATCTTCTGACATCTCTCACTGAAGGGTATTATCCTCTGACATCACTCACTGAAGGGTATTATCCTCTGACATCACTCACTAAAGGGTATTACCCTCTGACATCACTCACAAAAGGGTATTATCCTCTGACATCACTCACTGAAGGTTATTATCCTCTGACATCACTCACTAAAGGGTATTACCCTCTGACATCACTCACTGATGTGCTTATCCTCTGACATCACTCACTGAAGGTTACTATGCTCTGACATCGCTCACTGAAGGATATTTTCCTCTGACATCACTCACTGAAGGATATTTTCCTCTGACATCACTCACTGAAGGGTACTATACTCTGACATCACTCACTGAAGGGTACTTTCCTCTGACATCACTCACTGAAGGGTATTATCCTCTGACATCACTCACAAAATGTGATTATCCTCTGACATCACTTACTGAAAGTTATTATTCTCTGACATCAATAACTGAAGGTTATTATCCTCTGACATCACTCACTGAAAGTGCTTAACCTCTGACATCACTCACTGAAGGTGATTATCCTCTGACATCACTCACTGAAGGGTACTATACTCTGACATCACTCACTGAAGGGTACTTTCCTCTGACATCACTCACTGAAGGGTATTATCCTCTGACATCACTCATTGAAGGTTATTATCCTCTGACCTCACTCACTGAAGGGCACTATCCTCTGACATCACTCACTGAAGATGATTATCCTCTGACATCACTCACAAAATGTGATTATCCTCTGACATCACTTACTGAAAGTTATTATTCTCTGACATCATTTACTGAAGGTTATTATCCTCTGACATCACTCACTGAAAGTGCTTAACCTCTGACATCACTCACTGAAGGTGACTATCCTCTGACATCACTCACTGAATGTGATTATCCTCTGACATCACTCACTGAAGGTTATTATTCTCTGACATCACTCACTGAAGGGTATTATCCAGTAATATCACTCACTGAAGGGTATTATCCTCTGACATCACTCACTGAAGGGTATTATCTTCTGACATCACTCACTAAAGGGTATTATCCTCTGACATCACTCAATGAAGGGTATTATCCTCTGACATCACTCACTGAAGGTGATTATCCTCTGACATCACTCACTGAAGGTGGTTATCCTCTGACATCACTCACTGAAGGTGATTATCCTCTGACATCACCCACTGAAGGTGATTATCCTCTGACATCACTCACTGAAGGGTACTATCCTCTGACATCACTCACGGAAGGGTATTATCCTCTGACATCACTCACTGAAGGTTATTATCCTCTGACATCACTCACTAAAGGGTATTTCCCTCTGACATCACTCACTGAAGTGCTTATCCTCTGACTTCACTCACTGAAGGGTACTATCCTCTGACATCACTCACTGAAGGGTATTATCCTCTGACATCACTCACTAAAGGGTACTATCCTCTGACATCACTCACAGAAGGGTATTATCCTCTGACATCACCCACTGAAGGTGATTATCCTCTGACATCACTCACTGAAGGTTATTATCCTCTGACATCACTCACTGAAGGGTATTATCCTCTGACATCACTCACTGAAGGTCATTTTCCTCTGACATCACTCAATAAAGTGTACTGTCCTCTGACATCACTCACAGAAGGGTATTATCCTCTGACATCACCCACTGAAGGTGATTTACCTCTGACATCACTCATTGAAGGGCACTATCTTCTGACATCTCTCACTGAAGGGTATTATCCTCTGACATCACTCACTGAAGGTGATTATCCTCTGACATCACTCTCTGAAGGGTATTATCCTCTGACATCACTCACTGAAAATGATTATCCTCTGACATCACTCACTGAAGGTGATTATGCTCTGACTTCACTCACGGAAGGGTATTATCCTCTGACATCACTCACTGAAGGGTACTATCCTCTGACATCACTCACGGAAGGTTATTATCCTCTGACATCACTCACTGAAGGTTATTATCCTCTGACATCACTCACTAAAGGGTATTTCCCTCTGACATCACTCACTGAAGTGCTTATCCTCTGACTTCACTCACTGAAGGGTACTATCCTCTGACATCACTCACTGAAGGGTATTATCCTCTGACATCACTCACTAAAGGGTACTATCCTCTGACATCACTCACAGAAGGGTATTATCCTCTGACATCACCCACTGAAGGTGATTATCCTCTGACATCACTCACTGAAGGGTACTATATTCTGACATCACTCACTGAAGGGTACTTTCCTCTGACATCACTCACTGAAGGGTATTATCCTCTGACATCACTCATTGAAGGTTATTATCCTCTGACCTCACTCACTGAAGGGCACTATCCTCTGACATCACTCACTGAAGATGATTATCCTCTGACATCACTCACAAAATGTGATTATCCTCTGACATCACTTACTGAAAGTTATTATTCTCTGACATCATTTACTGAAGGTTATTATCCTCTGACATCACTCACTGAAAGTGCTTAACCTCTGACATCACTCACTGAAGGTGATTATCCTCTGACATCACTCACTGAATGTGATTATCCTCTGACATCACTCACTGAAGGTTATTATTCTCTGACATCACTCACTGAAGGGTATTATCCAGTAATATCACTCACTGAAGGGTATTATCCTCTGACATCACTCACTGAAGGGTATTATCTTCTGACATCACTCACTAAAGGGTATTATCCTCTGACATCACTCAATGAAGGGTATTATCCTCTGACATCACTCACTGAAGGTGATTATCCTCTGACATCACTCACTGAAGGTGGTTATCCTCTGACATCACTCACTGAAGGTGATTATCCTCTGACATCACCCACTGAAGGTGATTATCCTCTGACATCACTCACTGAAGGGTACTATCCTCTGACATCACTCACAAAAGGGTATTATCCTCTGACATCACTCACTGAAGGTTATTATCCTCTGACATCACTCACTAAAGGGTATTACCCTCTGACATCACTCACTGATGTGCTTGTCCTCTGACATCACTCACTGAAGGTTACTATGCTCTGACATCGCTCACTGAAGGATATTTTCCTCTGACATCACTCACTGAAGGATATTTTCCTCTGACATCACTCACTGAAGGGTACAATACTCTGACATCACTCACTGAAGGGTACTTTCCTCTGACATCACTCACTGAAGGGTATTATCCTCTGACATCACTCATTGAAGGTTATTATCCTCTGACATCACTCACTGAAGGGCACTATCCTCTGACATCACTCACTGAAGATGATTATCCTCTGACATCACTCACTGAATGTGATTATCCTCTGACATCACTTACTGAAAGTTATTATTCTCTGACATCATTTACTGAAGGTTATTATCATCTGACATCACTCACTGAAAGTGCTTAACCTCTGACATCACTCACTGAAGGTGATTATCCTCTGACATCACTCACTGAATGTGATTATCCTCTGACATCACTCACTGAAGGTTATTATTCTCTGACATCACTCACTGAAGGGTATTATCCAGTAATATCACTCACTGAAGGGTATTATCCTCTGACATCACTCACTGAAGGGTACTTTCCTCTGACATCACTCACTGAAGGGTATTATCCTCTGACATCACTCACTGAAGGTTATTATCCTCTGACATCACTCACTGAAGGGCACTATCCTCTGACATCACTCACTGAAGATGATTATCCTCTGACATCACTCACTGAATGTGATTATCCTCTGACATCACTTACTGAAAGTTATTATTCTCTGACATCATTTACTGAAGGTTATTATCCTCTGACAGCACTCACTGAAAGTGCTCAACCTCTGACATCACTCACTGAAGGTGGTTATCCTCTGACATCACTCACTGAATGTGATTATCCTCTGACATCACTCACTGAAGGTTATTATTCTCTGACATCACTCACTGAAGGGTATTATCCAGTAATATCACTCACTGAAGGGTATTATCCTCTGACATCACTCACTGAAGGGTATTATCTTCTGACATCACTCACTAAAGGGTATTATCCTCTGACATCACTCAATGAAGGGTATTATCCTCTGACATCACTCACTGAAGGTGATTATCCTTTGACATCACTCACTGAAGGTTATTATACTCTGACATCAATCACTGAAGGGTATTGTCCTCTGACATCACTCACTGAAGGTGGTTATCCTCTGACATCACTCTCTGAAGGGTATTATCCTCTGACATCACTCACCGAAAGTGATTATCCTCTGACATCACTCACTGAAGGTGATTATGCTCTGACATCACTCACGGAAGGGTATTATCCTCTGACATCACTCACTGAAGGGTTCTATCCTCAGACATTACTCACGGAAGGGTATTATCCTCTGACATCACTCACTGAAGGTTATTATCCTCTGACATCACTCACTGAAGGGTATTATCCTCTGACATCACTCACTGAAGGTGATTATCCTCTGATATCACTCACTGAAGTTGATTATCATCTGACATCACTCACTGAAGGTGATTATCCTCTGACATCACTCACTGATGGTGATTATCCTCTGACATCACTCACTCAAGGTGATTATCCTCTGACATCACTCACTGAAGGTGATTATCCTCTGACATCACTCACTGAAGGTGATTATCCTCTGACATCACTCACTGAAGGTGATTATCCTCTGACATCACTCACTGAAGGGCACTATCCTCTGACATCACTCACTGAAGGATACTATCCTGTGACATCACTCTGAAGGTTATTATCCTCTGACATCACTCACTGAAAGTGCTTAACCTCTGACATCACTCACTGAAGGTGATTATCCTCTGACATCACTCACTGAATGTGATTATCCTCTGACATCACTCACTGAAGGTTATTATTCTCTGACATCACTCACTGAAGGGTATTATCCAGTAATATCACTCACTGAAGGGTATTATCCTCTGACATCACTCACTGAAGGGTATTATCTTCTGACATCACTCACTAAAGGGTATTATCCTCTGACATCACTCAATGAAGGGTATTATCCTCTGACATCACTCACTGAAGGTGATTATCCTCTGACATCACTCACTGAAGGTGGTTATCCTCTGACATCACTCACTGAAGGTGATTATCCTCTGACATCACTCTCTGAAGGGTATTATCCTCTGACATCACTCACTGAAAATGATTATCCTCTGACATCACTCACTGAAGGTGATTATGCTCTGACTTCACTCACGGAAGGGTATTATCCTCTGACATCACTCACTGAAGGGTACTATCCTCTGACATCACTCACGGAAGAGTATTATCCTCTGACATCACTCACTGAAGGTTATTATCCTCTGACATCACTCACTAAAGGGTATTACCCTCTGACATCACTCACTGAAGTGCTTATCCTCTGACATCACTCACTGAAGGGTACTATCCTCTGACATCACTCACTAAAGGGTACTATCCTCTGACATCACTCACAGAAGGGTATTATCCTCTGACATCACCCACTGAAGGTGATTATCCTCTGACATCACTCACTGAAGGTTATTATCCTCTGACAGCACTCACTGAAGGGTATTATCCTCTGACATCACTCACTGAAGGGCATTTTCCTCTGACATCACTCAATAAAGTGTACTGTCCTCTGACATCACTCACAGAAGGGTATTATCCTCTGACATCACCCACTGAAGGTGATTTACCTCTGACATCACTCATTGAAGGGCACTATCTTCTGACATCTCTCACTGAAGGGTATTATCCTCTGACATCACTCACTGAAGGTGATTATCCTCTGACATCACTCTCTGAAGGGTATTATCCTCTGACATCACTCACTGAAAATGATTATCCTCTGACATCACTCACTGAAGGTGATTATGCTCTGACTTCACTCACGGAAGGGTATTATCCTCTGACATCACTCACTGAAGGGTACTATCCTCTGACATCACTCACGGAAGGTTATTATCCTCTGACATCACTCACTGAAGGTTATTATCCTCTGACATCACTCACTAAAGGGTATTTCCCTCTGACATCACTCACTGAAGGGTACTTTCCTCTGACATCACTCACTGAAGGGTATTATCCTCTGACATCACTCACTGAAGGTTATTATCCTTTGACATCACTCACTGAAGGGCACTATCCTCTGACATCACTCACTGAAGATGATTATCCTCTGACATCACTTACTGAAAGTTATTATTCTCTGACATCATTTACTGAAGGTTATTATCCTCTGACATCACTCACTGAAAGTGCTTAACCTCTGACATCACTCACTGAAGGTGATTATCCTCTGACATCACTCACTGAATGTGATTATCCTCTGACATCACTCACTGAAGGTTATTATTCTCTGACATCACTCACTGAAGGGTATTATCCAGTAATATCACTCACTGAAGGGTATTATCCTCTGACATCACTCACTGAAGGGTATTATCTTCTGACATCACTCACTAAAGGGTATTATCCTATGACATCACTCAATGAAGGGTATTATCCTCTGACATCACTCACTGAAGGTGATTATCCTTTGACATCACTCACTGAAGGTTATTATACTCTGACATCAATCACTGAAGGGTATTTTCCTCTGACATCACTCACTGAAGGTGGTTATCCTCTGACATCACTCACTGAAGGTGATTATCCTCTGACATCACTCTCTGAAGGGTATTATCCTCTGACATCACTCACCGAAAGTGATTATCCTCTGACATCACTCACTGAAGGTGATTATGCTCTGACATCACTCACGGAAGGGTATTATCATCTGACATCACTCACTGAAGGGTTCTATCCTCAGACATCACTCACGGAAGGGTATTATCCTCTGACATCACTCACTGAAGGTTATTATCCTCTGACATCACTCACTAAAGGGTATTACCCTCTGACATCACTCACTGAAGTGCTTATCCTCTGACATCACTCACTGAAGGGTACTATCCTCTGACATCACTCACTGAAGGGTATTATCCTCTGACATCACTCACTAAAGGGTACTATCCTCTGACATCACTCACTGAACGGTATTATCCTCTGACATCACTCACTGAAGGATACTATCCTCTGACATCACTCACTGAAGGGTATTATCCTCTGACATCACTCACTGAAGGTGATTATCCTCTGATATCACTCACTGAAGTTGATTATCATCTGACATCACTCACTGATGGTGATTATCCTCTGACATCACTCACTCAAGGTGATTATCCTCTGACATCACTCACTGAAGGTGATGATCCTCTGACATCACTCACTGAAGGTGATTATCCTCTGACTTCACTCACTGAAGGGAA